>OX392518.1:0-600000 GCA_947623375.1 Apotomis capreana | reverse complement strand
TAATGTTAAGATACCCTATAATAGTTTCACTGATGTAGATTTTTTATGTATAATTTGTGTTCCTAGAATTATTTTTAGGGTGCATTCACCACGTAATGTGACGATAAATGGATAAGGCTCAGGAGCGTTTTGAACGCTCCTTGACTTATGTTTTCATGAATAAATGCTATTTGCTAAAATTTAGACTTCTAGTCACAAGCCATAATAGTCTCGTACCGCACCAGTGAAAAACTATGCTACAATTAAAAAAACTGGCCAAGAGCATGTCGGGCCACGCTCAGTGTAGAGTTCCGTAGTTACCCATCCTTCACAATAAAAGAGCTTAAAACAGCGGTTTTAAGCCCGAGGTTTAAATTACGAGAAAGATTTGAAGCTCTATAAAAAGGTCGTAAACGCCAAAGTAACTGTAATCACTTATTACCTTCTAGAAGTTATCCATTATACGTGCCAGATTGAGCGAAATGTTTTAATACAGTATGACACATAACTAATATGTGTAACGTTCGAAGTATAAGGACACCGCGGGGCACTTTCGTCATTTTAAAGAAAATTATGATTTTTTGCAATAGCTCAAAAACGGCTCTACCGATTTTATTCAATATACTAGTTTTCATTTTTGCCAAAAAAGCGTTACTTAGTGAGCTCATAACAGAACGCGTGTTGCAAATTGTGATGGAATGCAAAAATAAAATTGTATTCGTCTAAATTACGTAACATAAGGGAACGAGCTGTTGAAATACTCCTAAGCCTTACCCAAATGCAATGATTATAATAAACTGTTACACTGCAAGCGAATGCTCGCGGCCAACCAGCACTCCTACGTACGTTCTGTGCTGTAATGTGCTGAACAGTCAAAATATATTGTGTCGTCCTTGGAATTATTTGTAATTTGTCCTTGTTTAGCTAGCTTATCATCAAAGATTTGTGTAAGCCCTACTCAAAACCGATGCTCTCTAAGTAGGATTATCGCAAAATAACTAACCGGCACGTCGTGTCGCCGGTTTGATCCCCACAAAGGTGCTATTTGCAGACACTTGCCTTTGTGTACAATCGTAGGACGGAGCTATTTATTTAGTCTCTGATCGTGAGTGTCTTAGATACGAACTGAAGTAATAACTTATTTCATCTTTTGTATTGATTCGAATTTATTTACAATTTTAAAATGTGTTCTGTCTATTATTATTGACACTTTCGTTGTGGACGTACTTACTATTGAAACAATTTATTATTTTTCGCTTAATTGTGAAAATTTGGTTTACGTTAGCAGATCATCATCCTAGCCTGGTCCCATTTCATTTGGGGTCGGCTCTCCTTATCATTTTGCGCCACTCTTCTCTGTTTTGCGACAAATCCGAGCTGACGCCCATCGTCTCCATGTCTTTTCGGATTGTGCTGGTCCAAGTCGTAGGGGGGCGTCCTCGGCCTCTCTTCCCTTCGGTAATGTTTAAAACTGTTTTGGTCATGTGGTCATCGTTCCTTCGCATTACGTGGCCAAACCAGCGCATTCGGCTCTCCCGCATTTTGTCTTGTATACAAGCCACTTTGAAGGTTCCACGGATGTAATTATTCCTGACTTTGTCTAGCATTGTTACACCTCCCGCCCATCTAAGCATTCGCATTTCTGTGCAGTGCATTTTCTGCTCTTCCTGCTTACGCATCGGCCAGCATTCCGCGCCGTACAGAAGCGCGGGTCGGACTGCGCTTTTGTAAACATTCCCCTTAACTCGTACTGGCATTTTAGAGTCGCATAGCACTCCTGTCAGAGATCTCCATTTTTGCCAGCCAACTTTGATCCTGCATTCAACGTCTTCTTTGGTGCTTGCTTCCTTTGTTAGTAAGGATCCAAGATATTTAAATTTGTTTACTTTATTAAGGGGAATGTCGCCTAGATGGGGCAGGGGTTCATCTGCATTTGTGCCAGAGAAATCACACTTCATGTACTCGGTCTTAACCCTATTAACTCTGAGCCCTCTGCTTTCCAGTCTATTGCACCACGTAGACAAGTCGTTTTGTAGTTCCTCGACTGTTTCTGCTACCAGAACTATATCGTCTGCATATAAAAGTGTCCATGGTGCTGGTCGTTGCAGGTCTTCCGTGACGTAGTTCATGACGGCGTTGAAGAGAAGCGGGCTCAGAGTAGAACCTTGGTGGACACCAACCCTCACGCAGAACTCTCCACTCAAACCTGCGGGGCTACGCACCTTCGTGGTGACATCATGATACATGTCCTTGATTAGGACTATGTACTGTTCCGATACGTGTTGTGCTCTGAGCGATGTCCAAATAAGTTCTCTCGGTACTCGGTCAAACGCTTTCTCTAGATCAATGAATATAAAGTGGAGATCCTTCTTTAGTGACCTATATTTTTCCATAAGGATCTTTATGGTATGTATGGCATCGGTGGTGCCCACGCCATTTGTAAAGCCACACTGGTTTGAAGTTAGTTTTATGAGTTGTTTTAACCTTCCAACGATGAGATTTTCCCAGATTTTCAAGGAGTGAGAAGTAAGTTTGATGGCTCTGTAATTTCCACAGTCCGCGACGTCACCTTTGTTTTTATAAAAGGGGATTAGATCACTTTTCCTCCATAAGTCAGGCATTGTACCGTTCTCGATAACCAGGTTAAAAAAGTTGGTCAGCCACAACACACCTGTGTCATCCAGTCGCTTCCAGAGTTCTGCTGGTATTTCGTCTGGTCCGGTTGACTTGTTGTTCTTCATTTTCCGGATAGCTCTTTTGACTTCTTCTGGGGTGACTGCTTCGATCGGTCCGGCAATGCATGCCAGCTCGGGTGTCGTTACATGTGGAAACTGTTCATTTAGCAGGTCCGAGTAATACTCGTGCCAGCGCGCGTTTATTTCCTCATCTTGGGTTAGAAGATTTCCACCTTTTCCTTTAATATACTTGTTTGATTTTATATCTTTGGTTTGGTTGTTTCGGTTTTTAGCTAATCTAAATATTTCCCTGTCGGTCTGGGCGTTTTCGAGACGTTCGTAGAAATCTTCTCGCGCTATTGCTCTGGAACATGCAACACTTTTTTTCGCCTGTTTTTTACTTTCAATGTATTTGTCACGGTCCGTTTCCAAACGCGTTCGTTGCCATATTTTGAATAGCTCTTTCTTCTCTTTGAGTTTGGACTTTATGTCATCATTTCACCAGCTCTCATCTTTTTCAGATTGTGTTTTGCCTTTAGTGACTCCCAGATGTTGTTTCGCGACTTTTGTGACTTCATCATGAAAATTGTTCCAGGTGTTGTTGGGATTATCTGCAACACTTTCTGGCGTTTTTAAATAATTGGCAACCTCTGTAACTACCCCTTCACTCTCGGGCTTATCAAGATTGTACCACTTGATGCGCGGTATCGGTTTTGTTTTTGCCTTAGCCCTTAACGCTGGTAGTTTCACGCATGCCACTAACAGTCGGTGCTGGGAGGTTAATGGCTTTCCCGGAATGACTTTACAGTCCTTACATCTTTTGCGCAATATCCGGTTGCCGAGGATGTAATCTATTTGTGTTGCAGAATTACCGCTTTTATACGTGATGAGATGTTCGTCTTTTTTCTCAAAGAATGTGTTGAAAATTGGGAGGTCGTGAGTAACAGCAAAGTCTAGCAATGTTTTTCCTTGATCATTCAGGGTACCGTATCCCAGGTTCCCATGGATTTCTGAGTAAGCGTCTGTTTTTCTGCCCACATGCCCATTGAAGTCTCCTGCTATGATTTTATTTTCGTTTGGAGGTAGACTCTGAACGTGATCGTGCAATTCTTCCCAAAAACAGATTTTCTCTTCTGTTGGACAGCCAGTTTGGGGGGCATATACGGATACGACGTTTAAACATTGTTGGTCATCCATCGCTAGCTTTACTGAAATAATTCTGTCACTGCATCTACTAACGTTGATCAATTTTTGCTTGAAGTCTTTGCTCAGGATGATTCCCACTCCATTTCTTAACGTTGACGAGCCGTGGTATAATAGCTGGTATTCTTTTCCATTCTTTGACTTGGAGCCTTTACGTTTACTCGGAGTTTACGTTAGCAGATGTTTAAAAAAATAATAATTTGGGTCTAGCATATTGTTACTATCGATTCTCAACATAATTTGAGACGATGGTGCCGATTATAAAGTCTTTCTTTACGATAGATGGCGCTACGATGCCACCCTAAGGCATGGCCGTTTAGGTTCACTTCGTCCACATTCTCATTTCGTGCACATTCCTACTTCCTCCACAATCCTACTTCGTCAACATTCCCATTTCATCCATATTCCCGTATCGTCCTTTTCCTACTTCGTCCACATTCCTACATAGTCAACATTTCCATTTCGTCTACATTCCTAAATCGTCCACATCCGTACTCTTTCGCTTTAGGAATGTACAATGTGCGTTTAGGGCGAAACTCGCGCAAAGCGGAACGCAAAGTGCGTTCGTGAATTAAATCATTACGCGTCGGAGGGTATCGGATAGCAAATATTGTGAGTATTTTTTATGGGAATGTGGACGAATAGGGAATGTGGATGACATGAGAATGCGGATGACATGGGATTGTGGACGAGTTGGGAATGTAGACGAGATAGGAAGTGGACGATTTGGGAATTTAATGTGGACGAGGTTGGAATGTGGACGAAATAGGAATGTTGACAAAATGGGGATATGGACGTAGTGAACCTAAACGAATTACACGAATTTTATTAAATATAAACATTTGCTATTCAATTTACTACTTACGTATATACTTCGGTTAAATACCTAAATATCAAATCTAGCTTAACCCACGCAATCCTGGCCTGAACCAATGCTTTCAAAGAATTATCTGAAGGAACTGGCGGACACGTCGCAGCAAGTTCGATCCCACAAAGATGGTGTTTGCAGACACGTACCTTTGTGTGCGACGCGACACTGGATTGTACTTATCCAGTGTCTGCTCGTAAGTGTACAGGAATACGAGTGGCTTATTCGCTCTACTGTAAGGTTTCGATCTTAATCATACTTAAGTATTCTAGTATCTCTTTAAATACAGTTGTTTAGGCATGATGAGGTGAAAACTGTATTCCGACAGATAAAGGGCATAATTAAGACAAATTATAACGGGTCTAACGCTATATTTCTTATTTACCTTCATAATCTAACGTTTCGGTGGGGTTGCACACGCCGTGGTCTCAGATGTTCATGAAACAGCGAGTTGTTACTGGATCTGTCGGCCAAATGTAGTACTATCCGAAGAAATTGTCTAATAAAATGGATGGGTAGGGAGATAAATGTTCGACTACCACCCATTTATTTACTAATTTTTGTCACCGGTCCGACACACAACACTCACAACATCCGCGCACAGATTCGAAGATATATCCCGCGGTTTAAACTTTTTAATCACTGGTCCCCAAGTGTGCGATAAATTAAAACCATCTTCCCGGTTGAAATTATTTGGGTGTTTTTTGATTTCAATTGCTTCCCTTACCATCCGTGGATAATAGTGCTTTTCTGTGGAAAGAATTTTCGGTTTGTGCAACTCGATCCAGTGATTGAAAGTTGTTAACAAATGTTCAGCTATTGCAGATTTTTGTATTTGGCGATTTTTGACTGCTGCTATGTGTTCACCAGTACATCTGAGACCACGGCGTGTGCAACCCCGCCGAAACGTTAGATTATGAAGGTAAATAAGAAAGATCGCGTTAGACACGTTATAATTTGTGTTAATTATGTGTACAAACCGCGAGAGTATAAAGTGTCAGGTAAAGGGCATATAGGGTGATCAGTCCAGTATGGGTCAGTAGAGAGAAAACGTAAACTATAAGAGGAAATTTTTTTCTTAGGAAACATGGCTTAAATTTTTTTTTTCATTAATCTCATATATATTTATTTATTTAATCTTTATTGCACAAAAGAAAACTTATCGTACAAAAGGCGGACTTAATGCCATGAGGCATTCTCTACCAGTCAACCTTAGGGCAAAGCGGAAAAAATCTTATTTCCTGGTATTGAACCTGGTTAAGATTCTTTAAGTAATCGCATATCAAATTGTTATATTATTTACAGTGGTTTTGACCGGGTTATGTATGAAATTATGTATAAGATTAAAAAAAAATACAGTTTTTATTAAATCTAAAATCGACGCCATGGTTCTTAAGAAGAGTGTTCGATATCTCTTATAGTTAGTGACTTCTCCCTACTTATCCATTTGGACCGATCACCCGGTATTGGCAACCACTGTCAACCTCTATGCAATTTGAACATTAAATGAAGCTGACAATTTGCAATAGGATACTAAAATTGTCAGCTACTTTGATGCTGATAGTACATACATACTAAAACCAGGTAAACACTATCCTTCCATATAATCCACTCAAAACCAATGCTCTCAAAGGACTATCGGACTCGGACAGGTCGTTGCAAGTTCGATCCTACAAAGGCACGTGCCTTTGTGTGCGCACCTGGAATTTATCCAGTGTCCTTCAATCTAAAGATGGTATCTAATTTATCCAGTCTAAGGGTTTGATCTTCGTACAACCTCAGGTAGAACAAGTATGATTTCTCAATTTAGAGAGACAGAAGACAATACAAAAGGCATAAGAACTGTGACAGTAAACTTCCAAATGGCTTATTCCGGTAGCAGAATACCCCTTCACGGGTTTCGTCAGCTTTTGCAAACCCATACCTAATTAAATTACCTTTATCTTTATATTATGCAAACAGTAGCGTGACGATCGCGATATCCACCACACAGCCAGAAGGGTAAATATTAACAGAAATATCGCGTCAGTTAAGCCGTTATGGTATTTTGTGTACGACAATAATTGCGGGCTTCTGCGATTAAGTCATTAAACTGTCGCCCGCCTGAGACGTGATTAATTGTGTTTGTCCCGCGCGTGAGATCCAGTTAGCTTGTACTTCCTCTGCTGCTCGGAACATACACATAGGATATATCTAAGCATCGGACTTTTGATAGCACGGTAAGACTTTAGAGAGCTACGGAACGGATATAGTATGAATTGTATTTAACGCCCGACGTAAAAAGAGGCGTGTTTAACATGTGTATCTGTCTGTGGCATCGTAGCGCCCATACGGATGGACCGATTTGAGTGCAGTTTTTTTAAATCGAAAACCTGGTTTGTCGAAAAGGTTCTTAGCTTTGTTTGATGAAAATCGGAGCTCTCGTCTTCAAGATATTCAGCTTTTAGTGGAACAAGCGACTGGCTCTCATCTGGCCATCATTAATAAGTAGGTGTATAATCCCTCAAATAAATCCGTACCTTTGTGACTCGCAGCATGGTTTCAGGCCGAAACGTTCAGTGGAAACAAACCTGCTAACTATGGTTGACTTAATCTCCGAACATCTTGATAAGGGAATACAAGTTGATGTGTTGTACCTAGACTTCAAGAAAGCGTTTGATCGCGTAGATAATGACGTGCTCCTTGGTAAACTTAGTCAAATCGGTTTCTCGACCAAATTACTTAGTTTTTTTGCAAGCTATCTACGCGACAGACAACAATACGTGCAACATGGATGCTTTGTTTCCGAATCCTACCACACTCGTTCTGGAGTCAGCCAGGGTTCTATCTTGGGTCCACTACTTTTTGGTATTATGATAAATGATCTGACTTCAGTCACAAAGTGTGCGAGATGTCTGCTCTATGCGGACGACTTAAAATTAATTTATGGGGTGCAGCAAATGTCAGACGGCGGTTCTCTTCAGAGCGATATCGACCGATTGTATCAGTGGAGCATAGCCAACAAGCTTCACTTCAATATAGAAAAATGTTCTGTAATGACGTTTAGCCGTTCGCTTAATCCCATTCATATCGACTATTTATTGGGATTAGAAGTCATAAGCCGAGTTTACACTGTCAGAGACTTAGGCGTCACTTTTGATCCCCAGCTTAATTTTCATGAACATTTTAAAAGTCTGGCGTCTGACTGTTTTAAAAGGTTAGGGTTTGTTATTCGGAATTCTCGCGATTTTAACAGTTACCAGGCTATAGTACTGATATATAATGCCCTTGTCAGGAGTAAGCTGGAAGCTGCTTCTATAGTTTGGAACCCTCACGAGTCTACTTATGTCTTACTTCTAGAAAAAGTTCAAAAAACATTCCTCAGATTTTTGTACAAAAAAATGTTCGGGTATTACCCGTTTTTATATCCGACTAAATTCCTTCTAGGAGTATTAGGGTTTAACTCTCTGGAAGTAAGGCGTAATTATCAACTTCTGACGTGTGCCTGCAAAATTTTACGAGGAGACTGTGACTGCGTGGAGTTGGTGAATAAGGTGGTGCGCTTGCGAGTTCCTTTGGTTTCAAGAATTTGTTTCCGGCCGCGCCATCGGCATTTACTCGCCGCGCCCGAGACACGCACCGTTTCTCACAGAAGCTCGCCTCTTGTTCGAGCTCTGCACTGTCTTAATGCATGTCTCGCATCTGCACCTGACTGGGATATTTTTGCAAGTAGTTGGTTAAATGTATGTCGTGAATGCTTAAGATTTTGTGAGACGATGGATGAATGTCGTAGTTCTGTTTTTTAGGTGTATTTAAAACCTGTTATGAAATTCACAGTGCTTTAGTTTTTTACTGTCATGCTGTGTATTATTTTGTAAATAAATAAATAAATAAATAAAATAAATAAATAAATCCAATATTGAAGCTAGCAATTCCAAATTTTGTTTGATGACCTTACTACTTGTGTCCGGATGTTTAAAATTTTTAATTTAGGTTAAGTATTTAATGTTAATACCGGCTCTATAGCTCACTTAAGTCCTACCATGCTATCAAAAGTTCGATGCCTAGATGTATCTATCACAGCCTCAATATTACAGGGTTATATATGATACATTCTTATTGACTGTACTCATTAAACTCAATCTGTTTCTTTAACTTTTCTTATTACCTACCACACCCGGTATACTATAATCATTATACTATGTAACATCTGTCATACGTGAATATAAAGTATTCCTAGATGGGAGGACGTCCATCCGGTGTGTAGGGTGGAAAGAGCCGGTAATCTGGTGCTCGTGGAGATAAAGGACAAAGCGGGCGACATCCGGGACAAAGAGCCGGATAAAAGTTCCGGAAGGGCAAGCCGGGTATTGACGGACAGCGTAAGGGACGGTGTCGCAGTAGAGCAAGCTAGTAAACTATTAGGACTCTCCACGTTGAATTGGAATCAAAGTTCCCTTCAAGATAATATATTTTTATAGGTGGGAATTGAATCTACGACCTTTCCTTATACAGAGCAGTACTCTGACTGCTGAACTGTGCAACCGAGACGTTACGCACATCTCTCTGCACCACTTTTTTACCTAACTAAAAAAGATTGCGGGGAAATAGTAAAACTCCACTTACCTTTCCCATCCAAACCGCTTAGCTTTTGACAGAACGACTTTGTTGGGTCACTCAAATAATCGAGCCTATCACACAAATACTCATCCTTATTGGGATTCGAACTCAGAACCACCACCTCCTCACCGCCACCGCAAAACTAACCGCGCTGTCACATAAATATTCTTCGCAGTTTTGACTCCTAAGGCTCCCAACGCTGCTAACGGAATCCTATTGCTATTTGTCTGTCTGTCGCAGTTACAAGTCTGTATTATCTTTCCAACTGCAATACTAATAGGTTTAGACTTGTGATTGTCGCATGTGTAAGTATGGCCACTATACAACTAAATTTGAAAATTAAAAGGAAATAAAAGAATCAAAATTTTATAAATATATTTGATGCTACAGAATCCGTCATGCGCGAGTCTGGCTCGCACTTGGCCAGTTTTTTCATTATGTCTTGGCTTAAACTACCGCTCCTTAAAAATACTGCGGCCAGTGGAACAGTTTAGAAATCGGCCTGATTGCTGTTTCCGACGCGCGGCACACTTCAAACGTCGGCGTCACTTGGAGTATTTAAGAAAAATGTTTCATTTCATTACGTTTATCGTGTCATTCAGCATTACATTTCGGCTTCATGGTAACAACCAAGTTTTTAGGAAATCTGAAGTAACAATAACATTACTATCTTTGGCTATTTTGCATATAGCGAATTGAATGCATGGAGAATAATTTATAGGACATTCCAGATACCATCAGAATCTAAACTAGAAGGTCAAGAAATCAGGGCTTCTAAACCTCTTCTCTTTTATTATTTTTGATGTATGGCAACCGGTCACATTAGGCAAGCGGATATTACTGCCAATATGTCTCGTTTTCGACGACGACACCAATTGACTTTTTTGGTAGTCCGATTTTAATATTTTTGGTTCAAAAGTTATTCTATGTGAACTCGTATTTAGAGCTGAGTGGGTCAGATACAGAACAAAAAAAACAGAAGCGGCAGAAAACACTAATAAATCCACACATTTAAATTCCAATATTTTGGGTATAATAAATTTTAGTATTTTTTTCTGCGAAGCTAAACATTCTGTTTCTCTGTTTCTTGCAACTGCTATTTATATTTACCTCTTTAGGTGTTTAAGGCAGACGCTGGAGACGTATAGATGGACCAATCATAATCCTCAGATCAAATTGCACTTTTTCCGGGCTTCACAAAGACGCAGCCTGATTGGTGCATTTTCTCCAACCCGCTTCCGTAGACACGCTGCCATATACGGATGCTTTCTTAATTTATTTTAAACTAGCCGCGTCGTGCGGTGTTACCCGCTCATTCCACGGGATAACTAATTTCAAAAAAATCAGCCTATGTGTTAATCCAGGGTGTCAGCTACCTTCATACCAAAACTTATATAGGTAATTATAATTTGTCCAGCCGTTTGAGCGTGAACAAGTAACAAACATACACATAAACACACTCACAAGCTTTTGCTTTTATAATATTAGCGTAATTACAATTCGATTCTTATAGGATGGATGCTAATATAGTATTTTTCTACTCCAGTACTTTTTTCTGTCATTTTCATTTATTATAGTTACTAACTCTAATATAAAGACATAAATTATGAAAGTCTGTAAAAGTCTATACTCTACTGCCCAAAAAAACACTGCTAAACGATGTTATAATGTCGCCAAAAAAGCATCACTTAGTACCACAGATTTCAAGATAAACAGCTGCATTCACACAATTTGCAATTTAAAAAAAAACTTGTTGAACTGAAAAAATGCCTTAGCATTGCTGCCAACTTTAAAAAAAGTTTTATCTTCAGTGCATGGATGTTTTGTATAGTGAACGTATACCTTTATGTATAAATTCATACTTTTTTGACAGATGGACGTCAATAAAAAAAAGAGTTCCAAGCGGGAACATGTAATTATTTTCTTTGTTGTTTATTTGTATTTTTGCCCCCTCTTATACAACGGTTACATAAAAAGATTTTTAGACTACAAAATGTTAAATTGAGTACGAGTATAGAGGCTCGTGACTTTTTGTCGATAAACTTTCAAGAATATCTGTCGTATTAAGTTTACCTAAACATTTCCCTTCTCCTATTCTCATCGTTTAATATGTAACAATCTCCTGCTTGATCTGTTTTTGGATCAAACACTGGAGTCGTATTCGAGGACGAGTTTAACAGTCGATTTGTGACAGTGAAGCGGCTCTGTCTCATCTCTATTTTTACAAAAGTCATATTTCATATCGACTTCAAAGGGCCTGTCGTTCAGAATAATAATCAGCGCTATTAATATTATTCTTTGTTCTATTATTGGCCCATTTCCCGCTCCTGTTCGCCCACAAATTGAAGTGAATCCGTAGGACTTGTATCGCAGCAAATGAGTAGGTACTCTGTATATAGGGTAGGTAAAGACTTTCAGATTGTTTATCAAAAAAAAACGATAGTCTATCGATAGTAAAAAAATATTTAGGGTATATCAAGATACCCTAAATATGTTTTTATTTAAAATTAGGTATATAATGTTTGGTGGAAGGGGTCTCCAAAACCCAATAAAAAAATGTCGCAGGATTAGAAACAAAGATGATTATACATTTTAAAAAGCGAGGTTTGTTTCACATGAGGCCAATACCTTCACTATCATAGTTTGAATTTCAATACAGGGCCATTGCCAAGATATCATTTAAAGGTAATATAGCACATTGCTAATTTAGACATATAGCCGTGATATTTCGAGCACTTGTTATTAGGATCGTTGAATGTAGCCCAGTGTACAATTAAAAACGGAATAGCAGGAAGCATGATCCCTCACTCGTGGGTGCGAGAGCGGGTCCCAAAATTATTACACAAATAAGATTAGCGAATAAATAATAGAATTAGGCGTTATTGCCGCTTTGTTATGCATGAGGGTCGCTGCGGGCGCTGATTGCATTGCGTTTTTAATTATGGAACCTTTTGGGGTTCCGTACCCACTAGCTTAATCCTTGTGCTGCACATGTGACTGTGGAAACACAATAGAATACAACTCCACATTATTGCCCACCTCAAATATACGCAGGTATACAAAACATGAGAGATACCTATACAGTAAAATAACAAACAGAGGTAAACAACAGGCGGTATCATCGCTATAGCGATTTCTTCCATACAACCATTACATTAAAAGCTTATAAAACAGTTTCCATGTAATAATTTTTTTGAAGCGATCTATTATTGTACTTTCATCCTACAGTGAGCCTATGATGGTAGCTTTTATTATGCGATAAACAAGTGACAAAGCATCAAATACAAATATCCGTCATGTTTTGACAATATGCGAGAGTGAGGGACAGATGCTTTGTCGCTTATTTATCACGTGATATACTTTACTTTTTAACCCATAATTTCACATATTTTTTTACCAACTTTTTGTATTTATTATTTAACCTGAATTTATGACTGGTGGAGCGGTGGTGGTAAGCTCTGCAGGTTCTACAACGGCTGGCGTACGACATCTAGTCTGCCTTTTACAAGCTTTTTCACTTCTTCTGCTTAAAAAGTACGTCGTTTTAAGTTCGCAAAGCGGGGCTAAAATAGTACATTTAGCCCCTAGGGTTTAAAAGGAAACCATATAATCCCATACAAATTTCTATGACACTGAAAAAATAAAACTTGTTACCGGCCAGCTACATACTATTTACAAATAAAATAAATCAACCTGCAACCTGATCAGATCGACCCAATTAAAAAAATAAACTAAAAAGTTTTTATTTGCAATGTACTGGAATATTAACTGAAATTTTATTTTAGCACGTTTTATAATCAATGAAAAGAAATTTAATCTTAAACATTTCATCTTGGCTAAGAATATTAAATGATAAAATAAAATATATTATTGCAGTCGTTTTTTTCAGTCGAAGTGAAAAGCAGAGTGTTTAACACGCGGCTACAAGCCATTATGACACTCAGATATATTTGGCCTCGCTCACTTCGTTCGCTCGTCCAAATAATTACCTCGTGTCATATAATGGCTTGTTTTAGCCCCTTGTCAAACAATCTACTATTATTTAGCTTGCATGGTATGTTTAAAGTATGTTTGTTCGGGTGAAATCTTGCAACTCAATTTTGAAGCAGATATCGTCAACCGATTGGGCTGAAATTTTGCATTCTTACTTAACTTTGATGACATTACAATAATATGGTACCATGGGGCTGATCTGATGATGGAGCCGGAAGGTGGCCACAGGAACTCTATAATAGAAAAAGCAATCCTACGGAGCTTGGGCTCTTTAGAATCGTCTCAGTGAGCATTTGATGGATATCCAAAGAAAAGTACAGTCGGCTATAAAAGCTTGCCACTAAAATGTCATTTTTAACAGAAACTTATTGTATGATAAGTTTACCTTTTCGGAAAAACAAAACATTCGCTACTATCGTAAATATTAAGACACAGTCTCCTCCTTTCGCTTCATTACTAACATTGTTGCAACAGTAAATGCAAGATCTTATCCTGAAATATTGAGAAAATACCGTCAACTTACACTTCCTAATGTAAAACTCGAGAATTGAGCACAATATACTAGAAGACAAATGTCTACAAATATAGCCCTTAATCCCTTCGCGACGGGAACCCGCGTGTTCTGTAACATGTCACCGCCTTGGCCGCTTGCCCGTGCTGCCATCTGTCATTACAGCTTACGAAGATATGTATTGTTTGCACGGAAGCTGGTCAGAATTGAGATATCGTTTTGATGGCACAGAAAATTATCTATTATTATCCCGGTAGTGAGGGCTTCAATGAATAAAGTAAGTAAGCAAACACTTTATTGTACACAAAAACAGTTAAAAAATACATCTATTAAAATTAACATATAGGTACAAAGACGAACTTATCCCTATAAGGGATCTCTTCCAGAATAAATATCGAAGAACCTCACACAAATCGATCTAGTCCCACAGTAAGCTATAGTAAGCTTCAGTTATAGGATGGGCACTAGACGACGATATCATACATGGTTAAACATCCATGACCCAGGGACAAATATTCTTGTTCATCACACAAATATTTGCCGTTGCCGGGATTTGAGCCCAGGACCGCTAGCTTAGTAGGCAGCTGCACTACTACTGCGCCAACCGCGTCGACATCTGGATAATCAAATACATGTCAAGATTACGTATATGTAGTGATAATTGAATAATTTTAATGTTACCATACCGCAGAGTTACTGGGAGCAGAGGAGGGTGAAAACAAAGGCAAAGGGGGGATTTAGGTATGAAGCTTCGCAGTACTTACACGCTCTCTGACTCTGTTCATCAGTCGAAAGACGTCTGCTGTTGTAGACTTCACTTAAGGCAGGTTTCTTCTTAAACAGCTTGTGCTCGGATATCATGCCAAGAAGTGAATCAACCACTAGTGCTATAAATAATAATAAGTTAATGTCACACTTTCGTGTGACATTTTTAGGGTTCCGTAGCCAAATGGCAAAAAACGGAATCCTTATAGATTCGTCGTGTCTGTCTGTCCGTCTGTCCGTCTGTCCGTCCGTATGTCACAGCCATTTTTTTCCGAAACTATAAGAGCTATACTGTTGAAACTTGGTAGGTAGATGTATTCTGTGAACCGCATTAAGGTTTGGATGCAAAAATAAAATAATAATAATAAATATTGGGGGCTCCCCATACTTAGAACTGAAACTCAAAATTTTTTTTTCATCAAACACATACGTGTGTGGTATCTATGGATAGGTCTTCAAAAATGATATCGAGGTTTTTAAAATATTTTTTTTCTAAACCGAATAGTTTGCGTGACAGACGCTTCCAAAGTGGAAAAAAGTTGGTCCCCCCCCCTCTAACTTCTAAAATAAGAAAATGAAAAATCTAAAAAAAACATATGATGTACATTACTATAAAAACTACCAACGAAAATTGTTTTGAACGAGATCTAGTAAGTAGTTTTTTTTTTATATTTTAATACCTAACTTTGCACCTAATTTATATGGGGCGCTATACATACCAGGTGCAAACTTAACCACTTAGGGATGGAAAGTGTGTGTACGGAACCCTCGGTGCGCGAGTCCGACTCGCACTTGGCCGGTTTTTTAAATATTGTATTAAGCGATTTACACTCACGTGAAATTGACAGTCCTTGCCGGCTGTACGGGTAGCAGTTCATAAATAATAAGTTTAGCAACTGTTCAAGAGATTTTGGTTAGCTTAGCTACTTAAAAGATCCCCTAAATCATTAGCTTTGCATAATATTGGTCAAAAAACGTCATTAATATAAAATTGAAGTGTTAAACGTCTAGGCTGACATGTTTACCGCGAGTCCCATATCTCAGTGGGCTTCACAACAGCAATAACCTATTTATACCAGCGTTTAGCGATGCAGCGACGATTAAACTGCAGTTGGCACGCCGCTCTGGCATCGCCGAGAGCTCACCTATCGCAACACTTCATCTAAAATTTCTTTGCACTATCTCGGTGATCTTAACAGATTCTCAACTATTTCGCAATTGTTACATTCCTTTCTTTATTCTGCAGTTCTACTTCAATTCTCGCAGGTAAAAAGAAGAACTTTTTTGATCGTCTTATCAGAGAGTTAAGTGACTTCCCTAAAACTTTATGGTAAGGCACTTTTCTTTGTGGTCAACATATAATCCAGTTAATAAAGGAGTTTGACCTTACAAACGGTCCGGTAGTTTTGAATTTTTGATATGTTGTCTAGGATGGTTAGTCAGTGTTTAAAATGCAAAATGCACAATTCCCCCCCTCCGCGCCCGCCGCCATATTGAAAAAACCGACACTTTCTACATATTTTTCCTCATATCTTCCTTTAGGAGCATTTTAGCTAGAAGAAAGCTTCGACAATGTTATAGAGAGTTAAATTAACTATATTATCCGTTTTATATTTTGTTTCTAGCAGAGATAGTTACGGAGATATGCACTTTTAAAAAAACGTGAAAAAATCGCAATTTCCAATACAAAAACAAACTTCTGGATTATATCCTCGTTTACGAGCATTTCAGCTAAAATAAAGCTTGGGCAATGTTGTTGAGAATTAGTTATTTATTATTTCACCGAACTAATAATAGACGTTAGAGGCACTGTTCGTTTTGATTAAATTCAAACTATGGCAGGTACTCTTTAATTCAAAAGGCCTCCACGAGATCATGCCACGACATTCAGTCCCCAGCAGCACACCAAGTGTAACCTCGTATACACCTGTAGGTAGGTATACACCAAAATTCTTCCACCTCATGGGTGGATCGAACGTTACAAAATTCAAATAAATTACGTGGCTATAAGCCCAGGTCTATGACGTCTTTGCAGCGCTTATCACTCTAAAGTCATAATGTGAGCTTTGCGTATGCCATCATCGCTTTTGACTACAAATTGATCTAAAAAGAAGATGAATTTATTTTCATTTTAAACTAGCATTTAACGTTGCAAATGTCTTTCAAGTGTACTAAAAACTATAGAAATTGTTTCAACATGTCATCACGACATAAGACAGGCGCGAAAAACATTAAAAAAGCTATGACATTTCCACTTCAAAGAGTATTATAATAAAACTAACTGAATTAGTGTATGATAAAACAAATTTAATAATAGTTACGCACGAGACACACAATGCGAGTAAGCGTACGAGTTGCTAGAGTGGAACGAGCTGAAATAATGTATTAATCGTATGGTAGAGTTTCCAGCAGTCTATGCAGGAAATATTATCACAAAGCACTAAATGATTACTTTTATCTACAAACCTTAACCTATAATTTCTCTGCAAGAAACAATGTGTAATGGTTTAGATTTCTATGAGTAGTAAATAAGATAATGTCATAACGTTACCTTATTGATGTAAGGGAGAGTAAAATCTCACAAACGAGAATACCAGCCACAGCTATTTTGAAAAACCGGCCAAGTGCGAGTCGGACTCGCGCACCGAGGGTTCCGTACAAACACGTTCCATCCCTAAGTGGTTAAGTTAAGTTTGCACCTGGTATGTATAGCGCCCCATATAAATTAGGTGCAAAGTTAGGTATTAAAAAAAAACTACTCACTAGATCTCGTTCAAAACAATTTTCGTTGGTAGTTTTTATAGTAATGTACATCATATGCTTTTTTTAGATTTTTCATTTTATTATTTTAGAAGTTAGAGGGGGGGGGACCAACTTTTTTCCACTTTGGAAGCGTCTGTCACGCAAACTATTCGGTTTAGGAAAAAAATATTTTAGAAACCTCGATATCATTTTTGAAGACCTATCCATAGATACCCACCACGTATGTGTTTGATGAAAAAAATTTTTTGAGTTTCTGTTGGGGAGCCCCCAATATTTATTGTTATTTTTTTATTTTTGCATCAACATCTTAATGCAGTTCACAGAATACATCTACCTACAAAGTTTCAACAGTATAGCTCTTATAGTTTCGGAAAAGAATGGCTGTGACATACGGACGGACAGACAGACGGACAGACGGACAGACAGACATGACGAAACTATAAGGGTTCCGTTTTTTGCCATTTGGCTACGGAACCCTAATAACGCTATGCGTGATGGTCGTTCATTTTCACAAAAATAGAATTTTCGCTTGAATCCTTGATCAAATTTCCCCATAAAACTGGTCAGATTTTCAAAGAAAACTCTTAAAAGCGCAAAACCATCGGATATAGGTTCAACAGTGAGAGAGTAAGATAAGTTCTCAGTCGAGTAGCTTGTCCTATGTGACCATACTTTACGAGTTTGTGTTTTGTCTGGTTTGCCGAAGGGTCAACACACGCATTGGGATCGGAGCCAAGTCGCAAGGTCAGGGTGACACTGTTGCGATATCGTTAGTTTGACTAGCTAGCCTATTGACTGGTACTATCACGACATAAATTACTTTTAAATTCTTCTTAGACTAGATACCGAAAAGTCCCCGTAGTTTTCGTTAACGTGTTTCGTTTGGGTGTTGATGAGTCAGCTCTTTGTAGTGTTAATTTAACGGGTTAGTTCCTTAATTTTATTTTATTTATCACGTCAAAACTAAACATTTTTGCTATAGAGTATACAGTAACGACATCATGTCAGCCGAAAGACGTCTACTGAACATGGGCCTCGCTCAAAGTTCTCCACAGCGATCAGTACAGTAAAACACAAATTTCTGTAGTTTCAAGTCAAATAAAAGTAAATTCTTTAAACAATTATTACCTGGTAAGTAAAAACCCCGAGGACCGCGGTTTATTCCGTAAAGTCGCTCTGATTATTTAAACCGGATTCTTAGAACCAATTACACATAAGCCTTACCCGGCAGGCTAGTGCTGAATATTATAGTGTTCAACTTAATTAGGCCGGGAAGGTGCTCGGATTAAAGCGTCGCCGCCATCAAACATTCAGGCGATGACATCATCAAACTTGCAACAGCCTGCTGGAACGAAGACGGTGAAATACATATAACCCAGTTCGAGGATGAAATAAAATTCTTTTAGGACTAAGGAAATGTAATGTAAGGATATAGGTATGACTGCGCCATTAAATCTTAATCCCAGTGATAACTAAAAATATGTTTTTGATTAATCTACAAACAAACACTTAAGAATTTTGGGCTGTATGAAAATTCCCTTATAATTGAGAAGTTGACTTGACAGAAGAAAGACCTTTTTTAGCACAACAATAAAATTATTGTAAGTTTGCAAGTTTGACTTAGAAGACTACTCTTCATAAAGTATCCCTCAATAAGAAGGAGCTTTTTAAAATTCGTAGCGTTAATATCGTATGAAGAAAGAATTTTAGTTACCTAACCCCCCTAGAGAGAAATGTTTATTAAAGTCGTGATTAAACTCACACGTCATGTTGCCGAAAACCACTCCGAGTTGAAATTAATTAGTAGTTGTGCAGAGATGTCGGCAGTCATCGTGTGCAGTAGTGGTGATAATAATAGCCGAATTTGGCCAAATCACATTGTGAATACTTCAGTTTAGCCTACGTTTTCATTCGCGTGGAGTCTCCAACTTTAAATCATGGGATAATAGTAAGTAAGGAACAATCCTATACCGCGAAAAAGCGTCTTGGCAAAATGGTGACATTAGGTTTGTACTGAGTTGTATGTAACTTCATATGGTTTCTTTTTCCATAAAGAAACACGAAAGTCTGAGTATTGAGGGTCAGGGTGTAAGCTGTTTAGAACAACTCACTTCTCGTGTGAACGTCGTACAGTTAACAATATCTCCACTCTCTAACACGCCTGACAAACTCATGATACATCCTAGAGAGGGAAAACATAAATCGAGGACTGTAATATTTCTTTGTGGTGAGGTATATTTAATGAAGACATATACAGAACTGAACACAACTTCTCAATACGCTTTTCCAAGAAAAGGCGGCAAGGGAATTATAGTTTCATTCCATCTTCAAGAGTCAGAAGAAGTTTTGAATATGAAGTCCTTTTGAAGTATTTAAAATCCAACACGATAAAATGTTTATTTATCGTCATGCTTTGGCCGAATTTGCGTCCTATTGCCGAATTTTCGTCCTCCCCTATACTCACTCACGGACAAGTTGAACCGACAGTTGATATGAATCTGGATTCCGCTAATTACTAGTTTTAACCAGTCAAATCCCGCTCCGATATTAGGTCGGCGGTCGTAATTACAGTTTGGATTTCGTTGATAGTGATTTATGGTAATATCTAATTGCTGTGAACTCGCTTAATGTTCTAATAATCCGGGAAAGTCAATATTTGAAAGTTGCTTGATTTCATGGCAATATTTGAAGGACGCTTTTTTATTTCTCATGTTTCGATTTGATATGCATCCCATCTTCTGAACCACTCGCATACACATTGAAAATTATTATGTATGGTTAGTCTATCAATTTATACCTATCAATTTTATCGCGGGCATTGGAACCTGTTTTTTCTTAATTCCCATCACGAGTTTTTTCATCTCTTAGTTTTGTCTTATACCATGTTTCTAACAATCGAGCCAGCTTTTCTTTGGTACTATTTTTATTCTATAACCCTCTATATTCATATTCATCACATCATGTGATTCATGTTCCTAATATATACGGTGTTTAACGGTTAGTTCTTCTTTCTTTCTTTCCCTTATTCTTTCCGTATCATTCTTTACTTTCTCGTCACGACATTAAGCCGTCGTCACATTCTCATTTCTGTCACATACAATCTCATTTCATCCGTCCCTTTTATAGGAAACAATTTATGCAAACCTAAATAAATTCTCATTAAAAATATTTTCTCTTTCCTTTTCAGGTTTCTTTACGACATCCTAGATTATTCGATCCTTTCTAAACTTATCGTTATTTCAGGTTACGATGCGAAGGTAGACTCAAAGGCAAACCGATTACTTCGTACGCAACAACACCATATACAAGAGCTTAAGTGACGAACATTTCCTAATATAATACGTTATTTTGTGTATCAATGGACGAATCTCGTATTATATTTGGAAGCAAACTTTCTTTGTGATAAGCGTATATGGAAAAATGCGCCTTTTTTGAATAGCTGAGCGTCGATAGTCGGTTGGTAGAGGCTGAAGACGAAATCAATGTGTTTGATAAAGAGGATGTAAACGTAGGCAGTATTCTGACTTAAAAAGGCGTACGGAATTATATAAGATATGGAATAGTCCTTTAATTTCCAGAAAAATATATGCAGATATATTTTTATCACAAGTACTATAATTTATAATATATACTGTACCTAATAAATAACAGAAATTAGATATTTTAATAAGCAATTATGGCTGACTTTGCATATAGCTATACTACTCGTAATTATTGCTCCGACATATTGTCAGGTGCTTGTTTCGCTACCAAGATTCCTACAAATTACCACCTCTTAAGTTGAAGTTTCTTCTGTATTTGAGGAAAAATGCTTACAAAAAGACACATTATTTGTACGTTTTTACGAAGTCAATCGTCTGAATTTGATACACATTGTGGTTAAAATAAAAGCCTGAGCGTGGGTCGAGCAGTTTATCCATATTTGCATAACTGTATTTGGACGCTGTGACCGCTCAAATGGGGGACCTGGAACCGCGCTCATATGGCAATGAACCACGGTGAAAGATTTCATTTTTGAGACATTAAAACAAACCGGGAATCAATCGCGTTCATAAAGGCGTTTATTCGACGTTTCGTATACGCGATGTTATTTCCATGGTCTCAAGGAACTTGTCACGCGAGTATTCTGGAACTATCCGCACTTGGTTTTTATCAACAATCATTTTTGATTTGTTGGTACTTGCCTACTGAGCCGGCGGTACCGGGTTCGAATTCCGGCCAGGGCAAATATTTGTGTGATGAACTCGAATATTTGTGCTTGGGTCATGGTTGACCTATGTATTTAAATATATATCGTATTTAAACGTATATCGTCGCGTATTTAGTACCCGTAACACAAGCCTTCTTAAGCTTAATTTGGGACTAGATCGATTTGTGTGAGGTTGTCGGATATTTATTTATTATATTTATTATATGACCGTGACATTGCTAAATTAAGGATATCAATATCACTATGGCTCGCCGAATCATGCCCAGTGAAGTAAGCATATAATTAGATCACGAAGTTATCTCGGTCGTGAACCACGCCGGCCCGGAAATGGACTTATAAAAGTGTTCACGAACACCGCCGATGCCGCCTCATTTCCTGAAGAGTACTTATTTACTTAAATACGAAATGCTTTGCTAAACAGAAACGTTTGTTGTGTTAATAAACACAAATACAAGTAAAGTTAAGTGTTAAAGTATGGGTTGACTCATCCTTTTCAATAAGTCCAATCGGTGATATGTATGGCTTAGTTTCATTGGTCGATAGGGCCCGCATGCGGGGTGCGGTAGATTTCCAGAACACATGCCATAGGGCCCGCTTGCGGGGAATTGTTTTCATTGATCGATAGGGTCCGCATGAGTTTCAGTGGTCGTTATACCGCCTGCGGGGAGTCCCGCATGCCGTAGGTATGTCGACCGAGTTGACCAATGAAACTGAGCCAGTAAGCTGTTTGGCAGATATTTATGGCTCAGTTTCATTGGCCGATAGAGCCCGCATGCGGGGTGCGGTAGATTTCCATAACGCATGCCATAGGGCCCGCATGCGGGGAATTGTTTTCATTGGTCGATAAGGTCCGCATGCGGGGTGCGGTCGATTTCCATAACGCATGCCATTATGAGTTTCACTGGTCGTTATACCACCTGCGGGGAGTCCCCGCATGCCGCATATTTTTGCACTTGACCCGTAACTTGACGCTTCGAGCTTGCAACTCTGAAGTTAGATACCTACTAACACCATAAATAAATAATAAATAAATATCAGACAACCTCACACACATCGATCTAGTCCCAAATTAAGCTCAAGAAGGCTCGGGTTATGGGTACTAGACTACGATATACATACTTATATAGATAAATATATACTTACATTACAAGCACAAATATTTGAGTTCATCACGCCATAGACCAGTCACACAAGTTCTTTGCCCTAAAATTTGTTACAAGGACATGCGACATACTCAATGCATTTATTTTACTTGGGGTGTAATTCAATATCAGGATTTGACTTGGCTAGTTTTCACAAACTGACTAAATTATATATAAAAGTAACATAGTATTATTATCAAGCTAACAGTATAAGTAACAGGACGTACACTAATTTGCGTACTTACTTTTACGAAAATAGGTTAATGATTAGACAAATATTATGTATATAAATTTTTATGTAGAAACTAGCCAAGTCAAGTCTTGATATTGAATTACACCCCAAGTAAAATATATGCATTGAGTATGTCGCATGTCCTTGTATCAAATTTTAGGGCAAAGAACTTGGTGCCCATATAGATCTCAATTCTTTTGTCGGCGAAGTGCACGCGATATATTGAACTTGGCTCTCATTTAACATTTATGTTTTTGATGGGATTCAAGATTTCTTGAACCCCTTTAATTACGTAGGGACATTGGTTTGCTAAGCTTTTTTAATCGCCTATACTAAGGCGAGTGCTCTGAGGAGCTATTTTCTCTTATCCTACCCACCCCTTTCCACTATAGAACCACACGTGCCGGTTTGCGATTTCATCGCTTCACCGTGTAAAATATTGCCACGCGTACCAAGAAGTTTGGCAATTCCTTCATCTGCCGAAAGTGGAACTCTTTGTCGGCACATGTGTGTCTTCAAACGAAGCGTGAAGAAGCATCTGTCGGGCTAGCATGGCACTGTCAACTGCGATTGCCATGCTGTTGCCATTGCGACTTGGGTTCACCTTTTTGCTTACCATCAGGCGAAGTGGAGCCACTATGTTGTGCCAAAAATATAAAAAGTTGTAATAAAATATTTGGTTTACGCTACTGCTGCCATACCGATACGTTACTGTTTATTTAATAAAAATATTAGCGTTGACCGTCCAATAATTACGTGGAATTTCAAACAACTATCTTACTCCTCCATTATCTATTGTATATCTCCACCACGCACTTAAATCTGGGATCACGGTCCAAATCATTATTTAGATAAAAAGTTTAAAGTTACAAGAAAGGATTAAGTGAAATACCTTTTATGTGTAAATCATTTATATAATTTTGTTACATTTTGTTCCAGGTAAATACGTTTCTTAGTGCAAAAGAACACCGGAGGGATTAAACAGTCATTTCCGTAAGTAAATAATATTCTGCAAGTATCTCATGGCGATTGAAATTAGTTTAAATAGTATGCAGAACTTTTGTTGTTATTTTAACTTGGCTTAGATTAGGAGTTGTTTGGTTATATTTGAAATGTGTTCTGCTAAACTACTAAATCCCACCAAAAACATTTCATGTAAAATTGGCGGCCAAGACTCACATGCTCATAACGCTATCGCTGTAAAAAAGTTATCAGATCCCTGGACAAGCCAAGCCCCTAAGCCCTGCCTGAGTTTACTAATCCTACCTTGGCTTCAAAGGTATGGCTTGGCCGTTTCATAAAGTAACGTAAATAATCCCAACGGACCGTCTGGCCCATACGATATCAAGAAGTTAAGTTTATGTCTTCATGATAATATATATAAACGTAATTCCTTACCATATAGGCCGGACAGTCCATTAGACTTATTTACGGTACTTTATGAAACGGCCAAGCCATACCTTTGAAGCCAAGGTGTAGGATTAGTAAACTCAGGCAGGGCTTAGGGGCTTGGCTTGTCCAGGGATCTGATAACTTTTTTACAGCGATAGCGTTATGAGCATGTGAGTCTTGGCCGCCAATTTTACATGAAATGTTTTTGGTGGGATCTCACTTATTTTTGTAGGGTGCCCTAGTTTTTTTCATTTATTTGGGCCATAGCGTTTGTAAGTAAGTAAGTAGTAATAATAGTAAAAGCGTTATGAGCATGTGAGTCTTGGCCGCTAATTTTACATGAAATGTTTTGGTGGGATCTCATTTCTTTTTGTACAGTAGTTTTTAATTTTTAGATTTTTTATTTTTTTTCTGCTGTAGCGTTTATAAGTAAGTAGTAATAATTGTGTATTTAAGAAATACTTACGTTTAGCCCCATATATATACACTTTTATCCCCCATTATGGAAAACCCATACAACAAACTTCCATCCCCTAGTTTAAGGGGTTGGGGGGTAAAAGTTCCAAGCTTCAGAATTATTCTATTGTTTGTGTACTAAACCTAGCTTACATACCAAATTTCAGCTTTCTAGGTCATCGGGAAGTACCCCAGAGGTTTTGATACGTCAGTGTATAAGTGAGTGGCAAAATCGGCGTATTTTAGGTACCAATAAAACCTAAAGTATAAAAGCTAGATCAATTAAATTAAGTACATTTTATATGTTCCCTAACTGAATCTTAACCTGTGAATTTGGGCGCTCTGGTGTTAACTGGGACGAAGCTATGAGGGTTTGAAAATTAGACGAAACGGTTCGAGAAAAGGTAGGTAGTGCCCCGCTTCTTTTCTGCTCGTCTTGGCGGGGGCACTACCGTGCCCCCAGATAGGTTTTTACTATACGTAATAGTGAACAGCAAACCAGTTTAAATGTGTTCTGTATCAGAACATTAAAGCCAATTCTAGACATATTACTTTTACATAAATGATAATGACAATCGGGGCGAGTGCGCGGATTATAATTAACGCGCTTTTATCAGCCTAATGGCGATAATGACCCATTAACGGTTAATGAGCTTAATGTAATCCGTGAAAATGTACCTGCCCAAATTATTTACAATACATTCAGAACCTTAGTCTAAGGTTCTAACGCAGCAAAACGTGTCAATGCGTCTAATTCTCAATTACGTTCATGTTTCCCGTAGAGGTAATTAATATTTGTCATAAATGAGTTCGGGACCTTTTTAATTTTTGCTTTAGGAAAAAAACTGTTTATTTCAGGGAACTATTAGGAAAGGGTTTAGCAGGCTAAGGAAGGACGTGTGGCCCCTGTCAGGAATATTCGAATTGGTAAATGTCAATTGTTGGTGGCCTCATAACTAGTAATCACTCCAACTTTTAGCCCTCTATCTTGAACTGTCACAGAGATAATGTCAAAAATGTATTTTTATCCCATTTTTGTTCAAACTCATGTATCTTCTAATCCAAACCAGCTAGAGCATTGATACAAAATCACAGCTATGTAAGTTTAGTGGGAGTATACCCTATAATTTTATTAATATTTTATACGTGAGCAATAAAAGAAATAAATGACAATTTATTTTTTGACAGCTCTTATCAACAAGTTTTTTTGAAAGTACAACTACAAAAAAAAACATATGTATTGCTTCTAGTATTAACTACTAGCATACGCAAAATCAATTAATTATATTTGGTGGAACATACTCAAAAAAAATAACGAAAGTATTCAAGTAATATAAGGAATCTTTTCTTTTGAATTTTTATCATATTCCCATGATACATGACATATATCTATATATATAAAAGAAGAAGTCCTGACTGACTCATCAACGCACAGCCGAAACTACTAATGTTAGAGAGTTGATTTTTGCACAGTAGGTTACTTTTATAACGTGGGCTAGGGATAAGAAGGGATTTTTGGAAATACCTCCCCTAAGAGGGTTAAATAGGGGTGCAAAGTTTGTATGGGGTAAACTTTTTTTTTTGGAGTTAGAGACTTGAAACTTTGTAGAATGATTACTTATTCAAAAACATAAAAAATACTTTCAGCGTTTTAGAAAACTTCACCCCTAAGGGGGTTAAAAAAGGGTGCAATGTTTATATGGGAGAAACTTTATTTTTTGAACTAGAGACTTGAAACTTTGTAGATAACTTACTTAATCAAATAAAAAAAAAGTAATTTCAGCGTTTTGGAAAATTTCACCTCTAAGGGGGTTAAAAAGGGGTGCAAAGTTTGTATGGGGAACACCGCTAATGTTGTTTATAAAGAAGTGTTACGCTAACGTTATCAGCTTATATATTTTTTAATTCCTGTCTACTACCCAGTGACTACGTCCTTTTTTTAAAACGAACTTGCACCCCCTTTTCTATGGTTGTATGTCAACAATATTTTCTTAGTGCTGTCTCTTATTTATTGTGTTCCAAACTTTATGTGTTCCTATATTTAGTGAGTTGTCTATCAGAACATGAATAATTTATACTTTATATACCTATTCTTACTTTATTTAGCTTCTTGAGAGATATAGAGAACTATAGCATCAGAATATATTGAATCACTCTTCAAGCAATATAGTAGAGTTGTTAGTCCGCTGTTTTCTAACATAATTGTGCGCATCGGGTTACAAGCATGAAATTTCTACCACAGATAGAGTGTTCCACGGTGATTATTTTCAGATGTGGAGGGAAGTCAGATTCGTCCCTTGTGAGGCGGGAGAGCGGAGTGAATACGGCCAAGTATCCCTCTTTTCTTTCTTTATTGCTGGTCAGTTAAGTCTACCAGGACGTGTTTGGTATCGTTTTCGTGTAAAACAAATATCAGAAATTCATTCTTTATGTTATTTTTGTATAGTTCTATATAAAAATATGGGTTTAATGGCCGAAAAGCATTGACGTATTAATTACATGGACACACAATCCGACGGAAAAAATGGCACCCTCCCAAGTAATGCAAAATCACAAATCGCATTAGTTGGGCGATCAGTCTCGTTTAGACCATGACACGTGACGGGTCTCAAAAATGACTTAATTTTCAGTAAAAATTGCAGAAATAACAGCTATAAAATAAAGAAAAAGATCGGAATATTCTTTTTTACGCAGATTCTATTGATTAATTAACGAATTCTATGTAAAATCATAGCATATTTTAGATAAGAATTTATTAACTTTGTCCCTACAAAAAGCGCCTCATCACAGAACAAAAATCTAAGGAGTCGCTATAGTTTTATATTTTATTAATTAATAAAGGAGTGCAATAAATAATTATCCTATTTTTTTATTAAAGATTCCCACGCGATCCTAAACAACGAGAAAAATTGAAGTCACGTTTAGTAAGAGACAGACGTCAAGAATAATTTCAGCCAAATAATTCGTCTCTCGTGTGTTCGTTCGGCATAATTATATGTTTTTTTTTTTTATGTTTAATCAAAAGAAGCGTAAAAGTCTTTCACTCAACACAGCTTTAATATGTCAATAAAAACGTAAAAAAATGACAATGTATACAAAAGAAGCGTAAAATGGTTATGTAGTGTTTGTGGTAGTAGGTATCTACACAGAAATAGATATACACTGTCTCAGGCGCACGTCACATAGGATGCTGCGTTTAGTTACACGCGAGCCGAGGGCGAGAGTGGACGCATGACATTGCTATGTGTGCGGCGGCGAGTGAGCCAGTGTTATGAACATATGCCTTTTACAGGCAGATCCTACAGGTTACATAAATAAATTAATAAAAAAATTGCTCTGTTGTCATTGTTTTATTTTGTCTCAGAGTCTAGACACTGTCAGTTTAAACCTTTGAACGCCAAGAACACCTAAAGACAATGTGTGCTGCCGTGCATACTACGCCACCGACTTTCACGACACGCCATCAAACTTTAAAGGGTTAAAAATGTTAATATTTTGCACTTGCCTTACTCTCATTTCACATACTAGAACAAGATGAGTTAAGAAATCATAATGTCAGTATTACTGTTCCCTTCTATGCAGTGTCGGGACCCTTTTATGCAGTTGTTAAATAAAAACGTAACTTAATTTGTTATTAACAATTTACGAGTTTATTTAGTTCAAACAAGAAATATATTTTAATACCTAAATAAAATAATAATGAAAATATTTTTAGTATGTAAAACTATTAAAGTCTGCTCCATTCGTGCCATGTTCCAAGTTTGACAAGAGACATGAGTCAGAATACACTAAAAAAGTTAATTTACACGAAATATATTTGTGGTAATAAGTACGTAAGCCAATTTGACACTTAAACGTTTGAGTAAAGAGTTATTTTGTACGAAGTAATTATGTTGTTGTAAATTATAAATATTCGTTATTGGCATCTACTTGAACATGACAGCAGTGCCACTTTTTTCGACAATTTTGTTCGGGTCTGTGGCTCTATTATAAATAATACCTCAATGCCGAAAAGGTAAAAATCACAACATGTTTTTTTATTCAGTGAGGTAAATTAGTTCAATTTCATAAACATTTTCAAATTATTATTATTATTTTAAAAAGCTCATTTAATCTGGTTTCTAAACATATATGACTGTTGGGCACTTCTCATACAAACAGTAGCTCAAAATATATCTTTACGTCGGCGTAACCAACGTAAATCTCCGAACGCATCCTATTTCGCTTCATTAAATACATGAAATAATGATTATTAACATGCTTTTACATATAATATTTACTATATACGTCCTAGAAAAACAAATTAATGTGATTAAAACAATTTTTTTTTTTGCTAATGTATCACGAGCACGCGGGCTAATCTCAACATCAACAATTTATTTAAGTTACTGTTTGTATGAAGAGTGTCCAATATTTATATATTTTTTAGAAACAAGATTAAATTTGCTATTTTGCAATATTTTTTTTTGTTGTAAATATTCAGGAAATATAACTAATTTATCTCCCTGAATAAAAAAAACTTGTTGTGATTTTTACAATTTCGAAAATACAACCATATTTTTGTATGGTACTATGAATAAATAACATGAAAAATGAATTCTTGATATCTGTTTTACACGAAAACGATACGACACAAGTCCTACTAGCGTTACCTGATCAGTAATATAAAAAGAAAAAGAGGACTCCTTTGTCCTATTCACCCCGCTTTCCCGCCGCACAGGGGACGAATCTGACTTCCTTCTACATCTGAAAATAATTACCGCAGAATACTCTATCTGTGGTCGAAATTTGGTGGTTGTATCCCGATGTACACAATTTCGCGACTTAGCAAAATGTACTAGAACACGCAGGCTAGGCTTAACATCAACATTTTTTTCAAGGTACTTTTTGTATTAGATGTGCCCAATATGTATACATTTTTAAAAGCAACATTAAATTTGCTGTTTAGTTATATTTTTTTAAATTGTAAATATTCAGAATAGATAAAACTAATTTATCGTTCTGAATAAAAAAAACTTGTTGTGATTTTTACCTTTTCGGCAATAAACCCAAATTTTTATATGAAACTATTCTTAAATAACATGAAAAATTAATAGCTGATATCTATTTTACACGAAAACGATGTCGCACAAGCCCTAATAGCCTTAACTGATCAGTAATAAAAAAAGGAAAAAGCTCCTCTTCACCCCGCTCTCTCACCACACAGGGGACGAATCTGACTTCCCTCCACATCTGAAAATAATCACCGTGGAACGTTCTATGTGTGGTAGAAATTTCATGCTTGTAACCCGATGCGCACAATTTCGCGGCTTAGCAACTCTACTAATACTACTAGCCTGTAGACCAAAATAGTAATCGCATCATTAAATTCGCTTATGTGCATTTAGTTTTTAAAGATCACATTTCAGCATTATCTTTAAACACTAGCCTTTTTAATAACTGGGGTACCTGCTAGACCATTTAGAAACATTTTGGCCCCCCTCGGGAACTCCGCCACACCACTCTTTTCGTTTAATAGCCAGGCCGGCGTGTTGAGATGGTCAAATCTACTATTATAATTTTTTTGGGTTTGTGAAAGCGTGAGACCTCGAAATCACATCTGGCAGGCTGGAATCGTAAATCCAAAATATAATAGATACTGCGCGACCATAAATAACCCGATGCTATTTCTAATACTAAAAACAATTTCGCTAGAATTTTAAATTGTCATTAAGACAAAGAGTGACGGGAAATTTATTACGCAATAAATTGTTTTTAACTGCCGAACTCTCTCACAGATTGTTAAATCTATTTCTAAGGAAGCAAGTTAGAAAAAAGAGTTAAATATAGGCAATTCTAGAAACAACACAACGGGGCGTCATAAAACTATATTGCGCAACCTTTCAGAGCGATGGGGAGAAATTTGAAGCTGCGCACATGTGCAAAGCATTAATCTTAATGTCGTCGAGACAAACAGACAACGTAATTCTAATGAATCTAAGGGCGTGTCACTTGACGCTGAAACCAATGACCAATAACCAAGCATGACTAGTTCGGGGTGGGGTTCGGATCATTGTTCACATTGACTGGCGGGAGAAATTTTGGATTACAGGAGGTGTGGCATGGACCTGGAAGGAGGCCGCTCGACTCGGACGGGAGCAAGGCTTGGACAGTTACGTTTTGAACCGCGCTGCGAGCACTCGGGATCTCCTCGAGACTAGCGTCAACTGTGGTCACTTTTTCTTTGTAAAATAATAATAAGTCTTAAATAAAGTAAAGGAAATATAGTTTAAGTGATTAGTGATTAAGAGGACTCTGTGTCGGAACGAGTGAGACGAGAACTTCGTCTGAACGAGGCGGACGAGGTCTACAGCGAGGCGAGACGGCGAACGCGGGCGAGAGACGGGTTAGCGTTGGACAAACGCTAGGAGCAGGGAAAGGCTTAGACATCTCGGTAAAGTACTTTGATACCATCACTGTTTGTAACAAATTAGAGTGATTCAGACTTGCATCACACTTTCATATTAAACTCAGTAGAGCCTTACAGTAAAAGTAGCAAACATGGACGCGGGAGCATCATTAGATAAATTTTACCAGCAAGGACGTAATAAAACCCGCCGGCTGGAACCACTTTCGATTTGAGAGCTACCAATTTTATTGGAAGGCAGGTAGCATGCCTAATTGTGATTTTTTTGCGCCGACTTTTGTGTGAGGGTTAATGCTTGGTGTCGCGGTGTACTCCGCGTACGGGTGGAGACAATACTATAAAAATCGAAATGGTCCGTATTAATTAGAATCAAAGGAGGAGTGCAAGTGTGAAATCACTCTAGCTGTAAATACGTGCTTTTGTGTTGATAGATTTAAGTAAAGTTTGAAGGTTAGCCACTCTTACTGTTGTTCCTCTTGAATTTGGTAGTTAGGGACAACTCTTAGTATTAAGACTGTAAACTTTCGTGTGCATGTGTGTATAATTAGGTTTAAGAGCCTAGAGGGTTTTTAATTTGAGTGTTATGTTTTCCCTCTAAATTAGTATGGCTGGTAGGAATATAACACTCGGCTATGTCATTGATGCAACCCATCAACCATAGTCTAATTAATCGAACAGTTTCTTTTGCAAATTTACCTAAAAGTGAAATAAATTTAGATAAACAATTTTGATAAAATAAATCTAATTTTGCACAACTCCATATTTTTATTTCATCCCATTGGTAGGTACCCTTCGGGATTGTTAACGGAGGTTCCCCACTAAGGTCGTGGTTCATAAAGCCTATAGTACATAGCTAGATTGTTTAATGATTGTTACAGCCAGAGCGACTTCTTTAGGACTGAACCTCCGATACCAAAACCCGTATCTTATACTCAATTACGATTTCCGTTCTAAAATGATATCAGTCGAATCATTTCTTTGAGACCTAGTTGGACCTAGAGACGAATCTAAACTGTGTGGCAGGCAGTCAAGTAAATCAGAGACAATGGAATTTGGACCTTGGGTCAGGCCTTCATGTAGGAAGCCCTCTTAGGACAATACTCACTAGGATATTCCTAGAATACCCGTTACTACCTACTGATCTGACGCGGAGACGCGGGGCGACACCTGAAGGCGAATGCTTACACATTTACCTACTCATTCTACGTAAGTATATAACTATGGATCACACTGGGCTGCGGTTGACTACTGAGGGAGGCGAGTACCGGACCAGTTGGAGGCGAAGGGCGTATTGGCAGAGAAAGGTGATATTTTCTAAGGTAGGCATCGTAAGGCCTAACCTTTAAGTGTAGGACAATGCAGGCTGAGTCTAGATAGCGAAACTGACTCGAAGCAGTCGGTAGCGTGACAACTATTCCGTTTACAAAGGCGTGACAGCGGCGATTGCTGGTCACTCTACTACACGCCATGTCTTGCAGATTGACCCTCGACCTTTGATTTGGCCAAATCAAAACCTAACCTATTTGCATACCGACACCTAAATAAACTATGACCCGGGTCGAATGGGGCGGGCTCACAGCCCAATAACAAGACCTCATCTTCGGATACGAGGCAAATAATCGCTTCTCAGCGAAAGAGGGTCAACTGCGCCCCTATAACTCGAGTACGAGGCTTGGCATCTGGTCTGTCAAGCGTAGGTTTCCCCTGTGATTGCGGGCGATCGGTTGTTCACGACGGGAACAAAACCCGTACAATGGAGGCTACTCCATTTGTCCTAATAACGGAATCGATGTCACTAACGCCGGCCTCTAGTAGCCAGATAGCTATGACTGCTTCAGCCTGGATGTATGTAAAAGTAGTAGCGAATTCTCTTAACCATACAGTAAGTTTAAAATTTCTTTAAAATTTATTCAATTACATAAACAGCTATAACTTAGACGATCACTTCACGAGCCGTACCATCACAGAATTTGATGCCGCGTGACCAAGGATCCATGTACGTATTCGAGATTAACGATACGACTGGATTTATATTAGCTTAAAAATAAACACAACGTAGGAATCGTAATTGAGTATATAAGAGGAATTTCAGGAGAGAGGTTAAGACACATTGCGCATGTTATTATGTAAGAATTATATTACATTTACTCTAGGTCTGGGGGAGCGGGGGAGAGCAGAGACACATTGCGCATGTTATTATGTAAGAATTATATTACATTTACCTTAGGTCTGGGGAAGCGGGGGAGAGCTATATTATTACTAATATGGAAATTACAGGGATTTTAAAAGGAGATTGCGGCGGAAGAGACACTAATCCTTGTCTATTTCTTGGATTAGTTTGTCTATGTGCTTTTGAAATTGCATACAATTTAACCATTTACTGTATCTGCTTTCTAGTATTGAGCTTGTGTATTGTCTTGAATTTATCCCTATTATATGGAAGGTTGCGCAAGACTTGTTATCGGGAAATTGACGGGTGACGGGTTTAGAACGGTACATAGTAGAAGTATATTAGCATCAATCGGAACATGCATACAAGGAAGGGAAACGCGAAATTTATATGTGGTACAGCCGTCGGGTAGCAATCCAATTTTGACGGGAAGTCTTTCGACATTATTGCATTTTTAAAGCGGTTAAAAAGTATATAAGGGCGGTAAATGGGTCGTATTGAGAGATAAATAATAGCGCTAGGTGCATTACCGGGCACGCGAGTAAGGCAATGGACCTATACTCGAAGGATTGGACTACGTTCGCTGATTTTGAGAAACCAAGGGAGGTCGCTAATAGTCATACGCTATTTTTAGGTTGAAGACGTAGTTCAGTTAGAATAGTTACAGCGATTTAGAGTAGAATGAGAGATAAGTTTAACGTAGTTTAATCATTTAAGTAGGTGCATGGGTACTATAATTCTCATCATCATAAGTATTTTTGCATATTTGGTTGAAGCATATTCAAATATAATAAGTGTTTACGGTTGTAAAAGTTGGTTCTACCGAAATATATAAAAACAAATCGTAATGGTTATTTGGTATAATACGGACATTAGTTAAGAAACTAATATTTGTGTGTCTGTGTGTCTTAGAATACTTAATAGAATATTAATTAACGGAAAATACTTCATCACATATTGACGATTGAGAACGCATCCTACGTCTGTCTGTCCTAGGATATTTTGGTTGATGAAAATATTTTAGCTTCATGTTTTATGCTGAAACGAAGGGAACTAGAGTCTGTCTGTCTGTCCAAGAATATATAAACGAAATATATTCGTTACTATAGTCATTACTGGAATAAAATCTATGCATATATTGTGTGCAATAGCAAGTATGTATGTATTGGTTTTGCGTCGGAATTACTGGGAATTATTAGGCTTATTTAATTGGGTTAGCCATCTCAGTTATAAGAGAGGTAGGATATATTATTAAAGAGATTAGTTATAATAAATAAGTTTTGTTGTGGTTTGGTTGGGTTCGACTCCCGACAAATCTACAACAAAATTAATAAGCGTTAAAATACGATTTATTGAAGGAAACCAGGTTCAATCCCTGTTGACTTATTTTGCTGTATTTTTTTATTGGTTTTGTTTTATAAACGTGAGGATATTTAGTCAATGGCTGTGCGGCTGCAGGTTCGATCCCTGTGTTAATTAATTGTCTAGGGTTAAGTTTTAAGGTTGCGAGAATACAGGTTCGAACCCTGAGTGAATTTTGTTTGTCGGATTAACTAAGAGTGACATGACATTCAAGTTGTAGGAATGTGAAGGCGCAGGTTCAATCCCTGCGAAATTAAATCAATGTGTTAATTTTGATAACCGCTTAAAGAGTTGATCACAGAAAGTGCGAGGACACAGGCCATTCTTACTTAAGGTTATAGAACGGCGAAATGGGTTCGATTCCCATTTTCTTTTGAAATTGGCAAGTTTTGCTTCGCGTTTCGTTGGCTTAAAGGATCAAGTTCGATTCTTGTGTACCATTTTTCTATGATTACTTAAGTAAGAAATTTAAGAGAAAAACGACGTTCGATTTCAGACAACCATGTCTATTGTAAGAAAGGGGTTTTCGCGGGCGATGGATTCGATATTGGCAGGGACACGGGAATTTTGCGTGAACTATCTAGACGACATTGTCATATTTACTACAGGGGATATAGGGTTGCACTTAGCGCATCTAGATCAAATACTAGACAGGTTAGAAGCCGCTGGACTTACGGGCCGATTAGGGAAATGACGATTTTTATGTGTAGAGGTGAAATTATTAGGGCACATAGTAAACACCGACGGTGTGCGTATGGATCCCGAACGCGTAGAGGCTATAATGAGTTTTCCCATACCTAGGACGGCGAAACAATTACGGGGTTTTTTGGGCTTAATAAATTATTTTCGAAAGTTTATCTCCAAGTATAGTGAGGAAGTTAGGCCATTGTGTGACTTATTGAAACAAAATACAAAATGGTCCTGGACATTGGAGATAAATAACTGTTTTGAAAGGGTTAAAAGGTTATTTGTAGACACGATACTTCTCGCACACCCGGATCCTAAACAGACTTATTATTTGCAGACCGATAGTAGCAACCTAGGAGTTTCGGGTTACGTTTATCAGTTAACAGGCGAGGGAGAAGAAAGGGTAATAGGGTTTTGTAGTAAGTCACTATCGGAGACCGAACGTAGATGGACTGTTACGGAACAAGAACTATGGGCGATCATATTCAGCTTGTCAAAATTTTAAACTTATCTGAGAGGCGCGCGATTAATCATTAGGACCGATCATAAAAGCTTGATATTCTTACAAACATGTAAATTATTGAGCGCGCGGATGATACGTTGGGTACATTATATAGGGCGGTTCGACTACACTGTTGAACACGTGAAAGGCCGACTCAATACGGTAGCAGACGTACTATCCCGGCATATAAAAGGGACCACCGATGTATTAACTAATAAGGCAGTAGGGCCTGAGATGAACCTATTCAAAGTACCGTTAGGACGGGTGGTACAGAGCAGGTGGAAGGAGATCAGGAATTATCAGGAGCGCGATGAGGCGGCTAGGAAAATAGTTAGTCGAATGGAGACTATAGGTACCTCCGAGTCAAAGTATTACGTGCTTAAAGAGGGAATTCTTTATAGATCGGACATACATAAGGATACATTTAGGCTCTACGTCCCCGAGGAATTACAGCAAGATCTGATCATTAGCATACATGAGGAGATAGGTCATTTTGGACGTTACAAGGTATATGCACTAATGAAGCGTCGGTATTATTTTTCTGATATGTCTCGCATAATAGGTAAAATCGTAAGAGCTTGTGAGGCGTGCCAAAAGTCGAAGCACGCGAGGGAAACTCATACGGGACCGATTAAGACTGTGATAGCAAGGGAAATAGGGGAGAAAGTGTTTTGCGACATTTATGGACCATTACCAGCGGGACGTTTCGGGTTCAAATACATATTTGTGGTACAGGACGTTTATAGCAAATGGATTAAACTGTATTCGTTACGTCGAGCAAGTGGAAGGGCGACGCTAGCATGCATAAAGAAGTTTCATGTACAGATGAGGATTAGGACTCTATGTTCAGATAGGGGCACTAACTTCACTTCAAAGGATTTCGAGGCAGGTGTGCGGCAGCTAGGTATCGAACTGACGCATACATCCGTTAGGAATCCGCGGCCGAACTCGACGGAGAGAGTAAATAAAGAGTTAGGTAGGCTATTCCGAACCTATTGCGACAAATCACACCGTTCTTGGGTAGATCTGTTACCGGAAATAGAGGATTGCTATAATCAGGTGGTACACACCACAACGGGTTATTCACCGAATGAGATAGTTTGGGGAAAAAGGACCCTATTGTCTACAGACATCAGAAACGGCATTTTAGGCGGGGTAGGAGAACCACCTGAGGATCTCGAACATATTCGACAACGGGCCCGGCAGAATATAATGAAAGCGGCGGAAAGTAGGGAACTCCATTATAACAAAAACCATAAATTGATACAATTCGAAATAGGCGATTTGGTGAAACTTAAAACTTTCGCTAAATCGGACGCGGATAAGAAATTAACAAAGAAATTCATGCGTTTGTATAAGGGACCTTTCACAATAGGAGCTGTGCCATATAACAATGTATACACTTTAATAGACACGCGCACTAACAGGGTCGAGGGAAATTACAATGCAATCCACCTGTTTCGTTATTACAAAAACGCGTAAACCCTGCAGGTAGAATGTTGACTAGGACTTGACTAACAAAGAGGTTGCGAAGTGTAAGCGCCACCGAAGAAAAAAAAAAACAATAGGATAACCGACTCGGACAACAATGCGGAATTTAGACTGTTTAGGGTTTTATTACCACAACGTAATTTTATGATGAGCGTGGGAAAACAAGGGATAGTCGTGGGAACTAACGGACCAGAGATTTGCCGTTTCACATGAAGATTTGGAAATAGATTTTAATTTGGTCTAGGACATGTATGGGAGCATAGAATTCCTGGCCAAATTCAAATATATTTGGGGGAGTGTGAGATGGTCAAATCTACTATTATAATTTTTTTGGGTTTGTGAAAGCGTGAGACCTCGAAATCACATCTGGCAGGCTGGAATCGTAAATCCAAAATATAATAGATACTGCGCGACCATAAATAACCCGATGCTATTTCTAATACTAAAAACAATTTCGCTAGAATTTTAAATTGTCATTAAGACAAAGAGTGACGGGAAATTTATTACGCAATAAATTGTTTTTAACTGCCGAACTCTCTCACAGATTGTTAAATCTATTTCTAAGGAAGCAAGTTAGAAAAAAGAGTTAAATATAGGCAATTCTAGAAACAACACAACGGGGCGTCATAAAACTATATTGCGCAACCTTTCAGAGCGATGGGGAGAAATTTGAAGCTGCGCACATGTGCAAAGCATTAATCTTAATGTCGTCGAGACAAACAGACAACGTAATTCTAATGAATCTAAGGGCGTGTCACTTGACGCTGAAACCAATGACCAATAACCAAGCATGACTAGTTCGGGGTGGGGTTCGGATCATTGTTCACATTGACTGGCGGGAGAAATTTTGGATTACAGGAGGTGTGGCATGGACCTGGAAGGAGGCCGCTCGACTCGGACGGGAGCAAGGCTTGGACAGTTACGTTTTGAACCGCGCTGCGAGCACTCGGGATCTCCTCGAGACTAGCGTCAACTGTGGTCACTTTTTCTTTGTAAAATAATAATAAGTCTTAAATAAAGTAAAGGAAATATAGTTTAAGTGATTAGTGATTAAGAGGACTCTGTGTCGGAACGAGTGAGACGAGAACTTCGTCTGAACGAGGCGGACGAGGTCTACAGCGAGGCGAGACGGCGAACGCGGGCGAGAGACGGGTTAGCGTTGGACAAACGCTAGGAGCAGGGAAAGGCTTAGACATCTCGGTAAAGTACTTTGATACCATCACTGTTTGTAACAAATTAGAGTGATTCAGACTTGCATCACACTTTCATATTAAACTCAGTAGAGCCTTACAGTAAAAGTAGCAAACATGGACGCGGGAGCATCATTAGATAAATTTTACCAGCAAGGACGTAATAAAACCCGCCGGCTGGAACCACTTTCGATTTGAGAGCTACCAATTTTATTGGAAGGCAGGTAGCATGCCTAATTGTGATTTTTTTGCGCCGACTTTTGTGTGAGGGTTAATGCTTGGTGTCGCGGTGTACTCCGCGTACGGGTGGAGACAATACTATAAAAATCGAAATGGTCCGTATTAATTAGAATCAAAGGAGGAGTGCAAGTGTGAAATCACTCTAGCTGTAAATACGTGCTTTTGTGTTGATAGATTTAAGTAAAGTTTGAAGGTTAGCCACTCTTACTGTTGTTCCTCTTGAATTTGGTAGTTAGGGACAACTCTTAGTATTAAGACTGTAAACTTTCGTGTGCATGTGTGTATAATTAGGTTTAAGAGCCTAGAGGGTTTTTAATTTGAGTGTTATGTTTTCCCTCTAAATTAGTATGGCTGGTAGGAATATAACACTCGGCTATGTCATTGATGCAACCCATCAACCATAGTCTAATTAATCGAACAGTTTCTTTTGCAAATTTACCTAAAAGTGAAATAAATTTAGATAAACAATTTTGATAAAATAAATCTAATTTTGCACAACTCCATATTTTTATTTCATCCCATTGGTAGGTACCCTTCGGGATTGTTAACGGAGGTTCCCCACTAAGGTCGTGGTTCATAAAGCCTATAGTACATAGCTAGATTGTTTAATGATTGTTACAGCCAGAGCGACTTCTTTAGGACTGAACCTCCGATACCAAAACCCGTATCTTATACTCAATTACGATTTCCGTTCTAAAATGATATCAGTCGAATCATTTCTTTGAGACCTAGTTGGACCTAGAGACGAATCTAAACTGTGTGGCAGGCAGTCAAGTAAATCAGAGACAATGGAATTTGGACCTTGGGTCAGGCCTTCATGTAGGAAGCCCTCTTAGGACAATACTCACTAGGATATTCCTAGAATACCCGTTACTACCTACTGATCTGACGCGGAGACGCGGGGCGACACCTGAAGGCGAATGCTTACACATTTACCTACTCATTCTACGTAAGTATATAACTATGGATCACACTGGGCTGCGGTTGACTACTGAGGGAGGCGAGTACCGGACCAGTTGGAGGCGAAGGGCGTATTGGCAGAGAAAGGTGATATTTTCTAAGGTAGGCATCGTAAGGCCTAACCTTTAAGTGTAGGACAATGCAGGCTGAGTCTAGATAGCGAAACTGACTCGAAGCAGTCGGTAGCGTGACAACTATTCCGTTTACAAAGGCGTGACAGCGGCGATTGCTGGTCACTCTACTACACGCCATGTCTTGCAGATTGACCCTCGACCTTTGATTTGGCCAAATCAAAACCTAACCTATTTGCATACCGACACCTAAATAAACTATGACCCGGGTCGAATGGGGCGGGCTCACAGCCCAATAACAAGACCTCATCTTCGGATACGAGGCAAATAATCGCTTCTCAGCGAAAGAGGGTCAACTGCGCCCCTATAACTCGAGTACGAGGCTTGGCATCTGGTCTGTCAAGCGTAGGTTTCCCCTGTGATTGCGGGCGATCGGTTGTTCACGACGGGAACAAAACCCGTACAATGGAGGCTACTCCATTTGTCCTAATAACGGAATCGATGTCACTAACGCCGGCCTCTAGTAGCCAGATAGCTATGACTGCTTCAGCCTGGATGTATGTAAAAGTAGTAGCGAATTCTCTTAACCATACAGTAAGTTTAAAATTTCTTTAAAATTTATTCAATTACATAAACAGCTATAACTTAGACGATCACTTCACGAGCCGTACCATCACAGTGTACAAATACCAGTGCTGCCTTCTTATGAACAGAGGTCATTATTTATTATTGTTTTGACATAAAGTTTATTATTTATTATTATTAAAAGAGATACTCTTCATTAAACTGCCTCCATCTCTCGATTTCCAGTGCTGAGTTTAAGATTGTTTTAACAGCCTTATGATATTTAACATGTTTTTTAAATCTCACTCATAATAACTAAGATCCCCAGTCTCTAACTCCAAATCCATGCATCGCTCTATATCTTGCAGTCATTTTTGCCAAAGATTAAAAGCATCAGGTAACTGACGGAATAAATATTAAGCATCCTGCAAACAATTTCCGTAATCTAATTGGAAAATCTTCAAAAATTCTTTAACAATGGCATTGTCTAGACCATTTTAACTAAGAATAAAATTCATTTACCTATTTTAATATCTTTGTCATCATCAAAAATGTACGCGGACGAAGTCGCGGGCGGCCGCTAATATATTATATACATGACAGCTATACGTTCAAGATAATACACCCTTAGTTGCTAAGCAACAAACAAAATCTTAAAACGAATTTTCAAAAGACTTGACTACTTCGTTATTTTTTTTGAGTATGTTCCACCAAATAGAATTAATTGATTTTGCGTATGCTAGTAGTTAATACTAGAAGCAATACATATGTTTTTTTTTGTAGTTGTACTTTCAAAAAAACTTGTTGATAAGAGCTGTCAAAAAATAAATTGACATTTATTTCTTTTATTGCTCACGTATAAAATATTAATAAAATTATAGGGTATACTCCCACTAAACTTACATAGCTGTGATTTTGTATCAATGCTCTAGCTGGTTTGGATTAGAAGATACATGAGTTTGAAAAAAAATGGGATAAAAATACATTTTTGACATTATCTCTGTGACAGTTCAAGATAGAGGGCTAAAAGTTGGAGTGATTACTAGTTATGAGGCCACCAACAATTGACATTTACCAATTCGAATATTCCTGACAGGGGCCACACGTCCTTCCTTAGCCTGCTAAACCCTTTACTTAGAATGTAGGGCATCTGCCTGACCAAACCCTTCGGCCATAGTAGTTAGTCAAAGTGAACTTACGCTAGAGTCTCCGTCATAGAGCGAGCTATGCTTGGAGTTTACTTGCGTAATGAGGCGTCCATAAGAAACAATTTTAGAGGTAAAGAAGTTGTAACTTGACCACGTACTAATTCTGCATTCTGAAGGCTTAACACGTTCAATGCGAAGCTTCATTTTGTGAACTCGCTCTCAGTGCGTTACAACCCATGAGAGTCCTGTATTGAACTTTCTGGCTGTGTGGTACGAGTCAATTACAGCCTGTAAGAAGGGTTCTATATTTTACCTAAAATGTCTTTACTAAATACATATATATGAATTTTGATTATAACAATGTTTAGTCTAATAATGAGTCTACCTTATACTGCCTTCGCCGAAGTTGATGACTATTCGTTGAGATTTTATAGACGAATTAATTAACAGGTCAAAATTGTCTTGTAACGCACAGCCAGGACTGGCATAAGTAAAGATGTCGATGATTTAGTAGTGATGGGAAAGATAAACCAAATAAATATATCGAAACAATGTATTACTTTTTTTTTACAATTGTTACATGTGCAATCAGATGATGGGCTCATGTAAATACGTCATTTTTGTCATGCGTTTGAGGGTATTTCAATTTCGTTCTCCGTATACTTACATGAACCGCCGACGATGGTTGACTGCCACTCGGGGACGTGGAGGTTCTAACCGAATCGAATCATGTTCCAATATGCGAACTTTGTCTTTGTTCCAGCTTCTTAAAAATTTGGTCCAACATTCTACGAGACCGCATTTTAGACGCATTCATATTTACGTATAAACAGGAACAAACGTGTGTACTAATAGCAGGGTAACAACACTAATGCACTCTGCACTTACCTGTCGGGTCCTGTTGTCGGGTAGATTGTAAAATGACGAATCTAAATGTATACTTGACTATATATATAAAAAAAAATCACAACTTTATGGCCTTCGCACCAGGGCAAAGTCGCGTATTTCGGTCGCCGCACCAGGCGAAAGTTCAGAACAGGGTCAAAATGACCTGTTTCGCAGTGAACGTGTTAAATCATTTTGTTAGGGCGAGTTTCCACTGGGCTAAACAGGGTGAAGCGTGATTCGACCAAACACGCTGCATCCACTGATGCACACGCGCAGTTTCGCACACTGTGATTGGCCAAACATAGTCCGCTCCGCTTTGCCAAGCATCCGTCAGATGGTAACACCTTCTTACACGTACAAAATCTCTGATACTCATCCCTTTCGCGCGAAAAATGATTGCCTGTCTCTTTCCTTTCAACATAGTGCGAGAAAAATAAACAGAGTCGTAGCTACAAGTGCTAGCCATGCAGTTTACAGTTTGTTGGAAATTGAATTTGAACAATGTTTTATTGATATTATTTTAGAAGTATGTATCCCACCAAAACATTTTTGTAAAATTGGTGGCCAAGACTCATGTGGCTCATAACGCTTTCGCTGTAAAAAGTTATCAGATCCCAGGAAAAGCCAAGCCTCTAAGCCCTGACTTTACTAACCCTACACCTTGGTTTCAAAAATATGGCTTGGTTGTTTCATAGGTTACCGTAAATATAAACCGTAATGGGCCAGACGGTCCGTTGGACTTATTTACGGTACTATGAAACGGCCAAGCCATATTTTAGAAATCAAGGTGTAGGGTTAGTAAAGTCAGGGCTTAGGGGCTTGGCTTTTCCTGGGATCTGATAAATTTTTACAGCGAAAGCGTTATGAGCATGTGAGTCTTGGCCGCCAATTTTACATGAATTTTTTTGGTGGGATCTTATTTCTTTTTGTAAGGTGCCCTAGTTTTATTTTTTTGGCGTAGCGTTTCTGGAGTATCAGTCTTCAGACCTCTATCTTTGCCTATTTTTCTTGTTGATATCATTTCCTCTTACGCATTCATCTTACGCTTAAATCTGATTTTAAGATGGATATAAAAATCATTGATTCAACAATCAAAAATATAAAATTCCGCGTGTTAGTTGCGCTGCATTTATTACTGCATTTTGGTAGGTCTATAAAGAAATATTTAAAATACGAAGTCAAAGTGTAGATACAGAAGTAGTAATAATTGTGTATTTAAGAAATACTTACGTTTAGCCCCATATATAATATACACTTTTATCCCCTATTATGGGAACCCCATACAAACTTCCATTCCCTTATTGAAAGGGGGGGGGGGGGGGGTGATTTCCTAAAAATCCTAGAATATTATGTGTTTTATTTATAACAAGGAGTCCCTATATCAATTTTCAGACCTCTAGTATCAAAATTTGCAGAAGTCTCATACAAACTTCCATCCCCTAGTTTAAGGGATTGGGGGGTAAAAGTTCCAAGTTTTAGAATTATTTTGTTGTTTGTGTACTAATACTAGCTTACATACCAAATTTCAGCTTTCTAGGTCATCGGGAAGAACCCCAGAGGTTTTGATACGTCTGTGTATAAAACCTAAAGTATAAAAGCTAGATCAATGAAATTTAGTGCATATAATATGTTCCCCAACTGCATCTTAACCTGTGAATTTGGGCGCTCTAGTGTTAACTGGGACGAAACTATGAGGGTTTGAAAATGAGACGAAACGGTTCGAGAATAGGTAGTTAGTGCCCCGCCTCTTTTTTGTTCGTCTTGGCGGGGGCACTACCGTGCCCCCAGATGTATTAATATGAATAGTAAGTATTATGTATAAGTATTATCAACCCCCACTCAACGGGTGGGCTTAAAAATGAACATGGACAAGACGCAACTCATGTCAAATTCCAAGGTTGTGCCCATCCCAGTCTCTGTTGAAAACTCGGTACCTACTCGAAGTTGTTGACTCATACATCTACCTAGGACAAGTGGTCCAATTAGGTAGGTCAAACTTCGAGAAAGAGATCAACCGCCGAATCTAACTCGGCTGGGCAGCGTTCGGGAGACTACGCAGTGTCTTTTCGTCCGACATACCTCAGTGCCTCAAGACGAAAGTCTTCAACCAATGTGTGTTACCAGTGATGACTTACGGCACCGAAACGTGGTCTTTCGCTATCGGCCTCATCTCAAAGCTCAAAGTCGCTCAGCGAGCAATCGAGAGGGCTATGCTCGGGGTGTCTCTACGTGATCGAATCAGAAATGAGGAAATCCGTAGACGAGATAAAGTGACCGATATAGCTCACCGGATTAGCAAGTGGAAGTGGCAATGGGCAGGCCACATAGCACGCAGAGCAGATGGCTGATGGGGCCGAAAAGTGCTCGAGTGGAGACCTCGGACCAGCAAGCGCAGCGTAGGACGTCCACCTACAAGATGGATAGATGACCTTATAAAGGTCGCCGGAAGGCGCTGGATGCAGGTCGCTTCCAACCGGTATATATGGAAGTCCAAAGGGGAGGCCTATATTCAGCAGTGGACGTCCTATGGCTGAGATGATGATGATGATGATAAGTATTATAATCATGTTTTGTTACTTATGTGTACGTTGTTATGTGTAAGCACCGCCTACATTTTTTCAGCTTTGCCTTAAAGTTGACTGGTAGAGAATGCCTCATGGCATTGAGTCCGCCTTTTGCACGATAAGTTTTCTTACGTGCAATAAAGATTCAATAACTATATAAATATTTCACTGTAGCTATCCCATGGCAATCATTATGTTGCATTTCATTGGCGCGGTGGACGTAATGGAATCATTAGAATTAACGACGTTTTCATTATTTAGCGGAGTAGGTTAATGTTCTCTTATTACGAGCAAATACTCGGCGTGCATCGGGTATAATGTGTTTTATGCACTGTTGGCCACACAAGAGAATCTAATTAATGTGAAGGCAAATTAGTAGATATTTATAGATAACTAGCGACCCGCCCCGGCTTCGCAGGGGTGCAATGCTGATAAATTATGCATGAATTCTACGTATAAACCTTCCTCTTCAATCACTATCTATTAAAAAAACCGCATCAAAATCCGTTGCGTAGTTTTAAAGATCTACGCATACATAGGGACAGACAGACAGGAAGCGACTTTGTTTTCTACTATGTAGTGATGGAGACTGATGTTGTGTTTATGAAGAGTTTAGTTGCAGTAAAGAAATATCTACACTTTGGAAAAACGTAATACTCTTATGGTTTGTACACATAATTAAAACTTATTATAACAGGTATATTGCGATGACTTTTATTTACCTTCATTGTCTGACGTTTCGACACGGTTGCAGGCGCCGTGGTCTCTCTCACTCTCTCTCTTGTGGGAGTTGTTGATGGATATTCAACTGTGTAAACGTCAGACAATGAAGGTAAATAAGACACAAAGCCATTGACCCCACCCCTACAATTATTAACGTAATTTTTAAACTTTTTTGTTTTCGTAGTGGAATAGAATATTTATGGGAATGCCAAAATAAATTAAAATGTAGATGTGCGTATAGCTACTCCACTCAACACAACACGCCTATTTAAATGACTGTGAAAACAGGTCGACTATTTTAGGATAAATGACAGCTTACAATACCACACAATGGCAAACACGGCTGATTAAAGGAAATATTTTAAATGACTACGGAGAATGAAAAAAGAGGGCCATTACTTCGTCTTTCGTACTCAAAAGTTGCAAGTACCACTTAATATTGATTTCAATTGTTATATTTACATATGCAACGAATTCTTCGTGTCAAGTAACCGGCCGCCGAAACGCTAGAATACGACATCCTTTTATCAGAACCGTCCGTCATGAAGGCCGGTAGCTGGGTAGTTGGCACTAGCACCACTAGCGGGTCCAAGTTCTCGCTAACTTGTCTACTAGTTTCGGACAGTCTGAATGCCCACATAAGGCTGTTTTTGGTTAAGGTCTGTTTTTGCTGATTCCCATCTATCCATAAGGGAACTCAGCAGTCCAGCTCCATCTTGCCCTCCGATAGCTACGCCACTGCAAACTAGTTTCTTTCCCTTTCTTTCCAAGGTAATACTATCCTTATCTCAAAGCAATCTCTTCTTTTGCAACATCCCTGTCAACATCAGAGCAGTTGCAGATTCTGCAACATTCTGATCTGCATAATGCATCGTACGAAGTATCGCAGGTCACTAATACACAATGTTGCGTAACGTGAGTTTGGCACGAAGAAACGTGCAAGTGTAAGTTACAATGTATTTTACGTGTGTTTGCACAAAAACTGTTAGATGGAGTAGATTTACGTCATGGAGTTCACAATAAGCTGATTATAAAGACAGCACTGGTTCTGCCATGCCAACTTATGATGCGATTTTTTGGCTAAAATAAATCATGTTCTTCGCGAAAAAAACAAGGTTTCCAGAGAAAGATTCTATCAATTCTTTCTGAACAAACACTGTTTTGTCAAATAATGCGCTTTATTTTTTTTTAATAGTCCGATGTTCTCTTCACTGCAATAGTAAAAGGCTTTATAAACCATTGAATCTATACTAGAGGTAGGCTATTTTAAACTATCGTTTCAGTTTTGTAAACATTTCGCAAATGAACTCGGAATACCGTCGTAAATATCCCGGGAATAATTGAAACATGTTTAAAATAACTCGTCGCTGTTATTTCATAAAGCCCATTCTTTACTGCTGTCTTTAACACAAATTATTAATGAAACTCAATATTTCGATACCTACAATTTCTTATTTAGTCCTATATTTTTTCAACGATCGAGTATTATCTTTGGTTATCAACTAAAACTTATAAGAAAATCAGTCATACTCTTGAAAATCTCGCGCAGCCTTTCCTCTTCCATTGGCAAGTGAAACATTTTTTAAACTTATATTATATTAAATATTTTCTTCGGTTTCCGCGACTGTCACACATTTAAATAAAACAATTTAAACGGATTATATCGCGTATATTAATTATTTGAGCCTCCCTGACGTTTCAGTACCTTTACAGATACCGTTGTCAAAGGTTGACTGAGAAAGAAACACAATTTTTCTCTGTCAAAGTTACATTTAAACCATGAATACAAAGATCAAAGCTTAGAGAAAGATTGAAAAAGGAGCTACCTGGTGGAAGGGACCGGGAATCGAACCCGGTACCTCTGGATTACCGGTCCAGCGCGTTAGCCACTTCGCTACCCTCGCTCCACGTAGACCTGATGAATTTTTCCTTATGCTTTGTGTGTCGATCTTTGCATTGTTTATTTGAAAGGATTTTACACCTTAGCGACCTCTATGTGAATACGTTAATATATTACGTTATAAGGAAAAATTCGTCAGGTCTACGTGGAGCGAGGGTAGCGAAGTGGCTAACGCGCTGGACCGGTAATCCAGAGGTACCGGGTTCGATTCCCGGTCCCTTCCACCAGGTAGCTCCTTTTTCAATCTTTCTTTAAGCTTTGATCTTTGTATTCATGGTTTAAATAAAAATTGTGGTATAACCACATTAAAAAAATGAGACATTACATGTTTCATAATAGTATTTTATGCAACCGTTGTATAAGAGGGGGCAAAAAACGCGAGTGGCATGGGTTACGATGTGAGCGTAGCGAACATCGTAAGAAAGATGCCACGAGCGTTTTTTGACCTACTTATACAACGTTGCATACAATAGTTTTTCTACGACTCGACATTTCATAAATAAAATGCAAATAAACAACAAAGAAAATAATGACATGTTCCTGCTCGGAATCAACAAAATTAAAAAAAAAAATTGTCTTTGATAAACTTTTTTTTTATTGACGTCCATCTGTCAAATAAATATTAACTTATACATAAAGGTATACGTTCACTATACTGAACATCTGTAAAAAATATGATCTTATACATAAAGGTATACGCTCACTATACTAAACATCCATGCACTGAAGATATTATTTTTTTTTCAAGTTGGCAGCAATGCCTTAGTACAATAAGTTTTTTTTTTAATTGCTAATTGTGTGAATGCAGCTGTTTATCTTGTAATCTGTGGTACTAAGTGATGCTTTTTTGGCGACATTATAACATCGTATAGCAGTGTTTTTTTGGGAAATAGAGTATAGACTTTTACAGACTTTCATAATTTATGTCTTTATATTAGAGTTAGTAACTATATAAATGACAGAAAATAGTACTGGAGTAGAAAAATTTATAAAATTAACAGCGCCCTCTCTCGCTTGCTCGTTCACCACTGTAAAGTGGTGCGGTAAGATGTGAATATATTAACGTATTCACATAGAGGTCGCTAAGGTGTAAAATCCTTTCAAATAAACAATGCAAAGATCGACACACAAAGCATAAGGAAAAATTCGTCAGGTCTACGTGGAGCGAGGGTAGCGAAGTGGCTAACGCGCTGGACCGGTAATCCAGAGGTACCGGGTTCGATTCCCGGTCCCTTCCACCAGGTAGCTCCTTTTTCAATCTTTCTTTAAGCTTTGATCTTTGTATTCATGGTTTAAATAAAAATTGTGGTCTAACCACATTAAAAAAATGAGACATTACATGTTTCATTAATTTATAAAGTTGCATTTGTGCAAACTACCCTATTTTGTAAATATTAATTTAAAATAAAGATATTCATACATGCCAGATGGGCCTTATGTGTAAAGACAGTTACACATGTGCCAGAAGGGCATTCATTGGAGCGGAGCGAGCGAAGCGAGCGAAGCTCCCATGGATCGACTCGAATGGACTTCGTAACAATGCGCAGATCTCAGCGAGTTCTCAACCGATTTTAGATTTTTTTGTTTTTAAATGCACAAATTAAATTTCGCTAGGTTGTGAAGAAGAGAAAATTTCGAAAAAAAAAAAACTCCGCTCCAATCTATGGTGCAAGCTTAGCCGGTGGCTGACTCTGCATCGACCTAGTAATTTTATTTAAAATATCTACCAGCGGTTCACCAAAGGCTTACTGAAACGTCAGGGAGGCTCAAATAATTGGAGCGGAGCGAGCGAAGCGAGCGAAGCTCCCATGGATCGACTCGAATGGACTTTGTAACAATGCGCAGATCTCAGCGAGTTCTCAACCGATCTTAGAAATTTTTGTTTTAAAATGCAATAATTAAATTTCGCTAGGTCGTGACGAAGAGAAAATTCCGAAAAAAAAAACTCCGCTCCAATGTATGGTGCAAGCTTAGCCGGTGGCTGACTCTGCATCGACCTAGTTGGAGCGAAGCTCCCATGGATGGACTCGAATGGACTTTGTAACAATGCGCAGATCTCAGCGAGCTCTCAACCGATTTTAGAATTTTTTGTTTTAAAATGCACAAATTAAATTTCGCTAGGTTGTGACGAAGAGAAAATTTCGAAAAAAAAAAAAAAAAACTCCGCTCCAATCTATGGTGCAAGCTTAGCCGGTGGCTGACTCTGCATCGACCTAGTTAATATACGCGATATAATCCGTTTAAATTGTTTTATTTATATTATATTTGTCGATCTCATATCGGCCTATTGATGCATCTGTGTAAATAATTATCAAAACTCAACTAATGCTGTTTTATCATCTTTCACGTATCCTGGAAGCCTATTACAGCAATCACGTGATATGCACGTACTATGACAAGAAGGACAAAAAAAATATAACCCACTGTTTGCTTCTTTGTATTAGGGTAAAAAGTACCATATTCTTAATTTTTAAGTGCGTACTTAAACAGTTGTAATCTATCCAGCATGTCTACCATAACTTTGACAGGCGACAAATACTACCTGTCACTTTCCTTTCAATACTATCTAATCTAACGTGCGAGCGAGATGGGAGATATAGACTCGCGCGACAAGCGAAGTTGCGGCAAGATATGCTTGTCCTGCAGTTATTAATGAAATACTGGTGGCAATACTTGCACTGCGACTCGGCGGTTATTGTTATGAAGATGTCGACGCACAGACCTGGATTATTAAGTTTATATTTGTCGGATTAGACATAGCTGAGCTAGAAGCAAACCGTTCACTTTGCTGAAAACCGCTCTGTCTTTCGTATTTTAACTTTTTGGAAATTTGAGTAATTTCTATTATCATCCTCACTACATGTCTAAGTTTCGCAAAGAATCTGAAATTTTGGAAATTCTCTCCAGTAAGAAAAAAAAACATTCATTCTCTCACAGATTTCAGAATCGAGATAAATGTGAAAGTATTTTATTGGTTTTATTTATATATTTATATTTTTTTAAAGTATGATATTTTGTCTAGTCTATAAAATTATATGTAATCTAATCAGCCTTGTAAATGCATTCTTTGAAGTAGCAAAAATAGATAAAAGTTATTCAAATGATGTACCGGTGGGTGAACTATTAATGGAATGCACTTACCCAAAAATTCACATAGTCTCATCGCAACAAGCTTTCGTTCAACTTCAGGGATTTCTCCATGCAACCCTATATGATGTCACTGCGTTATTTAGAGAAGGAATTAATATTTGTATGAATTATAACATTCAAAGGCGTGTTTCTATCCGACCGCTCTCGCTGCTGTAAGCTAGTTTTGGGCGTGGGCCAGCGCTAGTCATAACTCCCTAGAGCAGGAAGACTCCACTTTAAAGCCCAGTTTGCGACACTTTCTGTCTGTTATTCATATTAGCAGTCAACAATGTGTATTTTTTACTTTATTTCTTTGCCTTAAATAATATACAAGCATTGGATTGTTATGTTCTCATAATTATATTGTTGTTATAAACGACTAGGCTAGATCTATAGTTAGAACACATTTAATTTAAACATAGTGAATCATCCATAGAGATAACGAATGACGAACGAATGAAGAAAAATGTCAATAGTTTCCTATAAATTTAAAAGCTTTTCTTGCTGCATCCAGATATTTAATGTTTATTTTCTCTCTTTCAACCCCTCATTGCACCTCGCCGCACCCCAAAGCGCATAAACCCTCAATATCGGACGGTGAGCCAAAACAGTGGCCGGCAACCCGCCGGTTTACCGAACCGGATTTGATGATAAAACCAATCGACAAAGCGAAATTTAAATTGCTACTAAACACTAAATGGCCGGCGGCTGCAGCTAAATGAACACGACGTACTGAGACTGATTGGGAGGGAATGCAATTTCATCGGAAAACAAATGAATAAAACAATTGCATTGGATTAAGTAGGAAAAATCGGCCCAGTGCGAGACAAGCTCGTGCATGATAGGTTCCGTACCATCGAAAAACTTGAACTATTTGATTTTTCGTATTTATAAGTATTGTTATAGTGGCCATAGTGATAGACATTATGAGAAATGTTCAAGTCTCTACCTATTACGGTATGAAAGATAGCTGTGACGGATGGACGCACGGACACACAGCGGAGGCTCAGCAATAGCATGCATCCCGTTCACACCCTTTGACTACGGAACCCTAAAAGTGAGGTCTTCAATTGATCTAGGCTCGTACTATGGGTGTGATATAAAGTAAAGAGAATAAGTTAACATCTTGACGTGATTCTATTAAAACTTTCGCCCGACTTTTCAAATAGACTATTATTTCAATTATTTGTTGTAAGGTATAAGTATCCTCATTATCCTGAATATATGACTTTAGTATTACACTTCTATATAATTATAAAATTCAAAACGTGTTTCTATAGGAGACATTCTGATTGCGGAAACAAGGTTCACAACGCGATGCACGTTTTCTTTTGTTTCATATGAGCATTGATTACCACGCTATCTACCCCTCTCCTTAGAGAACTTCTTAGAGAACTTGACTTCGATACAATTTTAGAATTATGATACGAGTAGTATAGATGAGTACTTAAACTGTAGAGCAGTAAAACGAGTCTTGGCACACTGCTGCAATAACCGTCAAATGTGGCATAATTGGTGACGAGCTTCTATATGCGTCGGTGATGACGCCGGGAGATCTGGAGTCGAGTGGCATCCGCTTGGCAAGCGCTGGCACTTAGCGAAACGGTTCGGGTGCGCGGGAGTGCACACAGCGCAGAACAGCGTAGTCACTTTTAATTATGTTGGTGGGTGACTGACGCCAGGAGATCTAGAGTCTAGTGGAAAACGTTGGCAATTAGCGAAACGGCTCGGGTGCGCGGGAGTTGACACAGCGCAGAACAGCGCAGTCAGTTTTAGTTTGTGTCGGTGGTTGACTGACGCCGGGAAATCTAGAGTCGAGTGGCAAGCGCAGGCACTAAGCGAAATGGCTCGGATGCGCGGGAGTTGACACCGCACATAACAGGGCGTCTAGTTGTAAGATGTTTAAGTGCTTTCAAATACAACGCAGCAACTTTTAACTATCTGCTATAGCGTTCTGCTAGACATGGATTTCTACATCGACCACCATTATCCAACGGTTTCTCGTGACCTTGACCAGTTCGTCAATAATAAACCCAGCAAGAGGAGATCCCCATATGCTGGGTTTTTTGATACGCGGTTACCATTCAAGAACTTCTCTGCCCCACTGACCTTGTTTCTATTGCGGACTCCTCATTTCCGATGGCATCATGTATATGCTGGCCAACTGATGTACCTAATTGTAAACTCTGACGCTGCTACCAAAGCAGCTGTTTCACGCTGATCAGCCGAAGCAAAGAATTTAGTGAACTATCGTGCACCGACATACGCTGCGCATACGCGTAATTTATGAATGAAACGGATCGCGAATCCACGCATATATCGTGATCGTACCGGACGCGGCGACAAGTATTGATCGCTTCTTATTCCCTGCGCGCGCGCCGACCAATTTAAAGTCAATTCGAAAGCGTGCATAATTTGAATACGAGTTCATAAATGACAACGTAACTCTATCACCAAAGACATTTTTCGTTGTATTTAACATAGAGGATGCAGCGTTTATTCGACTTATCATACCTAGGTACCTATATAATATTAGCTTCTATTATACATTTTTTTAAACCAAGCATGTCCATTTGACTTGAAATGAACATCCTTATATTTTTTATAATGATGTAAGCAATAAGTTGAAATCCCCTTTTTCTCTACATCATAACTAATCGTAGCCTATGTCTACCACTTTACGCATAATCTATTGATACCTTAAATCTATTGTCTATAAATTCATTTAGCCTGCAAACCGTGTCAGAAAATAGACATACATACTCTTTATTGCACACTTCACAAAACTTACAGGAGAAATACAATGCAAGTAATAACAATTAACCCTTTTTCTGACGCAGTCGGTTAAACAAAGCACAACGGCCCTCGTAACCGGGTGAATAGACGCAGGTACCGCGAAACCCTGCTAATATTAAACCCGCGTTGCAGCTCGTTACGCGGGACTGATTTATTCACCTGTGTGTTCATTACTGGACGGGGCCCTGGGCCCTGTGACGAGCTCGTGTGACGATTATTTTAGTAAGCTGGGTATGTATGGTAATACTTCATCGTACTTACCTACCTACAAAAAACAAGAAATACGTTTACAAAGCCGAACTTTTCCTTCCAGTTTATCATCAAGCATAATCATCAGAATCTATGTGAATTACTATTCGAACACTGCTTAATACAGGATGATCAACTAATCAATTCAATCCAAATGGATAAGTAGGGAGAAAACGAAAACTATGGGGCAACTATCCTCCTAGGGCGACTATCCCACTTTTACCCTGAGAGATAGGGAAATCTGTTCTTAGAAACCATGGCGCCGATTTTAGATTTTATAGTAACTGCATGTTTTTTTTTATAAACCTCGTATGTCTGATACAACCTGCATTTGAACCTGAAAACACCCGTTCCCGTTTGGCAATAACAGAACACCTCAATATTTCACACTTCCCGGCTCCAATGTCTTTAAAACTACAATTTAATAGGAACACCCATTTCCCACCGCGGCATCGGAGGTGTTATTCAAAAATTCGAAATTCGAATATTGTGCCGTGCCGTTCATTCAAATACAATTTAACATCGGCGTGAGAGGAATAGCACGATACGCATTTCGAATTCCAAACTTCAGAATAACCTCTCTGGCGCGGGGCCAACATCTTCGCCGCCATTATACTCAATTTATTCAGCCCAATTGATATTGTACTATTTGTACCGCAATTTCACTCATTCCTGAACGGTATAGCATTTTTAATGAGCAAGAATTAAAGTGTTTTATAAGCATTCCGCGATTTTATTGGCAGTAAAGTGTTGATCTTGATTTGTGGTCGGGTAACTCGGTTAACCTAAAAAGCCGCTGACTGCTTTTCAGAAGCCATAGTCGACCACCTTTAAAACAGTTTTGCTTACAACCGATGACTTTGTCCAACTTATAGTACTATTGTTAAATCGAACGAGCGAAGCGTCTCCGTTTTAGCTTAGGCTAAAAAAAACGGCCAAGATCATGTCGGGCCACGCTCAGTGTAGGGTTCCGTAGTAGCCCATAAAAAGGTCGTAAACGTCAAAGTAACTGTAATTACTTGTTACCTTTTGGAAGTTATCGATTAAACGTGCCAGATTGAGCGAATATTTTAATACAGTATGGCACTTGTATGTGTCATGTTCGAAGTATAAGGACACCGCGCGGCACTTGCGTCATTTTAAAGAAAATTATGAATTTTTGCGATAACTCAAAAACGGCTAGACCGATTTTATTCAATATAGTTTTTAAAAAACCTATTCAACGACACCCCACAAACTAGTGTTGGAACGAAAAAAAAAAAATTTTTAGTTTTTATTTTACCGTTTTGTCGGCGTGATACATACACATACTCCTACCAAATTTCAGCTTTCTAGTACTAATGATCATGGAGCTAAGCTGCGGACGAACAGACAGACAGACAGACGGACAGACGGACGGACATGGCGAAACTATAAGGGTTCCTAGTTGACTACGGAACCCTGAAAAGGTTAGAACTTCATTGCGTGGATATTGAATTTTCAACCTTATTCCTTGTTGAATAGGTTTAAAATGGTTGATGATGAGAGTTCATAGTCCTTTTTCAAGAGAGTAAGTTCTTGTTGAGAGTCGGGCGGTTGTAAAATTCTAAAAAAGTTATGATCACCATTATTCTGTTAGTGTATTTTGTAGTCTTATGTCCAAGGAAATAGAGTCGATAATCTAATTAACCTTCCAAGGTGGTTACAATCTGCTTTTACTACGAGCTCGTTATCTTAATTTGTGGTTAACCACTCAATGGTATCGAGTTGTTAAGTGGATGAGCTTAGTTTAGAAAATTTGTACTATACACCGATTGTTGGGTATCCATAGACAGTTACAAAATACTTTTTTTACGAAGATAAAAAAGAGGGTAATGGCTTATTCTTCCACGTAGGCAAGCTTTCTATTTGTGTATCATAGTGGAAAACGTAAAGGTCACTCCATCGTACAAAGTCTGGATGAGCTTAGTTTAGAAAATTTGTACTATACACCGATTGTTGGGTATCCATAGACAGTTACAAAATACTTTTTTTACGAAGATAAAAAAGAGGGTAATGGCTTATTCTTCCACGTAGGCAAGCTTTCTATTTATGTATAGTGGAAAACGTAAAGGTCACTCCATCGTAAAAAGTCTGGAAGTTTCTTCAGCCAGTGTTCGGGTGCTGTTCAAATATTTATTCAAATGGGGACTTGAATATGAAACACGTATTCCGCAGAGTGGCGGGCGGAGCCGCGGTGAATACTGAACGAGTCCCGCCGGTTTAGGGACATGTGCCTGACAATTATTCTACACAATACGGTATTTGATGTCAAATCAAATCATCTAAAAATTGGAGAAGTGCGAGTCGGACCGAGGGTTCCGTACAAACACCTATCCCACCTTAACTTGCCGGGTTAAGTTTGCACCTGGTATGTATGGCGCCGGATACAGATGAGCTGCACAGTTAACGCAACCGATCACGTTTGCAAGCCCCCTTAAATATTTATTTTACGCTGTTTTTTAGTATTTGTTGTTAAAGCGGCAACAGAAATACATCATCTGTGAATAAATATCACGGTTCATGAGATACAGCCTGGCGACAGACGGACAGAACCCTAAAAACAATCTTTCGAGGAAAAATTCAGTAATGATGGCATAATGAAATAATTGTGAAGCCACACCTAACTGCAGTGCGTCAGCGTCTTATGAGCAGCGATGTGGCTACTCCAATTGTAAAGTTCTAGAACCCTCATCGTAATTATCAGCTTGGAGAAACTAATCAACGCACACAATGTACTAATTAAGCCCGAGACAATAGACCCGGAATCGTACATACCTGAATAAACCGTGAAACCTGTTAATTATCATTGGAAACAATCCTCCTTGTGTCGTATTCCTCAGAGCTGAGGGTCGTGACCTCCCTTTTGCATCGCTTTCTCTCGTACGACCTTAATTCTTCTGTTTCTGTCTGCGACGGTGTGAAGGGCGTTGTAGTCATGAGCGGTGCGGATCTGGTCGGACCAACGTATTAGGGTGTCCACGGCGCGTTTTCCCATCTACTTTGCTGGTCACGATGAACCGCTCGAGGTTGCCATAGAATTCCAAGACTCTGCGAAGACACTCGAATGAAGACATTGGAAACAATAGCTTTAGCCAAATTGTGTGATAGTCAGACATCGGATACGCGTTCATTCTGCCTTCAGTTCAGTCCAGCATTCTGGTCTGTCATACCCTGAACTTGGCAGTGTATCTTAATATGCACATTTTAAATTTAAGAAATCTACCGGTATGTAACGATCGATTTATATTTTCTGTTTAGCATATTTTAGGGTGTATATTTTAATGCACACTGCCAGCTTATTATTAATTTTAATATGTGCATTTTTGGATACATTGCCAGGTTGCGGTTATTATAATTGACCGGCGCTTGATCTCAGTATCACCTGATGGTAAGTGACTACGGGGTCAAAGATGTAGGTCGCTGGTTCATCAACAACCTTGAAGACCTAAATTAGAAATTTTTAAGCAATACTCACCATGGGAGCGAGTTCCATCCCTTATAGCGATAGTAAATAGAATATAAACTGACAACATAAGGATGAAGTCGGTTCTCTTGCCTGGATGTCCGATGGTAAAATAGGGACGGTGGAATTGAATCCTGCAATTCCTACACAAAATCTCCAAAATAGATCCGATAGAAAACTGACATGCTGGTAACTTTGCGGCGATGTTTGAGGCTCTCGATAATGCCCCTAACCGGCGAAGCCGGCGGCATCACCAATGAGCTCACGTTCTGCTGAATCCAAGGTACCCCCTTTGTGTTTTTGCTAGAGCACTTTTATTAAGCTCTATAAGTAAGAAGTATCCACTAAACGCTGTGATTTGAGAAAAAATCTTAAACATTTTCTGTAAAAAACACTAGGTTCTCTTTTGCTATGTAGCAGGCAAAGTATCCTTAAATATACAAAGTTAGTTTTGTGAACACTTGGCAATGTATCAAAGAAGATACCTACATGCTATAAATATTAAAATACAAGTCAAATCCCACCAAAAACATTCTGTAAAAAACTAGCCAAGTCTCGATGGAGCTGCTTGTTAATCTCTAAAAAGTAATGAAATCTAGACAAAGTCATACCAAGTCTAAGGTTCCTTACTGCGATTTCTTTATTATTATAGTTAATGCTGTGTGACTAGGCCGTTGAAGGGTACACCAGTATGGGCTATTATCTCGCTTAACAAACATATCGTAGGTAGTTACAACAGAAATAACATTACGTGTAAACAAAATTGACTTATAGCGGTTCTGGCCACAGATTGGTGAAAATGGTGTCATGGAGCACCTGGTTTTGTACCCTTGTGTACCCTTCAACGGCCAAGTCACACAACATCTATCTATATATATATTACGCGAGGCCGATTTTTGTACATCCCATCAGATCTACAGTTATGGTCCGATTTTGATAAATGATATGTCATTAGATTCGTCCCATGCTGGAGATGTGCATAAAACTCTTGGATTTTTAATTTTTTCCCGAAAAAGTACTGAAAAATGGATTTGAAAAAACTACTGTGCGCTAACCACGTGACATTGACCACGTGACCTGTGATCCCTATTTTGACTTAAGATGACCAAATAATAATAAGCATGATTTGCTCACAAACCTGTAGTAAGTTGTTCAGTATGATGAAATATTATTTTTGAGTCGGCAACATAATATCCGCAACACTTAAAACATGTACGAATATGCAAAAATAATTTTACAGTTTGTTGACAATGAATGACAGTAATCATATTCTGACAACTTTTAATGTATTTTTTATTGGGGGCTATAATGTCAATGATCTAAATTGCCAGGTTGTTTTTCTTTTTAAAATGTTGATATGGAAACTTTTTTCGCATGTTAAAAATGTGGAGGAAAAAGCCGGTTAAGTGCGAGTTGGACTGGTGCTCGCAAGACCAGAAAAACTGACCGTCATTCAAGAATAGATTATTTTTATAAGCGAGTTTTACAATAAATCAAAGCAGAAAAAATGTAGTAAGTACAACTAAACGTCATTCAAATAAGTAAATTTATGATAGATTATTTTAAATATGATTATATAAGTCCATCAAAAAAGAAACCAAAGCAAATAGCATGAGTTATGGTAAATTAAATAGTATTTTACTAGAAAAAACTAAGTCCTTCCGCTTGAATGTCGACGGGATGGGAAATGTGGTCGAGTTGAGAATATGGACGAGTTGACAATGTAGCTAAGTTGGGAATTTATCTACATTGGTAATATGGATGAGTTGGTAAAATGGACGAGTTGGAAATGAGGTCGAGTTGAGAATATGGACGACTTGACAAAGTAGCTTAGTTGGGAATGTATCTACATTGGCAATATGGATGAGTTGGTAAAATGGACGAGTTGGAAATGTGGTCGAGTTGAGAATATGGACGAGTTGGCAATGAAGACGACTTGGTAATACGGACAAGTTGGTGATACGGAAGATTTGGCAATAAAGACGAGCTGATAAAAGGACAAGTTGGTATTGTAGACGAGTTGGGTGTATCGTCGAGTTGGGAATATGGACGAGTTGGAAATGTGGATGAGTTGGCAATGTGGATGAGTTGGTAAAATTGACAAGTTGGGAACATGGAAAAGTGGGCAGTTTTTTTTTATGTCATAGGGTGAAAACGAGCAAACGAATCGCCTGATGGAAACCGATTACCGTCGCCCATAGACACCTGCACACCTGTGGACGAGTTCGCATTATGGACGAGTTGGCAATGAAGACGAGTTGGTAATACGGACAAGTTGGTAATATGGACGAGTTGTCAATGTGAATGAGTTGGGAATATGGAAGAGTTGGGAATGTGGATGAGTTGGCAAAATGAACAAGTTGGGAACACGGACGAGTGGGCAATGAAGACGACTTGGTAATACGGACGAGTTGAGAATATGGACGAGTTGGGAATGTGGATGAGTTGGCAAAATGAACAAGTTGGGAATATGGACGAGTTGGCAATAAAGACGGGCTGATAATAAGGACGAGTTTCTATAGACGAGTTGGGTGTATCGTCGAGTTGGGAATATGGACGAGTTGGAAATGTGGACGACTTGGAATTGTGGACGAGTTGGGCCTATGGACAAGTTGGAAATGTGGACCAGTTGTATTTGTGGACGAGTTAGCAATATGGACGAGTTGGCATTGTTGATGAGTTGGAAATGAATGCGAGTTGGCAATGTAGATGAGTTGGGTGTATGGACGAGTTGGTAATGTGGACGACTTGGCATTGTGGACGAGGTGGGAATACGGATGAGTTGGAAATGTGGACGAGTTGGCATTGTGGACGAGCTATTATAAATGAATACATAAACAGTTACGCACTACATGATTTCCTTTTTAAAACCTGCGTAGTGAGTGCCCAAATCTGTCGTTTCGATTCATGTGCTTTTTCTGGAAATTGATAGAAATCGATCAAATTGATAAATTCTTCTTTCCTGAAGAAAGAACAACAAATTAAAATTCTACCAATCTTCGGTCCTATGAAAATATGTCAAATATTTTTTTCAAGATATGGGATTATTTTTATGAATTAAATTTTTCCATAAAAAATAATATACATTTTATTTGTGGAACAGATCAGCAGATCACATGTCATTAATGCACAAGTTATTTTTACAAAAGAGTTGAAAAAGTTGTCACGATGAAACTGGCAGTTGGCTATCAGGCCTAGCTCTAGCCTGGCATGTTTCAACGTTTTTAAAACATTATTTTAACGTGTTTTTTTACAGTATTTATTCTTCGTTCGCCAAAAACTTCTTTTCGATAAAGTAGTTATTTTCTGTAACACTACCGGATTTCCATATTCTAGCGGCGGTTCGACGCCGCAACGGGCCTCTAGTTAACTATAATAATAAAGAAATCGCAGTAAGGAACCTTAGACTTGGTATGACTTTGTCTAGATTTCATTACTTTTTAGAGATTAACAAGCAGCTCCATCGAGACTTGGCTAGTTTTTTACAGAATGTTTTTGGTGGGATTTCACTTCTTTTTGTAGAAACGTGGGCATATTGTTTTATAACAACCTGCTAATTAACTTTAGCAAACCTCACGAAATAATAAGCGAGATCAACGAAATGCAAATAATCCCTCCTAATCCCTAGCAAACGTTTCCAAGCGCAGTAGAAGAATGTCGTAAACGACTGTAACGCGGCCGGTTGCCACTTCGCCATAATAAGATTATCGGAAAAACAAACGACGGCGCGTTTTAAAATACAGTCAGCGCCATCTAGCGACGTGTGCGGGTATCACCGCCACTCTTAGTCCAATGCATTATATTTTGACCAAATTTTGAGCGAAATTAATATTTTGGTGTAATTTGTTTATTTAATTTGTGTAATGTTCGAGTAGAATAAAGTTAATCGTTCGACTATTTCTTCTTGTAATCTTGTAAGTATAAGTATAAAAGCCAGTCTAGTCTTGTCCAGAGTTTTCCTTTAATTTTATTTATATGCGTATTAAAAGCAGAAGGGGAGGCATTCGCCCAGCGGGTACGTAAATATTACAGTGCCGAAGTTCAAAATACCGAATATCATATCATAAGACCTATGGACGGAAGGCCGAAAATTAAAATGTCAAATGTTTATTTGACCGAAAGTTTAAAATCCCGAAAGAACGTTTGATCGAAAGGATGAAATACTGAATATTATAATCCCGAAGACTGTAATCCCGAAGAATGTAATCCCGAAGACTGTAATCCCGAAGATTATAATCCCGAAGACTATGATCCTGCCTGAAGGTTGTAATGCGGAATATTATTTAAACTCTCGAGAATTATCTCGTATTTCTGTAGTCTTACAGATTCTAATGTTTATTTTATACAAAGAATATTAACCTAAATTACGTAACCTACTTGCCTACTGCTATACTTACTATTTATAAGTGAACTCTTCTGTGGAACCGATCTGCTCCGGCGCTGTGGGATGTGCAGCCCCTCCGCCCTAGTACGTTAGTAATACTCTTTATTATACTGTGGCCCTAGCGTAAGAAAGTGCGGGCATCAAGCGATTCGCAGCGGCTGAGGCTGGTCGCCGAAGGTGACTAAAAAGCCGAAGCTGCGGAGGCGAGCGTTGACAGCTTCGGTTCCAGACAAGTTCGGTTCGGTTGGCCGTCCATGACAGAATATTTTATCATAATATCGAATATTTAGTGTCATACTTAATTTCCCACTTTCCCGGACTCTTTCCTTTTCTTAATCGACTTGCCACAGAACCGAAGCTGTCAACCCCGATTCCACGTGGTCTTGTCTGCCCTACCCCTAGAGTGTATATAAAAGCCCGGAGGCGCGGAGGGAGGGCAGCCCCCGGCCGCCGTAAGAAAGTGCGGGCATCAAGCGAGGCGCAGCGGCTGAGGCTAGTCGCCGAAGGTGACCAAAAAGCCGAAGCTGCGGAGGCGACCGTAGGTGCCGCACTTTCTTACGCTAGGGCGGAGGGGCTGAACATCCCGCAGCACCGGAGCAGATCGGCTCCACGGAAAAGTCAGATTGGTTTAGTGTCCTGACACTTTTAAAGTGCTTATTGACTTTCGGGATTATAAAATTTCGAGATTTTAAAAATTTCGGGATTATGAAATTTCGAGATTTTCAACTTTCGATTTTCTGAAAATAGATAATTTGAGCTTCGGTTTATCGAATATCGGCTTTTTGAACTTTCGGTATTTTGACCTTCGGTATTTCAACTGTAGGTATTATGAACATTCGGGATTTTAATACGTAACCCGCCCATCTGTGGGACGCTATAGGCTAGATTAAATTAGATGTATCCCACTACGCTGGATTTTTGCAATGACAGTCGATTTTTTTATGTACCAATAGTAGAAGGGGGCATTACCGTATCTCTAATACAGCTGAGACCAGCTGAGGGTTCTTCATCAAATAAATAATAAATAAATAAATATCGGACAACCTCACACAAATCGATCTAGTCCCAAATTAAGCTCTAGAAGGCTTGTGTTATGGGTACTAGACGACGATATACATACTTATATAGATAAATATATACTTAAATACATAGAACAACCATGACCCAAGCACAAATATTCGAGTTCATCACACAAATATTTGCCCTGGCCGGGACTCGAACCCGGGACCGCCGGCTCAGTAGGCAGGTGTTTACAAACCGAGCCAAACGCGTCGTCAAAATACTTCAGACCTTGGATTTTTGACATCAAATGAAGCGGCCCACCAAGTTGAATATTAAAATACTTAAACGGGTTTACTCACGTCGTAGAAATCGAATAACGCTCGACATGTGTCGAATCGGTACGCGATCCATCATCAGGAGAGACGATCAGTCGCGACGGCGGCCAACCGAACACAACAAGTTGAATATTTTTTGTAAAGGCGGTATGTCGATCTCTAGCAGTTTGGTTGGGCTCTTGTGTTTTCTAATCACAGTACTCCAGATCTTCGATTATCCTAGTTTTTAGGGTTCCGTACCCAAAGGGTAAAAACGAGACCCTATTACTGAGACTTCGCTGTCCGTCCGTCCGTCCGTCCGTCTGTCCGCCCGTCCGTCCGTCTGTCACCAGGCTGCATATCAAGAACGGTGATAGCTAGACAGTTGAAATTTTCACAGATGATCTATTTCTATTGCCGCTATAACAACAAATACTAAAAATAAAATAAAATGAACATTTAAGGGCTCCCATACAACAAACTTGTTTTATGGTACGGAACCCTTCATGCGCGAGTCGGACTCGCACTTGGCCAATTTTTATAGTTTTCGCTTTATGTGGCCATTAAACCCACAACCTGTTGTACCAAATTTCAGCTCTCTGAATTTATGGGAAGTACGAGTACTACTTCTTTACTGATGATCATGAGTGAGTGAGTGAGTGAGTGAGTGTCGTAAATGCGAAAGTTTGCTTTCGCTTAACTTCGGAACTAAATGACCTACAGACTTGAAATTTTGGATTTTAAGTGTGTGATTATAGCTTACTGGATGACGAAAATTTCTGCGTTCTGGTCTTATCCAGAGGTGCTCAAATAGGGGCCTGAAAATGCGGCGAAACGGTTCCAGTAAAGGATGGTACGGCAGTGTTTGCTTCGCGCTCGACTTGGCGGGGGCACTGCCGTGCCCCCCGATATTTTTTTACATATTTTTTTCGTGTAGGGGAACCTGAGGAGACTAGATCCCTTGGGAGACTTGTTAAAGTTAATTTAAAATTCAACCAAACGCGATACGTTTTCTTAGGCTAGCAACACTCATTCATTTATGCCTAACTTCACGTTCTTTCGTAGCACGTTGTGACTCACGTCAGTATTTTGCACATGGTGGCCGTTGAAATATTTGTGTCGCGTCGAACTTAATTTTCGGTAAGTTTTAACTTGATTTATTTAATGAAAAGTGAAATAAATGCTATTGTTTTAGTGTGTTTGTTGTTTTAGTCGTTTATTCAAGTGTAGATTGTCATTGAATACGTTCAAATACGTGATAAATAGTTTTGAGTAGCGCATGTTTTATAACAACACTATGTATGGGGAGACTTGAGAACTTTTAATTTGGGGGTGACATGATGACGGAATCATGTGTCCCCGTGAGGGATCAAGTCTTATCTATGCTAGGATTCATAGAGCTGTCGATGATATATTATTTTTCGCCCGACTACGACAAAGTTAAAAAGTTAAAAAGGGTCCCAATTAGTGGTAAACAAATCTCCCTTACATGGGGGATACATGGTAAAAGTCTACAATATTGTATTTCATTTAATATTGAGTTAAATTGTAGCATAATCTTGTTTTCATTCAAACTATCAATGAATAGATAAATTTTGAATATTTTGGCTTGAAAAGATCTCCAATACCGTAAAAAATTAAAAAAATAGAGTCCAAAATCAAAATGGGGATCAACTATCCCCAGGTTCCCCTATTATTATCGCTAACTAACTAAATAAAACAAGAAGACAAAAACGCACACCTAATTCCCTGCCAAGTATAGGGTTAACTGGCAATTCATAAATGTCCACCAGCCCGGACCGTCAGTCCGTCAGTCGGAGTCAGGAGATACTTTCTTCAGTCTTCTATTCTGTTTATCTAATTAAAAAATAACAAAATAACGCCTTAGTTCCTTCGCTGACTTGTAAACGGCGAACAAACCAACAAACATAGTATGTTTGTTGTAATGTATTACATTGGCATTATTAAAACGAGTAAATATATTCGAAATCTATTCTTGTTTATAGAAACTTTATAACGTGGACTAAAGCTACCGTGTTTTGTAATAATCTAATAATTGCGATTTGTTGTTGATGTTAGAGCTTGTTCCTCAAAATAACACAAGCAATGTAACACTAACAGGATCCTTTAATTTGAATCTTACACCAGTAGTCATAGAAGTCGTAGTCACTCCGGAGCAAATTTGTAGTTAAGACATTTAATCCGAGAGCCGAGATATTATGATCATTGCTTGATGACTGAAATACCGCCTGGACGGCGCGGAGATGATCCAATGTAATCCCTATTTAATGTAATGTATATCGTAGTAAATAACGGAGTAAATAGCCGATTTGTAGCGCTTTGGAGTACATAATAGTTTAAGCTGTAAAATTGTGAACTAGACGTTAACATTGTATTATGAATGTTGGAATTACGCGATGAAATGTATATAACTGGAATAAATTTAGTACATTTGTCTTAACTCGAGATAATTTGCTTACAAAGCAAAATGCTGAATCATCTACCTGATCAATCTGATCGTATCAACCTGAAGCTAGATATTAAATTATTATTTCACTTTTTAGGGTTCCTTAGTCAACTAGGAACCCTTATAGTTTCGCTATGTCCGTCTGTCCGTCTGTCCGTCCGCGGCTTAGCTCCATGATCATGAGTACTAGAAAGCTGAAATTTTGTATGAGTATGTGTATGTATCACGCCGACAAAAGTGTAAAATAAAAAAAAACTTTTTTTCGGGTACATCTAAAGTGGGGGTGAATTTTAATTTCGGTTTCAACGCTAGTGGGGTGTCGTTGATGATGATAGGTCTTTTAAAAATAATAGGAGTCTAAACATTATTTTTTGATAAAGTCAGCAATTTTGTAAATAATCGCTCCGGAAACCCAAAAAATAGCAATTACTCGTATAAATCATCCTACTAGGTATTGATTTTATGGAATATTTTGAAATTCCTACATTTCTAACGTGCTTTTCCGCTGGCCGGACGACTCTGTTATGTATCAGCGCTTCATTCATCCGTCTAAATATACCGCCAGTTTGTTCCACTTTCGTGACTCTATATATGTATGCCTACTTATAGATACGATAGAATGTTTGTTTCGCTAAAAGAACTAAGACGTTTGAAAACAACCAAACGGTTTAGTTTAAATTTGTACGTAAATGCGTTTAGACGTCTCAGCGTGAAGCAGCAACAAACATTCACACTCACACACAAACTTTCGCTTTCGTTATGTCAGTGGGATTATTATCCATTTAAAAAGACGAAACGACGTAAAACGCCTAAATCTTGACGAAGTCCGTATTACAAAATTTCCAGATTTTCTATCTAACAGCCGTATTCTACATTATAGTCCTACGGAATTCGCTTCATCCTCAGGTATACCTACCTGTACGACGTTCATTCCAATACCTCCCGCTATAGATTACGAGGCGGCTGTGACGCATAGCAGTTTGCCCTGAACAAATCTAGACGCACTACAGTGTCAAGTCAAGTTCGAAAACGAAAATATGTTTGTCTCAAAAAAATATTTTTGTGAAAAGCTTTTATGGCCGACTGTACTTTCCTGTGAACATCCATCAATTGCTCACAGAGACGATTCTAAAGAGCCCAAACTCGATATCGTCGGGGATAGTGCAATACTGCTTAAGCAACAAGTGTAGATACGAATCAATATTCAAACAAATGCTAAGTATTTTATTGAAATGAGAACTTTATCGACAGCTGTTATTTACGCGGTATTGCACTATCCCCTACGATATGATTGCTTTATTTATTACGGAGTTCCTATTGCCACCTTCCAGCTCCATCATCAATCAGATCAGCTCCACGTCATCATAATATTGCATTGTCACGCGATTTGCATATTCGTGCAAAATTTCAGCTCAATCGGAAACCGGAAAGTGGGTCAAATTTAACTTTCATTAAAACGGGACAAGTGAAAGTAAATAAAAGCTTGTAATAAGGAACGGTCGACAACGCACCAGCCGCTTGTTGTACATGAACCATTCCGAGCCATTTTTGACTCAATCAATTAAAAATCTAATTAACCTACACACGTGAAGGATTGCCACGTACCTATTCCACTTTGTAGATTTTAATGATGTGTTGATATACTATCGAAATTCAAATTGTTTAGTTATATGCTTACTTTAATGCTTCGGTGGCTTTTGATTGAATTTCCTGTAAGATGTGAAAATTCTGTACAATTTGAACCACAAATTTCACGAGTATTGGTTTTTAAATTCGAACCCTAGGCGAGGACAGCCGGACATACGAACATCCGGAATTCGGATAACCTTAAGAAAAAATGTTTTGTCAAGTTAAAACGAAGACGCTTCATTAAAAATACCTACTTAACGGAACTCCCAGCTCCCATGCAACCCAGTAGCTTTGAATGCAGCATCAGGCCGGGCCTTATGCGTACACAAATCTGAGTGACACTATCCAAATTCGATTCACCCTAAATTTGATATACCGTTGTGCGTTCCAATACCACCCGCTATAAATCCAGAGTCGGCCATGACGCATGGCGGTTTGCACTGAACAAATCACGCACACTATAGATACCGGCAAACTTCTTGAGCATTCGGCGAGGTGGTGGCTGATAGTTCGCACATCGAATCGCACGTTCGAAAATGTGCCTACGAAATAATGAAATAAATATTTAATTCCAACTATTTTTTTTTATTAAAAATTGTAAAACACAAGCCTATGCTCACAAGGGAACAGAGTTATCAACGTATTGAAAATTTTATAAAATTATCCCTTTCACGGACGGCACGTAGAGATACATAAATTAGGAACCTCGTGATACAGTTTTCCTGTACTGTGCCATTCTGAGAAGGAACCGGATTAAACCAGCCGGGACCGAGCGATATTTCACAGAATTGGTTCATTACAGTAACAAGCAGTTTCCAACTAAAAATGGGTAACTTTAAGATCACAGTCATCTCAAAGAAATAGGATTTACTCTTTTTGTGATACTATACAGTATGTAACAGAACGAAAAGCAAAGCTGATACTTGGTTGATGATTAAGTGGAGTATGTTGTAATAGCATACTCAATATACTCATAGTATTAAAATTTCTGTTGTTTTTTTGAATTTGCTTAATGTCAACATGACTTTAGGTCCTCTTATTTGCAGTCGGTTAAAGATTCTTATAACCTCCTGTAGAAACGGTAAGACGTCAGTTTATTAAAGTAAACAAACTGATCCACTTATCAGATTACTGCAATTTCAACTATGACCGCACTACCACATATGCCTTGTACGAAACACTAATCACTTTCTGTAATAATCATTTAGAACATAAATTATTTAGGTATTACAGGGATTTCGCCTAACATTATGTAGTTCACTTTGACATTTTAGATTTGTCACCTTGTTATTATTATTTTGAATGAGGTCAGGTTAAATCGCTTTTCGACTTTTTTCTTTAAACTTAAACTTCATGTCGAGGTTTGACGTCCGTGTGTCAGATAAAATCTAGATAGAAATTTAACTGAAAAATACTGATAATGCCTTTAAACTTTTCTGCGGAGGAACTTGGGGATATGATCCTTGTTTACGAAGAAAGTAGGAGTAACGGGAATGCCGCTCTTTGTCTTTACGCGGAGAGGTTTCCCGGACGAAGGCAACCCAGCATCGTCCGTGTGATCGTCAAGGCGATTATCCGTTTACGAAATAACAACCCGCCGGTGCAAATTAATCGAGGAGGGCGTCAACGACTTTACGTGAGAGAGGAAGAGCAGGTATTGGACCATTTTATTATCACGTGACATTTATGACTGTAATTGATAAAATTGTAAATAAATAATACAGGAGGTTATGAAATAATGGTTTATTTTTTCAGTACTGTGAAGAGATGCTAATTTTTTCCATAAGCTAGGCACCATAGTCCTTTGTATGGTCTAAACATTAATGGGTCTCTTTCTTTGCCTTTCGTTCTGTTACATACTGTATTAGTTTCTTACTGAAAAGCTTGACCAGAAATATAAGAGGCTTTGCCATGTTGCGCGGTTTCATTGGAACTAATTTCTTGAGCTGAAAATAGTTTTACGATAGGCATTGTCAATTATCAATGGTTCGTTTACGTATTTAAATACAAATAAGTAGAAACCCTTTATTGGTAACACGTTCATAGGTACTTATTTTACAAATGACAGTAGGTTTTAACTTGTTTATCATATTGTCTAAGATAAAATATTATTTATTTATCAATGTACTGCGACTGGAAGAGTAAAATCGAATATCAGGTTCACTGACATGCCTGTGTCCAGCAGTATACTGAAATTCTCCTGAACTCCCTTGAAAAAATCTTGTATACGTAGTGCATAAACAACCAAATGGGAAATATTATTGTACCTTATGACACTCATATTGACCAATAGCCATGCCTGCACAATGACTTCTCACCACCAGCCAACACATTTTTCAGACTTCGCTAAACTTGCGACAGTCAATCCGTTGCGACTAGTATAGTGAAAAAGACAATGTTGCTTTCTATGTTGAGTTATAGTAATAACTAAAATTTTTATTATTTCTTAAAGTTGTCTTACAATAATACAAAAATTAAAATACAATAAAGTAACTACAAAATATAAATACATATAAAAAAACCTAATCTAGGATGTTTCCGGTAGCGGGGCAGGACTCAGGCTACCGGTGGTTAGGGCCGCAGAGAGAGGAACTTCCTGACAATGCGCGGTGCTTCGAGGAGTACCGCCTTCTGAATCATACCAGCCATTTAGCGAGAGTCTCTTAAGGTGTTTGTCGAGACTTCGCTATAAGACCGTTCGCCGAAACGACTATCGGGACAGTGATCATTGAATCAACATTTCACATGGCAGTCTCGTGAGCCAAGTCAAGGTGCTTGCTGAGTTTGTCCTTCTCGGCCTTAACGAGATTCTCGTCATGTCGGATGGTAGTGTCGACGAGCACTGCCTGGCATTTAGATCGATCTACCAACACGATATCAGTCTATTCTTATTTTATTTGTGTTTAAATGTTTTATTTTTCGTAAGAATTGTTAGGCAGTCTGTGGCTTACAACTCGTCATACAAACTGTAAAGTGGAAGCCATGAACCTATTCTCGACGTGTTTACGAGTATCGAGTGGAGTACATTCGACTTTTACGAGATTGTTGAAGATTTTATCGTTATTAAAACGTCTGCTACTGAATTTCTTTATTATAAAATTACGATAAATTAAGAATGAATCCGCGGCCAGAGCGGCGAGGTAGCATTAAATGAGATCGTACGGTCGTGAGCTTGAGTTTTGACCATATACCAAGTATTTGTACGTATGTTACGTACCCAATTACGGTATTCATAGTATTGATTCTTGTCATCGGTTTTTCGTTTAATTCGTAATTCGTCTCTCATTCATTATTCATTTTATTCGCTATCTGTCACAGTCTGTTTTGGTCAAACTCTGTGGCTTGTTTTTCTCTTAATTAATTAAATACTAACCAGCACTCGTACTGGGTCAGAAACATCGTAAGGAAATTAGTCCACAAATTTAGCGAAAAATAGCAGTTATGTGTCTATGAGTTTATCGGAAATTAGGAAAGTTTCCAGAAATTTTCGTAAATGGCACATCACTAGCTATGAGCGAGGATGAAATTATAATATTAATGGACGATACATACACATATTTCATGACATGATGATTCGAATACACTAAATATAGTATGAACGCCTAAAGCTAGACCAAACCTAATTTATTTACTACGTTATGTAGTTGAAGTTTACAATAAACCGGCTGCACAAGAACATCTGGCGTGAACGATTTCTGGGAAAAGCGGCCGTTGCGAGTATGCTTCTCGCGTTGTACTACATTGCGTTATTTTTGTCTAAATATATATTTGTCGATCGCCGATCATCTATAACAGCTGAATCGACCCATGAGACTTGTTAATACGAAGCGACAATTGATCGATCGATTGAATAGTAAATCAAAGTGCTACTATGTGATTGACACATCACTGTCATCGTCCGATAGCGCCTACAAAATTGCGACCGTTGCCCATTAGCATATCATCGCGATCGCCAAATCCGTCTGCCAAGGGGTGGGCACTGGACGCACCATTGAGTTATGAACTCCCAGAATAACTGTCGAGTAGCCGAGATGTATGGCCGACGGGACTGGGTCGAGCTTATCTGAAGTGTTTATGTTTCGACTGATTGATATAGTATTTGGCTTTATAGCAGATGTAGATGATTTTTGTTTATTTAATCACTTTGGGAGACGCATAGTTGGGTATCGAAAAGAGACATAAAAGGAAAATGTAAGTAACCTTAACTATTTTATCCTAATTATCTGACAAAAAGAGAAAAAGTGTATATTATGTAATAAGTGTAAATATTAAATTAAGCTTAAATTGTTTTTTTCTTATAAAAAGATTCTTAATATTTTTGTTATATCCCAAATATTCCAATCTAGCACAAAAATTCACTTTGAAGATGAGATTTTTTATTAAAAATTAAATTGGATAGATCGTTTTTGAAAATCCATTGTCTAAATCTTCCCAAATCAATTTGATAACAAATTTTCTCCTTGCATGCAACAGAATGTATTTGAAAATCTGAGTGAAATTGAAAAGCAATCTGTGTTGAACACGAAAACACGAAAAGCGAGATTATGCCGGTGTTTTGGAAGGCTGTTATTAGTTTGCGCTGCGCAGACCTATCTGCAGCCGCATCGCATCTCAGGGCAGAAGTCCCGTTTTAGAGATCCTTACTCTGCATCCAGGTAATTTTTCTGTTTTTTAAGCAGCAAAATTATAATAAAGGTACTAAGGTAAGCGCACACTCAAGAATAGTAGTTTATGCAACTGATACATAATGAGAGGCATTAAAACACGAGTGTGGTTTTATGAAACGAGCGTCAGCGAGTTTCATAATAGGATCACACGAGTGTTTTAAGGCCTAATTATGTACAGTTGTATACACTACTTTATCTACACACATATCATAAGTACTCTAAGATGGGTTCAGAAGCCATAAGGAAATGACCAGCCGCACTAGTGCTACCTGTAAAATATCTAAAAACGACTTATACTAATGCAGTAAGAAATAAATCTGAATTCTGAACAAATACATAAACAGATTATTTATTGTAATAGTTGTAATTTACATTTACATTGAAACAATATTTTCAACTAAAATGTGAATTACAATAAACTTATCACAGCAAAGAACCAACAAACAAATGACACAATAATGGCGGCAATTCGGACCTCCGTCAAGACGAATGTTTTTTTTTCTAAATCATATACCTACAAACGAATGTATCCATATTCTCATGTCACTCGAGATCAAATGTCGTGCGGTTTTTATAAAAAAACATACTGAATTGACGTTTCGTATCGATAACAATATTAATATCTATGGATACTAGAATAGAGACCTACTTCAGTTTTGACAGCTGTTCCAAATTTAAACTCATAACCTTACAAAAATTGATAGCGTTATAACATTACAGTACAAATTTTACCTACTACCACAGATAAGAAAGTTCTCATAGTAAAATTGGTTGTAGTAATGCTGGTCATTTCCTACGGTTTCTGAACGCATTTTAGAGCACTAATGATATGTGCGTAGATAAAATAACTTTTTATAATTAATAGTAACGTTTCCGTTAAAATAATTGCATAAATCACCCAAGACGTATTAATTCCCTTTCAATTGATTCCAGCTGCGAGTAGATGGGCGCTCTTTTTTAAAATAAGAAAATGAAAATCTAAAAAAACATATGATGTACATTACTATAAAAACTACCAACGATAATTGTTTTGAACGAGATCTAGTAAGTAGTTTTTTTTTTATATTTTAATACCTAACTTTGCACCTAATTTATATGGGGCGCTATACATACCAGGTGCAAACTTAACTTAACCACTTAGGGATGGAAAGTGTTTGTACGGAACCCTCGGTGCGCGAGTCCGACTCGCACTTGGCCGGTTTTTTTAAGGATGCTATAGGCTTAATGGTACTTGCAGCGGTTCAAAGAGTTTCTTTCTAGCGTCCTTAGGATTTGTACAGAAGGTCTGTTCGACAATTTATTGAAAACTTTTTACAGAAAGTGTCTTTCTACAGTCTGACAAAGGAAATCGTAAACCTAAAAAGTAAAAACTGTATCTATGAATTACTAAAACTAAATCCAAATCACGATTGATACATCAATAGTTATTAATGAAGAATAACCTCATCATATGACAATGGGACGCTCTAAGTACGCGTAGCTAGCAAACATACATCTTTTTAACACACAAAACATAACTTTCCAAAATCAGTGTAGCTGTATTCTAAAGACACACAAACACACTGAGCGTCTCCTCCTTTTTTAAAGTCGGTTAAAAATAACATATCTTTAACAAGACAACACTAAACGTCGCGGGAAGTTCCTAGAACCCGCGAAAAGTGATGAAAGCGTTAATAAAAGATTAGAGGGAAGTTTGGTTTTTCGCTGCGCGGGAGTTGTGCCAAAAACCAGGAGCTGGTACAAGATAATCATTGTGAACTCGTCGAGAAGTTCGTATTATGCCATATGGCAAAATAGAAGTTAAATGTTCATACCGCTTAAATCATTAAAATAGATGAAAAATATGAAGTTGTTGATCATAATTTACGGCGTGATTTGATTCGCATTGGTCGTGTCTGGATTTAAGCTGACTTACGTTTACAAAGAATAGGACGGAAATACGTTTCAAAAATATCAATATACAAGCCTATAGTAATAAAGATCTCTTATTTATAAACAAAGCTCTCGAAGCTACGCTATCAGTCCTATCGTGGCAGCAGCCGAGAGATGGCGCCATAATCGTTAGCCTAAACCTTCCATTGCGCGCCGGGCTTGTACAGTCAGTGGGGATATTTGAGATCATAATCAAAATACACAAATTCCAACCGTAGATGAACATAATATAGATTAATTCGAAGATTAAGCATGACGCATGCGCGGTATAAATATTTTTGGTAAGCCCCGTGCGGTAGGTACAGATATGTATTACTTTTCGAAAGCAGTATTGCGCTCTGACTCCGTAATAATTACCAATGCGCTGAAAATCTGTTTTCATGAACGGCATGAACGCACTACATTCCTCTTTGTCTGATGTGATGTGATTTAGCAATTGATTGTTCTCAAACATGCAATGAAATATTGTCTTTACGTTCCTTATAATAGAGATAGTAACTTTTTTTTGGTTTCAACAACAAGGTCATTCACACAGCTGGCTGGTTTGACAAAAAGCAGGTTTTGTTTTTAAAGGTTTGTTGTTAGACTAAAATGTCCTATTTGTCAATTAATAAAATGTTGTTCTTTGAAGTATATATTTTTTTTCATTGTATGTTTGAGAAAAGCACTATACATGCCTCGTCGTGAAAACGGATTCCCGGCCTCGTATCACTATCCGGCCTCGCTCGCACGCTCGCTCGGCCGTATATACCTACTTGGCCGGAAATCCTCATTTTCCCGGCCTCTGATGTAATGTACTATTTCTGAACCCAATGTTTTTTCAATCGACTGTACCGTTGGACTACGTGGGGGTTTGGGGGAGATCGTCTGCGGGCCACAGCTGCCGGCGGCTGAAACCGTAACGACCCTTTACGGCGACGCTAAACAAGCCTCGGACTAGTGCTTTTTCATTTTATGAACAATCTTGCCTTGAGCCGCCGTAAAGTTGGATAGGACTTATTAGTTTATGGTAATTTCTTTTTTGCTAAAATCTAAGGTTAGGGTTCCATCTAGAACTTACTCTCCAATGAAATCCATCACAAAATACCTACAGTAGACTTTTCGCCATACGATGAAATAAATATGTGATTAAATGTTTAATTTAAGTACACACTTATTATAAACTTAGAAAATTGCTACTGCGTTGCATTTTTATTATGCTTCGAAAAAGGCTCATAGAATTTCAAGTGAAAAGTCATTCTATGTTATTTGCCACGTAAAGTTGTGACACAAAAAAAACACATCTTCTCATTTGTGTTTGACGTAGATGCTCGTGGCTTGGTGTTAATAGAACCCGGTTTTGACAGTTTCTATATTTTTCAAAGCATTTCAGAGCAATTTTTTTATAGAAGAGAAAAAAAAATAAGCCGTACCTGGGATTGCATTTAATTTTAAACGTACAATATTAATCTTAACTATTTCATATTTTTCTCATTCGAAATTGAAGTAAGCGTCCGCTAGCTTGTGTTTATGTCGCCGTATTACACAAGAGCAGTAAATCCAGAAACTGCCACAGCTGACCCGCATCCGTGATCAAAACCCCATTAGCCGCGTCCACAAATAAAATGAAAATTAAAACCGAACAACAAACGGTTTGAACTTCTGCTCAACCAGAGTTCGAATTAATTCAGAGATTAAAATATTACATACCTACTAGTTTATATAGAATATAATAGAATGTTTTTATTTGACGTATGGTACAAGATGTTTGTGTTTTTAAATAAATAAGCTGCTTAAAAAAACTTAATCACTTGAGCTTGCCGCAAAACTGTAATATAAAAATTAATTCTCTTGCAGTGCACTAACAGTTGCCGCGAGTATTTACATAAAAAATATGCACATATATTTTTAAAATAGACCTGACCTATAACCGCGATCAAATTCCCATTAGTAGTCCATGTCTAAAAATAAAATTAATTAAAAGCGAAACATTTTTACCGTCCACTCCCGGCCTAATACGCCATTCGTAAAAATAGTGGACGCATCGCATTCGCGCGCCGCGCACGCCACGCACTATCACCGACTATATTATATTATTTAAAAGCGTGTTTGGAATCGGCAATGCATTTTAAATTGAATGTCAGTGATTTTTAGATCAAAAATGTAATCGGCGAAATATTCAATTTGTATTTCTAATAATTCCTCAAAATTGTTTTTTTTAAGATCATTAAAATTTTCTTACACAAGTGTAAGTGTTGGATGTGAGATTTCATATTATAAAGAGATTAATAGATTATTCAGGATTATAGAAGTGTTGCGTGTAGTATTAGTGTATAGTGAATACGGATTTATATCAAGTTGTTATTGTGCAGGTTAGTTTACACAACAAAAAAAAATGTTTGAAACTTTCAGTCTCATTTCTTACAAAATGTTGGTTATAGACTTTTCGCCAAATATTTATACTAATAATGTTTAGAATGTTATTTGGCTCGATTGAAAATATTATGTCTTGTCAACTTTATTAGGTATGAGACAGAATCTCCCCATACTGTTCTAGATAAAATAAACGATACGGTATCAACATTGTACAGAGGATTTTTATCATATACCGGCATTTACCTGCAGCTTTAATTAGGTATTCTATGTTTAAAATGCATGGCCTGATCTATCCGTATGTCTATTCTCATCTAAATCCATGTGATGTTTACACTTCATTTAAAAACAGACATACAAAAATTTTACAAGCTTTTCACATCCATGACTTATATACAAAAAAGACAATTAATTATACCTACTTATAACTAGACTAAAAACAGGCAAGTACTTATAGTAGAGTAGATATAATTTTTAAGACACTACAAGTACATTGAACCGATTCCTAAAGGCATCGAAGTTGTCTGCAATGTTCTGGTTTATCCATAAGATTAATACTTAAAACAATGTATTCGAAATAATGTTTTCTTTCATACATGGATGTTATTTTTCAACAAAAAAATATTGAAAACCAGAAACTCTGCGCAGGATGAATTTTGCGCCGTTGATTTTTTTATTTTTATACCTAGTCATCCATCGAGCGTGCCTGAAAAGATATGCACACGATATTTAGTATATTTTCACTTCTCATGCTCTTAAAATGTTACTTTAGTCTCTGCATATCGGGACTAAAGCTCCTTATTAATCTCTAGGGACTAAAGTAAAATTGTTTTAATTTACTTTGAAAAACCCCTAAACAGCCAATCACGACGTTTGTGAATGGAGGTTTATAGCCATTTTCAGTGATAGGTATACAAACTTTTTGGTGCGTGAAAATAACCTCAAAATTACAACTGCTCAAAAAAAGTAAAATTGTTTTAATTTACTTTGAAAAACCCCTAAACAGTGAATCACGACGTTTGTGAATGGAGGTTTATAGCCATTTTCAGTGATAGGTATACAAACTTTTTGGTGCGTGAAAATAACCTTAAAATTACAACCGCTCAAAAATTCAAGATTTTATTTAATGAAACACGATTAATTATTACGAATACGAATGTAATTTTATCATGCATGGTCCATAAGTCCATATTAGTCTTAAATAAAATAGTTTTCAAGTTTGAATCTGTAGGCTAAATATGCAAGCATTTAAAGCGTCACTTTACAAAAAAAATAAAAAACCACGGAACATTTCTTTTTTCTATTAGAATTTTGAATGGAATGAGTAGCTATGTCCATTACTTGTATTAAGCTTGAATTGTAATCACCAATTAGACCAATTAACTGTGTCACTTTATAAATTACGGACAAAATATGTAATCATCATCTTCCAATGAAGAAGAATAAAGCTGAAGGCTATATAGGTCAATCCAAAATAAACACAGTATCTATCGAAGGCTATACTATATTGAAGGAATTAAAATATCCTCAAAGCAAAAATCACAACCAAGTGACAACCAACATTTGACCCACACCCATCAACATCGCGGGTTGAGAATGAGCCTAAATGAAATGACCATCGGCAACCTTTTTGAGAAAAGGTCTACGTCTCTACTATACCTACTCTCCATTCTCTCCTACTTTTACTTCGACTTCGAGTGAAAATATTGAACATACTTCTCAATTACAAACCACGCCGACCCAGCTTAGTTTACAGGGGAAAACCATACATTTAAATGTAAAGAATTGTACAAATTGCCCTTTAAATTTTTCTGAGGTGAGATTAACGGCTGTACTACGTAATTGTAAGAAACTTTTTTATAATAAATATCGTAATTTTATATTTAAATTCGTTTATTTTCCTCGCATTCAAAGTGAAAAGTAGAGTGTTTAACGCGAGACTAAACAACCATAATGACACTCGAACTATTAGCCACCCTCGCTTAACTAGCTCGGGTGGCTAAAATATCTCGTGTCATTATGGCTTGTTTTAGTACCTTGTTGAACAATCTACTATTATGCCCCCTGCAGCTTGTGGAAAGTGCTCTCACCGCGCATACCCACCATTTTGTCCATATTCTCGCTTATTTTATATTGATTTCAACCTATAACACGTTCACACATTACTTTAAACACGTACACCACTCGATGTAAATAATAGTGGATTGGTTATTACAAATTTGGGAGTGCAGTTCCGGGAAATTAAATGTTAGCATGGTGCTACGGGGGACTACCGACACGATGCCTGCGGTGCTGCTGTATTAAAGTGACACGGCATTATCATTCTTTATGTACATTTTCTTTTTAAATAAAGCTTTTACCGATTTAAATTCTCTTTTCACTTTGGCAATAGTAGTGTGAATAAAAAGAAGTCATATTTATTATAAACATACCACGCGCTAATTCTGTATATTTTTTGGTGGCGGACACGTCACGCCCTTAAATAATACTCCATGCTCATACTCATCATCGCACATCATCATACAGACACCGTACTTTTGAGCCCTAGGGACTAAAACTATCGGTTTAGCTTAAGTCTGTAAAATTTCGGTTTTCCGTAAATAAGCAGCTATCCGTAGTAATGTTACACCGAGTTGCACTCCTTGCAAAAACATCTTGTGAATCCTATCACGTTCCCAGTTGAAGACCAAAGACCGTTTGAACTCCAGAATTCTTGTCAACGCTACAATTATAAATGTCATCGCAGAATTCATAAAATGAATACAAATTTTCTTCATTTCAGATAGTGTGGTGCAGTGAAGTGACCCGGAGGTGTGTGAGCAGAGTGGCGATGAGGGCCTGAGCGATGGAGGGCTCGCTGCCGCCGGACGCCGACGACGGCCCGCCGGGCTCCGGCAGCGGATCCTCGTCCGGCACCGGCTACTACCACAAGAATGGTGAGTGCTGTAGCAGAGTATAAACTTTTAGTGAGCCATTAATAACTAAAAATATAGATTTATATTATTTACAGGCAACCTAGTTAAAGACCGGCATAATTTTACGTTCACGGGTTGCATTTATACAATTTCTGTCAGCGCTTCATCGCGTTTTAGCAATCTCACCAGCATTTACTGATTATAGGATGAGAGGTAACACTACCTAGGATATTAACTCTAAAAACTCTAAAACCACGAAATCATGTATATATTTACCCCCAGTTAGTAGTTAAATCCAGTCAAGCCACAGAAAGATAATATGTTCAATATATCTCTGAAGTCTGAATCTAGTTGCACAATCCGATATGAGTAATTTCAACTACGATATTCATGAAAACGGAAATCTTTCACAAGGCGGTCGAAACTCACATAGAACAGGTGCTCAAAGGAATGGATAAATTCTTGTGTGATTTTAATGTCCATTTCATACAGAATGCTGTCAACTTGTTGATTCGTGGCTTTTACGAGTCCCCTTAATCGTTGTCGTTTTGCTGACTTTCTCTTTGCTTTTCATCACTAGAGCTTGAAACCATAACTTTCCGTCCCAAACTAGGGCACATTCGTCTATCGACCTCGACTTGTGTCGTCTGTATTGTCGCGTCGCCTCATCCGCTTGTATTGTCTGCTCTAATTTATATATCGCGTCGTTATTTATACGCGTCGTGTCGACGACAGAGGCGATTAGCAGACAATGGACACAATATCGTGTCTGTACATAAACATGATATCGGCAGACTAATGAGATGTTAAACTGGGAGTATTAGGGTGCTTTTCCAATGTCCTAGACAGCGAAGTGGCGTGGACGTTGATTGACCAATCACAGTGCTCCAAATCTCGATTCGTTGTCAGCACGGCTAGCATAACTTTGACACGCGACTCTTTCTCGCGCGGGATATACTACCTGTCTCTATCTGTACAGTACTATGAGATAGTGACGGATGATGCTATCTCGCGCGACATGAGTCGCGTGTCAAAGTTACGCTAGACGTGCAGGGGCAACATGTGCTTGACAAATTACGGGCCGCTCCATCCAGCTCCACGCTTAGAACGCATTCCTAGTATAAGTACGCTTCCACCAGGACTGTGCGAGCTAGTGAGGTGTATAGCAAAAACCGGCTGAGTGCGAATCTGACTCGCGCGCCGAGGGTTCCGCACAAACACATATCCCATCTTAACTGGTCGGGTTAAGTTAAGTTTGCACCTGGTATGTATGGCACCGCATACAAATGAGGTGCAAAATTACCGCAGCCGATCATGTCTGTTGTGTGGGAGTCCCACTTAAATGTTTTGTTTTTTGTTTTTTTTTATTTTTATTTAAGGTTCACCAACAGTTATTACATCACAACATTCAATAATGACAATTTATAAGGAGATAAGTTTGATGCACACCCAATTATAGGCAAACACAGCATGCACTAGTTACTACTTAAGTAATACAGTTATTTCTACGCTAAATTGGAGTAATTCAGTTTCACATCAATTATAAAATTGTTATTTTGGCATATAATACTAAAAGAAGTAGGTACTTAGGAACCTGCTTTTATGAGAAAAGTAAAGTAAATGAGCAGTAATTATTACAGTGATAGTCTAATATCGAAAATAATAATTTTAAGGTCTAGTCACATAGCAGTTTGCTTATAGATTACATTATTACATTATTGATATATATATTTTTTTTTTACTAAGAAGAGTGTTTATCTTCCTGCGGAATTTAGGTAATGGGTCAGCATGTATATCCACTGACAGACTACAAGCATTTAGAAGTTTACAGAGACGACATATGGGTGAATTAGAGCCAAGTACAGTTTTACGGAGCGGTGGGCATAAAGGTGTGATTATCTTTCGGGGAGTTCGGCTTGGTGCTCGAAATTTCATGAGTCCTTAGTAGCTGCGGACAATCTATCTGGTTTCTTACGAGCTTGTACAGAAAGATTAAATCGAGTGTCTCCCTACATGCGCTAAGGGAGCTCATTTTAAAATATTTTAATCGGGTGTTATAAGAAGTTCTACTTTTGGCTAACCCTATGGGTCGTGCTAGATACCAAAGAAATCATTTTTGGATCCGCTCGAGCCTAATAAGCATATGAGTCGCGTAATGAGGCCGCCACACCACACTGCAATACTCTAATCTACTCCGCACTAAACTGTTGTATAATAGTATTTTAGTTGATGTCTTTTTTAAGGTTCTTGAATTTCTTATAAGGAACCCTAGCATCCCCGAGGCCTTCTTTATTGTTTGGTCAATATGTGGTATGAACGTAAGTTTACTGTCTAGTAGTACACCTAAGTCACGTATACAGTTAACCTCAAAGACTATCATTGACCACACAATAACTCGAATGGATAATGTTTTGCTTACGGGTGAATTTTATATGAGTACACTTATTATATTTGTTGTTATAGCGGCAACTAGGTACATCATCTGTGAAAATGTCAACTGTGTAGCTATCATGGTTCATGAGATACATCCTGGTGACAGACGGACGTACAGCGGAGGCTTACTAATAGCTAGGGTCCCGTTTTTTACCCTTTGGGTACGGAACCCTAAAAATGAAGGGTTCAAGCGAAAAACTGGCCTCACACATTGCAGAATTTTACAACACTAGATCTACATTTTTTCTGCTTTGTCCGAAGGTTGACTGGTAGAGAATGCCCGATGGCATTAAATCCACCTTTTGTACGTTAAGCTTTTGTGCAATAAACTTTAAATAAATATTAAGGCAGAGTCGATAAAAAGATTCTAAGTCACAATTTTTTGTATTGGTATATACTCGAAGGTAAACTTCGTTTGAATTAAAACCATGAATACAAAGATCAAAGCTTAAAGAAAAACCGGCCAAGTGCGAGTCGGACTCGCGCACCGAGGGTTCCGTACAAACACTTTCCATCCCTAAGTGGTTAAGTTAAGTTTGCACCTGGTATGTATAGCGCCCCATATAAATTAGGTGCAAAGTTAGGTATTAATAGGTATTAAAAAAAACTACTTACTAGATCTCGTTCAAAACAATTTTCGTTGGTAGTTTTTATAGTAATGTACATCATATGTTTTTTTAGATTTTTCATTTTCTTATTTTAAAAGTTAGAGGGGGGGGGACCAACTTTTTTCCACTTTGGAAGCGTCTGTCACGCAAACTATTCGGTTTAGAAAAAAAATATTTTAGAAACCTCGATATCATTTTTGAAGACCTATCCATAGATACCCCACACGTATGTGATTGATGAAAAAAAATTTTTGAGTTTCAGTTCTAAGTATGGGGAGCCCCCAATATTTATTATTATTTTTTTATTTTTGCATCAAAATCTTAATGCGGTTCACAGAATACATCTACCTACCAAGTTTCAACAGTATAGCTCTTATAGTTTCGGAAAAAAATGGCTGTGACATACGGACGGACAGACGGACAGACGGACAGACGGACAGACATGACGAATCTATAAGGGTTCCGTTTTTTGCCATTTGGCTACGGAACCCTAAAAAGGAGCTACTTGGTGGAAGGGACCGGGTATCGAACCCGGTACCTCTGGATTACCGGTCCAGCGCGTTAGCCACTTCGCTACCCTCGCTCCACGTAGACCTGACGAATTTTTCCTTATGCTTTGAGTGTCGATCTTTGTATTGTTTATTTGAAAGGTTTTTACTTCTCGTTTGAATTACTTAGACGTGTTTGGACCTTTAACCTTTTGACCCATTTCTTATTTTGTCTCGCATAAATACATTTAATTACAGAGGTATTTTTAGAGTAACCTACTACAGAAATATTTTTGGTCGTAGCTCGAACGGAGCGTATTATGTGTGTATCCTGCTACCAATAGGGGGAGTTTTCAAAGAAAAAAATACAACCATACGACTTTTCGCTCCCATGACATTATGGCGGGGTAGTTGTCATTTGCATAATAGGCGTAATAAGTAGAGCGATGATGAATAACGCGTAGCACACGTAACGTTGTTTACGTTTTTGCAGATATTTAAAGTTCCCCACAGATGGCACTTCAACATTTGACGTAGTCCTTAATAATTGTAACGACTGGAGGACTACAGGTATTTGAAATACCTGTGTGATCTGTTTCACCAATAAAATGAGTGAACGCGAGTTTGAGTTAGTTTCGAAGAACCGTATCCGATTGGTTCGACATAGACTAAATTTTCAAACATAAATTAAAATTTGCAAGCTAAAATAACAGGATACTTACACTAGCCTTGTAATAACTACACCTAGATATTTTTCTAGCAGGAACCACCGGTCGTTAGTGCTTACATAATAATGATATCGACTAACATGTTATCGATAACCACCACGTCAACGTTATAAAGAAATACGCACTATATAAACAAACAAACTGAAAGTTGTTTCATTTAGACTGCTCCATAATAACAACCTTATACCGCAAGTTAGAAAAAAAAATAGGAGGACCAAAAATTTACGAATTATGTCTATTTGAACATAATCGCTGGCACGCGAAGTGGATGTGTTTGCGGCGTCTACCAATTTAGGTCTGTGATTTTCCTCTATAATGTTGAAGTGGTGTTATCGATAACAGGATTGTCGATGTTTTTATTTTGTCAAGCACTAACAACACGTCGTTCGTGCTAGGAAAATCTCTAGGTGTAGTAATAACAGACACTTATGAAGATAGACATAAAGCGGAAACGGCGTCTTGGTATATGAAACGTAATAAATGCAAAAGGATTTCCTAAAATTGCACCTCTGAGCACCAAAGACACGATATTTTCTCCTTGGTTTCTCAGTGAAGCAGCTAGCGTGAAAGTAGATTGCTTTATGTTGCAGATATTAACTGATAACACCTAATAATAACGTGCACTTTTCCTTAATGTACGGTGTTCACATGCAAATTAATAGACAGATCGAGAGAGCTTTGCGTCGAGTACACCTGCATAGAGTTGTAGTCTTCGACCGAGTATATTATTATACCATGTCTTCGACCTATCTGCGAAAAAATAAGCTGTCAATAATGTCAAGCTCAATGTCATTTGTTTTTTTATTAGACACCACACTAAAGTCGTTGCGTCATCAGGCATCAGGAAAAATATAAAAAACAGTGATTACATCCTCTTTCTAAGCGGAATACAGAAAGGTAAAAAAATAGTCTTATAAATATGAAATGTTGTCAATTCAACTATGACCCCTTCATGCCTTCCCTCTAGAAGCGTTCAAAATGTTGTTTACTCCATCCCTGATTAGGTTAATCCATATCGAGCACTATTTCGTGACGTAACCACGCAAAGCAACTTTGGCAAAACGTCAAATGAACGTATGACTTCTAAAGGTTAAAAACCTTTTTGGAATGGAAGGAGTGGTTCGTTGTTCGTTTTCCACGTGACATGTCGAGGCAGCGATTATGACTGCTTCGAACGACCACTTAGTTGACTTGTTATTCAAGGTTTGAATATTATAAGTTATTATTAGTTACACAAAGCTTCTCAGCGAGTTATAGAGAAGACTGCGGTTGGTGTTATTGAAACACGGGTAGATATATTAATGTATTGGGACTAGGGGCACGTGAGGTACACATGAATGACACGAGACTATATTTACGAAAAGATCGTAGGTAGGAATGTACTTGAAATGATCTTGAAACTCAGTCTTTCGTCTTTAGACGTATTTATCTAGTACTCTGCTGACCAACCATAGAAAGTTTTGCTATTTGTGGAGGTGTGTTGAGTTATTGATCAACAAGGACCTCTCTCGAGTATCGCTGCCACGTTCAGGGTCAGTGCGAGAGAGACCAACGGAAGGGAGGCACAGACTATGCAATTGTAGGTTCACTGTTTTACAGGCATCTCGGGTTTCGCAGCAATTTTATAGACCGCAAAGAAAATGAATAATTATGAATTTGTGAAAGGGTTAACAATTTCTTTAAGATTTGCAGAATTTAATACGGAACCTAGTAAAGTAACGCTTAAATCTATTAATTACTTTATATCGAACATTTGTTTTGTAAATAAAGGCGCTCCGGTCCATATTCTATTCAAATAAGCAGAATTAGCCAATCCCTACTACTGCTATGAAGTGAAACGAGGAAAAAACACAACGAACACTGATCGAACACTTATGTATCATTCTACTTCTGAAACACACTCAAAATAAAACTCCTGTCAATCTCTCTATTATAGCAAGAGTTCGCTATGTCAAACTGTGATGCCGTTTGTTGATCTCATATAGGATTTATTCTTATTTTTTTCTCGTAATCTAGTTGGCTTTCCCTTTCCTGAATTAGGCACTAGTCAGATATGGCTAATCTTAGTCTGTCGATTCTCCTTCTTCTAGGGCTAACGTCTCGAAAACACTAGAGTGCGAACACTGTTATTTAATTGTCTGTATTGTACATAGTCAGAGGCGCACTTTCGAGATTTACGGGTTGTCGGAACGCGCGATTTACGCAAATTTAAATCCGCTCCCACGGCCAATCGCACGATTAATGGGGGATCCGCATTGGGTAGGTGGGCTCCATTATTACAAGCGCTGTTTTCGTTTCTTTGAAAAGTTACCGCTTTTTACACGTACATTTTTTGACTGGATTTGACTGCGGAGTTTCGAGAGGCACGCTTCTTCTCACAAATGTCAACATTTAGAAAAACGCTGTTAGATTTTGCGTCGTACAAGAGACCCTGTGGTAAATTTACGGAATTAAGTTGGTTTTGATTTTGGCCCATAATTTCACTTCAAAGTTTAGAAGAAACGCTTAAAATAATCAAGTTCTGAAGAAATAGGGCTTTAACAGTCAGAGCTACAACAAGTTCTAGTGCTTGATTTACTTTATTACGTACCTCTCTTGGCCAATCTGTCGAGTAATAGGCGCCGTTTAAGTGATGATGATGATCATTATCCATCCTTCAAAGTAATCAGACGGTGATAATTCTATAGTTAAAAATGCTACTTTAACAGCGGGTATAACTACCGATTTCAGTGAGTTGAGTACTAAGCCAATGTTATGCCAAACCCCCTAATTAAACCGCTCAAGCTCTTACAAAACACTAAATATGAACGGCATAAATCTTTAAGTCATTAGCGCCCGGCGCCCTCTACTACGGCGCCCGCGTAAGTGATTACCGCAGTGAACTGCCTATTCAAATCCCCGCTTATGAATGAAGGGTAAGTAGGGCGAGGTGGGTAAGAAGGCAGGGGAAGAACGTAGATATCGAAAAGTGTAGGTCAGTACTTTAATACGGACGATCAGTTCTATGCAGATGATAATTTTAAGAAAGCAATTGTTAAGATAGAAAGCAAGTTCACGCCCTGTGTCTGAATAGTCCTTAACAGATACGAAAACGTACGTGTTTGCGTCATGTTTCATGCGGCTGAGGAACAACAGATCGGTGACAGCTTAACATGGATATAAAATGTGGGCCTGATAACAATTAAGATAATTTTTAGTTCCCAATGGTTATGAAAATTCCTGTGCTACTTTGCTACACAAGGAAACTACTTAGTATTTATAGAAGTTTAAAATTTAGCCTGCCTTATAATCTTGCTTAGTTCATAGCTTTTCACTAGATTTGGGCCATTGACATAACAACAAACATGGGAGATAAGAGAAGTGTATGTTTTTCTAAAACAACCTTTTTTGTTGGCTTATTGTTGTTTTGTTCTTAACGATATCTGTGGACGGACAATGGAAATGAATGTGCAGCAGTTAAACGCACCTGGCATCTCGGGTATTGTATTATAGACCCCATCTCGGAGGTATAAGACACATTATAGCACTCTAATCATAAGAAGGTGATGTGATAATGCAAATAGCTCTCACAAAGGACGTAATGGATCAATATTAGAGAAACGCAATAAATTTTATAAGATAAGGCATCAGGTGGAACTCAATTCTATTCATCGTTATTTGCCGCGAAAGCCATTACTTTTTTGGGGTTCCGTACCCAAAGGGTAAAAACGGGACCCTATTACTGAGACTTCGCTGTCCCTCCGTCCGTCCGTCCCTCGTCCGTCTGTCCGTCTGTCACCAGGCTGTATCTCAAGAACCGTCTGTCCGTCTGTCACCAGGCTGTATCTCAAGAACGGTGATAGCTAGACAGTTGAAATTTTCACAGATGATGTATTTCTATTGCCGCTATAACAACAAATACTAAAAATAAAATAAAATAAATATTTAAGGGGGGCTCCCAAGCTCCCATACAACAAACGGGATTGGTTGCGTTAACTTTGCACCTCATTTGTATAGGGCGCTAGACATACCAGGTGCAAACTTAACTTAACCACTTAAGGATGGAAAGTGTTAGTACGGAACCCTCGGTGCGTGAGTCCGTCTCGCACTTGACCGGTTTTTCTTTGCTTTAGTATCCTTAGAAAATATCATTTAGTGTCCACATTCGTACAGGATCGTGAAACTACCAGTAGATTAAAGACTCATGGGTGAATTAGGTGGTACTTAGGAAAGGAATTAAGAGGCAATGTATTTGATTATTTTGATGACAGCGTTGAATTATTTGATTTGAATGAATACATGAATTAATGTACCTAACCTTTTTATTTCGGACAAAGTCAAATCTCGAGCATATTAGTATAGGGTCTAAGGTTTAGTATCTACTTACAATTAAATAATAAGATAATATTTATATATTTACATGGTATTCAAAGCCACGCCTTTAACCTGCTCTATCCACCACCTTTGTATAGGGCAGTCGCATCCCAGCAACTTTAGAATGCTATTGAAATTATTATTATCAAAGTATGGTTGATTTTTTTTATTGATCTCCTAACGAAAAAAGAATGATGTTATACGTTTAACGTATTTAACTAATTTATTTACGTAAGTAGGTTTGTATTATCAAAATAACATTGAATTTAACGCTATTATTGTAATGTTCTATTGCAATGTAACATTAGATAAGAACCTCAACACCTCAAGGTGAATAATAATTTTCCTCTTAAGTACAGTCGGAGCGAAATATTCCGCTAGTTAGTCTGTCTTACGCCGCGGTTGGACAAACCACGCTGATTACTTGTGGGAGCTTGAATGCATTAATTTTGGTATTAGCGATGACTTGGTCACATTCACGTGTATATTGGATAGGTTGAGGTTTTCGAACTATACAGCTTGATACAGCGTCGTGTAAGAGAGATGTTGACTTCAACTATATACTGCAGTTGTATGAATAAAAATAGACAAAGATGCAAGATGAGATAAGAAAGCAAACCCAAAGACTTAAAAGGATCTTGTAATAATGAAACTTCAAATTAACGCAAATTTAGTAATCTTTTTTCATGTCCAAAACCAAAATTTGAATCTGTTTTCAGAATGTTTATAATTTTCAAACAATAATTGTATGACTATAGGTACTACTTACTAGCTACTTAAACGCTCTTTTTCACAACGAAAACTGGCAAAACTATTTTTTCCTTACGAAATTACGGAGTAACTAACTGACACGATGATATTGATAACGCTCAGCTCGGAGTTTTAGAGTACCTACTCTAAGTATCTAAATCCCATATAGACATTAGTACCCAATATTTTTTTTTATCAATTCTCATCTTGAGTATTTTATCTTTAAAAAAAATAGCAGCTAGACAGACCTGGTATTAATTTAATATCTCATACACCTTATTATGAACCCACCTGCAAGTTTCCCAGCGGAGAATTTCAAATAATTGTACATCGCTCGCCGGCTGAGATATGCCGCTCTCAGCCTTAAGGTCGCCGCTCGGCTGGAGTATGGCGGGAATACATTTGCATTTAACTCTGAGGAAATACCGGTATATTAGTGTCCACAGACCGATGCGCTGGAGAAATACGTTTAACGTCAACCGTTGGATTTTCAGCACTTGTATGCTTTTCTAATAAACGTTCGTGTTATCCACTATCAATTGTAATCTTTTTAAGGATTCACCCTATTACTAAGAGTCCACTGTCCATCTGTCTGCCTGTTTGTCTGTCACCAGGCTGTATCTTATATATGTGATAGCTAGACGCTTAAAATGTTCATAGACGATGATATTAGTGACCTATTTAAGTGGGGGTCTCATACAGCAAACGAGATCGGTTGCGTTAACTTTGCACCTCATTTGTATCCGGCGCCATACATACCAGGTGTAAACTCAATTTAACCCAGCCAAATGGGATGTGTTTGTACGGAACCCTCTGTGCACGAGTCGGACTCGCATTTGGTCGGTGTTTTATTAATCAAATTCGGTAACTTGCATCTTTTTAATTAATCAATCTTATTCGTTTTTCGCCACGTCCTTCCTCGGTTTCGTTATTGGATTGTTTCTCTGGTTTTTAGCATCATTTTCAGTTTTCTTCGCAAACATTCGTCCTTCATTCATCTATCTCAGGTTCCCTGCTATAAAACTTCTCAGCTAAGAGATATTAGTATAATTCACCTTCTCGCTAGCTGGTTGAAATATGCCGCTCTCAGCCTTAAGGCCGCCTCCGCTTCGCTGGAATATATTTGCATTAACGCCGAGGAAATACTGACTCGTATATTACCTTGGCGTGGATAAAGAGGCACTGGACTTTCGGATTCCTCTGCCAATTGTAGGCCGATCCTCAATTTTTTTTTATTTGAAAGAGTATGGTATCTTGTAGTGGTTCCATTGTCACCAAGTCGAGACCTGATGTTACAGCCACTAATAATGCTTGTCATATATTTTCTATAGCTGACAGGTAATCATCGTCTCATGATACTGGGCTAATGATGGAAGGTATAAGTCGTTAATGATTAGGAATAAGGGGATAATTCGAACGAGATGTTTTTTTTTCCTCATGTTTCGGCAATTATAGTTGAAATAGATGATTGTTGGAAGTCCATTTCTTATTTATCCTCAAGCCACTCCCGATTCCGAGTGCGATCGTAGTAAGATCATAATCAAACCGACTGGCTCTTCCGTTGTAATAATAATCGTGAAAAGGGAATGACGCTAGAACAGCGCGGTTAGAACGCTAAGAGAATCACCCTGCTACGAACACTCCGACGTCCAATCATTAGCCGCCCTGCTGATTGTGGCACTTGTACTGGAAATGACCGTCACATTATTGCCGGCGCACGCAACTCTAATAACATCCGCACTTAGCGCTATTTGATCGGAACTCAACGGCCAGCCTGCTGAGATTTGGCAGATTTGGGTGAAGCGGTGCGCGGTCGAGAACGGCCAAGTTTTGCGGAAATGTCGTCATCGCGGTTGGCTGTGTGGTAATGCAGATACCTATGAATCTATCGGTGCTGGGTTCAAATCCAGACAGGAACATTCGACTAGGACACACTTGAACAATCTGTCTATGGCAAAGACGATGAAACAGCACTTTTGTTATACACCTGGAGTTTTTTTTATTAGATGGACGGACAATTATGTCGTGACCGACAAATATATCGGTGGCCTCAATCGAATAAGTAATGTACTCGGCAACAACATAGCAGTACGAGCACCAAAACAAACTGGAATATTATCAGTATGCTGGGAGGGAAATTTTAACTAAAAACTTATTTCACCCGCATTGTTACCGCGATCTTGCGCAGTCATGCACTAATTGCTTCTTAATTATTCAATTTTCCTTTAAAATAAACCGCATCTTGTTCATGCAAATTTCGTCGATTTCAAATTTCTTAGCATCTGCATAGTCTTAAATACGGAAGTTTGGCGACTTGGCCGTTTTTGCATTTCGACGGTTCCGTTGGCATACTTTGAAAGTAATTTTGTTCGGAGACCATTAAGATCCCAGCAAACAACGTGCATTAGAGCAAAAGTTGGCTTATTTAGTTGTTACTTTTCGGTGTAAAGTTGGTAATCTGTCGATTCTTTACAAATGATACGCGTAATGAAGGCTGAAGTTATTTTTGTACAAACAAAAGGATTACGGCTGACCCTGGAGAGGAGCACGTTGGCCACAAATGACTTTACATCAGCTAATATCAAGGTCAAGAACTCAAAAACTGAATATAATACCAGAAGATAATTCCAACATGGGAGCTCATATCACAGAATAAAGACTAGCTTCATCACTACATAGTATAAAACAAGTCGTTTCTTTCTGTTTGTCCCTATGTATGCTTAGATGCCGTTTTTTTTAAAAGGCAGAGTGATTCAAGAGGGAGGTTTATACTTTATATATATAATATATATATCCCATCAAAAACATTACATGTAAAAAAATGCAAGTCTCGCAACTTTCTACCGAAAAAAGTTGTGAGATACAATATAAAACCAAGTCGGTTAATTTATTCGGTAACTATCAAAGTGACCCTTCGCCTATATGACTACTTTGACTTACATTTTCACCGGATTACATAACTAAAAACATATTACCATGACCGTTGTAGTGCTCGCATTAATATTAATAGTTATTTGTTATGCAAGGCTGCAAAGTTGTTATTTGGCGCGAGTGTTGAAATTGAAAGCTGAGCGTAGCGAAGCTTTCAAGACACGAGAAGCTAAATAATTTTGCAGCCATGCGGAACACACAACTTTTCACCTCACTACAGCGAGGAAAATGGAAGTTCAAGAAAAACAATAAAAACATAAAAATAATCATATTTAATTTTGCCTTCTATTTAACATATCAAATTTAAAACATTAACACACTCAAATCCAAACCAAATAAATACAAGAGAAGCACACATATTAAAAATATGGCCGTAATTTGTATTATCGTCGTGTATATTTTATCGTTGAGTTTTTCTTAAGCACTGTTATATTATATTTGTATTTGAAACTACTTGACATATTCGTTGTGAATGTGGGAGAATGGCATTATGGGAAGGATTAGTTCGCCACTCGGAAGTATTTTCCATAACACTTGCTTTGGAAGTTATTGGACGATGGGATCCGCACAAGTTTATTTCGGCTTTATCTTCTTTAAAAACGCCAATAGTTTCGGTAAATTACTTATCGTCTCCAAATATTTATAACAAATTCTTTTTCGTTTTAATGCGGGCTTTTAGCATTGAATAAATACTCCAAATTGGGCTTAACTTTCTTGTTTTCCATATTTCTATACAGTAAGACAACAGTATGTATTCTCCACAGAACCAATTAACGTTGTTTACGTGAATAAAATTGTGAAAACTTCCAACTTTTTAATTAATATTTTTTTCTCGGGTGCGTTCTGAAATTACACTCTTATGTTCCAACTTTTATAACAAATAAATATTAAAATTTGTGATGTATTTAATATATTTACTAGTCAAAATATGTAAATGAAACTGAAATACTTACTATTAATATATATTTTCTAAAAAATTGCATGTACCTAATGTTGCCTTACCATCGCTAGATAGACTACAGTAAGTGGAACATACCGAAGACTTTTTAGAAGTGTCCAGTAAACAGCGAGATTTTAAATTTGGAATCAATATTTGTCCAGTAAGTAAGTATGTAATTCCTATTACGTATCAAGATATTTGAATATCGAAACACGATTTACATCGTCACCGACCTATAAAAAAACTAAGGATGTGAAGGCGATGAGGTCGTATATAAATGTAAAAAGGATGCATTCCACAAATTGTTTTAATTATAAGTACAGTGCGACATCAAATTGTAGAAATTAAAAAGTGGCGTCCCTTTTTCATAGATTAAATAGAAAGAGACGACATTGCAGTATACACTTGCAATTTACACTAAGAGCAAATGTAAAATAAAAAGAGGTTAGCGCTATTGGCAGTATAAACGTAACACAAGATGCATATTTAAAAAAAAAAGTAGCGACAAGGTTTAGTGCGGAAGTTTGTATGCAGCGTTTAGTTCATAATTGTGCTGTGTAAAATGACAATGATATTTCGGAATTCCTTCCTTTTTTGTGTCGTTTAGAAAAAACCTCGGAGTTAAAATTGAAGGTAAGCTTTATGATATGAAAATTAGTTAGAAAATACAACAATGTATAACAATAATTAAATTTTATCTTTAAGACTTAGATTTGTAAGACAGTGCAAATAATTATACGCAGTATTTATAAAAAAATAAATTAAGGCGGGATTTAAATTAAAAGACAAAAATTTCAAATTTGTTTGTGTGATCTATTACAATAATTCATCAAAAATGAGTTCAGACGAGTCTGATTTCGAATAGACGGCACTCCTCCATACTTAAATCCACTTCATTGTTGTCTTTTAAATAAATGAATTTGAATTTGAATTTAAAAGCGGAGGCAGAGTTAGCTAAAATAATTTACTTCCGACTAAATCCAAGGAGATATAAAAAAATACAAGAGATTCATTAAATGGAAGGAAGAAAAGTTAATAATTGGTCAGATAATGTGTGATAAGGTCAGAATATTTCAACAATCTTTCTGAGACAATCGGATGGCTACAAAGGAAAGAAATCACAAATATTCATCAGCAAAATATAGAAAACTTCTTAAATCAAGCTCTAGATGATAACCATTTTGGCGATGAAGGTAAATAAATGCTGCCACTATTTGATAACGATATAACTATATCTTTTATCCAAGTATAAACTCATAATTATTTTTGTTATAGGTTGTTATCATGGGAGTTAATGGTGCCTGCGACGTCGAATATCACAATGTGTACCTAATAATAAAAATGGGATATAACAAAAATATTCATTGGAAAATGGCCGAATATAAATGTCACCTACAACATATAATTTTAATCTAATTTTCTTGTTTAATTTTTGAGAAAAGCACTATACTTGCTTCGACCGTAAGAGCCATCCTGGCCTCGTATTATATCCGGACCTCGCCTACGGCTCGGTCCGTCTAATTCCTACTCGGCCAGTATGGCTTACTTACTGGTCTCTGCCGTAATGTACTAAAACATATTCAACATAAAATAAAGTGTAGAAAAATAAAAACTTAAAAATCTGTAACCACAAACCAGGTTTCTGGACGTGATATTGTAGGTGTATTTTTTTAAAAGAAGCCAGACCAGATCGCCCTTTATTAGCGTGCTTTGATTGGTTATTCGAAGATTTATCGACTGATGAAATCAGTCACGCGTTGAAGGAGTCTTAAATATAAAAAAGTTACATGCACCACAGAGAATCAAAATCGTCGTGTTCCAAATTCAAATGACTTTTGCACGCTAGCGGATAAAATAGACTTTTGCACGCAGATTTCGCCCTATAAACGGAGGTTTTCCGAGCGAGTGAGGTGAAAACATATTTATCTTTATAATAAATGTAATGACTTGGCCATCGCACGACAACATAAGTATATAAGAATACGAGTAAATCTCCTTTTATTAAAGTGATTATTTTATTTTTTGCTTTATTTATCCATATCAATAGATTACAAATTGGATTGTATGGTCATTTCATTTGGTATTGAGCGGTGCTTATCCAGTTCTTTTCAGCTGTTTTTACTATCTCGTCTGCCTATATTTTCTTCTGCCGTTCTCTTTTGACGGTCGGGTCAGGTCCATCTTTTATTAAAGGACGGCCAAGATGTAACAATGAGTAGGAATTTACGTTTGAATGCGTGACATTCAAAGCGTTAATAAAATTAGGTAGATTTTATTATCATTGTAATGTACAGTATATTATCGTGTGCGATGGCCAAGTCATTACATTTATTATAAAGATAAATATGTTTGATATTAATGCGAGCACTACAACGGTCATGGTAATATGTTTTTAGTTATGTAATCCGGTGAAAATGTAAGTCAAAGTAGTCATATAGGCGAAGGGTCACTTTGATAGTTACCGAATAAATTAACCGACTTGGTTTTATATTGTATCTCACAACTTTTTTCGGTAGAAAGTTGCGAGACTTGCATTTTTTTACATGTAATGTTTTTGATGGGATCTCATTTCTTTTTGTAAGTGGTCCTCCTTATTTTTCCTTTAAGGACTACTAGCTGTGTATCCGCAACTGTCTTTCTTAAAGCCCACTCTCTGTCTCTGTGGGCTTTTCTCGAAAGTATTGATGAAGCGATTTTTGACAAGCCAGGACGGTAATTACTTCTTAGTTTATTATACTCCGAAATTGCAGAGTTTTGCACTTTAACACTACCGAAGTTGACATTAACTAGATGTAAACCACACAGACTTGTCACTCCTTCTCATGATCCATAATGACCCCTCTCATTATACATAATGATCCTTCTCATGATTCCTCTCATGACGATGGTGATGATGAGGGTGGTGATGATGGCGGCGATGACGGTGGTAGTGGTAATGGTAGTGGTTATTCTGTTGGGAGTGTGGTTGTGGTAATGGTCGTGGTGGTAATGTGGTGAGGATGTTGATTTTATAACCGTCGTCATCACCATCACCACAAGCATTGTCATCACAATCGTCATCATCCATCACCACTATGACCATCACCATCCGAATTAACACCCCCATCATCATACCAAATCACCATCATCGGCATCATCATCGTCATCGTCATCCTCATTATAATCATCTACAACAACACCATCATCATCATCACCAATCACCACCATCATCACCATCATCATTACCAACACCTGCCTCACTACCACCAGTCACCACCATCTTCATTACCACCAATACCCCCATCATCACCACCGGTCACATCCACTCCACCATCATCATCATCACCAACAGTCACCACCATGGTCGTCATCATAATCATCATCATCACCAATACCATTTTCATCAGAATCAGTCACCACCACCACCATCATCATCATCACCAACACGTCCATCACTACCACCAGTCACCACTTTCATCAACACCATCGCATCACCACCACCAGTCACCATCATCATCTAAACAATCCAAAACCCTCATTACCAACACCAGTCCCTAGCTTCATCATCATCATCAGCACCCCCATCACCACCACCGCCACCAATTACCACCATCATCATCATCGTTACTATCACGATTCCAACTCACTGCCCCTGCGGGGTGAGGTAACTCAATTCGGTGCGGCGGTGAGCGTGTCTATTCTGTATGTATTAATATTCTGTGCTGAGGTCTTAGTATCTAAACCGAAGGTTATATGAACCGCAAAGTTAACTTTGTAATCGTGTATTTTTATAGGGTTCATAAGGAAATACAAATTTATCTATGCAGCTCGCATAACTGGAAAACTACACGGAAATTTTGTAATGTTTAGGTTTTTTAATGATTTGTACACCAAACCGTAATAGAGCTCGAAGTTTCAAGCTTGTGTGTCTGCTAGAAGTAACTTAGAATTCGTATGATCATATGTGAGTCAGTGAATCAGTGAATCAGTGAGTGACAAAACTAAGGAACTTTGACTGGCAATAATTTCTAAACTACTAGTTCAAGTTGAATGTAGTTTGGAACATGCCTAGGTGATATCACGTTCTCCTGGTAATTAAAAATTCAGGCTTCTAGCTTTGACCATAATGAAATACAGGGGGTTTGAAAATGGTCTGAATGGCTTCGAGAAAAGGATGTTACGGCGTGCCGGCAAGCGCTTTGCTCGACTTGGCGGGGGCACTGCCGTGCCCCCAGATATATATATATATATAGCGGCGTGGATAGCAATATATATATATATATATCTATCCACGCCGTAACCGGCGACGGCGACCCAAGCTAATTACGGGCGTGAGCCCTAATGTGGCTGGCAAAGCCAAACTTACTTTTAAATACCCGATCACAAGAAGCACAGTGAAGCTGACCGGAGCTATTGTAGGTATAATTGTGTGTGTGTATATGTGTATGCAAGAGTGAGAGTATATTTCACGGACACTTGCATATATATCATGTTAATCTTATACATATCCATACATCTATAAATATAGCACAATACAAATAATTTACCCCACCGGACTTATGTAAAACACTATAAAATTCAATACGACATGTCTCATTTTCAACCGATTCTCATGAAAGATGTGAGTGGGTTCGTTAAGTATACAGTTTTATTTTGCTGTTTCAATTGTTCGAAATTTTGAGGTACTTATAGTTAAAAAACGTAAAAAATTCAAATATTTTGGAACAAACTCGAGGTCTACAGCTAACAGAGCCACTAGGCGTAATAATAATCGTTAGTTATTAAAGCTGTTGCTATACAACAAACTGGTTCCCTTATTGTATCGGGACTCGTTACCGGCACAGCTCAGAAGTCACGTAATCGCCATTGCTCAGCCACCGCCCCACCGACCGTCCGAGCACGCCCGAGGACTCCACGATGCAGATCATATCTTTATTATTATAAAACGTCAATTCAATATCGGGAGAGGCCATTGCAGAAAAAAACCTAAGGGCCTTATCACACTTGCGATTTGCGAGCGTTTTCTATGCAAGCGAACAGACAGTGAGTTCCCCGCGACGCTTCTAGGTATAGAAAACTGGCTTGCAAATCGTAAGTGTGATTAAGGCCCTAACAGTGCGTTGCATTTATTTTGTTTAGCATGGGCGTTGGTGACAACGCTATCTCTCGATCGGAAAGTCTTTGCGGTTTTATCATGCCAATACAGCTGGATGGATTTTAACCGATTTTAGTTTTGGTTTAGTGACATCCAGAAATGGGTTATGAGAATTTCATAAGCATAACAAACCTTAAACTCCTTCCACCATTTTTTTAACACTCATCTGCTTTTTTAATAATAATAATAATAATAATAATTAAAACTCTATTCAGATGACCAGGATCCATTTTTGTTAGTATTACATTAACTTACACATCTATTGTTAGTATAATATATTTAACACAACATAACTACACATAACTTAACCTATACATTTCACACAATCATTAGCCGATTCAAATGTATGTGCATTGTATTTTACGCCCAGGACGCTGGAGTAAAAAAGTAGTTAGTATGTTTCCTCTTCTGAGAACGAAATTTTTCAGGATAGACACTTCACACTAACAAAACCCTTTACAGACAAAGGCATGAACAACAGTTAGTTACAAAACATAAAAAACTTCGATAACGAAATGAGTTCAATCTCATTTACTCCTGATAGATGGCGCGCGCACGCGGGATTGAGTTGTAAACGTGTTTACTCCCAAATATCAGAGTTCCCGATTCTTATTGCTTCTTTAGTGCTTTATAAACGACGGAACTTGCGGGGGAAAGAGGGTTATGACTTTTTTCTCCCGCAAACGAAATCGCAGAAACTTCTCGGTAGTTCGTACGAACATAGTAATTTACGTCACTCCCGTCTCACAGAGTTTTTGCGTCCAGCCAAATACCGCCTAAAATCCAGAAACACAACCTACAACATTGTAAAAAAAAATCCCGAAAGCGAATTCAACGTTAGGCAGGAATGGGTTGCAGTCTTGGAGTTCCTTAATGACAGGCAAGCTGGGCTCAGCGATAGTCCCCGGTAACAAAATTTGCGGAGTCGAACACCCAACACGCGATTGGTGCACAATTAACAGACTCCGTAGGTACTGGCCACGGTCGATGTGCTCAATACAGGCAAAGTGCAATCTATTCAGCACCGCGAAGAGTGTCCTCTAACTCGCTACACTGAAGGCCCTGCTGAAGATCTGATCAACCTCAACGACGATACCATCAAATAGCTAATGAGTCTCAAACTTATTATTTAACCTAACCCTATATAGACAACATCATGAACAACAGCCAATAAGAAAACATAAGAATGCTTCGATAATGAGATTAATTTCGTTCTCATTACGTCTCGGTAGATGGCGCGCACCGCACAAGTTTGAGTTGTGAACGTGTTTACGCCCGAATTTCCGAGTTCCCGATTCTTATTTGCTTCTTTAGTGCTTCGTGAATGCCAAACTTGCGGTGTTATGTTTCCGGGGAAACCAATAAGCTGGGTATCGCGAAATCATACACGTATGGATCTTATTATCGTTATTCAGGTTATAGATGCAAAAGTTTCTTTGCGGTTTTATTATTATTATATTCCTCCACAGCAAAAGAAGTTGCTGCTAGTTAAAACTTTAGTATCTATCGAAGTAGGTACTATTCTGTATATTTTGGTTTTTGCCGTGTGGGATGGGAATAATAGGATTATTTTTTAAAGGTGGAAGACCAAATTTCTAATGACTTTAATCCAGATATATTTTCCGATATAAATAGTTTTTACAAGCTTTCATTTAACTTGCATTGTATGTATGTTTAAAGTATGTTTGTTCGGGTGAAATATTGCAACTCAATTTTGAAGCAGATATCGTCAACCGATTGAGCTGAAATTTTGCATACTTACATAACTTTGATGACAATACAATAATATGGTACCATGGGGCTGATCTGATGATGGAGCCGGAAGGTGGCCATAGGAACTCTATAATAGAAAAAGCAATCCTACCGAGTTTGGGCTCTTTAGAATCGTCGCAGTGAACATTTGATGGATATTCAAAGAAAAGTACAGTCGGCCGTAACTTGTTCTTTTAGGGTAAATATTTTCTTGAGACGTCTGTAATTAATACCGTTCCCGTTAAAAACGTAACTGTGAATAAAACTGATATTATCAAGAGCATATCGCTATTGTAGGTAATTGTGATGTGTCAGACGAATATCGATAGAGACTTCGAATTTCGTTTTAATATACGCACAGTAAGACCGGTTACTCACAGCGCTTTTTGCAGATATTCATTCGCGATTCAGTCTTTATCAATCCAACAGTGCGTTTGTATTCGCTGCAAAAAGTCGTCGTTTGGAAACGGTGAAATCCTGACCTGTGTGTATGTGGTGGCAGTTCAATCACGCGGTCAGAATGCCTTTGAGCCAACCTGATTATGCGGTGAACTACTAATATTGGCGTCGCTAGAGGCGCAACCATTTGAGGTAAGAACATCGTGTGAACAATATTATAAATAGCATTTGAGTACTTTAGCGATTTGTATTCTACACAAATAAAATTAACTGGTTATTTTGGCCTATTAGGTAATAACATGGCAAAACATAATCTAGGCACGCGGCAGCGTGTCAAGCCAAGTTCAAGCAAAGGAACTGGCTAGCCAGCGCCTAGTGTAATATTACATGAACCACTTGGTGCCACTTTTGACCCTTCTATAACTCAAAATCTATTTAACGTAAACACATAAAACTACTTGTGTTTAATAATATCTATTAAGACATCTAGAAACCCAAATTTCATGAAGCTAGCTCATACGATTATAAAGATATGAAGGTCAAAAAGTCGTAAATTTTAGCACTGACTGACTGACTGAGATATAGTAGCTAAACCTAACCTACTTCCAGATGACCTAGAAGGATGAAATTTGGAATCCAGCTCGGTAATTATGTGTTAGCATAGGAAAAATCTAAAAATAAAAAAAGTTAAAAAATAGGGGGGTCCCTATACAAATTAAAATTCAAATTAATTGTAGCGTTGGAACCGTTACAAGCAGATATTTGAAACTATCCCAATATATGTATTATTATATTTGCTATACAACAAAAATATAAAAATAAAGGTTATAAGTGGTGTCCCCATACAAAAATCTTGTAATACGCGCTAAACAACCGGCCAACGGTGTGTCGACGGCGGCGCGCGGCGCTTTTCTCGACATAGGCACTTCGATATTTAGCAGAGGACAGGCCTACGTTGCGTTCTCCAGAGTTAAAACACTAGACGGCTAATTTAAGCATAAACTGGAAGCGTATTAAAAAGGTGGCAGATAATGAATGAGCAATGCGCATTATTATCTCTAACATTCAAGAGAGTAAACAATAGCATAAAAAAGAAAACCATGCAGCGGAAACGCAAGAAAAAAAAAAAATCTCAATAACTGCCTAGTTTTCTTTACAAAAAGTAATGATATCCCACCAAAAACATAAATGTCAAAAAGGAGAGCCAAGTTCAATACAAAAACTATGCTAGGCTGTTGGCTTCGTCGCCAAAAGAATGGAGATCGAAATGAGTGCCAAGTTCTATGCAAAATCCAAATATGTATTTATAGGAACAAAATAACATTATAAACAAGTATTAAACTCTATTTCTTTGCTTTATTGGATACCTATAATAATTGCTGTTATTTAAAAATGTGAGATCTTAAAGTAGGTTAGATTTGACTTGGCCAGTTTTTACCAGAATTAAAAAATATGTATTATGTTAAATAACTTTATAAAATGACGGATGTAATGAAAACAGGCCAAGTCAAATCTAACCTACTTTGAGATCTCACATTTTTAAATAACAGTAATTGATATAGGTATCCAATGAAGCAAAGAAATAGAGTTTAATACTTGTTCATAATGTTATTTTGTTAAATACATATTTGGATTTTGCATAGAACTTGGCACTCATTTAGATCTCCATTCTTTTGGCGGCGAAGCCAAGAGCCAAGCATAGTTTTTGTATTGAACTTGGCTCTCCTGTTTGTCATTTATGTTTTTGGTGGGTTTTATCTTACACGGAATGTTCTCCTTCGGCATCAAATTGGCCTTTTGAATGCCAAGTTGTTTTTTGTGCAATATTGATTAAATAGATACATAAATTACGAGTCATCGAGGCATGAAAATGACACATAAACACACACACACACACACACACACACGCACGCACGCACGCACGCACGCACGCACGCACGCACGCACGCACGCACGCACGCACGCACGCACGCACGCCCGCACGCACGCACGCACGCACGCACGCACGCACACACACACACACACACACACACACACACACACACACCCACACACACACACACCCACCCACACACACACACACACACACACACACACACACACACACACACACACACACACACACACACACACACACACACACACACACACACACACACACACACACACACACACACACACACACACACACACACACACACACACACACACACACACACACACACACACACACACACACACACACACACACAAGGCATATGGACATTCAAGAAAATTGACATTGGGGCAAGAATGATTTCACGAGACAACGGCGTGACAAAATAATAAGAGTAAGATTTACTGACCTTTCCAGCTAAAGAACAACAACCTTATGTGTATCATACAGAAAATATGTAAGTTGATTAGACACTCTTATCATGTATGTGAATACTAAAGTCTAGTTCCTTTTAGCCTGACACTGCCACCTCGATCGTGGCCCGACGCGACGCTGCCACGAGTCGGGATCGCCATATTCAATGAAACGCTTATATTAAGCCTCACTGTGCGAAATTGTTTGCAAGGCATGAAGTTAATTGCTTTATCCGATGTTTGTCCCGGCTCCTCACTCGTTATTACGGACATAAACAATTAATTATCAGGGCGAGGGTCTTATCCCTCGCGGAACGCAAATGTTCCGAATTTTACGCAAATTGGAATAACAAATAGTATTTATATTTTTGATGAAATCACTTTCAGTCTCGCGTTTAATTGGTTCGTTTGTTCTTTTTAGGGTTCCGTACCCAAAGGATAAAAACCGGCCAAGTGCGAGTTGGACTCGCGCACCGAGGGTTCCGTACAAACACTTTCCATCCCTAAGTGGTTATAGTCCGTAAGCCCGCTCCAAGATTGCCTACGTAATATGACATCACGATAAAATGCATGGCACACGGTCGAAAAAGTTGTGCTGAGCGAGAATCAAACGATTATCGCACAGAAAATTGGCCGGAAGTTTGAGAAAATCCTTCACTTCCGGTCAAAATTTTAGGGGTGTACTTACGTCATGTGACATCATTACGTGACAGATGGCATCATGTAGCCCTTTAATCGTAGATAGTGTAAACATAAGTCTGCCAGTTCTAAAATGGCCGGAAATGCTTGGCAGACGGGGTCAAAGTTGGTCATCGGATACGTTTTCCTACGTTTTGTGGTATCTTGACGAAATTGATTAGAAATGTTCTAAAGTAGTGTCTCTAAAAATAAATAAGTCTGCCAAGGCATATCTGGCCGGAAGTCCTTCAAAAGTGATTTTTTAGGGTTCCGTAGTCAAACTAGGAACCATTATAGGTTTGCGATGTCCGTCGGTTCGTCTTTCCGTCCGCGGCTTGGCTCCGTGACCATTAGTACTAGAAAGCTAAAATTGGGTATGTGTATGTATCACGACGACAAAACGGTAAAATAAAAACTATTTTTTTTTTTTCGGGTAGGTACCTCTCGTATGTATCTCGTACACCTAAAGTGGGGTTGAATTTATTTTTCTTTCCAACACTAGTGTGTGGGGTGGTGTTAAATAGGTTGTCGGGCCACGCTCAGTGTAGGGTCCATACTTGCCCATCCTTCGCAATGTTGTTGCTGTCCTATGGTACCCCAGTGGTACAGAGGGCCTTCGTGAGACGTCGCCATCCGCTCCTGTCCTGTGCCTCGCACTCCGCGTCACTCCAACTCAGTCCGGCCGCCCGCAGCTCGGCGTCGACGGTGCGCTGCCACGTGTGCGCCGGTTGGCCCTGTCGTCTGCTCCCGCGCGGCCTCCACGTGAACGCAACCTTGCCGATGTTGTCCTCTGGTCTTCGGAGGGTGTGCCCTATCCACTTCCACTTCCGTTGAGCGATTTCTCGCTTGATCGGGAGTTAGTGGCATCGATTCCAAAGATCTTCGTTGCTGATAGTATTCGGCCAGAATATGCGCAGGATGAATCTAAGGCATTTGTTGACGAACACCTTGTAACTTGCTCGTCAGACCCTTTGTCTCTTTCCAAGTCTCGCAGCCGAAGAGCAAAACAGACTTCACTATGGAATCGAACAGGGAAATCTTGATCCGTCGGGTGAGCACGTTCGAATCCCAGACCTGTTTCAGCTGGGCAAAGGCGCCTTTAGCTTTCCTAATCCTCGCGTCGACGACGTCATCGGAACCACCGCTGTTGGTCACGGTGCTGCCGAGATATGTGAACTTTGCGACAGATTCCAGCGGTGTCCCATTGAGTCTTATGGGTCGGTTTTCGCACGACTGAACTCGCATTTCGACGGTCTTCCTAGCGTTTATTCGTAATCCCTGAACTTGAGCTTACTCTCGTAACGAGTCCAGCTTCATTTGAAGATCGGGCAGTGAAGACGAAACCAACACTATGTCGTCTGCGTAGTCGAGGTCCTCCAGGAGTGAGCTTTTATTCCATGTTATGCCCCTCGGTGTTTCTGTTACTTTCCGCATGATGTCGTCGAGCAGGACTATGAAGAGCAGCGGCGACAGGAGGCAACCCTGTTTGACTCCTGCACTCATTGGAATTGGTTCCCCTAGAACTTGGTCGTACACTACTTTGCAAAGACTGCCATTATATAGGGACCCATCCTTCACAATAGACGGGCTTAAATCCCGAGCTCCTAATCCCGAGGTTTAAATTACGAGAAAGATTTCAAGTTCTATAAAAAGGTCGTAAACGCTATAGTAACTGTAATTACTTATTACCTTCTGGACGTTATCGATTATACGCGCCAGATTGAGCGGAATGTTTTAATGCAGTATGGCTTTCAACTAATATGTGTAATGTTCGAAGTATAAGGACACCGCGTGGCACTTACGTAATTTTGAAGAAAATTATGAAATTTTGTGATAACTCAAAAACGAAATTACTTATAGGTCATATTTTTTTATTTTTTTATAGGTCATTTAGGTGTACGATACGAGAGGTACCTACCCGAAAAAAAAAATAGTTTTTATTTTATCTTTTTGTCGGCGTGATACATACACATACCAAATTTTAGCTTTCTAGTACTAATGGTCACGGAGCCAAGCCGCGGACGGAGAGACGAACCGACGGACATGGCAAATCTATAAGGGTTCCTAGTTTGACTACGGAACCCTAAAAATCACTTTTGAAGGACTTCCGGCCAGGTATGTCTTGGCAGACTTATTTATTTTTAGAGACACTATTACTTTAAAACATTTCTAATCAATTTCGTCAAGATACCACAAAACGTAGGAAAACGTATCCGATGACCAACTTTGACCCCGTCTGCCAAGCACTTCCGGCCATTTTAGAAGTGGCAGACTTATGTTTACACTATCTACGATTAAAGGGCTACATGATGCCATCTGTCACGTAATGATGTCACATGACGTATGTACACCCCTAAAATTTTGACCGGAAGTGAAGGATTTTCTCAAACTTCCGGCCAATTTTCTGTGCGATAACCGTTTGATTCTCGCTCAGCACAACTTTTTCGACCGTGTGCCATGCATTTTATCGTGATGTCATATTACGTAGGCAATCTTGGAGCGGTCTTACGGACTATTAAGTTTGCACCTGGTATGTATAGCGCCCCATATAAATTAGGTGCAAAGTTAAGTATTAAAAAAAAACTACTTACTAGATCTCGTTCAAAACAATTTTCGTTGGTAGTTTTTATAGTAATGTACATTATATGTTTTTTTTAGATTTTTCATTTTCTTATTTTAGAAGTTAGAGGGGGGGGGGGACCAACTTTTTTCCACTTTGGAAGCGTCTGTCACGCAAACTATTCGGTTTAGAAAAAAATATTTTAGAAACCTCGATATCATTTTTGAAGACCTATCCATAGATACCCCACACGTATGTGTTTGATGAAAAAAAAAATTTTGAGTTTCAGTTCTAAGTATGGGGAGCCCCCAATATTTATTATTTATTTTTTTATTATTGCATCAAAATCTTAATGCGGTTCACAGAATACATCTGCCTACCAAGTTTCAACAGTATATAGCTCTTATAGTTTCGGAAAAAAATGGCTGTGACATACGGACGGACAGACGGACAGACGGACAGACAGACAGACATGACGAATCTATAAGGGTTCCGTTTTTTGCCATTTGGCTACGGAACCCTAAAAACGGGACCCTATTACTGAGACTTCGCTGTCCGTCCGTCCGTATGTCACAAGGCTGTATCTCAAGAACGGTGATATCTAAGACAGTTGAAATTTTCACAGATGATGTATTTCTATTGCCGCTATGACAACAAATTCTAAAAATAAATTAAAATAAATATTTAAGGGGGGCTCCCATACAACAAACTTGTTACAGATTATGGTACGGAACCCTTCATGCGCGAGTCGGACTCGCACTTGCCCAATTTTTTAGAATTCCATACCTAAAAGGGTGTGACTGGGACGCTATTACGTTATAATATAAGGTGGTCCATGAAGTAACTAAATAAATGTAATACCTACATACCTTTTGAACCGTGAACAGAAAGGTGTATCACATAATTATCAATTGACCACGTAAGCATGTGGCAGTGGGCGGGGCACATTGCTCGTAGAACCGATGGCCGTTGGGGCACTAAGGTTCTTGAGTGGTAACCGCGGACTGGAAGACGAAGCATGGAAAGGCCCCCAATATGGTGGACCGACGACCTAGTTAGGATCGGGGGCAGAAATTTGATGAAGGCGGCGCAAGACCGATCGGTGTGGAGAACTTTGGAGGAGGCCTTTGTCCAGCAGTGGACGTCTATCGGCTGATATGATCAATTGGGATTCACTGGAACCACTTTTGCATCGTCATTGAATACATAGCTATTACATTGGTACAATAGTAATAACATTAACACAAAATTATAATAGAATTTCCAAACATTTGCAATATTTCCGCAGTAATGCTTCGTCAAAAGTAAACTAGGTGATAAATAACATGAAAGATTATGATAATTAAAATTACTTTAACCTTTTTAATTATAAAAAAAAAATGATGTATGTATGTACTAGATTAAGTCTGAGTAGTAAGTCCATTAAATTTAGTAATAATACAATAAAAATAACCAATCTAATCTATCTATCTATTAGGTAGATAAGGTGTAAATAATGACGACGTGGTTGGCGAAGTGGTAGTGCAGTTGCCTACTGAGCCAGCGGTCCTGGGTTCGAATCCCGGCTCTTGCCGTAAAATATTCGTGAAACGAATATTTTTCCTGGGTCATGGATGTTTCAATGTACTTATTTAAGTATGTATGTATATCGTCTAGTGTCCGTAACACAAAATTATTAGTACATACTGTGAAACTACACCGATTTGTGTGAGTTTGGCCGATATTGATTTATTTATTTAATAAAGTAATTAATAAATCATCGGTAACGCGAACACCGAAAAGCTCTGTAATTTCCAGTCACTTCCAATAATATTCAAATGCAATAAATATTAATGAATGCAATGCAGTCACGTTAATTATCACTCGATGATTGCATATCGGTCCCCGCGGCCCCGATACTCAGCGAGTTGCCAATTTGTGACATTCTGCATAATCACGATGACGTCATTGCCTTGATGACAATGATAGTGTGGAGCATATTGCACGAGTCCTCATAAGTAAATCGTTTTTAGGGTTCCGTATCCGAAGGGTGAAAACGGGACCCTTTAATAAGCCTCCGCTGCCTGTCTGTCCGTCTGTCATCGGCTGTATCTCATGAACCGTGATCGCAGATGATGTATTTCTATTGCCGCTTTAACAACAAATACTAAAAAACAGAAAAACATAAATATTTAAGGGGTCTCCCATACAACAAACGTGATTCTTTTGCCGTTTTTTGCTCGATACTGTCACTAGGCTGTATCTCATGAACCGTGACAGCTAGACAGTTGAAAATTTTACAGAATATGTATTTCTGTTTCTACTATAACAAAACATACCTACATAAAAAAAAATATAAAAATATTTAGTTGTACGGAACCCTCGGTGCGCGAGTCCGACTCGCACTTGGCCGTTTTTTTTTAATATATTTTTCGGGTCAAATAAAGCAAATCTATCTTAAGCTATACCAGTTTGATTAAATTCATTTTGTTAGTAATTAAGTTACATTATTATTTAAAGAGGTTTCGAGAAAATGTGAAGAGGCATACACTGGCCTACATTATATTAATATAGTCTTTAGGCGGGAACAATGAAACAAAAGATACCAAGCAAAAACTTTAATATTTGGTATAATAACGTTCCAATTTGAAAAACTGAGATCAAAGCACATAATCAACAAAACACAAACATTGAAACGTTGCGTAGACTCCAGTGGAATCGGGCTTGGTATATGAAATGAACTACATATATATGACGGGGATTGTGACTGAATGAATGAATGAATGAATAAGCTTTACTTACTCAAATATGGTATGGTATACGTACATAAACGGTCTTAAATATAGAAAAAGTTGCACATATTTGGCTGCTGACGCAACGTCTAAATTATATAAGTCCGTATATACTAGAAATATGACTAGGTACAACAAATAATCAATTAGAATAAAATGTAGGTACGGTAAAAAGAAAAAAAAACAATAATGTCAACAAGATTAAATTAAATAAAAATGAAAAATAAATTACAATTTAATTTTATTAAATTACAATGTAATAAAAAACATAAATTCACTTACAGCATAAAAACCAAATTAAAATCGCTAAAATGTCAGAATAGAATAATACTCAATAGATGCATTAAATATAGAAAAATAAATAAAGAAAAATTAATCCTGCAAGTCAGTCAAGTACTCTTGAACTGAGTAATAACAATGAAACCTCAAAAAATCATTGATTTTTCTCTTAATTGGTTGTGTGATCCTATTTAGATTATATGGGTCCTTTGTGAAGTAATATTAGCTGAAATCTTAAATTCACACTTACATAGTAACAAAAAACTATTTCGATTTTTTTCATACACATTTTTGGAGATAACTTGGGTTATTTTTAGTGAAATTGGGTTATTTTGTTAAATAAATAAAAGTTAAAAAATACTTTCTGTTTTTAAGGGGTTTTATATTTACATTGCCGTCTTAAACACATCAAGATATTCACGTCTCGATACAAAATACCTTCAGCCTATAACATGAAAAAAATACACGTTGCAATGCGTTGCGAAAGTAAACCTTAATATATTCAAAATAAAGAGAATACAGGCTATCGCTTAAGCTATAAATGGTTGAGACACGTTGGTATACTCATAAATAGATTGTCTGCTGAAAGTTGGGAAGCTGACTTTTTTTGTATTAAATGACGGGGCTAACTTTGGTTGTCTTTTCTATAAAATATGGAACAGGGTCTCTGGTCAGCAATTGATAAACAGTAAGCCCATACCTTTGTCTTGTTCTTCCATTAATTTCAGCTAAATAGGACACGATACAATTGAGAAAATGAATATTAATTACAACCGTAAAAACACAACAATTGTCACTAAAATCACAGCTTGAAACAAAGGCCAACTTTGAAACTTTATTACTCGCCGAATAATGCAACTAAGTGAATAATGAGAACATTTCTGTGATCCACAGAGTCTTGACTTTGTATTAACAAATTCGGAATATTGCCGAAAATTCAAATATAAAGTGCCCCCGCCAAGACGACAAAAAAAAGCAAGCGGGCCTATCTACCTTTTCTCATTTCGTCTCACTTTCTGTAACTTGTTTTATGTTCTCTCAAAATCCTGGATTTAATTTAGAATGTTGTTAGTTATGCAGTTCTGTGCTAGCTCCCACCACTAACTAGCCTTTCACTAGTCACTCATCAGCGGGCGACATTACGCGAACACTTCATTATTTACATCGGGCAGCCATTTAATTAAACAACGCTCGATCCTGATCAAAATCATTAACTATGCAATTGAAACTGATAGTAAATACCAACAGTCTATTTACTATTGGGGTGGTGTTGGTTTTGAACTAATTCAGTGACGAATTTGCATTAAATTTATAATCATTAAAATACGTTTAATACTGCAATATAATGGTACTTCAATTTTACGTACTTACTTCATTTTCATTACAAAAACCTAACACGTGCACGTTAACGTGAACTATATTATACTTACATGCAAAGTTTAAATTAGAAACGACTCCTGAAACAAGATAAAAACTTACTTTGAGTTGATTACTTACATTGTTAAGAAAGTGTGAAGCTAATAAAAGCATCTTAAAAATGACAAACTAAAAAGACACTTCGATGTTGTGATAATATGAGATGAGTAAGGATATAGACATCTCTATAAAACAGTTGGAATAATCAGATCTGGAGTATCTAGCCGCGTCTGATGCGGCTCGTATAATTTTACGGGCAGTTTTATTGTATAAACAGACGTGGTCTTATTTCGCGGTCAGCGCAGTTAAGTGCTGGGGTTCCGTAGGAGCATTCCCTCTCTTCATGACCCTCCCGGCCTCACAGTCGGATTTACACGAACACTCGTGTCTGACTTATTTCGTCACGTAAGAACAAAATCGCAGCATTTCACAGGAGTAACCCTGTTACTCCGTGTTACACAGCGACTTATAATGGCTGTATAAGCACTTACATAGCCGGTTTGCTTTCTGGAAAGCATGTAGTCCGCGCTCGATGCTTGTATAATTTTATTGCCCGTTTCATTGTATTAAAAGACGCGCAGGCTTGATCAATTATAAAAAAAAAATACTATGATATCATGACCATATTTCATCTCGCTTCTCTTAGTTTATATTTTTTTAAATAACATTTGTCTTTTCAAACTATGACTAAACAGATAAGTTAACTATGTAATGTCAAAATCATTACTAAATATTGATATTAAACAATTGTCCCCTCACTCAAGTAACCATTCAAACTCAATTTAGTCCACCAGTCTGGGCCATTTGATATCTATCTACATAGGCGAGACGGCATTTACCAATTAGTTGAGATTGTCTCTGGAATAATTAACAGTCTCAGCATACCATAATACCGGCTGGAGTTGACACGGGCTAGTTCAGTTCATTTAGCCTTGATTGTTAGACCAACAGAGTCTTCTTTTGTATTTCAATTGGCTGTTTCAGCTTCTGGCAATAAGTGGAAAATACTGTACTGGTTATGCGAAATTTGTTTTGTGATGTTGTCAATTTAAGATGTACATGTTGGTTTGTTAGGTTTTCTAGCTGAACCTTAAGCGACTGTTGTTTCAGCAAACTAAATGCAAGATCTTCACAAAAGAAGACTGTTTTTGATTAGTAGTTATTTTTTTACATTGCATAGAGCAAGCGCCGGCACGCTAGTTACTCGGAGGCGGGTCATTATTCAGGAATTAACTAGGAAGATACTAGGAATCCAGAGTCAGATATCAATTTGGGTACAATTTATCTAAATCGTAGTTCTAAGCACCAGTTTGCTATCGTTTAATTTCTCGTTACAGTCCACTCTCTTGAACCCACGTCTGATATGTTTTGTCTTAAAAAAAAACGTTAAAAAAACGTTATACGTCTTGACGTTTGTGCTATGTACAGTCCGCAATAGAAGCTCGTGTCAGAACTAAACATAATGTTTGACGTTCACATCAGTTGTAAACTAAAGTTTGACTTCCACGGAACCCTCAGCAGTTTTACGTGCAAGTTTACGAGCGACCATAACGCCCGCCCCAGAGTCTGCCCGGGATGATTAGCACTCAGAGGAGTCGGAGGGTTAGACTGGACACGGAAACTTCCCGCTATTGATCAAGTAAGTCTTGACGGTATTAATAGGTTGATGTTGGGTCCTAGATCTCGAAATATTTGGAGCCTACGTGGGATAAGTAATAAGCAGTCAGAGGGTTAAGCTGGACCTGAAAACTTTCCGCTGTTGATCAAGTAATCTCGACGGGTATTAATAGGTCGGTCCCGAATGTTGGAAGATTTTCGTAAATACCTTTCTGTTGTTTAGGGTATACTTTGGATATCTAAGAAGCTTAAGATAATTTGATCTCAAATAACAAATAATGCACTCACCATAATTAATAAATCCGTCCTAAAAATAATTCTAATAAAAATCGTTGAAGATTGTAGCCAGATCATAATGGTTAATCAACATTTTCAGTAACTGCTTGTGAAAAATTTCAAACAACAAATAAATTAAAAATAAGTCCTATCTTAGGTTAGGTTTAAAGACATTTATTCTCATTAAAGACATTACATCACTTCCATGAGAACAATAGATAACAATTATATGATATATTTAAGTAACATGATCCGGTAAAAGTTAATACTGAGTAGATAGTACATCTATTAGTATTCGTCCGTTCAACTCACATGTTAAGATTTTACAATAGCAATTTATTATTAAGCACTTACTGAGCAAGTTGTTTTTAAATGAGTTGAACGAGTGCTCTCTCTTTATACCTAGAGGTATTATAGTTGTTTAATGGTCGTGGTAGGTAAAACGTTGTTTTTGGAAAATCCTTGTAACTGTCCAATATCTCATATGTAATATGTATTTCTGACCTCGGCGCTCGGTATGTTGCCTCTTGGTGGGGTTTTGAAGCTAATTTAACAATTGTCGGCATCCCATAGAAATATTTAATAGTAAGACCCGTTTCGCCATTGTTTTCTCGCCGTTTGAGTTCATCTCTCAAGGTGTTGAGGTAGTTTTTGAAGCTGGCGTTTGGTCTGAGTAGATTTTAATGTTTTCCGGTAGCATGGTTTTGTTGCGAAGTAGTGCCTTGGCCGGATCTGGTGTTTTAAAACATATTTTGATGACACGGTCCGGTCCGTCATCTTAATATAGTTATTTTTAATCCGTGGCAGTGGGATCGAAGTACCTTGGGTTTTTGTAAGCAGTTATACGTATACCCAGACGCAAACGAGTAGTGGGGACACTATAGCTCTCAAATGAATCAACAAATATGAGTGCAATTATTTAAATCGAAAGTCTTGTACTTGACTTAGGGTCAAGATAGTTCTTATCTCTAATTGTTGGAAATAAAAGTAGTCGACCACCAAGAATTTTGCTTTCATAATAATTATAATGAGAGATTTAGAACAGGTCATTAGGTATTGAATTGTCATTGTAACTAGTGATAGATGCCAATATTTTTTTTAAGTTTAGAATATTTTGGCCCCCTTCGACAACCAACATCTTGCCAAAAATCTCGAATCTTCCCAAAAATTACAATTATGTTATTTTGTAAATATTCCGTATCTTTTTACATCTACCCAAAGGCGTATCAATGTTAAGAACTCCTCGACCGTTCGCAAGAAATTCATAAATGCTTGGAATGCCCGGTTGTTTTAAATGAGCTAGCTATTTTCATCCCTTAATCAACGAATGCCGATCGAGCCGGGGATGGCAATCATGCCCCGAGTCCGCACGCAAATAAGCACGTGGTGTGGAGGAAGGGAGCAGAGGTCGCGATTAAGAGGTTATGAAGCGGTGGAAACATGAGGATACACATTAATGGATGTTAGTTCCTTTGGTATTCCGCGAACAACTAACATTTCCTGACAATACCCCCATTACCTATTCCCCTCTCCTGTATCCGCGCCTGGCTATCTATGATAGCTGCGTTTATCAGGTTGTGACATATAGTATCTGTCACCTTCTGATAAGTATGCAAGTAAAAGGGCAACTGACATGTTATTATTTGTTTATCAGTATAGGCCGCTGAAGTTAAATATTTTGCGTTATCAACACGCTTCTCAATGCTATAGAGCCATCATACTCATACTCATACTCATACTCATTTATTCATAATGCACAAATACATTATATGTCAATTTTACAAAAGGGTACAAATTTACAATGTAGTTAGTGGTTATATTATATGTCAGTTTACTTACAATAATAGTAATAGTTAATTCGATTTTTGTACAATATTAATAGCATTATTCTGTAACTACCTATTCGATTAATAATGTCATTAGTCATTACATAATTTTAAATATCAATCAATCAATCAATCAATCAATCAATTTATTTGTAAAGCCAATTTACATGTCAGTTTTCATTGCATACACAGATTGAAGATTTAACATTCAGTGAGTATAAATAATCCTTATAACTTAAGCATATTCAATTAGTTATTACAATAATAAACAAAAAAACAATAGAAGTCCAATAAAAAATAAATCAATTAGCTGTCAAGTATATAAAATAATTAGTTCAATTTCAATCAATGCATTGTTTTTTTTTTTTTTTAACATGATTCCTTGGTCATTATGAACTCATCGTAACTGTAGAACGGGCGCTCAATAAGCCAACATTTTAGGCGATGCTTAAAGCTGTTAATACTAGGTGCCTCCGTTATATTATAAGGTAGGTGGTTATAAACCGTGGGGCCCATCACATGAGTCAGTTTCGAGGACTTGGCGAGCCTGCAGCTGATAGGAGCGAGCTTGCCTGCATTTCTCGTATTGCGCTCATGTACCATACCATTCGTTTTAAACTGCGACATGTTTTCTCGCACATGAATAGCTGTTTGCATGATTACAATAGCAGGTAACGTAAGGATACCTAACTTTACAAACAGCTGTTTTGCCGGCGTGTCTAGTGGTACACGTGCGAGCGTTCTAATAACACGTTTTTGAAGGCGAAAAACCCTTTCCCACTCGGCACAGCGACCCCAGAGTTCAGCCCCATATTCTATTAGAGAGTGGACGGTGGCAAAGTAGCACGTACGAGCAACCTCCGGGGTCACTGTTCTGGTGACACGGCTTAGAGCGAAGCAGGCACTAGCTGTTCTGCCGCACAACTTGTCGACGTGCCGATCCCACTTTAAACCCGAGTCCATTTCAAACCCTAGAAAGGTTGTGGCAGAGGATTGGTTGAGCGATATTCCATCGATATGGACAGGTAATGATGTCATAGGGCGGCCCTTTAGATTAAAGTTAATGTAGTGCGTCTTCTTAAGGTTTAAAGCGAGGCCATTGGTTTTGAACCACTGAGCGAGCTGGGCTGCTGTCTCGTTCAATGCCCGACAAACGCCATCCATGGTTGCAGCTGTAACAATAGCAGCGACATCGTCAGCATACATAAGTATTTCACCAGTATTTATAGCGTTCGGCAAGTCATTTAGAAGCAGAGAGAAGAGGAGGTTAGATACCGACGATCCCTGCGCAACGCCCATCTGTGCTCCCAATGGATCTGATCTCGCTTTCCCGCAATCGCCAACAACGACTTGCGATCTATTTTGTAGGAGGCACTTAAATAGGGATAGGGCTGTGCCGTGGATACCATAATGCCGCAGCTTACTCTCAAGTACAGCGTGGTCGGCCACATCAAACGCCTTTGAGAGGTCGCAGCACAGGACGGCTACCTGCAACTGATGTTTGTAACGCTTTGATAGTTAGAGAATTGAAACGAAAGGAATTTCAACTTACAATTTAATTATAATTATAAAAATACGGTAACAATTCTCCCGAGCGTTAATTTTAATGAGGGTAGACAGAAATCTCAGGGATCGTGAGTTCTAGATAACACTGAGCTAAGAGAGAGACGTATTCACTTCACACGGTCTTAACTGGACATCACTTCCCTGGCGGTGTGTGTCGGCTGCGGGCCCTCGGCTTCGGCCTCGGCGGTGACGTCACGGGTATAGGCCGGGTGGTCAGATGGTCATCATAATTGGGGAAGTGGTCCGAACGTTAGCACGCTCCAAAATGTCCCCAGCTGGGTACAGGGTCCCTGGAAATTTCCGTTTTGGACACTTAGTAAAAAGTCCGATTTGCCGTTACTGACTGCGACATCCGACGGAAGGAGATAATAGAAGCTCTTCAAGCGGGGTGATTACCAAAAGCATTAAATAGTGATCAATGATGTCGCAACAGTGTACAGGATCAGTTTTATAATAGTGAAAGTAAGTGAAAGTGAATTTAAAAGTGAAAAGTGCAAAAGGTAAATAATTTCCGTATATTGGAAATTGTTAGTGAACATTATTTATATGCAAAATAAATAGCTGGGGTTTATTTAACATTACTGAATATTTTTCTTTTTCATAAAATATATTTTACAAATTAACTTTTTTGACAAGTAGGTAGATTCACATTACGAGCACATTCCGAGAACAAAGAATTTACATCACTTACGATTTTACTCCGCTACAATGATCGCACAAAATTAATGAAATGCATCTAGCTACATGGAAAGCATATTAAAATAAAATTAAGCACAGATGTATCAAACTACTGATTCACATTAGTTTCGTTAAATGTAATAAATTTCAACACTCACCGAATTCCGGGAAATAACAACACAGAATTTACTTTAAGTTCATTATAAATTCATATTTATATTTGTATAAAGATAAAATTACAAACAGCGGCCGATAAAATTTGCAAATCACTTTAACATGGCCGTTCGCTAGCTCTGTCCATTTGGAATGTGTCAGATCATGCATGCCCCGCGGAGCGGGTCGCCCTGTATGACGTAGCAATGACGACGCGTTATCGCATCACACAGTTCGTGCACACTATCTCCTACAGAAATTGCATAGCAATTACTACTAATGCAAGAAACTCATTAGGCAGGTTCAGGATCTTTTAGTTTTAAGTTATTAGGTAATAGTTTTTGTTAATAAGAATATGTTATTTTTAGGTTTGTAATTAGTTTAAGTTATATGTTAAAATTGTTTACTTTTAGAACAATTTGAAACGTCCGTTTCATACCCCCCTTTTTTGGGTAGAATTTTGCCTAAGTAAAATTCTCTATCGCTGCACTTACTCAATAGCTACCTTACATACGCTTACATACATCAACAACATACTTCACTCACTCATTCCTCAACTTTCATTATCGCCGTGACGCACTTAGCTGTGTCGCAGCCCCTTTTATACTGAGTACTTGATAAATTTTCAAAATACTCATCGATAGCTAGAGATGGTTCTTTATTTAATATTTTATCTTAAAGTCTTATATATTTATTTATTAATTTATGTTGTGCCGTTTAGTTTAGCACTACATATTTAATAATTTTTGTTGTGCCGTTTAGTTTAGCACTACATATTTATTAATTTTTGTTGTGCCGTTTAGTTTAGCACTACAAATTTTAATAATTTTAGTTGTGCCGTTTAGTTTAGCACTACATGCCCAAATGTACAATAGGTAGTTACTGTAATTAGGCCTAAATTCATATTTGATTGCTAAGTTGAACTGGTGTAGAGTTCATACAACCTACGTAGACTTCATAGCTTTATTTTGTATTTATATATATAAGAATATAGTGTATGCCGGGTATCGATAGATTTTTGTTAGTTAGATTCTATTATTCGTTAGTTTAATGTCTTTAATGTGCCAGTCGCCTATGTTATTACCCTGCGTATCTTCGAGCACATAAACTAGGGGTGACTTGTTTTTTAGAATTCGACATTTTACATATTTAGGTGCTAGCTTTTTAGCAAATCTATTGTCCTTATCACTTTGATAATAAGTGCGCTTCCAGACCCAATCGCCTACATTAAAATCTGCTTGTTTTCGACGTAAATTATAATTATTAGAGTTTCTTGAATGTGCTTTTATTATACATTGTTGAATTTGATCAAAGATTTTTCGTAGTACACCTAAATTTTCGGCGTATTCTTCTCTTGGCGAAAATATCAAGTCATTAGTATTGTCTGTATCTAGATAATGGGAACCGCAGGTCACTAGCTCTCGACCGTAAACTAGAAACGATGGTGTAAAACCAGTCACTTCGTTAGTAGATGAATTGATGGCAAACTGTATTTTAGGTACATTTGAATCCCAAGATCTGTGATCGTCATTTTCGATAAAAGAAGAAACTGCTGTCATTATCGTTTTATTATACCGTTCCACCATATTAACTTGTGGAGTGTACTTAGGGGTAAATCTGACGTTAGGGATTTTATATTTAACATACAGCTGCTTTAGGGTATTACTGACAAATTGCTTTCCGTTGTCCATTAAAACTGTGCTTGGTATTCCATGGACAAGGAATACTTGTTCCTCAAGAATGTGAGCAATAATTTCAGCCGTAGCTCGTCTTATGGGAAACAGAAGACAGTATTTCGTAAAGCAACAAGTGACCACAAACAGGAAAGTATTCTGTTTTCTAGATGGCGGCAGAGGTCCAACTAGGTCCATACTTATCATCTGGAAAGGCCTACAGCAATCTTTTGGTCGACCCATAGTACCTAGTGTGGCATGATTAGCATGCTTATAGGATTTGCAGATATCGCAATCGCCTACGAAGTTAGTCACGTCGCGGTGCATATCTGGCCAAAAATATTTTAGACCTAAGCGTTTGTAGGTTTTTAGGATGCCGAAATGACCAGCAGTAGGACATGAGTGATTTTCCTCAATAACCTTTAGTCGGTTTTCAAAAGGAATTACCTCTTTCCATTCAAATTCTCTAGTGAGTGGGTTTAGGCTTTTCTTATACCGGTAAAGTCTATTATTTATGACTTGGTAATCTAAAAACGATGTAGGAGTATTTTGACAACCATGAAAAATGTTTAAATACCAGGTGTCATTAGTACTGTAAACAGAATTAGATGGTACAGTGTTCAGAGCTGAGACTGGTATACGCGAAAGACTATCAGGTACCACATTTTCAGAGCCACGACGATGCCTAATTTCACAGTCGAAGGCAGATAATCTAACGCCCCATCTAGCCAAACGACCTGTAGGGTTGTTTATGTTAAGGAACCATTTCAAGGCTGCGTGATCGGTATAAACAACAAACTTTTGCCCATTTTCCAGATAACAGCGCCAGTGTTCAACTGCTGTTAGCACGGCCAATGCCTCTCGTTCACAAGCACTATAGTGTTGTTCCTGTTTAGATAGTGACTTGCTCATATACGCTATGACTCTCTCGACGCCGTCTAAAGTCTGTGTAAGGACAGCCCCGATACCAACGTCGCTAGCGTCTGTGTGCACTTCGAAACTCTTGGAATAGTCTGGACAAGAGAGAACCGGAGTAGAGACAAGACATTGTTTGAGAGCTTTGAAGGACACATCAGCTTCTGTAGACCATTTAAATGGTGGTGCAGTTTTAGCTTGAGACGTCAGCTTATTTAATGGTGAAGCAAGAGAACTGAAATTGGGAATGAATCTACGGTACCACGAAGCAGTGCCAAGAAATCGTCTGACTTCTTTCCGATTTTTAGGTGTTGGATAGTCTACGATTGCCTGGACTTTCTCCGGATCTGCATGTAAGCCGTTAGAATCGACTACATAGCCTAAATAGCGTAATTGTTTCCTAAAGAACTGGCTCTTTTCAAAGTTGATAGTCAGATTGGCAGATTTCAACTTCTCCATTACTCGTACAAGTAGCGAAATGTGTTGATCAAATGTTGGTGACACAATTATAATATCGTCTATGAAAACGAAGACTTTATGCTCGAATTCTGGACCATAAAACAATTGATCAACGAGCCGTTGTTGGGTTGCCGGAGCGTTAGTTAGACCAAATGGCATAGATTTGAATTGATAGCTACCCCGAGTTGGTATATAAAAAGCAGTTTTACATCTGTCTTCCTCTTTAATCAATATCTGCCAAAAACTTTTAGAGAGGTCGAGACTAGTTAAATACTTAGCATCACGTAAGTTATCCAATATCTCCGCAATATATGGTAGGCTGTAAGCATCTTTTTTAGTAATGGCATTAAGCTTTCTGCTGTCAAGGCAAAATCTAAGTTGACCGTTCTTTTTAGGAGTGAGAAGTACAGGAGAGGACCATGCACTTTCACAGGGTTCCACCACATCTTCTTTTAGCATTTCGTCTAGTTGTTCAATTAACATTCTCTGTTTCTCTAATGGCATCCTATAGTAACGTTGACGAATAGGAGCAGCATTCCCAGTGTCAATAGAATGTGTGATTAGAGAAGTTCTACCCAACCCTCGCTCTTCATAGGATATTTCACGAAACTGAGCGATAATGTGGTCAGCAGTGACCTTTTGATCCTCAGATAGATGATCGTAACAACAAAGATTTGCGTTGTTATCAACAGACAGATCAGCGAGTGCGACATCCGATTCAGAACGCATAAACACTGAAGTTAGGTGTTTAGGAAATAATCCGAAGTCATTCCAGAAGTCCATGCCTAGAATTAAAGAATTTTGTATTTCAGGTACCACATAGATTTCCAAGACGCGAGACTGATTTAAAAATTTAACAGGAATGTGAACAGTACCAATACTTTTCAGCTTCTGGCCACCAGCAGCAACAAATTGCAAGGGTTTACCTTGTTGTAGAACAAATCCTATACTGGTGAAATATTTATGGGAGTTGTTGCCTAGTATAGTTACTGAAGATCCAGTGTCCAGCAAGCCAATTAGTGATTTGTCATGCAGTTCTACAGAAACATGTGGACGCGTGTAATTTAATTGTAAATTGTGGACTGAAGAAACAGAGTAGCACGAAAAGAAGTCCGAGATAAACTTTAGCCAGTTAGTCCATTCTAAAGCATCTAATTTATCCTCAGCATTCACGTCGTGCACGCCATCACTGCAGTCCACGGTATTCAGTTTTTTTGGCCAGTTGCTTTGCAATTTGAGCAGTCCGGGTAGCGAACACCCTCCTTGCCACACTTAAAACATATCGGAAAATGCGGTTGCTGGCACTGTCCTAACGAGTGAGTATCTACGCGACATCTTGGACAAAATATCTTCCTAGGGTTTGAGTTAACAGGAGTGCTCAAAGCATTGATATTTAGATTATTAGGTTGTGTTGATTGAGTCTTAGAATTATAATTAGTTTGATTTTGATAGGGCCTGGAATTATAGTTATTTTGATTTTTATATTTTCCATTTTTGTCATATCTGTAGGTAGAATTACTATTATAACGACTGAACGATGTGCTAGGAGATTGTCGGTTGTATGCAAATTCACGAGCTAATGAATCCGAACTCGCTTTAGGCGGTTCATGAAATTGAGCCATGCGGGATTGAATATTCTCATAGCTACGGCACAAGTCTTTTAGAACATCAATGGAGGTGATATTCGGTGAAGCTGCTAGAGTGCTGGCATAAATAGGACGGATATTATGAAGTAGTATTTCCAATTTATCCTCCTCAGATAATTGTTTAGTTAATCGAGAGAACATACCGTGCATTATAGATATGTAGATTGATATATTCTCCTGTTCACCCTGAGTGCGCATTCTGATCTCTGATAACAAGCGATAATCATAGTCACTTTGACTAAAGTCTTGCTTGAGAAGCTTGACTAGATCATCCCAGGTGTCAACCTTATCCCTGATGCATCGATACCAGTGGAGGGCATCGTCAGTAAAAATCTCATATGCAAAATTCAGCAGCTTATCCTTAGGCATACTCCTAGAAAACACTAGTTCCTCAGCCTTTTGAATGAACGACCTAACGCACGATTTGCCGGAATATTTAAGTTTCCCAACGACATCAGAAACAAGTGTCTTTTCACACGTGACTGAAATAAGATCTGACAGTGGTTCTGTATTTGCAGACGTTGCCGGTGCTTCTATTTTCAGCCTTTTAAGCTCCACTAAGTACTGCTTAAAAGATTGAGAATATTCTACAAATATGGTCTTTATAGCATCACTTTTATCAATCCTAACAAGCCTGTAGTACACATGGTGTAACATTGTTTCGGTTCGTAAGTAAACATTTTTATCATATTTAGATTTTAAAGAGTCCAAATTTTCCCTAGTTTTAACCAAAGTATCCTTAACCTGTGCTAAATCGACAGCTGGCTCCAAATGAGATTCCAAGATATCTTCTGACGGTAGTAACGGAGCTAATTTGACAATCTGTTTTCTAAGTTCCTGAACAGATTCTCCCGTATTACCGCCTCGAACGCCTACTTCGTACTCTAACTCTGCTTTTTGTAGCGAAAGATATTTGATTGGGTACGACATTTTCCCTTCAGTAGATGAGTGTTGCAATTTATTAGTAAATACAATAATCGACAGAAGCAGATAATTGAAGAACCACCAGCGTAGTTACAAACTTAGATTAAAAAAACAGAATCACCAAAAATGTGGGTAGTTGACAAAAAAAATACGAACTGTGTATTAATAGTTGTGGGTAGACACAAAAACCTAGTACGTTAGATAACTTAGAACCACAGTTTTGATGATCAATTGATTGAACTTATAGCTAAAATTAACCAACACCAATGATTACTAGATAATACTACAAACAGTAGAAGTGAATACGGCTCAGTGAAAAACCTAACAAGTTGGCGCCATTGTAACGCTTTGATAGTTAGAGAATTGAAACGAAAGGAATTTCAACTTACAATTTAATTATAATTATAAAAATACGGTAACAATTCTCCCGAGCGTTAATTTTAATGAGGGTAGACAGAAATCTCAGGGATCGTGAGTTCTAGATAACACTGAGCTAAGAGAGAGACGTATTCACTTCACACGGTCTTAACTGGACATCACTTCCCTGGCGGTGTGTGTCGGCTGCGGGCCCTCGGCTTCGGCCTCGGCGGTGACGTCACGGGTATAGGCCGGGTGGTCAGATGGTCATCATAATTGGGGAAGTGGTCCGAACGTTAGCACGCTCCAAAATGTCCCCAGCTGGGTACAGGGTCCCTGGAAATTTCCGTTTTGGACACTTAGTAAAAAGTCCGATTTGCCGTTACTGACTGCGACATCCGACGGAAGGAGATAATAGAAGCTCTTCAAGCGGGGTGATTACCAAAAGCATTAAATAGTGATCAATGATGTCGCAACAGTGTACAGGATCAGTTTTATAATAGTGAAAGTAAGTGAAAGTGAATTTAAAAGTGAAAAGTGCAAAAGGTAAATAATTTCCGTATATTGGAAATTGTTAGTGAACATTATTTATATGCAAAATAAATAGCTGGGGTTTATTTAACATTACTGAATATTTTTCTTTTTCATAAAATATATTTTACAAATTAACTTTTTTGACAAGTAGGTAGATTCACATTACGAGAACATTCCGAGAACAAAGAATTTACATCACTTACGATTTTACTCCGCTACAATGATCGCACAAAATTAATGAAATGCATCTAGCTACATGGAAAGCATATTAAAATAAAATTAAGCACAGATGTATCAAACTACTGATTCACATTAGTTTCGTTAAATGTAATAAATTTCAACACTCACCGAATTCCGGGAAATAACAACACAGAATTTACTTTAAGTTCATTATAAATTCATATTTATATTTGTATAAAGATAAAATTACAAACAGCGGCCGATAAAATTTGCAAATCACTTTAACATGGCCGTTCGCTAGCTCTGTCCATTTGGAATGTGTCTGATCATGCATGCCCCGCGGAGCGGGTCGCCCTGTATGACGTAGCAATGACGACGCGTTATCGCATCACACAGTTCGTGCACACTATCTCCTACAGAAATTGCATAGCAATTACTACTAATGCAAGAAACTCATTAGGCAGGTTCAGGATCTTTTAGTTTTAAGTTATTAGGTAATAGTTTTTGTTAATAAGAATATGTTATTTTTAGGTTTGTAATTAGTTTAAGTTATATGTTAAAATTGTTTACTTTTAGAACAATTTGAAACGTCCGTTTCATGTTCTCTGGCGGCCATGATGCGTCGAACCAGTTCGCGGGTGAGAGAGGTTGTGGATCGGCCCGCTCGGTACGCATATTGCCTGTCTGATAGACTGTTGGTGGAGATTAAGAAGCTAGTGAGACGAGTACTTAGGCCATTTTCAAAAACTTTCGCTATCGCTGGTATGATCGAGACCGGTCTGTATGCATCCATATCACTTCTACTACCCTTTCCCTTAAAGATAGGAGCGACCTTGCTTATCTTTAATGGTTCTGGGTAAGTGCCTTCATTTATACAGCGGTTAAAAAGCTCTGCCATAGCAAATGATAGAGGAATCGGGGCTAGTCTCAATAGTGTCATACTTATACCATATACGTCCTTTGAGGGTTTTGGTGGAATGTGGGAAGTCACCAAGAATAGAATAGAATAGAATAGAATACAATAGAATGGTTTATTTGCAGGAATACTTAAGTTTAGGTACAAGGTCTTATTGTAATTATTACATAGTCCAGTATTCTATCGAACGATGTCGACATGCAAAATCAAATCAGATTCACAAATTAAAACATGTAACATTAACAATAACAATAATAATAATTTACTAGGCTATAATAATGTCAATGTCACAGTATGATTATATCAAAATAAATAGAGAGCAGAGCATAATTAAAATTTAAATGTCACAGTATGAATAATATAAAAAAATCTAAACGCATATGTAGATACAATTTAATAGTATGATTCTATATTCTGCCTTTTATGTCCCAAAAATTCGTTGACGCTATAGAAACAATGTTCGGATAGAAATTTGGTAATTGTTTTTTTTAAATCAGTACCCTGTAATAATTTAATATCCTCCGGTAGACTATTATATATAACTAGAGGCCCGTTGCGGCGTCCAACCGCCGCTAGAACATGGAAATCCGGTAGTGTTATAGAAAATAACTACTTTATCGATAAGAAGTTTTTGGCGAACGAAGAATAAATACTGTAAAAAAACACGTTAAAATGATGTTTTAAAAACGTTAAAACATGAAAGGCTAGAGCCAGGCCTGATAGCCAGCTTCATCGTGGCAATTTTTTCAACTCTTTTGTAAAAATAACTTCTGCATTAATGCCATGTGATCTGCTGATCTGTTTCACAAATAAAATGCATATTATTCGATTTATGGAAAAAAAAATCAACTCTTTTGTAAAAATAACTTCTGCATTAATGCCATGTGATCTGCTGATCTGTTTCACAAATAAAATGCATATTATTCGATTTATGGAAAAAAATTGTTCATAAAAATAATCCCATATCTTAAAAATATAATTGACATATTTTCATAGGACCGGACATAAGATTGGTAGAAATTTAATTTGTTGTTCTTTCTTCAGGACATAAATTTATCGATTTGATCGATTTCTATCAATTTCCAGAAATAGCACATGAATCGAAAGGACAGATTTAGGCACTCACTACGCAGGTTTTAAAAAGGAAATCATGTAGTGCGTAACTGTTTCTGTATTCATTTATAATCGTAAATACTTAAAAATAGTGATAATAAGAAATGTTACATAAACTCAATTGTATGAAATAGAGAGTATAAAACGTTTATAGATACACGAAATGTCACTATTATCAATGCTTATATTTTTAATGAAATTCAATAGATCGTGCAAATTTTCTTAATATGGGTGCTGCCATGTCATCATCATCAATCATTTATTCAGTAACAATTACACATTGTGTTTGAAATTCTTACGCTAGGTATACTTAATCAAACCCTATTTACTAATCTAAATAAATAACTGACCAACAATACTCCACCATAAAAAAAAAAGAATGTGTCAAATATGTGTAATAAATAAAATCCAATATATAAAACAGCTAAAAATGTTTAAAAAAAGAATATTAAGACATATTTTTTTCAATAAATTTAGAGCTGAATGCCTAATACCCGAATTCCAAATTCAAACTTTCGTCTTTCCTCTCATTGAAATAGTGTCTGACAGAAGAGTGAGGGAGATGATATCTATACTCTGAAGTCTATGATATAAACCTAATTTTAGGGTTCCTTACCATAGTCGGTAAAAACGGAAGCCTTATAAAATCAATTCGTTTTGTTGGCAGCAGAATTTGTCAAATTTTATTTTGAATGAGAATAAGAATGATCAGCCAGACTTCATTATTTCAAATATGATTTATTCTTGAGAGCGTCGATTTTTTTAAATTTGCATCATATGTAGGTCATTTCTACCATCAAGTTTCGCATGTTAGGGTAACATGTTAATTATTCCACATTGCCAACTCGTCCACAATGTCAGCTCGTCTATATTCCCATCTGGGTCACAATCCCAACTTGTCCACACACCCAACACGTCCACATTGCCAACTCGTTCATACGCCCAACTCATCTGCATTGCCAACTCGTCTATATTACCAATTCGTCTCAATTGGCAACTCGTCCATATTCCCAATTTGTCCACAATGCCAACTCGACCATATTGCTAATTCGTCCATGTACCCAACTCGTCCACAATTCCAACGCGTCCATATTGCTTACTCGTCCACAATGCCAACACGTTCACAAATACAACTCGTCTACATTTCCAACTCGTCCATATTTCCAAATCGTCCACATTCCCAACTCGTACACAATGCCAAATCGTCCACATTGCCAACTCGTACACAATGCCAAATTGTCGACATTGCCCACTCGTCCAGAAACCCAACTCATCTACAATGCCAACTCGTCCATATTACCAACTCGTCTTTATTGCCAACTCATCCATATTCCCAACTCGTCCACAATGCCAACTCATCCATATTGCTAACTCGTCCACATTTCCTACTCGTCCATACACCCAACTCGCTACAATACCAACTCGTCTTTATTGCGAATCTCGTCCATATAACTCGTCCGTATTACCAACTCGTCTTCATTGCCAACTCGTTTATATTCTCAACTCATCCACAATGCCAACGCGTCCATATTACTTGCTCGTCCACAATGCCAACTCGGCCACATTTCCAACTCGTCCATATTCCCACCTCGTCCACAATGTCAAGTCGTCCACATTACCAACTCGTCCATACACCCAACTTATCTACATTGCCAACTCGTCTTCATTTCCAACTCATCAAGAATGCCAACTCGTCCATATTGCTAACTCGTCCACATTTCCAACTTGTCCATAGGCCCAACTCGTCCACAATTCCAAGTCGTCCACATTTCCAACTCGTCCATATTCCCAACTCGACGATACACCCAACTCGTCTATACAAACTCGTCCTTATTATCAGCCCGTCTTTATTGCCAACTCGTCCATATTCCCAACTCGACGATACACCCAACTCGTCTATACAAACTCGTCCTTATTATCAGCCCGTCTTTATTGCCAACTCGTCCATATTCCCAACTTGTAAATTTTACCAACTCATTCACATTGCCAACTCATCCACATTTCCAACTCGTCCATATTCCCAACTCGACGATACACCCAATTCGTCTACAATACCAACTTGTCCTTATTATCAGCTCGTCTTTATTGCCAAATCTTCCATATCACCAACTCGTCCGTATTACCAAGTCGTCTTCATTGCCAACTTGTCCGTATTACCAACTCGTCTTCATTGCCAACTTGTCCGTATTACCAACTCGTCTTCATTGCCAACTCGTCCATAATGCGAACTCGTCCACATTGCCCACTTGTCCATGTTCCCAACTTGTCAATTTTACCAACTCATCCACATTGCCAACTCATCCACATTTCCAACTCGTCCATATTCCCAACTCGACAATACACCCAACTCGTCTACAATACCAACTTGTCCTTATTATCAGTTCGTCTTTATTGCCAAATCTTCCATATCACCAACTCGTCCGTATTACCAAGTCGTCTTCATTACCAACTCGTCCATATTCTCAACTCGTCCACATTTCCAACTCGTCCATTTTACCAACTCATCCATATTACCAATGTAGATACATTCCCAACTTAGCTACATTGTCAAGTTGTCCATATTCTCAACTCGACCACATTTCCAACTCGTCCATTTTACCAACTCATCCATATCACCAATGTAGATACATTCCCAACTTAGCTACATTGTCAAGTCGTCCATATTCAAACTCGACCACATTTCCCATCCCGTCGACATGCAAGCGGAAGGACTAAGTTTTTTCTTGTAAAATACCATTTAATTTACTATAACTCATGCCATTTTTGCCATTTTTGACTTATATAATCATATTTATAATAATCTATCATAAATTTACTTATTCGAATGACGATTACATTAGTTTTACTACATATTTTCTGCTTTGATTTATTGTAAAACTCGCCTATAAAAATAATCTTGAATGACGGTCAGTTTTTCTAGTCTTGCGAGCACCAGTCCAACTCGCACTTAACCGGCTTTTTCCTCGAAATTTTTAACAGGTATGCAAAAAAAGTTTCCATATCAACATTTTAAAAAGAAAAACAACCTGGCAATTTAGATCACTGACTTAATAGCCCCCAATAAAAAATATATTATAAGTTGACAGAATAGGTATGGTTATTGTCATTCATTGTCAACAAACTGTAAAATTATTTTTGCATATTCGTACATGTTTTAAGTGCTGCGGATATTATGTTGCCGACTCAAAAATAATATTTCATCATGCTGAACAACTTACTACAGGTTTGTGAGCAAATCATGCTTATTATTATTTGGTCATCTTATGTCAAAATAGGGATCACAGGTCACGTGGTCAATGTCACGTGGTTAGCGCACAGTAGTTTTTTCAAATCCATTTTTCAGTACTTTTTCAGGAAAAAAATAAAAATCCAAGAGTTTTATGCACCTCTCCAGCATGAGACGAATCTAATGACATATCATTTATACAAATCGGACCATAACTGTAGATCTGATGGGATGTACAAAAATCGGCCTCGCGTAATATATATATAGATTATGCACATATTGTAGGCATTTTTCTTGTAAATCGCTGTGCGAGATGGAGGTTGATACAGAAGATTCTGATATTGGGCTCTTTGTCTACCCACAAAAACATCACATCGGTTTTTAAATAATTGTGGATGGCATTTTACATGTATGCATGCTTTTTTTATATACATACATGGCAGTGGCAAGATATTAAATTTCTTAAAGAGTGGCCGACAGCTATCTGTTATCCACGCTTTAGCTATGGCACGAATACACTTTTTCTGCTGTAAGAATGCCCTTTCAGCGTCTACAGAATTGCCCCATAGTAATAGGCAATAATTGAGGACTGATGAAACATAGCCATGATAGGCTGTGGTAGCTGCCTGAACATTAACAGTGTTCCTTAATTTCCTTAACGCATATACAAATCTGTCTAATCTCGAACAAACATAATCGATGTGATTCTTCCAATTTAAATGTTTATCTACATGTAGTCCCAAGAACTTAATAGAATCTGCTTTCGCTATGGGAAGATTATTATAATTTATATCTAATTGCATTGGATTATTATTATATGAATGAAATTGAATATAGTATGTTTTTGACATATTTATGTTTAAATTATTACTACATGTCCAGTTATTTATGTCTGCTAAAGCCTTATTTACATTTGATTCATATGATTTAATGTCATCACCTTTCACAAGTAAAGTGGTATCATCGGCAAATAATATACATTTATGTGTCGTAGCTCGAGAAAGATCATTAATGTAGACCAGGAATAACAGAGGACCTAGATTACTACCTTGAGGAACTCCAGAATTATTCCCACGTAAATCTGAGCGATATCTCATTTTCACTACACCTTTTTTCATATTAACTATCTTTGCCACTTCCGTACATTGTTTTCTATCACTTAAATAGGTTTTTATCCATTCCAACGCTGTTCCTCTGATGCCATATGACGCAAGCTTTGTCAGTAGTTTATAATGATCAACACAGTCAAAAGCTTTGCTTAAATCTAAAAATATTGATAGTATGGGCAGTTTATCGTTAATGCAGTCCGTGACATACTTAACAAAATTGAAACATGCCAATTCAGTTGAGCATCCCTTTCTAAATCCATGTTGATCAGGATGTAAAATGTTCTGTTTTTCCAAAAAGTCTGTTAACCTACTACACATAGCTTTTTCTAAAATTTTTGAAATAATTGGAACAATTGTGATAGGCCTGTAATTGTTTGGGTCTTCGCGATCTCCTTTCTTAAATAAAGGTTTGACTAAAGATAGTTTCAACTGATCGGGGAAGATCCCTTGAGTAAACGAGAGATTTATTAGATGAGCCAAAGGTTGACATATCCAATCAGCATTTAATTTCAGTATAGCTGTAGTTATATTGTCATATCCACAAGTCTTGCTGTTATTGAGGGACATAATTATTCTATGAACTTCTCTGTCATCAACTGGCCTTAAAAATATTGAACATGGATGGTTAGTGAGATTACTTGTTACATTCTTTGGTATATGTTTAACACTGGAATTATAATTTACTATGTCGATAAAATAATCATTGAAAAAATTACAGATATCTTGTGGATTTTTATAGGTCACATCATTGATACGTAGAGAAACAATATCATTATCGTCAACTCTGTTTGCTGTAGCTGATGATATTACATTCCATGTTGCTTTGCATTTATTCTTATGTCTCGATATATACTTATTGTTGCTGATTTTTTGTGATTTAAAAATACATTTCCTTAGAATCTTATTATAGCGTTTTAGTTGATTGATTTGCTTTTTTTTGTCAGTTTTCACTGATCTCATCTTTAAATATAGTTGACGTTTAGTATGGCAAGATTTTTTTAACCCTTTTGTTAACCAACCAGCTTTGTTTTGAGAGTTGCTAACTCTAACCTTTATGAGAGGAAAACACAAGTTGTAAAATAGACAGATCAAATCATAGAACGAGGTGAACGCTTCCTTAAAATTATCCGATGACAAAACATCTGCGAAAGTAAACGCGGCGAGGCACTGGGTAAATTTAGCAATATTTTCTTTGCAATAATCCCGTTTAAAATCGTACCAAGTTAAACACGATTTTTTCTCTCTCACTCCGAGTGTCAGTGTTTGAGCCATGTCATGGTCAGATAAGCACAGCTGATGTGTCTTCGCTACCACATTTCTTACATTACTGGCTATTTGATCAATGCACGCGTTAAGCCTGGTCGCGGTAGTAATATGCATTGATAAATTGTAGTTTAATAATGTGCTTTTCAATTCTTTACAAAAACTGTTGTCTTTCAAAATGTCTATGTTCCAATCCCCGCAAATGACTATCTTCTTGTTTTTAAACTTAGAGGTTAGATGGAAAAGTAATTTATTTAACTTGTAAATGAAAAGACTTATGTGTGCTTTTGTTTGTTCTGGGATCCTATATATAACTATTATGAGTAAATTTAAACCTAGTATTTCAACCCCACAGCATTCAAAATAGTAATCTTTTGCTAAACTAGACTCAAATTCAATTTGTTTGACTTGTAATGCTTGCAAGCGATATACCTCATCCGCTGTAAATGGGCGGAGAGTGAGTAAGAAATCCGAAGCTGGCCGGGCATCACACAGCGCGCGCAGGGCGCCGGCGACGTCGGCGCGCGGCGCTCCGCATCTTTGGTGTCAGTAACAAAATAGAAACTTGCATAATATGTTAAGTTAGTCAATCAATAATTCTTGAGTTGTACTGAGGCCTTTATACAAATTCCTTTTATTCCTAATCGTGGATCACACACGTCAAACGTTCTTGTGTTCATTTTTAGGGTTCCGTACCCTAAGGGTAAAAACGGGACCCTATTACTGAGACTTCACTGTCCGTTCGTCCGGCCATCCGTCCGTCCGTCCGTCCTTCCGTCCGTCCGTCCGTCTGTCACCAGGCTGTATCTCAAGAACGGTGATAGCTAGACAGTTGAAATTTTCACAGATGATGTAATTCTATTGCCGCTATAACAACAAATACTAAAAATAAAATAAAATAAATATTCAAGGGGGGCTCCCATACAACAAACTTGTTATAGATTATGGTACGGAACTCTTCATGCGCGAGTCGGATTCGCACTTGCCCAATTTTTTTTTATTTTTCTTAATCTACCGAGTCTTAGTTTTAAGGCAAGTGAAGCCAACAGATTGGGCGATGTCAGCAGTGATTACAGTCAACGATTTTGTTGGCCGGTTGCCGAACGCCACCATCCACTTTCATTTCCCTCTTGATATGTTGTAGTAAGTTCTTAATGATAATTATTAATATTTGAAGTAATATATGTTAATGATAATTATTATTATTTGAAGTAATGTCGACGCGTTTGGCTCGGTTTGTAGACACCTGCCAGGGAATCCCGGCCAGGGCAAATATTTGTGTGATGAACTCGAATATTTGTGCTTGGGTCATGGTTGTTCTATGTATTTAAGTATATAATTTATCTGTATAAGTACGTATATCGTCATCTAGTACCCATAACACAAGCCTTCTTGAGCTTAATTTGGGACTAGATCGATTTGTGTGAGGTTGTCCGATATAAAAAAAAATATATATAGCAATTGTCTTTTTTGTAATAATGGAGTATAATAAATTTGTATTAAAGCAAATTTTCGCTTCTATATATATACATATTATAGTTCTTATTTGACACATTGAGACCTAAATATTTGCGCACTAAGCGATTTTTGATATAAAGGTTCTAGTCATGTGCTCCAAATTTTATCTTTGTATCTTGTGTGATTTAAACTGTGCGTTACCTGTGAATATAGAAGCTGAATGGGCGCATAGGCTGATTATTAATACGAATATGTTTTGTTTCTAATAAATAATTGTTGTAAGCATCTATCACAAAAGTGAAAATTTTGTTTCTTTAAAACCATTGTAGCTTCATCCCACTTCTGACTCCACATACCGTTGGTCAATGATCAGCCTACGCTTGAGGCTTGCGTCGGGGCCCACGGACGTCAGTTTGTTGAGGACGCACTGTGACCACACGGACGCACGCGGGATAAGTGCTCGGCGGCTACGAAGGAACTAATGATGTGGTCGCAACGTCCGTAGAATTGATGACAATACTCGTACTGGATATACTATTGTTTTTTGCAACCTTTGTTAATCTTACTGATGGTTCTACTTTATAGTTTAAGAAAATGCCATTATTTTTAAGTTTCGGCTAAGCAAATATGGACTGGAGATTGTCAATCTTCAGTATCCAGTGTCCTCTATGCACTCGAGAGTATAATTTGCGGTTTTTATAGCGACCATCACGTGGTTCGTGACGTAGCGCCTGGCCAGTATGAAAACCTCACCAATATCCTCGAGTGTGCAGGCTCACGAATGCGCCCGTTAGGAGTGCGGTCGCCAGCGGACCGTTAATTGCGGTTTATCCGATCATTAGTTAATTTTAATTAATGCTCGCCACTTTAACGTCACCAGTATCACTGCGCGCCGCGAGCCTTGCTAGTTCATGCACTGCCACATACCACGGTGCTTAACTCTGCCTTTCACTTTTGTTCGGCGCGCGTTCATAGCCGCGTGCGCCGGTGTGAAAACCGCCTCAGCGCTTTACCAATATTGTCGAGTGTACAAATAATGCTGGGTTTTGTAATGCGTATGTCACCACAATTCACTAGCACAACCGTATCAATTGTATTGTATAATGCCTACGTGCGTAGCAAATTAGAGTACAATTCTTTAATATGGGACCCTGTTGAGGAATCCTATAAACTTTTAATAGAAAGAGTTCAACGAAAATTTGCCCGTCACCTTTACAAAAAGCAATATGGATACTATCCTTTCCTGTATCCATCGCTTTTTGTCACCGGTATGGTTGGGCTTAATACTCTAGTTTGTAGGCGGAAACTGCATCTCGCCGTCCATTACTGTCTTCTGCTGAGGGGGAAAATCGATAATCCAGTGGCATTGGAAGGCATCAGACTGTTCGTCCCCGAGCAGTACGTGCGCGCGGGGCGCCGCCGTCGCCCGCTGTTCGCTGCGCCGGCGGCGGCGACGGCGACGCACACGCGGCGCGCCGGCAACGCGCCCGGCGCGCGTGCGCCCGTACTGCTCAACCAACTCGTCTTGGAACAAGACGCCGACGTGTTCGCCGAGAGCTGGCACACGTTATTTACTAAAATAAGTGCTTGGTGCTTTAAGTTGGATTAGAGTTGTATTTTAAGTATTAGTAGTTTTAAGTTTTGCATTGTAAACGCTTTGGTTATATACTGTTAGTTTACAATTGTAGTTTTATAAATAAATAAATAAATAAAATGCGTTCATTAGGTTCGATCGCTGACATACTGTAAACTGCGGTTAATTCGCTCATTCATGTATTTCAATCAAATCCCGTCGCCCGACGTTTCGTTGGTGTTTTAGGGTTCCGTACCCTAAGGGTAATAAGGCTTCCTATTTGACTACGGAACCCTAAAAACGGGACCCTATTACTAAGACTCCACTGTCCGTCTGTCTGTCTGTCTGTCACCAGGCTGTATCTCGTAAAACCGTGATAGCTAAACAGTTGAAATTGTCACAGAGGATGTATTTATGTTGCCGCTATAACAACAAATACTAAAACCGGTCAAGTGCGAGTCGGACTCGTGCACCGAGGGTTCCGTACAAACAATTTCCATCCTTAAGTGGTTAAGTTAAGTTTGCACCTGGTATGTATAGCGCTCCATACAAATGAGGTGCAAAGTTAACGCAACCAATCCCGTTTGTTGTATGGGAGCCACCCTTAAATATTTATTTTATTTTATTTTTAGTATTTGTTGTTATAGCGGCAATAGAAATACATCATCTGTGAAAGTTTCAACTGTCTAGCTATCACCGTTCTTGAGATACAGCCTGGTGACAGACGGACGGACGGACAGCGAAGTCTCTGTAATAGGGTCCCGTTTTTACCCTTTGGGTACGGAACCCTAAAAACAAAATAAAATAAATATGTAAATGGGGCTCCCATACAACAAACGTGATAGGTTGCGTTAACTTTGCACCTCAATTATTTGCGGCGGCATACATACCAGGTGCAAACTTACTTAACCCGGCCAGTTAAGATGGGTTACGTGTTTGGACGGAACCTTCGTTGCGCGAGTCAGACTCGCACTTGGCCGGTTTCATAGCAATCACGCAATCTGCGACGCGATTGACCAGTGTGACACCGCCTCCCCAATACCCTCGAGTGTCCGGGGTAAGTAATGTCCATTAGGAGTACGGTCGCTGACGGCCGGTAACTAAGGTTTATTCGCTCGTTAATTCATTTCAATCAAAGCCTGACATTTCGTTGATTTCAATACATATAGGTACAAGAAGATGCTCGCAAACTTAGTTCGCGCGAAAGATTAAGTCTTAAACCACTTTGTTGATTTTTTGTAGTCTTGTAAAATGTATTCAAAAGCTTAAAGTGGTTGAAATTGGTCTATATAGAACTGCTGTTGATGTAAGTTTTTAAACTATATTCAACCATTGAACTTAACAGGAACAGTTTCATGATGCAGGGCTTTTAAAAATTGAAATTATACCAAGAAAATATTCAAATGTTTACTAATGTACATAATACAATATACTTAACTGTACATATACACTATTACTTGATATAATAACTCGAATATTTTTGCTTGGGTCATGGTTGTTCTATGTATTTAAGTATATATTTATCTATATAAGTACGTATATCGTCGTCTAGTACCCATAACACAAGCCTTCTTGAGCTTAATTTGGGACTAGATCGATTTGTGTGAGGCTGTCCGATATTTATTATTTATTTATTGATTTGTAATTAATTGAATCAGACGTTACTGTGCGAAAGAAGCTCAAGTCAGTATTTTTTTCGTTAATTATAGCTAAAGCCACAATAATAGTACATTACTGCAGACGCCTGGAAAGAAGGGCTTGCCGGGTGAGTAGGTATAGACGGCCGACCGTACGGGAGGCCGTCTCGTGATACGAAGCCGGCAAGCCCTTTTCACGGCTAAGGCATGTATTGTATAGTGCTTTTCTCAAACATATGCAATGAAATAAAAAAATACACCACTCAAAAAACCATAATTCAGCTGTTCAGCCAGTTCATGAACACAGACGCCATGTTTAAAAAAAGTATTTTTAATTTTCCCTCCAATCCCTCTATATTTTTTTTTTTAATAAGTCTACGTGTGTAGTGTGCGAATATTAGGGCCATTATACACAACCTGATAATAAGAATCTTAGTTTCTATAATAAGTAAAATAAAGGCAGAGGATTTTTAATATTGTCTATGGTCTCTGGTGACTTATGTATGGACGGTATTTTCAGTTCGTGTGTACTAGGCATTAACACGGATATTGTTGGTCCGATGGCTGAATGGGTAGCTACTAGAAAAAAAAAATATATCAGCTGTTCAACCACACAGACGCCATGTTTACATTAAAATTAAAAACAAATTACTTCCCGGCTTAGGCCTTCAATTTTGTATGAAATTCCTTTACAGTTCTCTCGAATTGTTCCGCCCGAAACTTGACACTTCAAAGCCTGTTCTAACGCACGTTACGACGATATTTCATTGCATGTTTGAGAAATTAGTACATTACTGCCGAGGCAGGGAAAAATCAGTTCGTGGATGAGAATGATTTTGAAGGACGAGGCGTAGCCAAGTCCTTCAATAATACGAATCTGCGAACTGGTATTCCCGCTGAGGCTTGTATAGTGCTTTTCTCCAAATATGCTTGGAAATAATCACCAATCTACATTTTTAATTTAATATATTTATCAGTGCCATGAAGTTCATTTGGTACTTATTTTATTTTAGGAAAATGAAAAAAAATCGGGTCCGAATCATTATGTTTGATTTAAAACAAAATATATGAATAAGAATTAAAATTATATGAAAACACAATAATAAAAAATATGCACATAATTATTAAATTTAGTTAAAACAACAACTTCTAAACGCACTGATTTTTTTTAGAAACCATACCATATTTATCGTTTAGAGAAGATCATAAATTCAAAATAACTTTTATAGGTATTGATTTGGACACAGTCATTTCTGTTATATTTTTTTTTTTTTGTGAGAAATCTCTAATAAATAACTAAGAATCATGAAAATAAATTCACCGCATAAAAGATTATTATTTAAATTGTTTGTCCGTTATTCGAAATTTGTCGACATTTAAAATACAGTAGCAGAGCAGAAAAATGTTCAGTGGAAAAACTAAACGCAGAGAACAATTTAAAAGTTTAAACTAGTTTTTATTTTTTTTTAGTGGACAATTGGCTGTATGGTGAATTATCAAAGTCTTTGAAAAATTTTAAAGTAAAAATGCAGTAACCGGCCAAATTAAGAGTACCCTCATTTGTATGAGACGTCATAAACTGGAAGGTGTGTTTTTTACTTTATCGTCTTATTTAAATAATATTGATTTCCCGGCTAAGGCCAATAATTTTTATTTTTTTTAATTTGTATTAACGCCTTATAAAAATAATGGACGATTTCGCGGTCCAGTTTTACTACATTCATGGGAACATTTACAAGCAAGTTGGAGAAAAGGTATATTGCTCGACTTGGCGGGGGCACTACCGTGCCCCCAGATACTTACATCCCTCAGTGATCTCTAGTATCGATAGACTCATCTCCAGTGCCCAAGGTAAGTAAAGCATCCATTACCACGGTACGGTCTCTCGCTGACGGTTCGTTAACTGTGGTTTATCCGCTCATTAATTCATTTTTATCAACGCCCGCTTTTATGTTACCGGGATTTATAATTGACGGCTTAATCACTCTGTGTTTAGCGCTAATTGCGTAATTAATTGGACTTTTAGTAATTTGTAATTGGATATTGTTGATAGAGGCTGCGAGAGGAAGTGAGGCTAAACTTAGCTGTAAACACATGTTCTGACAAATCTCTCCGGATACTATTTAAATATTAATTTAAGTTAAGCTGCTCCGTCCACGTGGTAAAAATGGTCAGCCCTCTTAGTTAAAGCTTAAAGTTTTTTATTGTCCTCCGTGGATACCTAGCTATCAGTTTACCAAATATAGTTGGTAGAGAAATATTTATACCGTATGTGGCCGACGCTGTTGGGCGATGGTTGGCTGTCAATCCAGGTGCGTCCGTCCCGGAGAACCCAGGACTCCAGCGCGCGTGGGATGACGTAGGGTGTAAGGCCACCTTGGACGGTCTGGTTGGAAACGCTACGGGTGTGGACCGCGCAAGGCTTTTGGCAGTGTCGCGGGCGGAACCGGGGGCTTGGCTACAGGCGTTACCCTCCCCTCAACTGGGCACGTTACTCGACGGTGACTCGTTGCGGGTGTCCGTCGCTCTCCGCTTGGGCTGTGATGTATGTCAACCACACGTATGCATCTGTGGTTCCATGGTGGGAGCTGACGGTCATCATGCATTGAGTTGCCGGCGATGCGTCGGGAGACATCCGCGTCACCATGCCTTGAACGACGTGGTCCAGAGGGCGCTCAGGTCGGCAGGTGTTCCGTCTGTGCTCGAGCCTCCGGGTCTTAGTCGCACGGACGGCAAGCGGCCGGATGGCCTAACGTTGGTGCCATGGGACAGAGGGCGGTGCTTGATCTGGGACGCTACGTGCGTCAGCACCTTCGCCGCCTCTCATATCAGTCGCACAGTACGTGCGGGCGGAGCGGCGGCCGAGTCGCAGGCGGCGGTGAAGCGCCAAAAGTATGCTCCTTTGGGCTCGGGGTATATTTTCGTCCCTTTTGCGGTGGAAACGGCGGGCTGCTGGGGTGCTGATGCGAAGCAATTTGTGCGTGACATAGGCCGTCGACTTAGACAAAAGGGAGAGGACCCCCGCTCCGAATCGTTTCTGGTGCAGAGGCTGTCCATAGCCATCCAGCGGGTTAATGCCGTGAGCATTATGGGCACTTTCGCACCGGAAACGATAACGAGCGGGTTTGACTAATGTAATTAGGTTAGTTATTATGTCGACGTTAATAATGTAATTATTTTTATTTACTTATTTAATCTTTATTGCAGAACAGAAACCTTATCGTACATAACAAAACAAAGAACCGACTTCAGTAAAACTAAAAAAACAAAAATAACCCGTTCAAGTACAGATTACATTTGACTCACCCTTCGAAGACGATCCCAAACCACTCAGTTCTTATATTTATAGTTATATTATAGTTTACACGAGGTTTGGCACCGACTTCGAAGGGTGAGTCAAATGTAATCTGTACTTGAACGGGTTATTTTTGGTTTTTTAGTTTTACTGAAGTCGGTTCTTTTTTTTGTTAAAAATTTTTCTTCATACATCTCTATATACAGGGTGATTCCGGGGTCATGGAGCAGGAGTGGACGGGGTACTGGGGAGGGTCACACTGAGCAACTTTCACTATGGGGACAACCACGAAGTCTCGGAAAAAAATACTATCAATTAACTATTAATTGATACTTAACAATCAATTAAGTATCAATTAACTCTTAATTAGGAGTTTTTTTTTTCGAGTTTTCGTGGTTGTCCCCATAGTGAAAGTTACTCAGACTACTCAGAGTGACCCCCCCCCAGTACCCCATCCACTCCTGCTCCATGACCCCGGAATCACCCTGTAGATATAGAGATGCCTGAACACGAGTAAATGGGCTCTCTACGCATTATGATGGCATTATGTTTAGCGAGGTCTGTATAAGAACCATAACAATGTAAAGGCTTGATATAATGAGGGTTCTGAATTCAATAAAACGATCTTTATATGATAATTAATCTGGTCATAATATTCATTCATCTTTCTTTAGCTCTCTAGATCCTCGTCACAAAGTTTAATCAGCAACCAAAACTTGCGTAACTAATTGTGCTGCTACTTTACTTGCGAGGGTCGCTATTAATAAACCTAAGTCTAATAATAAACCTAACAAGGGTCATACCGACATAAACCTTATTATCCATAATTTAGTGTTATTGTGCTTATAAACAAGACCTTCCTGGCCAATACACTGACGCTATTCAAAGCAGAATGAACCTTAATATCTAGGGTGGTATACACATTTCCTGCTGTTAGTACAGTCTACGGAAATGTGTCCGTTTTGATTTAGCCCGTAACTCGGTGCCTAGATAGAATCTTAATTAACAAACGTAGCATAGAATTGAATCGGTCTCTGCGATTTTATTGGCCACGCACAGATAGATACCAAGAGAGCCAAAGGCTGCCTCTTCACTGAAGCGCAGCAGAGGAAATGAACCAATCAGGCAGCGTATTTGAAGCCCAAAAGGAGTGCATTTAAATCTGAGGATTGTGATTGGTCCAGTAGCCACTCAATTGCTTTTGGTAACTATGGCTACCTGTCACCGCTCTTATTTTATTATATAAATAGAGTCCAACTCAAAATTCGAAGCAATTGAGTGGGTAGACAGCCTAAGAATCGAAACACAATGCCACGGTATGTCGTTACCCCTGACTTGGGGCTTACGACGCATAGGCCAGAATGGCGGAAGGCTGTGAAAACAGGCGTGGAAGGCTGTGAATGCCTCCGCCTTAAATACCTCGATGCGAAACGCGAGCTTCGAAAGGCGCGACCCTGGCCTTCCTACAGCTACACGTACAACGCTGTCGGACAGCTTTACTGTCCCTCTTGTGATCGTGTGTTCGTGAACAAACTGAGATTCAAAAGGCACGTGCGCTCACACGCCCGAAACACTTGACGGGCTTTCGCCGTTGACGGATACGTCAAAGGACATCATCATCATCGTCATCATCACACCTGTCTGTGCTATTCTCCCGTGATATCGACCGGTGGATATAAGATACTTTTTAACCAACTACGGTAAAGCAAAACAGTGGGTTGTGACCTTTTCTTTCTCGCATTAATGAAGTTGTAAATATTGTCGTGAACACGGGTGTTGTCCTCTATAGTAAAAGGTGCGTCTATCGGACGACACTTAGCCATAAAAGCGAAAGCCGATCAGATCAGAGTGAGATGCGAATGAAAACAGTCATTATTGCAATGTTGTTTTGGGAGTCACTAAATTGATTATTATTTTAACCCTTTATTTGGCAAAGACATAAAAAGTGTAAATTTTCTATTTTTTTATTTTATTTGGTCTTTTAGTTATAAAATGTGATTAGAAAAAATAGTTAAAAAAATCTAGCTTTTCCAGTTTTCCTGAAAACGAATGTATACCACAGTATACAATGCCAATAGAATAAAGTATTACAATCATATACTAATGTATACTGTGATATACAATGTCAAATATGTAACAAAAGGTAATTTTACATAAAAAAACAATTTATTTAGAAACTATTATTTTATTTTGTGCGAAAGCTTAGGAAACATTTTCCCTGTCACGAAACAAAAGTTTACATTGCATTTCAGGCAATATACCGTTGTCAACTTCTGGCATATCAACTATGCCCATTATAATTTGTATGGCAATAAAATCCACAAGTTCATGGTCGGTTAATTGAATCGATTTTCCAGTTTTTTCAACTGAGTAAATGTTAGTCTGTTCTGTTATGAAGGATATTATATCAGGAGAAAATAATTTGTTAAAATAATCAAGGGATGAACCGTCAGGTACGTCTTCGTAATCGCCGTCATCTTGTTGTTCTAGTATAGCTGCATGTTAAAATACTGCTTTTTGCGTTTTAAACCTTTTTCATTTTTTTAGCCCGTTTCGCCACAGGAGCGATTCGTTTTTTAGCCGGAGTTTTTCTTGTGGTTGATGGTGTGGCTCGAGGTTTAGCATTGGTTACAGATGGAGGGGACGGTAATGAAGACATTAATGGCATTTTTAAAAAGTCTGGTTCCTGTGTCGATAAACAGCAATTTTTTGAGAATTGTTGGGGTCAAAGGAACATTTTCTTCGGCACCAGAAGGTCCTTTTTTGTGTGTTAAGTCTTTCTGTGACGTCTTCATCAGAGCTACATAGTAGACTTAAGTGTTCAAGCAAAAAATCCAAGGCTGGCGTTGAAGACGATCATTTAGGGGAAGAAAGCTCCCTAAAGACTTGAACCTCTTTTTCATCATCGCATTCGGTATGAGGGCCAATATTTCGCAAATCTAGTCTGTACCACATGCTGTTAAGACGCAAAGAAGGAAAAAAAAACTAAAACACCCCAAAACCAAGCTGCATTCATATTTGGCAAAGTATATCCCGGTATACATACAAATTAAGTCCGTTCTTGGCAAAGTATATCACGGTATACATACAAGTTTAGTTGCCTTAGTGCCCGTTTTTGGCAATGTATACTGTGAGATACAAACAACTTTAGGCGATTGCAGTTAGTGGCAATTAGTGCAAATCGAAATTAAAATCTGACACAATCCAAAGGCAAACATTTACAATTATACCTAAACCGCATTCCGCCCCAAAACATTGCTATAAATACTTTAAAAAGTAATAAATACTTTGCGAAGCGTGTGTGCTCTCCGCAGGTCCACCAATGTGACCTTCGACTGACGGCTAAAAATTTGACCAGTACTCAGAACAATTTTTGCCTAAATTAGGACAAATTTTGTGACCAGATTAAATATTAAATTTTCACTCAGAAGTTTCAGAAGACTGTGTAGATTTTTTTTAACGAATGTATCTCACAGTATACGACGTCAAATAAAGGGTTAATATGTTATTCGTCGTTGTCACCCTTAAACCGCTGGATCTATTTCAACATACACTGCTAGAAGTCATCTAGACTTACGTCACGTAGACTTTCTTTTTTCATTATAAGGCTGTCCGCATTTTGTAATCTGGCATCGCCGTTTTTCTCTTTTTTCATATGTTCGTTTTGTTCCAAGCAAAGTGTTGGAATCCCCCAAACATTTAACCGACGGCATCGTAATGTCACGCGATGTCAATATGGCTCTCGAGATATGATGATGGATTCGAATACGTTTTTAGGGTTCCGTACCCAAAGGGTAAAAACGGGACCCTATTACTGAGACTTCGTTGTCCGTCCGTCCGTCCGTCCGTCCGTCTGTCACCAGGCTGTGTCTCAAGAACAGTGATAGCTAGACAGTTGAAATTTTCACAGATGATGTATTTCTATTGCCGCTATACCAATAAATACTAAAAATTAAATAAAATAAATATTTAAGGGGGCTCCCATACAACAAACTTTCTATAGATTATGGTACGGAACCCTTCATGTGCGAGTCGGACTCGCACTTTGCCTAATTTTTTAAATAAATATTCACACAAAGGAAAATTATGCAAGTAAAGTGTGATGTAGTCTACTGCAATTTTAGCAGGACTCGAACCTGGCTACGGATCTACGTTTCCGGCGTAATAGTGATTTCCGAACTGAGCTATCACATCGTTACGTCAATCACACGAGATAGAGCGCCCTCTGGGTTATATATTCTTTAAATGCTGAATGCATTAGCCGCACTCTAAGCTGTGCGTTTAAAAGCACGATCCCTAGTCCCCATTTCTTCAAGGCAAGGGCCGCTTTTGAAATGAGCAATTATTACCTAACAAATGTTCTGTTAGAAAGGTACTACCTTTGTTTAAGTGTCATAGCATACGGTAGTTTTCTCGTTAAAACTACCGCGTATTTCTTTAAATACCATTTTAAGAACTGTTGAAAGAAATCGTATCCATGTCTTCTCAAAACTCCGCCGCGTTGAAACCACGAAGTTAATATTCATTACAAATTTTACCAGATGCGAAGTTAAATAAAAGTTGAGCGAATTCGCTGGGACCATTAGGACTCGAGGTCTGAGTTCAACCTGTTGGCGAGTTGTTGTGACTTGGCACCGCCGCCGACTGGCGAGCCAACTATTCTCATTTGCCAGGGAGCGGTGCATTTTATGTACTTTATCTGTGCTGTTTCCACCCCTAAAGCCAAACTTCTACTAGGCTAAGTAGCAGATGATGCTAGATAGATATCTTTTTTTTGTCTCTGATTGCGAGGCTGGTTAAAAGTCAATTATGCAAACAATTCGCTTATGGTTATTCTCCTTCATGCATATTGATTTGTGTCATAAGTGATCAAAATTATGGAATTCCAGGGCGTACACTACAGAACGAAGCAAAGGATCCTGCAATGTACATTATTATAAAGGAAAACTAAGCATGCTGAGGGAAATTTGACGACCATGATGAAAATAATTTTGATATCGTATTTCGCAAATCAACTGCAAGGCCCATACGTACCTACACATAATTATGCTACATAATTATGAATTAAATAGATGTATACCTTACAAGGTAGTTTATTATACTACGAGCAAATTATCTACAAAGTCAGAATAAGGAACAAAATTTTAAGAATGTACTAAGACTAACAACAGAAAAGTGCCACGTTGAATTATCCTGCGACTTTCGACAATGCACAAATGTTATTGACAAGCGCAAACTTTTGTATTATAAATCTGGTTTGAACACATAAAACATAAAAGGTACCCAAGAATTTTTAAACACGTGTTTTATTATACATTCGAAGTACCATTAAATTTAATTCACGAAAATAACTTCAGCCAATAAACAATTTGAAATCGTCCAGTCGTAAATCTTAGCAGAAATATGACACGGAGCGAAGCGAAATAGATAATACTCTGAATTCTCATAAATCTGTGTCTCCGGTTTATCGCGAATCTTTTTCGCGCGCGATCAGATGATACGCATTAATTCTGAGTCGGACAAACAACTCGCGATAAATAGGCTGCTTTATACAAATAACAGGAATTCTGGTAAGATAGCACTTCTGTAAATATGCCCGCGCGGACTTTTTACAGAATAAAGTTCATTGCTTAAATTGGTTATCACAAGCATTTATTTTACCTGTAATAATCGTTTAAAAATAAGTATTTATGTTAGTTATCTCCAAAATTTACATATTATTTATGGACTATAATTATGCTGGTACAAATTTGATACCGGGCCGTCCCTCTCGATCTCTTGTTGAAATGTTGAACCTCTTAGTAACCCTCCTCAGTTTGAACTCTACATCTCAACGAATGTTTTGTACTAAGTGATTTTAACCGTTTTACATTTGATGCAATGAATTTAAACGTTTTGTATTTCTTTTCGTAGCTAACTGACTACAACAACAAATTACAACACTTAGAAATATAAGTACTTAACTTAGTTTATTGCATCATCAATATTCTTCAACTGGCAGTGGTGGTTGTCGACTTCTCACGCAGGGCACGTTTCCCTCATTTCTCACAGAAATAAAGAATAAAAGTTTTTTTTTGCTACATACACCCATAATTATATGTTAGACCTTACCATCTAAACAATAGAAGCTATAGTTCAAGTACCAATACCATACCCATCTGTTAAGGCGACTCCTAATCCCAACGTCCTTGAGGATCTGGGCGGAGCCTAACGTTATTCCCCCCGCCGACCGTGCCCCCCGGAACATTACTTCGTTCATAATCTCGTTGAGTGGCGTCCAAGCAGCTTCATACACTCGCATAGTCCGAGCGAGAATTGAAGATGAACAAACCTTATAATATTTAAAGGCATTGAAAAATCTCGAAGTAAAATAAATCATTTAAACAATGATATAATTATTGCGGATTACTAAATATCTATTTACCCACTACAGTAGAATATTAAAAATAAAATGCGTTAAAGCTATTTTCCAAAAAAATAAGTGAAATTGGCCATTTGGAAGTCTCGCATCGAAAAATACTTTTTAGTTCCTTTTGTATGTGTAGGTACCCACCAAAATAGTTAAAATGCCGACATGATTCTTGATTATACGTGTAAAATCATGCAGAAATAAAAAATATCGTTTTTTAATAAATAAATCATATCGTGACCCAGCGGATGAACCGATATTTTAACATAGTAGTGGAGGCACAGCTTTATCCCCCGGGTCATGCTGCTCTAATGAAAAGATAAACTATAAATAATAGAGCGACAAACTCAACTTTACCGTTGGAAAACGGATTTACGTCCTTTACCTATACTTATAAACAGTGATAGTTTTTTATGACTACATTAGTAATGTTCTCAGATTTTCCCCTATACTTGTCAATGGATACCCTATAAATGTTAATTTACTTGAGTGTCAAAATATGCCGATGCTGGAAAGGAGAACTTATCTAAGCGACATTTTTGGGGATATTGAGTTGTACACACTGTTGGGATCGGCAGATTTTTCTGCATCGAATGGGTTGGGTCTCGTATACATCTGTCTGACGACTTTTGTGTCGCTTATCCCTCGAACCTGCGACCCTAAGTTTCCGGCGTAGTGCTCTACCAACTAAGCTATCATATCGTTACGTCACACTAAATCTTTGATTCCATAATTCTTCGCTACTGGAGCGCCCTCTGTGTCATGTGTGTTTAAAATGCTTATGCGCATTAGCCAAAAAGTAAAAATGAATTGAAAATGAAAATGAATCGATATAAGATTCTATAAAAAAAAATAACATAGTTAGGGTAAATTACCTGATTGTCGTATCTTAACTATTGGCGTTTATCCAAATTTACCTGCTTTGATACTATGAAACCATTGTCGCTTATCCTTTTTTACCTGATATGACTTTGATCGACTACTGTCGCTTATCTTGAATTGCTTGAATTACAATTGAGTCGTATTTGTCGCATAGAATGTACTAAAAAACTAATATTTTCGTTAAATTGGTAGTTAGACAACTTTACCGGTTCTGTTTTATAAAATATCACACATTTAGTAGTAATTCAATATATTTATAAAGGCCGTTAGGCCCATCTGCGGTGTAAATCTGTGTCTGTGGCGCTAAGGCATTACTTTGGACTCGCTTGATGGACCCAAACGCCATCTCACTCAAACAGTGTCTTACGAGACGTCACTTATACCACACAGAGTTGTAGGTAGTTTTGTTATTCTTGTTAGGATAGGATATTATCTCATTGCAATTGTAAAACTTGAAATTTCACGTAGTTCGTGATTTAAAATTCCTTAATGAGTACCGAGTGACTGCAGTCTTGAGAACTCTTGTGCTGTTCTCATTAGTCATAGCTATCGTTTGCTACCATACATTGGTCTAGAACTACTGGAAATCTACCGTTGCGACCGATTGTTAGTCAGATCGGTTCACCTTCGTATGATTTGGCAAAACATGTAGCAGGGGTGTTGCAGACGATGGTCGGTAAGACTTCATCGTACGTGAAAGATTCTCGCCATTTCATTGAGATCATTGAAGGCATAAAGTTGGAACCAGATGAGATTATGGTAAGTTTCGATGTGGAGTCGCTATTTACCAATGTTCCATTGAGAGAATGCCTCAATATCATCAGGGAAAAGCTACAGGACAATCTGATGTCTGAAAAGTATGTCACGCTTCTAGAGCACTGCCTAGATGGCAACTACTTTCTTTACCACGGCCAGTATTTTCTTCAGATCGACGGAGTGGCGATGGGTAGCCCAGTGGCACCAGTAATTGCCAATATCTGGATGGAATACTTTGAAGAAATGGCATTAAATTCCGGTCCTTCAGTAATAAGGCTGTGGAAAAGGTATGTGGATGACGTTTTCAGTGTCGTGAAGGGAGATGAGGCCACTGTTAGGCAGTTTGTCGAACACCTGAACTCTATCCACCAAAAGGTAAATTTCACCTATGAAGTGGAATGTGACAGAACACTACCCTTCTTAGATGTGAAAGTAATGGCCAGAGCGGACGGCACGTTGGCGCACACGGTGTACAGGAAGCCTACACACACAGACAGGTACTTGCAAGCCTCTTCACATCACCACCCGAAGCACCTGCAATCTGTAGTCACGTCGCTAGTAAATAGGGCACGGGACTTATGTGACCTTGAACACGTAGACGAGGAGCTAGCCCACGTTAGCAATGTGCTACAGAGAAACGGGTATAAGAGGAACATGCAACAGAACCCGAGGAAAAGGAATAAGCAATCGGAGGTCAACAGACAGCCTGCATTTTTACCATACGTGAAAGGGATAACGGATAAAGTCGGAGCAGTACTAAAGAAATACTCCATTAAGACTGTATACACGCCGTTATCCAAAGTAGCAAATTTCTTGCGCAGCCCAAAGGATGTTATACCTTTCCAAAATCCCGGTGTGTACAAAATAGAATGTAGCTGTGGAAGTTCGTATATTGGCCAAACTAAGCGGAGTGTTCAGGAAAGGGTGAAAGAACACATAGCAGCAGTCAAAAATCGCCAAATACAAAAATCTGCAATAGCTGAACATTTGTTAACATCTGGAACGAATCACTGGATCGAGTTGCACAAACCGAAAATTCTTTCCACAGAAAAGCACTATTATCCACGGATGGTAAGGGAAGCAATTGAAATCAAGAAACACCCAAAGAATTTCAACCGGGAAGATGGTTTTAATTTATCGCAAACTTGGGGACCAGTGATTAAAAAGTTTAAACCGCGGGATATATCTTCGAATCTGTGCGCTGATGTTGTGAGTGTTGTGTGTCGGACCGGTGACAATAATTAGTAAATAAATGGGTGGTAGTTGAACATTTATTTTCCTACCCATCCATTTTATTAGACATTTCGTCGGGTAGTACTACATTTGGCCGACAGCTCCAGTAACAACTCGCTGTTTCACCAGTACATCTGAGACCACGGCGTGTGCAACCCCGCCGAAACGTGAGATTATAAAGGTAAATAAGAGATATCGCGTTAGACCCGTTATAATTTGTGTTAATTATGAGTACAAACCGCGAGAGTATAAAGTGTCATACTGGAAATCTTTCAGCAGATCACACATAAAAATTGATAAAATTGAAATTATAATTGACTCCCGAGGAGCCGGTTTCGGCAGATCCATGTGAACGGGTTCACACCGGTTCTGCAGCCCCTTTGATGCCCGCTGCTTAGATCTTGAAACAGCGGGACTTTTTGCGGCGATCTCAGCATAAGCACGTTGAGGGGTCACAGTGCTTACACGTGACGTACTCGCCTTCACTTCTATAGCAGGCGGGTGATCGGCGGGGCGCGGGCTGAGCGGTGAACATATATATTGTTAACTGTGTTGATTGTTGTGTAATAGATTATACTATTTTACCTAATTTCTCGGGAAACGTGTCGTTTAGATAATTTTACCTAATTCTATTTTGACGGCCATTTTGCGTAAGCGACGCTAAATCCTAAAATATTCCATTAATAGACAAAATAACAAAAGCAACATGTAAAAAACATGATATTGTTTATATAAAATGAGCATCGTATGCACATAGATATTGTTTACCTACTGTGTTGATGTGTAAAATGTAGATTAGTTATACTATTTTACCTGACTAATATCTCGGGAAACGTGTCGTTTAGATAATTTTACCTAATTCTATTTTGACAGCCATTTTGCGTAAGCGATGCTTAATTTTAAATTATTCCATTAATAGACAAAATAACAAAAGCGACATTATAAAATGCTTCATTTAAAAAGTAGGTCCAGAGAATATTTAATAACTTTTTATTTTTTTGAAAAAGTTCGTAGTTTTTTAGATCTGTAAAGTTAGCTCCGTGTCTCTTGGATAATTTTCCTTTCCAGCGTAGATACGCTTTTTTGCGGCATAAAGAGCCGTATCTTTTTTTTACGTTAACTTAGAAGTTCCGAATTTTATTGGGTGGGTGTAGATTTCTTGATCTGCAGATCGGTTGACATGCGGCAAACGTGTCAGCCCTACTTTAGTTTAGCGGTTGTCTGAGTTACGTAAACTATTTGGGTTTTGGAGTTCCTTCCGCGATCGATTAATTTGATCCAAGATCGTTTCATTGCCCTCTGGCAAACTTAGAGAGAAAAATTCTGAGCAAGTCAAAAATCAAGTCCGGGCATTACGATGAGTCTAAATAAAGTTATATATTTTTTCATTAATTCAACTGTAATCCGATCATTAATATATGGCTTTTAAACGATATGTAACTAGGTCGATGCAGAGTCAGCGAAATTTAATTTTTGCATTTTAAACAAAAATTTCTAAAATCGGTTGAGAACTCGCTGAGATCTGCGCATTGTCACAAAGTCCATTCGAGTCGATCCATGGGAGCTTCGCTCCAATAAAACTCAGGTTTTTATTTTATAAACGGTAAACAATTGGAACAGAACTTATGGCCAGGCTAAGTATGTCTAGCTAGGCCCGGCGGATATGTCAATAATTACTAATGCTCATTTAGATTTAAATATGAAGTGGGAAATTTATTGAAGCAAATATGTATTCTGACTATATTTACATAAATAAGCCCTCATGCCAAAATTGTCACTTGCCTTCTTGAACTAGAAAATTATTGTAATTTTTGATAATGTATTTATATATCATATGTCATGTACTGTACTAGTGACGCAATGAATGTGAATACTTACAATAAATATTCGTATTCGTAAATTAGCGTTTTACCGAATATTACAATGGTATTCAAACGAACAATACTTGTTCTGCATTACGATATTCATATCTCTTAGGGTTGAATTAATAAAGATCATTAGACATACTTAAATATCTGTATTATCAGATTTTTTTTACTAACCGAAATACCTAAGGTACTCTAATATTACACAGAGAAGGGCCCTAAAACCCACACCAAAAGTGTTATTTTCTGGGAATCCTGTCTGGTGTGGGCCCATGACTGAGAATATCTAAGTATCCAAATGTGTCCGGGAATGCTAAGCAATGACAATTTTTTTTATAAGTACTTAAAATTAATAGATACCTAAATACGAGAAAAAACAGTTGAATTTAATTCTATATGAAAATGAGTGCTTTTTGTTATGTCGCATAGCGTAGTCGTGTGAAAAAACGAACTACACTCTCTTAAAGTACACTTCAAACGCACGAAGACAGATCGAACCTCCGCGGGATCCGGTACTATAACAATTTTCCGTAACTAGATGGATCGCGAGAGCAAGTGACACAGCCTTCCCCTTCGACGGTTAGATTTACACTGAGCTCGCAGCCCGGCCACGGCCGCGCTCGCGGAAATTCAGTTTTTTTGATGCTTTATTAGACCGAATTTGCATTTTACTAACTTTTAAACAATACGATTAAAGATCAATGAATTGTCAATGTTCTTGCGAAAGAGCCGTGTAAATATCACTTGTAGTTTAGAAGCCTTAGGGAATTGAAAATTGAAAACGACCCTATTTCAACATTATTTTTTCCATAGTAATTATTGCTTTAAAAAAAAATACAACTATAATTTTTTAGAAGAAGTAGTCAAAAATAACATATATTTTTTTCAGATTTTTCCGTTGGCTAGATTACGAGCCTTAGGACTTTAAAAATCACCATTCCACGTACGGAGTCGCCTTAAACTTCCTCCATTCCTACTCTTGTGTATTGTGCAATAAAGTTTGAATAAATAAGCAAAATATTTGATTAAACACTCTCTTTCGAATGTTTTTTAGGGTTCCGTACCTCAAAAGGAAAAAACGGAACCCTTATAGGATCACTTTGTTGTCCGTCTGTCCGTCCGTCCGTCTGTCAAGACCCTTTTTCTCAGGAACGCGTGGACGTATGAAGCTGAAATTTATATCAATTACTCAGGTCTACTGTCCCTTGAAGCTGTGAAAAAATCAAACTTCTAAGCCAACGCAATCAAAAGATACAGCCGTTTATGCCGCAAATTTTCGACACTTGCAAGGGAATCAAAACCTACAGGGTGCTTCCCGTGAACTCAGAATCTTGAAATTTGGTACGAAGCAACGTCTTATAGCATAGATAAAGGAATAATTACGAAAACCATAATTTTTTTTTTTAATACCTAACTTTGCACCTAATTTGCAAATTTTCGACACTTGCAAGGGAATCAAAACCTACAGGGTGCTTCCCGTGAACTCAGAATCTTGAAATTTGGTACGAAGCAACGTCTTATAGCATAGATAAAGGAATAATTACGAAAACCATAATTTTTTTTTTTAATACCTAACTTTGCACCTAATTTATATGGGGCGCTATACATACCAGGTGCAAACTTAACTTAACCACTTAGGGATGGAAAGTGTTTGTACGGAACCCTCGGTGCGCGAGTCCGACTCGCACTTGGCCGGTTTTTTTAAATCTACAATGGTGATAAAGTAGTTGAAGTTAGGTAATTGCTTTTCCACAAAGAAAATAATATCACTCAGTATCTACGTAATTAATTACATGTACGTACGTACGTGACATTACTGACCCTTTATGAACAAAACTTCAAGGATCCCTTGGCAACACCTCGAATGAACTCCATAAAATGGCCAATAGTTTAAACCATTTGGTCGGGATCCAGCTTGTTGGCGTTGGCGCGCCCTGATTCTGCAATTTGATAGTTTTAAATCAACAAAACCGTAATAATCTCTTGAGTTACATAAGTGTGTAGGAGGGTGCCTCTCTACCCGGAATCCTATTACTAAGCCTCCGTCGTTGACCCGTCTGTTTGTCTGTCTGTCTGCATGTGGCACAGAGATCGCCGTTTTTCCTTTCAATTGTGTGTTAAAATCTAGTTTCTAATAATAGCTTCTCTGTTTGGCTATTAAAGTTTAGTCTGTATAGCACAGCTATAGTGCAGCCAGTAGCACTGGGACGTATTACTAGTACGATTTGGAGTTATAGAGGGGTCAAAAGTGGCTCCAAATGGTTCGTGTAATTATAACACACGGCTGCTGCTCGCCAGTTCCTGGGGTGAACTTGGCTGGACACGCTACCGCGTGTCTAGATATGGTACCATGGGGCTGATCTGATGATGGAGCCGGAAGGTGGCCATAGGAACTCTACAATAGAAAAAGCGATCCTTCCGGTTAGGGCTCTTTAGAATCGTCTCAGTGTGCATTTGATGGATATCTAAAGAAAAGTACAGTCAACTATAAAAGCTTGTCACAAAAATGAAATTTTTGACAGAAACTTATTTGGACTTTAATATCTCAATAACTATTTCACCTATATTACTGAAATTTAGGGTTAAATTTTCATGTTTTTATCTTAAATAGATTTTGACTTATTGAGGGGTCAAAAGTGGCTCCAAACAGTTCGTGTAACATAACACACGGCAGCTGCTCGCCAGTTCCTGGGGTGAACTTGGCTCGACACGCTGCCGCATGTCTAGATAAGTTAGGTTCTCATCGTACATATTCCCATTTAACTTCCAAGCTTGCAAAATGAAGTGAACATTAATCAATCATTTACATTAGGTATAATTATTGCGACCAAAATCCCAGCTCTTTCACATTCTCAAGTCATTCAGATTTATAATCGTAGCCCACTGCCAATTCGCCCACATTACTCATTCGCTGACAACAACTTATATTTAATTCTCGCTCAGTAAACATGATATTTTTTGGTAAAGTTACATAATAATCAATGGGATATATTTAAATGCACATCTGTATAATTTTTCAGTAACTAGGTAACTCCATTATCTGAAATAATTAACTGAATGTATACCAGAAAAACGAATGCTGTGCAAAAAAAACAATTGATTAACTGAACATGTCCTACAAAAAAAACTTAAACATCATAAAAAACGAGATGACCTTTTTAACCGAATTCACACCAAAAATATGGTTCGTACATCGGATATATTGGAAAGTTTCACCAAAAATACTGACTTGCACACTAATTATCCTCGCACTGCACTTTAAGATCCGACTCGGCCGGGTTAGGTTAGGATAGTTTTTTTTTTATATATCCAGTAAAACAGTTTTGCAAATACCTTTAAATACTATATTGAATTCGCATTATTTAGTGTGCATAATTAGTGTGCAAGTCAGTATTTTTAGTGAAACTTTCAAATATTTTGATCGAAAAAAGGGAATATACAGATATCGATTTAAATACATGCCATAATCAATTAATCGAACATCTCTGTAGTCAACCTCGCCAGATTTGGACGAAAAGCAGATATTTTTGGAGTGACCAAAGTTAACCTAAAGACTCATGAATATCACAATAAAATGGTAAGTATCTTGTCGTCTCGTCTTACACAATGTCGTCGGTTTGCTGAGCATATTCACGCTCCATACAAATGTACTTAGCAGACAAATACGCGATATAAATAGTTGCCGGTTAGTGGGAGGGCTGTCGCGTGTCACATATTTATCAGGTGACCACGAACGCTGGGGACTGCTGTAAACATGCGAAATTTTGTACGCCGATCCTTGGGGCGGCCTTCGTCATGATTTGGCGACTTTAGGTTTATAAGATATTGAATTAATTAATGTCTGCTGGGGAATCTAAGATGTCATGACATAAATTGTTGTCGATTAGATAAATTATAAATTATATTACATTCGTTTTCATCTTATCATCACTGTGATACTTAATAGAAACAATTATATATTATGAATTTACAAATACATTTTTTGTTATAACAATTCTTATCAAATTTTGATAGTGACATACATTTAACATGACACGTGAAGATACAGGTAGAATGTTACTGTCATAATTACTGCCTTGTCCGAAATATGTGGCGTGTTCACGTGTCATAGACAAACGTATGTTATAAACAAGTGTTATTGCTGTTTCTTAGCTGACATACCAACATTGTCACAGATATAATTTACGATTGTTATCTGTAAGTTTTACGCATTCAATATGCAGGTTCATATAAAAGAGTCGTATGTTTATATTAAACTCTAAAAAGATAGGCATTTTTATTATTAGAGTAGACATAGCTATAGACTCAACTTTTTGAAGTTTTTATGTAGATTCTGATTCATGCGTGCAAGCGATTTGTGTTAATTTGAAGAGAGTATAGACGAGTTACGAGCATTTTCATATTACGTTTAGTACACAATCTGACGGTTATTGCCTTTATGGCTTGTAGTAAAAAAATCGTAAATCTTACTTGTCACGCACGGTATTTCGGAAAAGCTTTATTTTATGTACCTTGGTTTTGCTTCTCTTTAATTGAGCCAAAAGTAAGTCATATAATCAAAAATATTTTAATCTAAGTAGTGTTCACCTGAAGCTTGAGTAATATCCAAAATAACTTTCAAACAAGTTCTAGAAAAGAAAAAAAAAGAAATCGTTATATAATATTAATTGCGAATAACTTCTTTGTTAACTTTCTATGATCTAGAAATGAATGTAAATTTTGAAGAAATATTTATATACTAAATTATTTAGTAATAGTTTGTTTGCTCTTCAGAACAACAGCTTCAGGTCAATTGCGACAGTACGTATAAGTTGTAAGTAAATTACTTGCGTGTATCTTCATATACTTATTCCTCTTCACATCATCAGAACAACTGTATATGTAAACGATGTCCTTAGAGATCCGTAACACGAGTAAAGGGATGTACTGATTGCTGGTGATTAGACATTTTTGCACCATTTATCGACTGTAAATCATACCCAACGCGGCAGCTCAATAATATTCGCAGGTTCTCATCGACAGTGGTTGCACTGCACTCGGCTCCGGTTACCTTTGCGGCACTTTGCTACTATTGCCCTACGCAGTACGCAGAATAGTAGAACACTTTGACCAACAAGGGAACACGGAGTCGGAATTCATAGTCCTAATATAATAGAAAATAATATAGTTTAAACCATTGATACAAAGATCAATATAAGAATAGAGTTTTCCATTGCACGCCTCAACGGGAAATAAATACAGATTACGCGTAACATTCAATGGAGGTAAACAATAGGCGGTATAATTATCACAATGAAAGACTAGCTTTCTGAATAAACGTTTTAGCATATATAGCAGCATAATATTTGTTTCACAAATGTTTTTTTTTTTATATTGGCACAACATAGTGGCTCCACTTCGCCTGATGGTAAGCAAAAAGGAGAGCCCAAGTCGCAATGGCAACTGATAAGTGTAAAATATGGGAGCACAATCAAAGGCGGTTTATACGAGACTGATTTATTCAACTACCTTCAAGATGCCGAAGGGCAAGCATACCCACATTATATATATTGTTAGGTTTACATACACCACAACTTTCCCCTCCGAACATGAATCACGATAGCATTCAATTTTAAACATAAGAATCTTAAAACTTAATAGTACTTAATATAAACACTGTTACTGTATATTCATATATTAGGTAGAAACAATATCGCGACTACAAGATTAACTCTGAACAGGTAAACAGCCGATATAAAACTATAGCGGTAATTAATACACTAAGTATACAAATCAAGCAACTATTGGTATATATATATAAATATATGTTAAAGTATTTTATTATAAGAAGCCAATTTGCACACTGGGTTGAAGTTAACTTTTCTTTAGCAGTAACTAAAATAATAAAGGTTTAAAGTTAAATATTTATTTAAACTTTATCTGTCGTTTTAACGCTCGAACCTAGTCATTAGTCTTATTACGTGGACGTAACCTGTCTTTGTATGAACCCGGGGCTGCAGGTGGCAATGAAACTCCGCTACTGGACTCGACTTCTATGGAACCGCCTGCTGACTCACCTTCCTTATCGCAAATATTATTACCCGGACCCGGACGCACCTCGCCACTCGAAATAAATGTACCTTTATCGTCTGAAGCGTTTTCGGAACTAGTATGCGCATGAGAGAAACGAAGGCTTTTACGCGAGAGAATAATTTGATCGGCGTGTTTTTGTGACGATGTTCCATCTGCAGCCTGTACCTTATAGGTCACAGCTCCCGTGCGCTCTGTTACTATTCCTGGTTTCCACTTACCTTGTGTACTTTTGGAAAAATCTCGTGCGAGCACAGCGTCGCCCACGTCCAGGGCGCGCGCGGCTCCGCCGGCGTGGCGCAGCTGCGTCGCCTGCGCCGCGGCACCGCAGCATGTCGAGGCGCGATCGCAGCCGCCGACCCATTAGTAACACGGCCGGCTCCTTTTCAGTAGTGCTGTGTGCACTGTTTCGGTATTGGAATAAAAATCTAGACAGGGCCCGGTTGATATCCTTATTTTCTGTAGCTGCCTTCTTAATAGTTTTTTTAACCGTCTTTACAGCGTTCTCGGCGGCGCCGTTGCTAGATGGGTGGTAGGGAGCAGTTAAAATGTGATACACACCATTATGTCGCAGAAAATTCTCGAATTCTTCCGATGTGAACGGTGGCCCTCCGTCGGAAACTAGCTGTTTAGGAAGTCCGAACCTGGCGAAACACTCTCTGAGTTTATCATTAACCAGGTTCGCCGAGGTACCTGAGCTCATCGGGAAAACCTCGATCCATTTAGAATGCGAGTCTATAATTAAAAAATAATATTTACCTCCATATTGAAGAAAGTCCACATGTAGACGTGACCATGGTTCTGACGGCCAGACGTAGGGTACGGGCGCTACGCGCGCAGGCGCGTCCCGCACGGCGGCGCACGGCGCGCAGCCGCGGGCGAGCTCCTCGATGTCTGCGTCGATGCGCGGCCACCACACGTAGTTCCGCGAGATCTGCTTCATACGTACTACGCCCATGTGCCCGGCGTGTACGTCTTGCAGCACGGCTGCTCGTAACGTGACTGGTACAACAACCCTGTAGCCATATAATATACAACCATGATCTACATACAAGTCTTCCTTTCTATGAAAGAATGGTTTTTCGCCTTCTATCTCCACATTAGACGGCCATCCGCTTAAAATGTAGCCGTAGATCCTACACAATATGGCGTCCTTCATGGTCTCCCTAGCTATGTCTCTATAGCCGATTGGGAAACTGTCCTCCGCGAAGTGTAGGTATGTCGCGTCGTCGTGTTCGGTTTCCGATTCCTTTTTATGAAGTGGGAGGCGGGATAAAGCGTCCGCGTTTCCATTACGTTCTGTGGATACAAACTGTATATCAAAATTATATGCAGCAAGACGTACAGCATACCTTTGTAGGCGACTGGCAGCCGTTTGCGGTATACCCTTTGTTTGGCCGAAAATGTAACTCAGCGCCTTGTGATCAGTTCGCAGCGTAAATTTGCGGCCAAAGAGATATTGGTAATGGCGAGTGACTCCGTAAACAATGGCAATTAAGTGCCTCTTTATCTACCTGACTGTAGCGGCGCTCGGAATCGTTGAGGGTGCGCGACGCACAGCAGATGACACGCTCGCTGCCGTCGCGGTACAAATGCGCCAGCACCGCGCCGAGTCCATACGAGCTGCTGTCAACAGAGAGCACTACCGGCAGCGACGGGTCGTAGTGGGCCAGCACGGGCTCACTAGTGAGTGTGTCCTTGATAGCCCTGAAAGCGGAGTCACAAGCCTCTGTCCATTGCCAAATACTACCTTTTTTAAGCAAATCATAAAGGGTGTGGAGCTCATATTTGGAATAAATCGAGCGTAATAATTAATTAGACCGAGTGCGGCCCTGAGCTGCGAAACATCCTGAGGAACCGGTGCCCTAGCTATTACTTCAACTTTGCTTCTATCAGTGTGCAAACCTTGCTTATTAATCCTATAGCCGAGATAACAAACTTCAGTTTTGAAAAATTCACATTTTTCAAATTTGAGTCTCAGGCCGGCGTTTTGTAAACGTGACAACACGGATCTTAAATTTTTCAAATGTTCAGATTTATCGCGACCGGTGACACAAATATCATCCTGAAAAGCCACAACACCTGTTAAGCCACATAAAGTTTCTTCGATTAACTTTTGAAACATTTCAGGTAGGCATTTTAAACCGAATGGTGCCCGACGGTAAACAAACGTGCCCAAATGTGTAGTAATCGCTGTAAGGGGTTGTGACTCATCATCAAGGTTACATTGCAAATAGGCATTCTTTAAGTCTAGCTTAGTGAACTCCTCGCCTCCGCTTAAAGCCGCGAACAGCTGTTCGATTCGTGGCAAAGGATAATGGAAATCTTTTAGCATTTTATTTACTGTTACTTTATAATCGCCGCAGATCCTAAGGGATCCGTCCCGTTTTACAATCGGAACGATAGGGGTTCCGTAATCTGACCTTTCTACTTTATAGATCACCTGTTCGCGTTGCAAACGTTCGAGTTCTCGCTCGACGGGCGCGCGGAGTGCGAGGGGCAACGGGCGGGCTTTGCAGAATATCGGCGTATTATCGTTTAAATACAACTTAATTTTAGTTTTAAATGTACCGATAGAACTGTTAAAAACATCTGGAAATTCATCTTTCAAACGTTGTACCATAGGATCACATTTGTCAGAAAGATGAAACAGGTTAATTGATTTTAGATTTAATTCGCGCAGCCATCGACGACCGAGTAACGGTGGTCCGCCGTTATCAATAATAAACAGCGGCAACAATGCGGTGACATTGCCGCACTGTGCGGTCACATCTACTCGTCCGAGCGGGACAATAGCATCGCCCGTGTATGAATGCAATTTTATCTTAGCACTGATTATCGGTAAATGAGACAGATATTTATCATAAAACACTTTATTTACCGCCGATATTTTACTGCCCGTGTCAATTTCAAAAGTAACGTTGATGTTTTCAAGTTTTAAATCGCAATAGTAAGGACAATCTTTATTGTTCTTCACAGAAATAACCTGGTACAAGCCGTCACTCGAATCACTTTGGGAATCAGAATCTTTAATAATAAAGTTTTGGTACCTGGACCTGCCGACATCCTTTCCTTTAGGGCACATCGTCGAGAGGTGTCCTTTTTCACTACACTTGTCACATGCGTAGGACTTATATCTATACTTATTCGGAGTGTGAGCTCCTTTCCCACATCTCCAGCAAGCGTTGCCGCGACGGCGCCGACCGCCAGCCTGGGCGCCGCCGCCCGCGCCGACGCGATGCAGCCCGTCCGCGGCCTCGCCCTGCCCGAGTCCCGCGCCGGGGCCCGCCGGCAGCGCGGCGCGCCGGCCCACGGCCTCCGCCGCGTGCCGCTCCGCCGCCTCCAGCGCGAGCGCCAGCTCCACCGCTCTCTTGTAATCCAACGACGACTCCGCGAATAGCCGCGACCGTATGTCTTCACTCCGCAGCCCCGATACAAACTGGTCCCGGATGTTCACTTCCAGATTCGTACCGAAGTTGCAGTAGGTGGCCAGATGCTTGAGGTTTTGTAGAAATGTTCCGATCGACTCACCGTCCGCCTGGCGTCGCTGTCGAAAAGTGTGCCGCTCCGCTATCTCTGATCGCTTGGGTTCTAGATGATTGGTAACGAGTGCGACGAGAGCATCGAAGGTTTTGTCTTCTGGGTTATTGGGGGCGCACAAGTCACACATGAGCTGGTAAGTGGCCGCGCCCACATGCGTCACCAACGTGGCCACGCGTAAGTCTTCTTTAATATCGTTCAATAACACGTATTGCTTCACAAGTCTAACATACGCGGGCCAGTTTCGGCCTCCCTCTAGGTCGAACTCGTGTATTTTACCGATAGGCATCGTAATTTAACACCAAATCGTTCGCCACTGTAAAATATGGGAGCACAATCAAAGGCGGTTTATACGAGACTGATTTATTCAACTACCTTCAAGATGCCGAAGGGCAAGCATACCCACATTATATATATTGTTAGGTTTACATACACCACAATAAGAAACTAACGGTGCCTTGTCAGTTGAAACTGTTATGTTGGCCCGAGAGATGCTTCTTCACGATTCGATTGAAGGGTCCCATTTGTAAGAAGGAGGAAACTCATATGCCAGCAAATAATTCTACTTTGAGTGTTGGCATATGTACTTTACTTACTTCCGCTGGCGCTACAACCCTTTGTGGGTCTTGGCCTCCTCCACGATCCTCTAGTTGTCACGATGCCTGGCCACCTTTTTCCACCTGGTTAACTTCCCCATCTTCCTTCAACGTTTTCTAAGCCTGCCTCTCGGTCTTTTCTGTTGCGGCGTCCACCTTGTCACATTATCTTAGCGGCTCTAGTGTCTGGCGTTCTTTCAAGGTAAACCACACCCACCTCAGTCGCTGCGACTTATAGAACCTGACGATGTTCTCGTGCCCAATGAGTGCATCTAGCTCAATGGTTCATGCGTTGACGACATAATTCAGTGAATAAAGGATTTTGACCTTACAAACGGTCCGGTAGTTTTGAATTTTTGATATGTTGTCTAGGATGGTTAGTCAGTGTTTAAAATGCAAAATGCACAATCCCCCCCCCCCCCTCCGCGCCCGCCGCCATATTGAAAAAACCGGCACTTTCTTCATATTTTTGCTCATATCTTCCTTTAGGAGCATTTTTGCTAGAAGAAAGCTTCAACAATGTTATAGAGGGTTAAATTTACTACATTCTCAATTTTATATTTTGAATCTAGGACAGATAGTTACGGAGAAATGCACGTTTAAAAAAACTTAAGAAATTGCAATATCCAACTCGAAAACAAACTTCTGGATTATATTTTCGTTTAGGAGCATTTTAGCTAGAACAGTGCTTGGCCAATGTTGTAGAGAATTAAATTTACTACAATTTACATTTCAAATTTTGTTTCTAGGACAGATAATTACGGATATGTAAAAAATAAAGTCACATTTTCCGAAAATGTATGTAAAAATGGACATGAGTTTTATAAGCAATTATATTTCCTACATGTTTTAATTTGTCCTAGACTAGTCCGTAACTGAATGACAGTGTTCTAAACCAAGAATTTTGAGAAATTTCTGGAAAATTCGACTTTTCCAGTTTTTTAAATGTGCATATCTCCGTAACTAACCATCCTTGTTTATAGTGTTCAGGCAACTTATTGTTGGTTTCATTCCTTAATGGAGACGGTTTGAGAGGCTGCTCAAAAATGCCTCTGACCCGCGCGACAAGCAGCGCCATCTAACGGCACTATGTGTACAACGCCGTCAAATAATCACTTCGCCACGGCGCGCGGTAATGGCCGGTTTGTGTTCCTCTGATTTGGGTGAAATATTCGTGTTATTTTGCTGTGACTTGATATAAAACTATATGTGACATACGGTGGACTTTGGTGATGTTCGATTGTGCAAGGAAAACCAGCGGCAGCAACAAATATAAGGTCTAGACTTCTACAAGTCTCACGGCGGCACGCACCAGTAATAATTCAAGGTACTTTTTCTGTTTTGGTTTGTTGCTAGCATTAGTTGCCTTGAACACGGGGTTAATTTTGTATTCAACTATTCCATAATAATAATAACGTAGATTTCGTCACATAATTTTGGTCCATTCGAGTTCGGATTTGAATTTTTTTAGGTTAGGTTACGTTTACTTACGCACATATCGGCGGTGCGTTTAAAGTCGGTTCGGTTCGGTATTTCGGTGTAACTTCGGTCTTAGTTACAATAAATAAGTTATATTTAGTCAGTTATCACAGTAATATAGGTGTATAAACTTGAACTTAGTAACGGTTGTGCCGTAAAAAACTAAAATTTCGTTTTGATGTGAAAGGCTTTGTAGTCACGGTTTACGGTTCAATATGGCGGTCAAAACTTACGAAGTAAAGTTTAAAATTGAATTTGAGTGGTTCACACATTCGGCAACTTTAATTAAGAGTTCTGAGTACACGTCGGGAGTCCTGTCGGCTCGACTTAGAAAAATAGACGATCATTATTCTAGTTTAACGGAGTCATATGAGAAGCTATTAACATTATTGACGGATGAGGATAGTATAGCAAATTATGATGAGCGTTTTAAGATGGCTACCATGTTTTATAACGAGCTAGAGGCTTTCTCGGTAAAATTACCGAATTCTATCGGTGAACACAGTACGACCGAAAGCGCGGTTTACGGACGATTACCTACCTTAAATCTACACGACTTCAACGGCGACCCTTTCGGTTGGTACAGTTTCATAAGTATGTATAATTCGTTAGTACTTTCTCGAAAGGATTTGTCGAAGGCCGAGAAGTATCATTACTTGTTCAGTCATGTTAAAAATGAACCTAAAATGCTTATTCAACACTTAACGATGACCGACGAATCCTTAGATACAGCGTTAGAAATACTAAAAAGTAGGTACGATAACAAAAGGATGATGATTGACCGCTATCTCGGTCGATTAATCAATTTGCCGGTTTTGACAAACGCACGTAATCTACGTGTAGGTATATTAAACCCGGTACTTGAATGTACTAGGTCTCTGAAAAATCTAGGTCTTTCGGTTGAAGACTATATGCTTCTGTTCATAATGTTAGGTAAGTTACCTACTGATCTCAGAACAAGATTCGAGCAAAAACACGGCGGTTTAAAAAACAGTTTACCGGAATTCAAGGATTTCATATTGTTTTTACAAAGCGAATGTCACTTCATGGAGACGGCGGAAACCTCGGTCTCGGTGAAACCGAACGAATACGCCGAGCGCGGGCGCAAAATAGTTACCTACGAACAACGTAAACAAAACGGCGGCGTGAACGTCGGGTGCCTATTCTGTAACTCTGCGAGTCACAAAGTGTTCGACTGTTATAAATTTTTAGCTTCATCACAAGATGAAAGACGTGCCTGGGTTAAGTCGAAAGGTTGCTGTTTTAAATGTTTCGGTGGACATTCAGCTATTTCTTGTACTCGGAATGTGGCCTGCATGTATTGCGGAAATGTAGGGCATCATAAATTGATTGGTTTATCTCAAAACGACAAATCAAATAAAGATAATAAACAGTATAAAAATACGCGACATGTGTCTGTGGGGGTTTACGACGACAATAACGATCAAAATTCGGAAATTGATTACGATGAATACGAACGGTTCCATAATCGAAATACGGGTCGATACCAGAATAGTCCGCCGTCGATGGTTCGTGCCGGGCAAGCGGTGGGCGAGGCCCGAGCGGCGGCGCGCGAGTCAACTGTGTTCGCGCGGGAATCACAGGATGATTTTGCGAAACACGGCGCGACTTCGCCCACTGTTGGGCAAAATCATAAAACTTCGGCCTAGCAATTAACAAGCAGTCATGTCGCTTCGCTCAATCCAAAGTTAGCAGATAACATATTGCTACCTACTGTTATTGTGTATGTACAATCCGCTTACGGTAATTTTATACCTACGCGAGCTCTGCTGGACTTCGGCTCTCAGTTGAGCATGATTAGAAGCGATTTTAGTAATTTGTTATCTTTAAAGCGACATAACTGCACTGTTTGCATTTCCGGTATAGGCGGAAAAAATAAATTAAATGATCAGATGGTAGTTTTAAATTTTAAACCTAAAAGTAATGAAAATAAGGTTTTATCTTGTTCGGCGGTTGTTATGAAAAACCCTACGACTTACGTTTATACGGCGGTGAATAAAATGAACAATATTCAACTATCGGATTCGGATTTCTCGCATTTGTCAAAGGTCGACATTTGACATTTCTATTCTAGGATGCGACATTTTAGGCGAAATTGTAAACGGCGGTAAATTGACGGTGCGGCCGGGGGGCCCGTACGCGTTAGATACGATTTTTAATTATGCTGTTTTCGGGCCACTTAATAGGGAACTTACAGTATTTGATAATTCGGCTTCGGACGGTTTGGTACATGATAATTCGGTTTCGGACGGTTTAGTACATGATAATTCGGTTTCGGACAAATCGGTAAATCATAAGTTGGTTTCAAACGGTACGGTATTAAATAATTCGGTTTCGAACGGTCCGATTTTGTTCGGTTCGGTCGATGCAATGGGGAACACGGCGGTTACGGTGAACGATGGAAATCAACCAAATTTAAATAATTCTTCGGCGGTTACGGTATCGGATAGTATCTTATTTTCGGGAAACGCGCTTGTTGAAGCGATCGAGAAGTTTTGGTCATCGGAAGAGCCACCTATGGCAAAAATTAAAAACCCTTTGGATGTTGAATGTGAAAATTTATTTGTCGAAACAACAACACGCGGTTCAGATGGTAGATACACAGTGCGTCTACCACTTATACCTACGCATTCTAGGTTGGGCGATTCTAGACAAATGGCCTATCGGAGATTTCAAGCTTTAGAGCGGCGTTTTAAAATTCAACCGGCTTTTCGGGAGAAATACGTTCAATTTATGACGGAATATATAGATCTCGGTCACATGATAAAATCGGATTTTTGTGACTATTCGGACGAACACTATTTTTTACCTCACCACGGTGTTTTCAAGTCTTCGGGAGATACAAGTAAAATAAGGGTAGTTTTCGATGGCAGTGGTAAAACGTCGAACGGTGTTTCCCTTAACGATTGCTTATATGCAGGTGAAAAATTACAAAACGACATAATTAACATCATTATAAATTTTAGATGTCATAAATACGTTTTTACAACGGATGTAAAAATGATGTTTCGTCAAACGTGGATCCACCCGCTTGATCGCAAATATCAGCTGATACTGTGGAGAGAGAACAGTTCAGCACCTATTAGCGTTTACGAACTCGCTACAAATACTTACGGTTTGAAGTCGAGTCCCTTCATATCGAATCGGTGTCTTCAGCAACTCGCGTCCGATGAGGGTGCAGACTTTCCGCGAGCTGCTAAGATATTGCGTTACAATAGTTTCGTAGACGATTTAAACGGTGGCGCCGACACTCTAGAGGAAGCGTTAAGCGTGCGGGATGAACTAATCGCGTTGATGGATACCGCAAGTTACGAACTTCGTAAATGGTCAGCTAATGATAACCGGTTGCTAGCAGATTTGCCACCTGAACATTGCGAAATACCTACTAGCTTCGATAAGGACGATCATTACGGATGTATAAAGGTTTTAGGTATACAGTGGGACCCAGAAACGGATTGTTTCACTTACAAGGTTAATTTGCCTGACGAAACACAGTTAGTTACGCGACGTAGTATATTGTCGTCTACTGCAAAGTTATTTGACCCTTTGGGCTGGATCTGCCCCGTGGTTTTTCGAGCCAAACTATTGCTACAGGAGCTGCTCAGCAGTGGAGAAAATAGTAGGGCTATCGAGTGGGATGCTCCGGCTCCTGACGACCTTATACGTAAATGGCGTGACCTTATCTCGGATTTACCTAACTTAACACGGCTTTCAATACCTCGGTGTCTTAAATTGCCTGATAGCAAAGACAATTCCTACTCGTTGCACGGATTCAGTGACGGATCTGCCTTAGGGTACGGTGCGGTGATTTACTTGCGGACGATTGATAGTAGCGGACACGTATCCGTTAGACTGTTACTTGCTAAATCGCGTGTGTCCCAGCTTAGAAAAAATATAACCATTCCTCAGTCCGAGTTGAATGGGGCGGTACTTCTTACTACACTGATTAAACACGTATACGACACTTTAGTAAGTGAGTCGTCTCTGAAAATTGTCAATGTCTTCTGCTGGTGTGACAGCACTATTGTTCTCGCTTGGCTACGAACGCCGCCTCACAAGTTGCAAGTTTACGAAGGAAATCGTGTTACAAAAATTATATCATCCGCGATACCAAGTACATGGCGACATGTTCCGACTGATAAAAATTGTGCGGATGCGGCGTCACGTGGTACCTCGGCGGCTGATCTTTTGAGCCACAAGCTTTGGTGGAGCCCAACCTGGCTTTGCGACAACCCTAGCACATGGCCAGCCAAGGGACCGGAATTTCCCGATACATTACTTCCCGGTGTTAAGTCCAAATACATATCAAATATTGCGACTACCGCAGATGACACTATTAAGCTAGATCTGTTTGAACGTTACAGCTCGTTTGAGAAATTAGTTAGCGTTACTGGGTACGTACTACGTTTTATTCAAAACACGCGTGATCCCTCCTTGCGTACTCCGAATACTCATCTCTCAGTCAGTGAACGTAGAAATGCTCTCCGAAAGCTTATTACCCTAGTTCAAAACGACTCTTTTAGTGATGAAATAGAATCACTTCAAGGAAAAACAAAGATTAAATCCCATTTAAAGAAATTAAATTTGTTCCTGGACTCTAACGGTATTGTCAGGGTAGGTGGCCGCCTTCGGCACTCTGAGTTACCCTATCACGCGAAGCACCCAATTTTGCTTCCCGGGAAGGGTACGTTCACTCAACGTTTGGTTGAATATTATCATGCTACCTATTGTCATGTTGGAGCTAACACATTAGTATTAGGATCCTGTCAGTCAGGCGAGTGACCCGAAGTGTAACATTTAAGTGCGTGCAGTGTTTCCGGGTTCGTCCACGATTCACCCAACCGCTCATGGCAGATCTGCCGCCTGATCGCGTAAGGTCTTTGCGGCCATTCCAGGGCGTAGGTACTGATTTTGCAGGCCCATTCAATATTAAAACCAGCTCGGCAAGAAACGCTCGTGTAGAGAAATGTTATCTGTGCGTTTTCGTGTGTTTAGTTACGAAAGCAGTACACTTAGAGGTTGTCTCAGGACTTTCGGTCGAGGCTTTCATAGACACCTTCACACGATTTGTATCCAGACGCGGATTACCATCTCTTATTAGATCTGATTGCGGCACCAATTATACAGGCACGGACAAATATTTAAAAAATGTTTATACATACCTACGAAATCATAACACTGAGATCAGTCGGGAACTTGCGCGATCTGAGATAACATGGTTGTTTAATCCACCGAGCAGTCCTAACATGGGTGGCCTTTTTGAAGCGGCTGTCAAAATTGCCAAAACGCACATGCGTAGAGTGCTCGGTGAACAAAATTTGACTTTTGAGCAACTCACCACCTTTTTCACTCGTGTCGAAGCAGTTATGAACTCTCGACCCTTGACTCCACTAAGCTCGGATCCCAATGATTTTGAGGTTCTTACACCCGGACATTTCTTAATCTCTGGACCCTTAGTAGCTTTGCCTGAGTATGACTATGAACAGACCAATATTGGACGACTTAATCGATTCCAGTTAATGCAACGCCTTTCACAACACTTTTGGAGTCGTTGGCGCAACGAATATTTACATACTCTTCAACAACGACATAAATGGACGGACGTTACAGACTCTGTTGCACTTGGTGACTTAGTCCTTATTAAAGAAGACAACTATACACCGTTAGAATGGAGGCGCGGACGCATTACTAAGTTGTTACCCGGTAAAGATGGAGTAGTGCGAGTTGTAGAACTTCGTACTCAGAAGGGCGCGCTCTTGCGACCTATATCTAAACTAGCTAGACTTCCACTTAGCAATTAATGTAACCAAGACGTCCTTGGTTCGGGGGGGAGTGTATGTTCAGGCAACTTATTGTTGGTTTCATTCCTTAATGGAGACGGTTTGAGAGGCTGCTCAAAAATGCCTCTGACCCGCGCGACAAGCAGCGCCATCTAACGGCACTATGTGTACAACGCCGTCAAATAATCACTTCGCCACGGCGCGCGGTAATGGCCGGTTTGTGTTCCTCTGATTTGGGTGAAATATTTGTGTTATTTTGCTGTGACTTGATATAAAACTATATGTGACATACGGTGGACTTTGGTGATGTTCGATTGTGCAAGGAAAACCAGCGGCAGCAACAAATATAAGGTCTAGACTTCTACAAGTCTCACGGCGGCACGCACCAGTAATAATTCAAGGTACTGTTTCTGTTTTGGTTTGTTGCTAGCATTAGTTGCCTTGAACACGGGGTTAATTTTGTATTCAACTATTCCATAATAATAATAACGTAGATTTCGTCACATATAGTAAATTATTATAGTAAATTTAATTCTCTACAATATTGCCCAAGCTTTGTTCCAGCTAAAATGCTCCTAAACCAAGATATAATCCAGAAGTTTGTTGTTCAGTAGGAAATTGCGATTTTTTACGTTTTTTTAAATGTGGATATCTCCGTAACTATCTGTCCTAGAAACAAAATATAAAATGGAGAATGTAGTAAATTTAACTTTCTACAACATTGTCGAAGCTTTCTTCTAGCTAAAATGCTCCTAAAGGAAGATATGAGCAAAAATATGAAGAAAGTGCCGGTTTTTTCAATATGGCGGCGGGCGCGGAGGGGGGGGGGGGGGGGGGAATTGTGCATTTTGCATTTTAAACACTGACTAACTATCCTAGACAACATATCAAAAATTCAAAACTACCGGACCGTTTGTAAGGTCACCCATAGTACTTTAGTCTCTATTCACCGAATTAACATGTGCCGTCACGTTTTTTCACGGGACCGTAGATTTTTCTAAGAACTGTTGGCATATGTTTTAGCCATAATTTATCTTCATTGTTACCGCAATGTTGCCGCGCTAGTGGCATATTTTCGCCACGCCCGTGGGCGCCGCGTGGAGTACACTCCCACAGAAACCTACATTAATTGCTTTCCGCCAGAGGAATTAATTTTTGCTGTGTCATGTCGAGGCTTCTTTTTCATAAGAAGGTAACACACTTAGTATGCAAAAGGAACAGTTATGATTTTATTTTAGCAATCTCTAGGCCTAATATTGTATCCCACCAAAAACATTTCATGTTAAATTGGCGGCCAAGACTCACATGCTCATAACGCTTTCGCTGTAAAAAAGTTATCAGATCCCTGGAAAAGCCAAGCCCCTAAGCCCTAACTCTACTAACCCTACCACCTTGGTTTAAAAAGTATGGCATCAACTGGCTTCAAGCCCCTAAGCCCTGAGTTTACTAACCCTACACCTTGGTTTCAAAAGTATGGCTTGGCCGTTTCATAGAGTAACGTAAATAAGTCCATACTTTTTAAACCAAGGTGGTAGGGTTAGTAGAGTTAGGGCTTAGGGGCTTGGCTTTTCCAGGGATCTGATAACTTTTTTACAGCAAAAGCGTTATGAGCATGTGAGTCTTGGCCGCCAATTTAACATGAAATGTTTTTGGTAGGATCTCATTTCTTTTTGTAAGGTGCCCTAGTTTTTTTTATCTTTTTTGGGCTGTAGCGTTTCTAAGTAAGTAGTAATAATTGTGTATTTAAGAAATACTTACGTTTAGCCCCCATATATATACACTTTTATCCCCCATTATGGAAAACCCATACTAACTTTCATCTCCTTATTTAAAGGGGGGGATAATCTAAATAATAATATAAATTTTTGCGAGTCTCATACAAACTTCCATCCCCTAGTTTAAGGGGTTGGGGGGTAAAAGTTCCAAGTTTTAGGATTATTTTATTGTTTGTGTGCTAAGACTAGCTTAAAAACCAAATTTCAGCTTTCTAGGTAATTGGGAAGTACCCCAGAGGTTTTGATACGTCAGTGTATATATAAGTGAGTGGCAAAATCTGCGTATTTTAGGTACCAATAAAACCTAAAGTATAAAAGCTAGATCAATTAAATTTAGTACATTTCATATGTTCCCTGACTGCATCTTAACCTGTGACTTGGGCGCTCTGGTGTTAACTGGGACGAAGCTATGAGGGTTTGAAAATTAGACAAAACGGTTCGAGAAAAGGTAGGTAGTGCCCCGCGTCTTTTTTGTTCGTCTTGGCGATTACATATATTCCACCGTGGTGGCATACAAGTTGTCGTAATTTACGGGCCGTATTTCCGTAATATGGCCCATATATTGACATTTCAAGGATATGGCACAACATTACCAAAATTAGACATATTGATGGCATTTTTAGGGTTCCGTACCTCAATCGGAAAAAACGGAACCCTTATAGGATCATTGTATGTCGGTCAAGACCCTTTATCTCAAGAAAGCGTGGAGGTATCGAGTTGAAATTTAAACCATATACTTAAATCTACAGTCCCTTGAAGCTCTGAAAAAATAAAACTTCTACGTTAACGTGAAAAAAAGATACGGCCGTTTATGTCGCAAAAAACGTACATTTTGACAGGTACTTCCCGATGACCTAGAACTATGAGGCAAGTAATATCGTCACATACTACAAGTACTCTGAAAACTATACATTTGTAATAAACTCATAAAAATTATAGTCCTTTTTAGGGTTCCGTACCCAAAGGGTAAAAACGGGACCCTATTACTGAGACTTCGCTGTCCGTCCGTCCGTCCGTCCGTCCGTCCGTCTGTCACCAGGCTGTATCTCAAGAACGGTGATAGCTAGACAGTTGAAATTTTCACAGATGATGTATTTCTATTGCCGCTATAACATCAAATACTAAAAATAAAATAAAATAAATATTAAAGGGGGCTCCCATACAACAAACGGGTTGGTTGCATTAACTTTGCACCTCATTTGTATGGGGCGCTATACATACCAGGTGCAAACTTAACTTAACCACTTAAGGATGAAAAGTGTTTGTACGGAACCCTCGGTGCGCGAGTCCGACTCGCACTTGCCCAATTTTTTAAACATCATATTTGGAGAACTCGGTTGCGTTAAGTTTGCACCTCGTTTGTATGCGGTGCCATACATTTCATGTGTAAACTTAACTCAACCAGGCCAATTAGATGGGATACGTGAAAGTTTGTACGGAACCCTCGGTGCGCGAGTCAGACTCGCACTTGGCCGGTATTTTTATATGTAAACGAAAACGTCGAAAAGAGCATCTTTAAAGTAAACCATCAATGGTGATTAGAAAAGTTTAATTCAATCCCAGTAAAGTTGACAGTTAATAAAACGTACCAATGGTACCATATTTCTTCAGCAGTTATTAGAAAGATTAAACTAGACGAATAACTGAGCTTTGGCAGAGGCATTATGAATCCGCAATATAAATAATCTGTTTTGCCCAATTGTTGACTGGTAGAGAATGCCTTATGGCATTAAGTCCGCTATTTGTACACTTTTTGTTTTGTGCAATAAATTTTAAATAAATTAATAAATAAATACGTTTTCCAGTGTTTATGTAGAAGAGTTCACGAGGTATTTTGAACTATTACGTATTTTAACCGACTTCAAAAAGGAGGAGGTTCTCAATTCGAACTATTTTTTTTTTTGTATGTATGTTACTCGATATCTCCGAGAACCGTGAACCGATTTTCAATTTTTTTTTTTATCGAAAGGGTATAACTCCGAGTTGGTCCCGTTGGCACTAAGTCGGGATCTGATGATGGAATCTTGGAGAAATCGAGGGAACTCTTCAAATGTTATAGGGACATGTACGGCGCTTTCGGTAATTTATTGATAAAGTCAAGAATTTACATTCAGTAAATAGGATTTGGTGTAAGGAAACTGATGATGAACACCACAGATGGACACTAGAACTTTTATATAAATCACTAAAAAGAAAAAAAAAAAAAAAATTTTAACAAAAAAAAGAACCGACTTCATTAAAACTAAAAAGCCAACAATAACCCGTTCAAGTACAGATTACATTTGACTCACCCTTCGAAGTCGGTGCCAAACCTCGCGTAAACTATAATATATAAATATAAGAACTGAGTGGTTTGGGATCGACTATGAAGGGTGAGTCAAATGTAATCTGTACTTGAACGGGTTATTGTTGGCTTTTTAGTTTTAATGAAGTCGGTTCTTTTGTTTGTTAAATTTTTTTTTACATAATCTCTTCCACGAGCGACACCAATTCCTCTTTTTCGTTTTAACAGAAATCTCGGTTCCCAACAGCCCAATGCCACGTGGAACTTTCCAGGCTACTGAATTCTGACAGCACTCATTAAATCCGCTCCTCGCTCCTGCCAACGCGCGTCAACGTGTATGTTTTATTCAACTGAGGATCTTTTTAAAACGGATTTATTTTTCCGCCCTCTGATAACGGCTCTAAATTTGCTGCAGCAATGTAGAATTTGAAGTGCCCATCGAAATGAAAATAAGCCCTTTTGAAAGATTAAGGAGACTGAGCTATGCATTGCTTCGTATCTCATCACTTTTTACTATCGGTCGTTAAAATGTGAGTCGTTTGGCCTATAACCAAAGGTAGCTTTTGCGATTTTCGTTTTGAGTTACATATCGCGTTGGGTATTGTGGCATTGTTATTTTGATTACTGATCCGAATGCAATGCGAATGTTTTTAATATTGATTGCATTTGCGCCACTCTTCACATTAATTAATGTTGTTGTTGCTAGCTACCTACCGTAGCGTAGCGTGCCTATGTACTTCATTGTTCTGTACTACGTAATTTTTGTATCAGGTACCTGTTTACTTTTGTGACAAAATTAAGATTTTTCTCCAAATTATCATTCCTATTATACCCTTAAGAGAGTGTTATTATGATTTCATGTCTAAAAGGAAAAACGCAATCTATATAAACGTCACTTACTATCTATCACATATCACTTACTATTTTCTGTTTGAGTTTTGTTATAATGATACTTCTCAAAATTCACCGCTTCTAATGTATGTGTCCAAGATCTCGCCGCATTTTGTCGATTTTATACAGGGTGATTCAAGGGTCATGAGCAGGATGTATAAGGGTGATGAGGTGGATTGCACTGAGTAATTTTCAATATGGCGCCAACCACAAAATCGCAAAACAAAAGATAACCGTTCCATACATTTCGGATAGTTAGCGATCAATTAGTTAACAATTTACTATTAAAAAAAAACACGATTTCGTGACTGATTCCATAGTGAAGGTTGCTTAGCGTGGGCCCCCCGATCACCCCTATAACTCCTGTTCATGACTCCTGAATCATTCTGTATATGCTTTTACGTAACAGAGTTGTTTGTGGTAACAGTAAACATTAGCATCACCCCGCTTCGATTGTAGTAGATCGCATTCAATTTTTCTTTCTTAATTTACCTTTGTGTCATTATTTATAAAACATTAGCATGTTTAGTCGCGGCACCGAGATGTTTCCCCGCTGCTGATGGAAGTTCTGAAGGTTTCGTAAACAAACTTAATCCAAGCGAGCAAAGTTGGGGAGTTGGCTAACGTTGAGTTTTTTGCTGGCTTGCGCAATGTAAACATGACTAGACACGTGACGTTGTCGCTGTCGTAATGTTGAAGGTTTTTTTTACTTTTTTTAGCAGTTCTGGCACAATATAATCACTTATTCGCAAAAAAATACCGACTTCAATGATCGAAATGGAACATACAATAACACTTATATGATTTTCTCATGGATTTCTCTGTCAGAACTGAACCAAATTTAAATAGGACCACAAGGAAAGCACTAGCTTTCATTTAAAAGAAGCGGTTCACCCAGTCGAAAGTTCTGAGGTAACAAACATGAAATAAATAAATCAAATTGCGAAGCCTTTTGCTTTTTTTGAAGCCCACTAAAAACTAAATCTTAATGAATTTAATACAGTTTCAGCCATGTTTGATGCATTATTCAGACTGCCAGACAAAGAATCAAGAGTAAAGGGCCCAATTCGAGAATGCCGTTTGAGATATCGCCGAACGTCAAATCTCCATTAGATAACAGTTATATCGCCATTGAACTGTCATTTAAATGCGATGAGCTTGAAAGTGACATATCTCATCTCAATTTTGGAAATACGAAGGCGATAATGATTGTCAAAAATGTTATTCATGTATATAAATTTCTGTTTTGAACGAAACGTAACGGACTAATTTCACGTACTACGCGGTCAATTTAAAGTATGCGCCTGTTATTTATGCCGTCACATACAAAGGAAACGAAAATTTTGCGCGTCCGAATTGACGAAGTTGCGATATCGCCACTTGTCAAGTAGGCACACGTCAAAATAGACGGATGGCGATGAAAATGAGAGATCTCCATTATATCTCTAAAATTGGTCGAATACCCCCCAAGATCTCCGATCACAGCTAGCTTTGACCCACCTTTGACCTTTTGATAAGTTTTTGGTCTCTGACCAAAGAGGGATGATCTTATAAGTTTCACTTGTGTATATGGGTATCTTTGTATTTACATGGGTTTGTATTTATGTAAGTCTGCTTGTCTGTGGCATCGTATATACTCGTTGTTCTTAAACATATGATCCGATTTCTTTTATATGTCGAGTTCTTAGCTGTTGATGAAGAAAATTAGTTTCCTCAGCTCTTTCCAGGTATGTCTGGGTTTTTTTTTATCTTTTCTGCGAATTCTCGCGTGTAAACAATGGCCAAACAAAGTTCAGAACAAATTTAAAGCAATCACGCCCACGTTACGTTTAAACTTCGTTAAAAGTTCCGTGGCGCCCCAATCACTCCGATCGATTTTAAATTGGGGTGAGGGTCATCAAACATTCAGGGGCGGAAATGTCACGGTTGCCAAGGGGTTGTCCGACCGAGACGTATCGAATTCGCAAAACTAGTTTTATGCCACTTTTTGACTGACTGAGGATAGGAAATTCATCATCATAGATATATTTAAGAGCTAGGCTCTTGTCGGTGAAGTAATTTCCAGCTCATCTAATTTTTTGCAACTCATATACTTTTTCTTTTACTTCTTTATATGATGAAGCATTTATTTTTTCTTTTATTTGCTCCATAGTTCCTATTTTCCTTTTCCCCTATAGGAAATCAGCATTATCCACTTTACTTAACAACACACCACAATGTATTTGCCATTATCTATAATTGCAAACAAACAAACTTTATTACTATTCAACATTACTTACTACTATTTTATTAAGCGGTTTACACACGTGAAATTGTCAGGAACGGCCCGACATGTTTCGAACTCGTATGGAGCTCTTCATCAGGGACGGCTGCCCGTACACCGCCGCGGCAAACTCGTCACTGCTGATACTTTGATCGACGTTCCGCTCCGAGCGCGCGCGCCGATGGCGCGGAGGCGAAGGGTGCTTGCAAGCCCGCAACTTGTCCGTCCAGCACTCCAACGTCACTTTTGTCATCAATAGACATTACGCACACTTGACTAATGGTGTCCACGGGATTGTGCAAACGCACAATATGTTTCGCCGCCGGAAGCACAGGCTTCCATGCCGGAGGTAAAGCCCAACCGCCGTCTCTATTCAAATTCGGGCGCCGTCCGATCTCTATAGCTTCGTGTACCTTACGTTGTATAAAACGTTTCTCAAGTACCAACACTCTTCGATCGAAACGGACAAAATGAGACGCACCGGGTTCGACGACTTGTTCAGCGACCGCGGAATTATTCGTGTCCAGCTTCCGTACACTGCGTATGTGCTCAGACTACCTAGCAGACACATTACGTCCCGTCTCCCCGATGTACGCCTTGCCACACTCACAGGGTATTTCATATACGCCCGGGCTACCGAACGGATCTTTATCTTTAGGTGACCCTGTTAGTGTGGCAAGGCGTACATCGGGGAGACGGGACGTAATGTGTCTGCAAGGTAGTAGGTAATCATTCGAGCTATTTTTACTTTCAAAACCGGTTCTGCTGCAGGCCTGGATGGTATCTCACCCCAACACCAAAATCAAAAGATTTGACATCTCACTCCACAGGTGATGCAGGCAAAAAACTCGTAAATTCTTTAATTAATTACATGTATTTGGGCAATATTAACCCTCAAATAGTCCCCATTTTATACGGCGCAAACCTGATCGCCCTCACCAAAAAAGACGGAGGGGTGAGACCAATTGCCCTTGGTTCAACACTTCGCCGACTAGCATCCAAAATTGCAGTCCGTCACATCGTATCCAAACTACAACCTCAGTTTGAACCCGTACAGTTGGGCTTGGGTACAAAAGGAGGCTGTGAGGCAGCAGTCCACTCCCTGCGCTCATTCCTCTCGTCACCGTCGTGCGAAATGTTGATCAAAATTGACGTAAACAATGCATTTAATTCGGTAAACAGGGACACTCTGCTAACAGAAATCAAACACAGTATTCCAGAAATTTATAATTACCTACTACATTGTTATGCAGATCCAACAAAATTATTATACCGCTCAAATGTTTTATCTTCAGAAGTCGGCTGTCAGCAGGGTGACCCTCTCGGACCAGCAATTTTTAGTTTGGCTATCAACCCCATTATTCAAAATTTAAAATCAAAATTTATCGTCTGGTATTTGGACGACGGGACTCTTGGAGGCGACATGGACACTGTTTTTTCCGATTTATTTACCATCCAAACAAAGTTTAAAAACATTGGCTTAGAGTTAAATTTTAATAAATGTGAACTCTATAACCAAAGTTTGTCATGTGACACCGATGTAAAAGAGAAATTCGATAAAGTGACACCTGACATTAAAATTGTCACTAAGAGTTCGCGTTGCCTCCTTGGCTCGCCGATATCTTTGAAGATTCTTTTTCCGACTATATACTAAGTTATGTTTCGAAATTCCAAAACTGTGCCAGCCGCCTTGTCCAAATAAGCCCTCATTACGCAATATCAATTCTTAAAATCTGCCTTTTTGTTCCAAAATTAACATATGTACTTCGCTGCTGCCCCTTTTGGAGATTTCCAAATCTCTTGTTACCTCTGGATGATCTTATTAAAACAAATTTAGAAACAATTTAAACATACAACTCAGCGAACAGTCCTGGACTCAGGCATCCCTTCCCATTCGTTACGGTGGGTTGGGAATACGCAAAATTAGTAGTGTTTCCTTACCGGCATTTTTGTCTTCTGCCCACAGCTCAGTTAATCTTGTAGGTAAAATCCTAAGGGTTCTGCCCTCAAACTATGAGATTGCTGACTTGGCAGAAGCTAAAAATGCTTGGTCATTTGCTTGTCCGGGAAAGGATTCCCCTGACCACTCCATGTCCCAGAGGAGTTGAGATGACACCTTGTGTAAAATCTCCTTTGATTTTCTCCTCAGCCGCAGCACAGGTCCTGATAGAGCATGGCTGCTAGCGTCGGGCACCAAGGAAGCCGGCGGTTGGATTCACGCCTACCCCTCGCCAAATACCGTCACCTTCCTGGAGCCCGATACACTACGTGTGGCAACGTGCCTGCGGCTGGGGTTAAAGACATGTACACCCCATAGATGCCCTTGCGGCAGCGATGTCGTCCCTCTGGGCCACCACGGGCTGTCATGTCAAAAAAGCGCCGGCCGTTTCTCTAGGCACGCCGCGCTTAACGACATAATCCGCCGTTCTCTTGCCAGCGTTAATGTCCCGGCTTTGCTGGAACCTACCAGCATCGCCAGAGACGATGGTAAGAGACCGGACGGGATGTCTTTGATTCCATAGAGATTGGGAAGAACACTAGTGTGCGACGCTACCTGTGTAGACACTCTGGCTCCTTCCAATATCCATGGAACATCTCATAAGGCAGGCGCGGCGGCCGAAGCGGCCGAAAAATTAAAAGCACATAAGTACAGGGGTCTCAGCTCTGAATACGATTTTGTTCCACTTGGAGTTGAGACCCTTGGTCCGTGAGGGCCCAGTGCACATCAACTGTTTAGGCAAATTTCTAAAAGACTGGTCGACATCACGGGGGACCGAAGAGCTGGCGGGGAACGCATTAGCGTTGCTATACAGCGAGGAAATGCTGCCAGCGTCTTCGGCACTATGCCAAAGGGGTCCGATTTTTTAAGTCTTTTTTAGGGTTCCGTACCCAAAGGGTAAAAACGGAACCCTATTACTGAGACTTCGCTGTCCGTCTGTCCGTCCGTCCGTCTGTCACCAGGCTGTATCTCAAAAACTGTGATAGCTAGACAGTTGGTTTTTTCACAGATGATATATTTCTATTGCCGCTATAACAACAAATACTAAAAATAAAATAAAATAAATATTTAAGGGGGCTCCCATACAACAAACGGGTTGGTTGCGTTAACTTTGCACCTCATTTGTATGGGGTGCTATACATACCAGGTGCAAACTTAACTTAACCACTTAAGGATGAAAAGTGTTTGTACGGAACCCTCGGTGCGCGAGTCCGACTCACACTTGACTGGTTTTTAATATTAAATTTAATCTGTTTTAGCCTTTTACTTTAGTTAGTTCTTAGTTTATAGTTAGTATTTTAATTTCTTTAGTGTTATGGGTACCTACATCGCTATACTCTTACCTCCCTAAATACTGCCGTCGTATCGAAATAGGGCGCTTCTACATAAACTTGAAAACGGAGAAAAAAAAAATTTTGTAAATTTGAAATTAAAAAATTCGCTGCGTGAAAGAATATAAAAAATGTGATACTTTTTTAATGCAAAAACGTGTAGAAGCATTTGAGCTATAGGGATTGATATGCAAAATCCAATTTGGATAACATTTAATAATAAATAAATGATATTTTATCTTTTCTCTTAGTAAAAAAAATACAAATAAATACTTTTTCACTTCTCCTGCTCAAAAAGTACGTCATTTTAAGTTCGCAAAGCGGGGCTAAAATAGTACATTTAGCCCCTAGGGTTTAAAAGGAAACCATATAATCCCATACAAATTTCTATGCCACTGAAAAAAAAATCTTGTTACCGACCAGCTACATACTATTTACAAATAAAATAAGCCAACCTGCAACCTGATCAGATCGACTCAATTAAAAAAATAAACCAAAGAGTTTTTATTTACAATATACTGGAATATTATCTGAAATTTTATTTTAGCACGTTTTATAATCAACGAAAAGGCTGTAACATTAAATATAAAAAAAAAACGGTCAAGTGCGAGTCGGACTCGCGCACCGAGGGTTCCGTACAAACACTTTCCATCCTTAAGTGGTTAAGTTAAGTTTGCACCTGTATGTATAGCGCTCCATACAAATGAGGTGCAAAGTTAACGCAACCAATCCCGTTTGTTGTATGGGAGCCCCCCTTAAATATTTATTTTATTTTATTTTTAGTATTGTTGTTATAGCGGCAATAGAAATACATCATCTGTGAAAATTTCAACTGTATTACCGTTTTTGAGATACCGCCTGGTGACATACGGACGGACGGACGGACAGCGAAGTCTCAGTAATAGGGTACCGTTTGTACCCTTTGTACCTTTTGGTTTGTACCGTTTGACACTCAGATATATTTGGCCTCGCTCACTGCGTTCGCTCGTCCAAATAATTACCTCGTGTCATAATGGCTTGTTTTAGCCCCTTGTCAAACAATCTACTATTCTAGCCAGACACGTCTTTTTACTGTAATATAATAGTAGATTGTACGACAAGTGCATAAAACGCATCATTTTACACGAGACGTTTATCCATCCGAGCGAGCTTGCGAGCGAGGATGAATATAAAGTCGAGTGTAAAATGCGTTTTATGGACGAGTTGCACACTCTACTTTTCATTTCGATTGCGAGGAAATGAAACTGTATCATGTAAATAACATATATACACATATCATGATTTTTTTTTTTTTTTATGTCATAGGGGGCAAACGAGCAAACGTATCGCCTGATGGAAAGCGATTACCGTCGCCCATAAACACCTGCAACACCAGAGGAGTCACAAGTGCTTGCCTACCCGGAGGACGAAGATAGAATGCCTCTATGCTAGTAATTTCACCAGTATACCTACTTAAAAACAAATTTAATAAAAATTTAAAGTTTAAATATTTCTCATTTGTCTAATAGCAATGAGAAATATTTAAAGTAATAGTTTAAAAAGTAATAAATAATAGTACATAAAAGTTACAAGTTTATTTCAAGAAGTTTTATAGTGTACTTTGGCTGTTGGTATATTTGCCTTGGTCTTAGAATACTAACTAAACGAAATAAAATAAAGAGTTAAAACCCTTTCCAGACCTTCCGATCCGATCCGATTTATCGGAAGAAATCGGGTAATGTGTAGTGCAATTGTTAGGATCTTATACACTACACATTATCCGATTTCTCCCGATAAATCGGATCGGATCGGAAGGTCTGGAACGGGTTTTATTGTATGAAGTTTTATGTTTTTTTTTTTACCGTTTTTAAGAACCTTTTTCGTGTGGCTGTTGGACCGATCGCCTTGGTCTTCAACGACGATTTTACTTTATGCTCTAGAGCATAAAAAACGACTTTATGTCGCCTACGCACAGCATAAAGTCGACATTTTAGAGCGAGAGAAGTGAAATAGTAGATTGTTTGACAAGGGGCTAAAACAAGCCATTGTGACACGAGGTAATTATTTGGACGGGCGAACGAAGTGAGCGAGGCCAAATATATCTGAGTATCATAATGGCTTGTAGCCCCGTGTTAAACACTCTGCTTTTCACTTCGACTGAAAACAATAAAAATCTTAAAAATTAAATTTTTTTATTTTAAGAAAAATCAAAAGTACCATTTGAGCAATTTTTAGGGTTCCGTAGCCAAATGGCAAAAAACGGAACCCTTATAGATTCGTCATGTCTGTCTGTCCGTCTGTCCGTCTGTCCGTCTGTCCGTCTGTCTGTCCGTCCGTATGTCACAGCCATTTTTTTCCGAAACTATAAGAGCTATACTGTTGAAACTTGGTAGGTAGATGTATTCTGTGAACCGCATTAAGATTTTGATGCAAAAATAAAAAAATAATAATAAATATTGGGGGCTCCCCATACTTAGAACTGAAACTCAAAATTTTTTTTTTCATCAAACACATACGTGTGGGGTATCTATGGATAGGTCTTCAAAAATGATGTCGAGGTTTCTAAAATATTTTTTTTCTATACCGAATAGTTTGCGTGACAGACGCTTCCAAAGTGGAAAAAAGTTGGTCCCCCCCCTCTAACTTCTAAAATAAGGAAATGAAAAATCTAAAAAAAACATGATGTACATTACTATAAAAACTACCAACGAAAATTGTTTTGAACGAGATCTAGTAAGTAGTTTTTTTTTAATATTTTAATACCTAACTTTGCACCTAATTTATATGGGGCGCTATACATACCAGGTGCAAACTTAACTTAACCACTTAGGGATGGAAAGTGTTTGTACGGAACCCTCGGTGCGCGAGTCCGACTCGCACTTGTTTATATTTAATGTTACAGCCTTTCCTGGTAAATTTATTGAAGATTCGCGCGTATTTTTTTTAAGTGGAAGCAGGTTTAGTCGCGTTGTGATCAGAAAAATATAAGAATGGAATAAAATTTAATTTATTTTATCATTTATATTCTTAGCCAAGATAAAATGTTTAAGATTAAATTTATTTCGTTGATTATAAAACGTGCTAAAATAAAATTTCAGATAATATTACAGTACATTGTAAATAAAAACTTTTTGGTTTATTTTTTTAATTGGGTCGATCTGATCAGGTTGCAGGTTGGTTTATTTTATTTGTAAATAGTATGTAGCTGGCCTGTAACAAGATTTTTTTTTTCAGTGTCATAGAAATTTGTATGGGATTATATGGTTTCCTTTTAAACCCTAGGGACTAAATGTACTATTTTAGCCCCGCTTTGCGAACTCAAAACGACGTACTTTTTGAGCAGGAGAAGTGAAAACGTCTTTTCAGCGTAGTTTTTAGGGTTCCGTAGCCAAATGGCAAAAAACGGAACCCTTATAGATTCGTCATGTCTGTCTGTCTGTCCGTCTGTCCGTCTGTCCGTCCGTATGTCACAGCCATTTTTTTCCGAAACTATAAGAGCTATACTCTTGAAACTTGGTAGGTAGATGTATTCTGTGAACCGCATTAAGATTTTGATTCAAAAATAAAAAAATAATAATAAATATTGGGGGCTCCCCATACTTAGAACTGAAACTCAAAAAAATTTTTTTCATCAAACACATACTTGTGGGGTATGGGTTACTAATGTGTTGCACAAAATTGATTGGCATATTTTCGTTTCGCATAGCAACCATTGGCACAATCATCATTTCGCACAATTGCTTTTTGCCTAAATTTCTTGGCATACTATCATTTCGCACACGTTTCTTTGGCAGAATAGTACATTGGCATAATGTTGATTAGAACAATACTCCTATGGTCGAATAATTGTGTCGTCGAAATTTATATGGCATAATATTCCGTTTGCATGATTATTTTAATACACCGAAAAATGAAAAGTCCGACTCAATATTAATACGAAACAACAAAATACCTACCTAATCTAAGCCAAGTCGGACCTGCGCGGCTCGCTCGCTTCGCTCGCTCGTTAGGGTCATAGTTCAACCTAACACTCCTCCTCGCTTCGCTCGTCGTCGTACCTAACCTAAGCCAAGTTTGATCTGCCTTAAGGTGAAATAGGTAATGTTAGGAATCGTAAGCCAAGTCGGACCTGCGTGGCTCGCTCGCTTCGCTCGCTCGTTAGGGTCGCAGTTCAACCTAACACTCCTCCTCGCTTCGCTCGTCGTCGTACCTAACCTAACCCAACTCGGATCTGCCTTAAGGTGAAATTGGTAATGTTAGGAATCGTAAGCCAAGTCGGACCTGCGTGGCTCGCTCGCTTCGCTCCCTCGTTAGGGTCGCAGTTCAACCTAACACTCCTCCTCGCTTCGCTCGTCGTCGTACCTAACCTAAGCCATGTCGGACCTGCCTTACTTACCTGCCTTGCCTTCGTTTCTGTGAGGGACGCAGTTTCAACCTAACCTAACCTGGTTTTCTGGCAGCGATTCGGTTCTGTGGGCATGCTATGGTACAATTATGCCGCAATAAATTCGGCGGAACTTATATTGTGCTACATAAAATTCTGCGAAATAAAAGTTGGCGATATTAGTATTCTGCTATACAAATTTGTGCCAAATGAATATTATGCGACATAACAATTGTGGTAAGTATATAATTATGCGATAGTATCATTCGGCTAAAAATGATTGTGCGAAAACGATTATGCGAAGTGTATTTCGGACAAAAGAGATTGTGCAAGATAAGGGGTACCCGTGGGGTATTTATGGATAGGTCTTCAAAAATGATATCGAGGTTTCTAAAACATTTTTTTTCTAAACCGAATAGTTTGCGTGACAGACGCTTCCAAAGTGGAAAAAAGTTGGTCCCCCCCCTCTAACTTCTAAAATAAGAAAATGAAAAATCTAAAAAAAACATATGATGTACATTACTATAAAAACTACCAACGAAAATGGTTTTGAACGAGATCTAGCAGGTAGTTTTTTTGTTAATACCAAATACCTAACTTTGCACCTAATTTATATGGGGCGCTATACATACCAGGTGCAAACTTAACTTAAACACTTAGGGATGGAAAGTGTTTGTACGGAACCCTCGGTGCGCGAGTCCGACTCGCACTTGGCCGGTTTTGTTTATTAAAACTTCTTTTTTACTTAGTAATAATACGCATAGCGCATTTTAGTTAACGAAATAAAAAGGACGCATATAGCCATTAAATGCTTTTTAACGTAGGTTGTAAGTAAAACATTGACCTACTTAAAAAGAAAAAAAACAGATACGTCTGTAACGCATTTTGATTTTTGATTTTTGACCAGCCCAGCCCTTATACTTGGTACATTATTGTTGAAGTGAAGGAAGTAGGCCATTGCTTTTTTTTTAGTTACGTTACCTACAAATAAGTTTTAGTTTTACCGCTTTATAAATGTCAAAACGGAATTCTTGCATTGACGACTTTTTATTTGTTTTCATAAAAAGTACAAGTGTATTTTTTTTCCGAAAACGTCAAAAGCTATTTGAAGCAACTGATCTTAGCTTATGTATGCCTTTTCTATATGGCCGTTTTTTTTAATGATTGTACCTGTCTCCTTTGAAGAAAATGTATATTTTAATACGACAACCCTTTAAATTTAAAGAAGAGCAAACTAATATATTTATGTATATTTATTACAGTAGACTCAAAATATACACCAGACTTATAATCAAAGCAAGAATAGGTTTAGCAAACGTGGCTGTTAAAAATAAAAATAATTTAATGACCGCAAATATATCCCATAAAATAAAAAATAACAAACGAAATTTTTTTATAGGGTGCATAGTTTTCTATGGGTGTGAAAATCAATCATGACGCAAAGGTAAGGGAAGGTACGGAAAACCTTCGAAATGTGGTGTTGGTGAAGCATTTAACAGTAAATGGTTGAACACCATAAGTCCGGTCCGGTCCAGGGATAGTGGCGCTACAAACAGCTTTCATATGGCAATAATGTGCATACGTTATATTATTAAACATGAGTAGCGATTTATCACAGACCAAACTGAATTTTTTTTTTACCGGAATGCTGCTCAATCCTTCGTTGCGAAATAATTACTGAATTCTATTGAAAAAACTTGACTTTTATCACTGTGAACAGTTTTGGCTTTATCATGAAAAAAATACTAAAATGGAATATCTAAAAAGTCCTGTTTCCTCTTTGTTTACTTACATCAGTGACATTCACTGACTTTCAACGTTAGTTACCAAAAATGTGTCGTTGTCATTAAAGTAGTACCTCTAAAGAACCGCATTATGGCGTGGGTTGAAAAACACCCTGTAAGAGTATACATACTATACCTATCAGCTACACCGACGGGAGTTTGAGTCTTTAATTTATGATGATAATTTAATGAAAACTTTAAAATTTCCTTCAACTGCCTGGACGCATCTGATTGAATTGATATCCAACCGCGAGCCCCCTTTACCCCGCACGCTTAACTTTATTTTATTTATTTATTTAATCTTTATTGCACAAAAGAAAACTTATCGTACAAAAGGCGGACTTAATGCCATGAGACATTCTCTACCAGTCAACCTTAGGGCAAAGCGGAAAAATTGTAGGTGGTGCAACTAACTTACACATAAGTAACAAAACATAATTATAATACGTACTTTACTACGTAGAAAAGACGGTACTGACACTTGCGCCTGACTTATTGTGACTTAAATGGTGATTTCACTAAGATGAAAAGGCGCAACTACGCAGAACCGTCTTTTCTTCATATTATCGTGTAGAAGCGCCATTTATTTTTATGAAAATGTCCATATTTTACTAAAATAAGAAAACGCTTTTGCTTAGATGGGTCTTTTTATTTTAGCATACATCAGAAATGCCTTTTCTCATTCGTTGTATACGCGGTATCCCGCAGATACGTCCTTTTTGATTGTAGGTTTCACAGGGTTCACCAGGATACAGATAGCCTTTTTATACATGTACCAGAACGTTTTTCCTTGCTGGGCTTGTATTGCTCGCCTTCTTTTGTTAACCCTCTCCCATTCATATCATCATTAGAATCATTTGTTAAAAATAACTCTCGATGTCTGGACTGCTTTATAGTGGCCGGCGATATTAACATTAATATCAATGTTCCCTCTGATCCCCATTCCTCTGAATATTTATGTGTGATGGCAAGTCTCGGGTTTGTTTCGGCAATTGATAAGCCGACGAGGAAAAATACCTGTTTGGATCACATTTTTGTGAGGTCAGGGAAGGAGTTAGCGTCAGTCGTCTGTGCTTCCGATATTACTGACCACGATTTAGTGATGGTCGGGGTTACGGCTCTCAACAAAGTGAAGTTTGCCAAACCATCAAAAACCGTGATTAAACAGAACGTGGAGGCTATCAGAGCGGAACTAATGAACGAGAATTGGCAACTGGTCACTAGCAAAACATCTGCTACTGAAGCTGCTAATGCTTTTTACTCTATACTGACTGACGCAATTTCAAGAAACACCTCTCAAAAAACAGTGAGCCGATCAAAGGTAATCCTAAAGCCTTGGATGACTCCCGGCTTAATCAAATGTTCTAGAGTAAGAGATAAATTACACGCTAGCTACCGGAAAAACCCCCAAAACGAAATAGCCAGACTTACTTACACGAGATACAGAAATTTTTATATTGACAATTTACGGAAAACAAAAGATGACTACGACCGAAAGCAACTCGCAGAGAATAAAGACAATCCCAGAAAACTATGGAAGACCATTAGAAACATAACCCACCTCAGTCAGGACAAGCAAACGCCCCATGAACTAGCTTCTATCAAATCTAACACTCTAGACTCATTAAATCACACAAATGAATTCTTTTCTTCGGTGGGGGAAAAACTGGCAAATGACATCCTTGCTCAAAGTAATGCGACTGAGGCTTCTTTGTCAACCAAGGCCACCGTACCGAATTCCCCCGTAAATTCTATGTTTATTAATCCCATTGACGAAAATGAAGTAGAAAAACAAATTCTTAATTTAAAACTGGAGAGCGCTTCTGGCATGGACGAATTGAACAATCGCATTCTTTTAAGTCTAAAAGACTACATTGTTAAGCCACTCGTCTATATTTTCAACCTGAGCATCTCATCGGGGGTTTTCCCGGAGAGCTGGAAAGTAGCAGCTGTAGTCCCCATCCATAAAGGAGGAGCTAAGGACTGCCCTGGGAATTATCGCCCGATTTCGTTACTTAGCAGCATTTCCAAAATTTTAGAAAAGATCATTAATAACCAGTTGATCGGCTTCCTAGAATCAGAAAATCTTCTTTCCCCAAGACAATTTGGATTTCGAAAGAACCGATCTACTGAACAGGCTGCCACCTTGCTAGTTGATTTAATATCTTCCTACCTTGATAAGGGAGAAGCTTGTGTGGGCGTCTTTTTGGACCTGGCTAAGGCGTTTGACACTGTCTCAATCCCGATATTGCTAAGGAAGCTTGAACTATTAGGCATAAGAGGTACTGCCTGGGATTGGTTTAAAAGTTACCTCACAAACCGGAAACAGTGTGTTAGACTGGGCACCTTAGTCAGTAATCCAGTACCAATATCCTTTGGTGTTCCACAGGGAAGCATTCTCGGGCCTACCCTGTTTCTGATATATCTTAACGACATGATATGTCTGCCAATAGGGCAGGCAGAGATCGTCTGTTACGCGGATGACACCGCATTGGTCTTTCACGATGTTTCATGGACGCGATGCTTCGAAGTTGCGGAAAGTGGCTTGTCAGCGCTGGCAAATTGGCTTGAGAATAACCTGCTCTCCCTGAACGTTTTAAAAACAAACTACCTCTGTTTCTATAAAACTGCCTCTTCCGCTCCTCGCTCACGTCCAGACATTAAGCTCTCATGTAATCGTGCGGTGGACGAATCTACAAAACTTGCCCGGGATTGCAAAGTCATTAGTAACTGCTCCACTGTAAAGTACCTTGGAATCACGTTGGACGAGAATCTGAACTTTAAAAAACACATTGAGATAGTGTCTGCTAGAGTCAGAAAGTTAGTGTTTGTCATGAAATTACTGAGAAACTCTGCAGGGCAAGATTTGCTAAAGCTTGTCTATACTTCGATGTGTCAGTCGATCTTGTCGTACTGTATAGGCGTTTGGGGTGGCTCCAGTACCTCTGCACTCTTACCTCTCGAAAGGGCGCAGCGCTTTGTGCTCAAGGTCATGCTTAGGAAACCCCGACAATTCCCAACGACTGCTCTCTATAAAGCTGCGGACGTTCTTAGTGTGAGGCAGTTAATGATCTTGCGAGTTTCGTCTCAAGTACATCTTAAAACTCTTAATTCTGAAGAGTATCCTGCTTTAATCGCCAAAAGAGTTTTCAGATTACCTACTCCCCGCACAAAAACTGCATTTGCACGACGTCTCCCCAATTTTCTGCACCCATACATCTACAATTTAGTGGTTAAGGCATGCAACATTTCCGAAAACTCCCCTCGTGAAGCAAAATCTAAGACTCTCAACTGGCTGAAAGGTCTAAGTTACAGTCAAACCGAGCAACTGCTGAAGGCAACTTAATTCCGTACACTGACACACTTAACTCCGTAGCCTCACATACACGCACTCACACGTTTACACACACTTATACACTTACCTACACACATACACACACTTGTACACAACTAATATATTGTATACTATTACTAACTCAGCTTAGATATACGTACTATAAATTTTATGGTTATTTCATCCATTTCATTGATAAAACTTAATTTTGGCTGTATTGTAACCGGTTAAAATAAATTTTTGTAACTGTATTGTTTTAAACCGAATCTGGTCACCACATGACAGGCATTGCCTAGCGTGGGACCGCTGGACAATTGTAATATGTTATTTAGGTTCTTCTTTTTAAATAAACAATTTTTATTTTTACTTTTATTTTTATTTTTTTAGGGTTCTGTTCATCTTTAGTCAAATTTAAAAATACTGGTAGATCCGTCTTTTTTTGCTGATTCCGAATATGTATAGAACTCATTTTTGACAAAAATGTTAGATGCGCCCTTTTTCGATATGACGGCAGAATAACCTTGTTCGAGTTGTTTTTGGCGTTGCGAGTGATGTGTTGTTCGAGAGATGAGTTTCAACGTTAACGGCCGAGTTTACGGCTCCACACTTCAAATAAACAATTGGCGTCAATTCAATGTTTTCTCAGAAACATAAAATGTACTTATTGCCAATTTTTTTGATATATACTAATTTTAAAACAATGCAAATAGAATAAAGTAAGTTTCAGTGGCCTGCTATCAGAACAGATTTTATGAAATTCAATACAATCTGTTTCGACCATATCTTGCTATGATTTTAATTTAGCAACCAGCATCCTCAACCAGAGCACATCATATGCTATACTTTCACAATGTCTTGCACCGCCTTCATTTAGTGAGTTCCAGTAACCTTCACCACTTCATAAGTCCACCTTGTGAGGACCCTACGTTTTTTTGGTGCTTGGTTACCACTGAAAGTACCCGTCTACCCCATCCTTTCAGTTTTGCATTTCTTCAAGCTCCATCGATTATTCTGGTTCCTCTCTGGATCTTATTACTCCTAATTTGATTTTGCAGAGAAACTCCGAGCATAGCCCTTTGGGACTTTAGCCACTTTGAGACATTCTCGGACAATGCTGTTGCGTACATAATAACATTATTATGTACGCAAAGTACGTGATTGATCTCGGACCTAATGTAGGTACGAAATACGGAAAATATATTGTAATCGTAACAACATTGTAGCAGAATGTAAAGTAGACATCGAAATATTCCAGAACGCAATTGTCTCTAATCCTCCACATTCAACGACTTCGTTATCGCACAATTAGTCCGCTGCGATGATGATTCGATGACATTTGCGCGGCGTGGCTTCGTGTGCTGTCAGTGTGTTGATATTCGATTTGCAATGTGATTTGCACTAATCATCGATTTTCATTAGCATTTCGACATGATAACCATTTTGCATATATGCATGAATTTGTGGATACAATAAACTCCTTCGGAGGGATTTAGTTCTACGTGATCATCTCTAAATTTCAAAACACATAGGTACATGAAAACAATGCTAGTAAAAAAATATGTGAACCAAATAATTATACAAATGCGTATGCATATTTCACGATGTAAGAAAATATGACAATATTTTCAGATATTCGAAGCCGATACTAGTAAATAAATATCGGCCAAGTGCGAGTGGGACTCGCGCACGAAGGTTCCGTACCATTATCTGTAAGTTTGTTGTAAGGGGGCCCCTTAAATATTTATTTTATTTTATTTTTAGTATGTGTTGTTATAGCGGCAATAGAAATACATCATCTATGAAAATTTCAACTGTCTAGCTATCACCGTTCTTGAGATACAGCCTGGTGACAGACAGACGGATAGACGGACGGACTGCGAAGTCTCAGTAATAGGGTCCCGTTTTTACCCTTTGGGTACGGAACCCTAATAAACGGTTACATATAATTATGTTAATGTTTGATGTTTCACATAGAAAGAAGTGATATACATGTCCCTCACATTTAAGTGAAAATATAAGTGGGTCTATTAATAATTACCTGTACGTATTTTCATTCATAAAAAAAAAATCATTGTGTAAACCAAAAATGAAATATATAAAAGTAGTTACTGGTACAAATACAAAATAATTCGACAGCCGAAGTGTCGTAAATAGTACAATAAATATTTACTGCTATTAACGTTTCACGTCTAAGACGCTTTTAATCCGGCAGCAGTAAAAAAGTTAGCCGTTATAAAATTTTAGGGTGCTGTTTACCACAAGCTACGAGTACTCTCTATAGGACGTTAAGATAACGTTTATACTTTTTTGCAGAGTAAACATCGGTATTATGTCTGAACCGCTCAATATTTAAGCATTGTATAACGTTGATGTTAGGTACCTATACCTACCTATCTAAGCATGTGCATAAGTAAATTACATACAGCGTGTATATTTGATATAACCGCAAACTTTACGGGGTCTTAGTATATACAGGGTGTAACCGACGGTGTACCGAAAACTGAAACCATGGCTTCAGACCATTATTCTGGGCTGGAAAAAAGTGCAAATGTCTGAAAAAATTCACAAATTTTCTTCGCGAGTTTTTATTTTTTCTTTATTTTTCCGTTAATCGAACTCTACCAGTAACAATTTTTCATGAAAAATCGCATGAAAATAGCATTTTCCGCAAAACACGCAATGTATCACAAACAGTATTATGTAAGCTTTACGGTACAAACAGAGCGCGTGGAGTGGGAAAGATAACGGTACTGGCCGGTCATTGATCCGCTAGGCCAGTGCGCTCGCACTGTTTTAATTACCTACCCTCATTAATGTTTACCTACCCGCACATTTTATTTGCTTTACTTGCTTGAATGAAAATAATCTTGTTAGACTGTTTTAATTTATCGGTCAGTTGTTATTGGTGTTAGGTAGTACACTAGTTGTGATCTGTGGTTGCGTTGTTTTTGTGGTTGCATTCATTCATGTCATTCGATGCGCATTGGCGTAACGGTATGTTTTGCGCTGACGCGTGAGTGGAGTGGGGAGCGCCGCTTGCCGCGTGCTCCCCTCCCCGCGCGTCTGCACCCGAGAGAATTGGACGCAATACATTGCGCGTCGAGTTTTATAATTTATTTTGGAAAATCTTATCCTTGAGTTTTCCGAGAAAATGAACACTCGTTTTCAGTTTGTGATTATGGTCTAAAACTACAGTTTTCGTTTTCGGTACGCTGTCGGTTACACCCTGTATATAGCACCGTAAATTATAAAAAAAGTCGAACTTTTTTTTTCATATAAAATAATTCAGCACGCAATGTATTTTTTGTTGTTGTTTGTTGACACTTAACGTAATGTGAAAACTGTCACTATCACTAGTAATAACTACGCCACTTAAATTACGCTATGGGAGTTAACGCTAAATTAATAATTGTTATAAATATTAGATTATAGCACTAAAATCTCCGTCTGGCTTCAATTTGCGGTTATATCAAATATACACGCTGTATATTTACGTCAAGCTCCTTCTACCTACTCAAATGCATACCAATGGCGTGGTGTCCACAAAAGTCGATTCCCAGACCAGTTCGATTGCCAGGTTGCCTATTTCAAAGTATTTGAGCACCTTGTCGTGTCTTGTGCACTCACCAGACTGATGACCTGGTAAAGATCGCCGAAGTGAGGAAGGCGCAGAATCGAACATGATAGCGGTTTTTTGCAGAAGCCTATCCAGTTATCCGGCAACATGATAGCCTTGTCTTTATCGTTCTAGAAGAACTAAACATGCCAATCTGACTTGAATGCCTAGGAGCATATTTAATACCCAAAAAATAAGAAAAAATTGGGCAAGTGCGAGTCCGACTCCGTTTTTACCTTTTGGGTACGGAACCCTAAAAACTGGAAAACCCGGTGTAGACGATAGTTTGAGAACACTATCCCAAGTGTTTACATAAAAAAACACGAACCTTTGGTTCATGATTTATTCTCTGGTAGCGAAATCAATCTAGAAAGCATCTCAAATGTCAACGGAACCCCGGCCTCTGACCCAACCACTTTAAGCGGTGTTGTGTGTGACATCGACCAAGGTATCTTTGGCTACCATAGATATTGAGAAAATATTTACACCTAGATCGTACAAAGCGATGCATCAATTTTTCGCTAGGATGGCTAAAGTGTGGAACCCTCTTGGATACAAAAGTATTGCATTGACGTCTAACTTCCATATTCAATATACTTAAGTAACCACTGAAAACATATTTCTCAGAGCGTTACTTAATGGATCATCATTTGATACAGTTGGAATAGTGGATAATGTCACTGAGATGTTGTTGAAGAGTCTTCAATTTAAAATAGGTACTCAAAGATAGTTGAATAACCATGTGAGTAGGTATACATTTTCAATTGATTTGTATCCACCCACAAAACACAGGATTTTGACACTTCCTGTAAAAGCACCAATTTGACTTTTACGAGTAGCAATAGCCTCAGGTCACGATTTTTTTTTTATAAACGGAAAGAATCGGAAATGTCGAAGTGACCTTCGGCCTCTGATCCCAACCGTTGTTAGAGAACCGTTTGACTCCTGTTTGTCTAGCGTTAATAAAAGGATAAGGTGGAAAGAATTATTAATCGGTAGATTCGGTAGTGATACAGTTATGTAAGTGCAATCCATTGATTTCTTGAATTGATAATTTTGGAGACTTAGGGATATTTTTTTTAAACGAAGGAGCTTGCATACAATATCGAATCTGCCACCCCGAGCTCCGCCATTTCGTAGTGTGGCCAGTGTGAAGTTTGGCAGTATAAAATATATGATGTAGTAGTATAAACTATATGATAAAGTAACGGCGTCGCCTTTTTCTAATATTTCTTCAGTTCTACCTGATCTTATTGTCAGTTTGTTGTTGTCTTGTCCATCGTCTTTAAGTCCGTGTCACCCTACATACGTATGTAAATCAAGGTAATGGCATCGTCTTATTTCGCTATTTGCTCAGTTCTACCTGCATCATATGTATCACATCTCATTTGTTGCAGTCCCGTGCATCGTCTCTAAGTCCGTGTGGCCCAACACGCGTATGTAAATCTACGTAATGTCCGTCGTCGCCTTCTTCCGTTATGTGCTCAGTTCTATCTGCCGGCCTTTGACGGCGCTCAAAGGCTCCAATGTATGAGATTGCTTTTATCTTGTATTCGATTGTGGCCGACCGATTTTCCCGAGGTCTTATTACTTACACAGATATTGAAAGGAATATGGAATAAGTAACTTGAAGAGTTATATCATTGCGAGTATCTTTTTTTAGCCATCAAAGTTTGAACTCACGCCTAACCGGTCCATATTTATACAATATACCAATAAAGCGGAACTACATCACACTGCAATTTTATATTACTTGATTTCTAATGGGCTATTGTTACAGTTTTTTTCTTACCGCTTGCAGCTAATGCTTGACAGTCAAACTGACAAACACTCAGTTTAATTTCCAATAAAACAAAGCAAAATATAGTTTAACGGTTTCACTCGAGTAACGTTAACTGCATTGCCGCGTCGGTACAATGTCGTTTAGATGACCTGTCGCAGTTCGCACGTTGCCGCAGCAATTGTCGACGTGACCAATTCACTACAATGTGCGCAATGTTTACTATTTATAATGTTAGTGTCACGAACTATGCCTAAACCTTGGACGGAGCTGAACACGGGTTTGAATGACAGCTCAGCTCAAAGGGAGGTCCCTCGCACTTACGAAACACTCCCAACGTCACATTTACGTCACGGGGATATCGGTGGAGCCGACTGTACTCGAGCGGATTTATTCAATAGGGGTTTGCGATCGTCAAACCATATCTCGATTTTATTTTGGAATTATTTTATAAATTTTAACTGTTTTGAGTAATTATGAGCGTTTTAAAGAAGGAAGGGTAAAATTATAGTAGTTTTTATACTCGCAGACTTTAATCTCATGCTCTAAAAGTTGGACTTTATGCTGTGCCTGGGCGACAAAAAATAGCTTTTTATGCTGTAGAGCATAAAGTAAACTCGTCGTCGAAGACCTTGGTCTTCGTCGATCGGTCCAACAGCCACACGAACAACTTAAAACTTAAACCCGTTCCAGACCTTCCGATAATGTGTAGTGTAATAGATCCTAACAATTTCTCTACTCATTATCCGATTTCATCTGATAATTAGGATCGGATCGGAAGGTCTGGAACGGGTTTTAGCTGACATAATAATAACAATGATAAAATTTGCTTAATAAACAAATTAAAAAAAAACTTAAAACTTCATAGAATAAACTCTTTATTTTATTTAGTTTTGTTAGTATTCTAAGACCAAGGCAAAGATACCAACAGCCAAAGTACACAATAAAACTTCTTGAAATAAATTTGTAACTTTAATTTACTATCATTTATTACTTTTTAAATTTATTTCTCATTGCTCTAATGGAACTTTAAATTTTAATTAAATTTGTTTTTAATTATAGTATTTACATGATGCAGTTTCATTTCCTCGCAATCGAAGTGAAAAGTAGAGTGTGTAACTCGTCCATAAAACGCATTTTACACTCGACTTGATATTCATCTTCGCTCGCAAGCTCGCTCGGATGGGTAAACCTTTCGTGTAAAATGGTGCGTTTTATGCACTTGTTGTATAATCTACTATTCTGTTTTGCTCGTATAAAAAGTATTGTATGCAATAGTTACACAATTAGGTCTTAAAGTCTCGTTCCTTACATAGGCCACTCGGCAAGCCTCGTGACCTAAACGCGGTACTCGATTTTAAGAACCTCCATTGTGCAACGATTGCATAAAATATTATTATGTGACTGTGTATAATGAAGGGTATTAAACACGAGTGTGGGTTTATGAAACGACCCGAAGGCAAGTTTCATAATAACATCGCACGAGTGTTTTAGTGCCTAATTATGTACAGTTACATACACTACTTTATCTACCCACATATCATATTAAGCCTCCATGATGCATTCAGGAGCCGCACATTATGACAAATATTGGGTGCGTCCCATGAGATATAACTACATAATATATAATTTCATATTAATAACGTTCACAAGATATAATAAACTTTTGCTATAACATCAAAATCAATATTTTTATTAGGAATAACGATCAATTAGCATAATACTCATATTGTAGAATGATTTTTTATATAACACTCAAATACTCTAAATTCAGTTGATATAACGTACATAACGTATATCGATCATAGTATATAGCCTAGAGACCTTATACATCTCTATGGAATTAAATTAATTAAGTAATTATATTTTATTGCATGTTGTGACACCCAGAGACTTTATACATCTCTGGGTATATTTAATATTTTAAATTTATTAAATTTTTATTTTATTTGGAGTATCTATACATCTCCTTTACGTGTACCCAGTGTAATTAGTTATAACACAACTGTATCATGTAATTGTTTTAAGTATTATTTACGAAAAAATGACTTACTGTTGAGTTTCTTTCGGCTTTCTTCTCAACAGCGGTCTCCTCTTGCGAAATGCCGGTAGATTCACAATCTGACTTGTAAAAGTGCCCCTGTGGCCTACTTACTGAATAAATTATTTCATTTCATTTCATATACTTTCTTTTCGTATAATGATTAGAAAATATAATAGCGTATGATATACTAAATAGGTTATAACTGCTACCCCTATGCCCCTAAAATGGAACATGGGTCAAAAACCGAAAACTGTAGGTTAGGTTAGGTTTGTTTTATGACCATGGATAGCGGAGCGAGCGAAGCGAGCGGAGCGTCAAAATGCTTGCTTGCATGGAGGTATATTAAAATTTAACAGCGAATGCATAAGTATGTACACAATTGATAATGGCAGATGAAATTCTGGCAAATACGAGTATACCGTTTGGAAGAACTGCGACAATATGGAATACGGGTCAAAAACCGAAAACTGTAGGTTAGGTTAGGTTTGATTTATGACCATGGATAGCGGAGCGAGCGAAGCGAGCGTAGCGTTAAAATTCTTGCTTGCATGGAGGTACATATATTAAAATTTTACAGCGAACTATTGCATAAGTATGTACATAATTGATGTGCAGGCGGTTATTCTACCGAGTGTAACCGACGGTGTACCGAAAACTGAACCCATGGCTTCAGACCATTATTCTGGGCTGGAAAATCGTGGAAATTTCTTTGAGAAAATTCACAAATTTTCCTCGCGAGTTTTCATTTTTTCTTTATTTTTCCGTTAATCGAACTCTACCGGTATTATTTTTTCATGAAAAATCGCATGAAAATAGCATTTTCCGCAAAACACGCAACGTATCACAAACAGTATTATGTAAGCGTGTGGAGTGGGTCAGATAACGGTACTGGCCGGTCATTGATCCGCCAGTGCCCGCCCGTCGGCTGTTACGGTCGGACGCATGTTTAATGTTTACCTACCCGCACATTTTACTTGCTTTACTTGCTTGAATGAAAATAATCTTGTTAGACTGTTTTAATTTATCGGTCAGTTGTTATTGGTGTTAGGTACTACATACGGGTACACTACATAAATACGAAAAACTAAATTCCGATTATCGGAATCACGAATTTCATAATACCGATTGTTATAATTCCGAATGTTTTAAAACTCCGAATATGAGAATTTCGATTTTTCATTTTTCCGATTTTTATAACTCCGAAATTTCAAAATGTCTAACGTTTACAATCACGGTTTTCAAAATTCCGAATTTCAACACACCGAACAATAAGAAGTCCGAATGAATAATAATCCGAAATATCAAAAATACGAATTCCGATTATAAAAATACCGATTTTCAAAACTCCGAATATCATTACACCGACCAATAATAAACCCGACTAATCAAAAGTCCGAAACATCATAATTACGAATTGCTGTTATTAATAAGTATAAAATATAAACCTAAATATATGACAGTTTTTCGGGCTAACGGAGGCCTGCCTCAAGGTGAAATAGGTAATGTTAGGATTTAACCTAACCTACAGTTTTCGGGGTTCAGCAAGACTTTTGACGCTCCGCTATACGTGGTCACAATACAAACCTAACCTAACCTACAGTTTTCGGGGTTCAGCCAATAACCTAACCTATAGTTTTCGGGGTTCAGCAAGTCTGACGCTCCGCTATACGTGGTCACAATACAAACCTTACCTAACCTACAGTTTTCGGGGTTCAGCCAATAACCTAACCTATAGTTTTCGAGGTTTAGCAAGTCTGACGCTCCGCTCGCTTCGCTCGCTCCGCTATACGTGGTCACAATACAAACCTAACCTAACCTACACTTTTCGGGGTTCAGCCAATAACCCAACCTACAGTTTTCGGGGTTCAGCAAGTCTTTTGACGCACCGCTCGCTTCGCTCGCTCCGCTATACGTGGTCACAATACAAACCTAACCTAACCTACAGTTTTCGGGGTTCAGCCAATAACCCAACCTACAGTTTTCGGGGTTCAGCAAGTCTTTTAACGCACCGCTCGCTCCGCTATACGTGGTCACAATACAAACCTAACCTAACCTACAGTTTTCGGGGTTCAGCCAATAACCTAACCTATAGTTTTCGGGGTTCAGCAAGTCTGACGCTCCGCTATACGTGGTCACAATACAAACCTAACCTAACCTACAGTTTTCGGGGTTCAGCCAATAACCTAACCTATAGTTTTCGGGGTTCAGCAAGTCTGACGCTCCGCTATACGTGGTCACAATACAAACCTTTTTTTTTTTTCTTTTTTTCGCTGGGAAAATTCATTACGCATCCCGTCCGATCGGGGGTTCGGAACGGGTATGTGGGGCTCCCGGGCAGATCCGGTTTACCCACTAAAAACCCAGCGCGTTTTCCCTCCAAATCGCCTTAGGTGGGGTCCACAGGATCGCTTGCGCATGCTACTGTGGACTCACAATACAAACCTAACCTAACCTACAGTTTTCGGGGTTCAGCCAATAACCTAACCTATAGTTTTCGGGGTTCAGCAAGTCTGACGCTCCGCTCGCTTCGCTCGCTCCGCTATACGTGGTCACAATACAAACCTAACCTAACCTACAGTTTTCGGGGTTCAGCCAATAACCCAACCTACAGTTTTCGGGGTTCAGCAAGTCTTTTGACGCACCGCTCGCTTCGCTCGCTCCGATATACGTGGTCACAATACAACCCTAACCTAACCTACAGTTTTCGGGGTTCAGCCAATGACCTAACCTATAGTTTTCGGGGTTCAGCAAGTCTGACGCTCCGCTCGCTTCGCTCGCTTCGCTCGCTCCGCTATACGTGGTCACAATACAAACCTAACCTACCTACAGTTTTCGGGGTTCAGCCAATAACCTAACCTATAGTTTTCGGGGTTCAGCAAGTCTGACGCTCCGCTATACGTGGTCACAATACAAACCTTTTTTTTTTTTTTCTTTTTTTCGCTGGGAAAATTCATTACGCATCCCGTCCGATCGGGGGTTCGGAACGGGTATGTGGGGCTCCCGGGCAGATCCGGTTTACCCACTAAAAACCCAGCGCGTTTTCCCTCCAAATCGCCTTAGGTGGGGTCCACAGGATCGCTTGCGCATGCTACTGTGGACTCACAATACAAACCTAACCTAACCTACAGTTTTCAGGGTTCAGCCAATAACCTAACCTATAGTTTTCGGGGTTCAGCAAGTCTGACGCTCCGCTCGCTTCGCTCGCTCCGCTATACGTGGTCACAATACAAACCTAACCTAACCTACAGTTTTCGGGGTTCAGCCAATAACCCAACCTACAGTTTTCGGGGTTCAGCAAGTCTTTTGACGCACCGCTCGCTTCGCTCGCTCCGATATACGTGGTCACAATACAACCCTAACCTAACCTACAGTTTTCGGGGTTCAGCCAATGACCTAACCTATAGTTTTCGGGGTTCAGCAAGTCTGACGCTCCGCTCGCTTCGCTCGCTCCGCTATACGTGGTCACAATACAAACCTAACCTACCTACAGTTTTCGGGGTTCAGCCAATAACCTAACCTATAGTTTTCGGGGTTCAGCAAGTCTGACGCTCCGCTATACGTGGTCACAATACAAACCTAACCTAACCTACAGTTTTCGGGGTTTAGCCAATAACCCAACCTACAGTTTTCGGGGTTCAGCAAGTCTTTTGATTGACGCTCCGCTCGCTTCGTTCGCTCCAGTTCAGTACAGTTTTCGGGGATCAGCCAATTCGATATTTGTCCAAATCCGTTTTTCTATTTTTGTTTTAATGTAAAAAATCGGTTAAGTAAATAATCTTTACCCAAATACTCCGAAATTTTTATTCCGAATTTACTAATTCCGATTTTTAAAACTCCGAATTTCATAATTCCTAAGACTAAATTTCCGATTATTGAAAACACGAATGTCATTATCCCGAATATCAAATTTCCGAATAAGTAATGAAGTTTCGGAAAATTAATAATCGGAATTTTGTTTTTCAGGCTAATGGCACTTCGGGCTTTTCATTATTCGGAGTTATAAAAATCGGAATAATATAGGAATCGGAATTTTGAAATTCAGTTAAATATATTTCGTGTTTTTTAGTAATCGGAATTTTATTTCCTAGGAATTATGAAATTCGGAGCTTTAAAAATCGGAATTAATAAATTCTAATAAAATATTTCGGAATATTTGGGTGTTCCCACTACATACTAGTTGTGATCTGTGGTTGCGTTGTTTTTGTGGTTGCATTCATTCATGTCATTCGATGCGCATTGGCGTAACGGTATGTTTTGCGCTGACGCGTGAGTGGAATGGGGAGCGCCCGGACCGGTCTATGCTTGCCGCGTGCCCCCTCCCCGCGCGTCTGCACCCGAGAGAATTGGACGCAATACATTGCGCGTCGAGTTTTATAATTTATTTTAGAAAATCTTATCCTTGAGTTTTCCGAGAAAATGAACACTCGTTTTCAGTTCGTGATTATGGTCTAAAACTACAGTTTTCGTTTTCGGTACGCTGTCGGTTACACCCTGTATACGAGCATTATGCATTTTGGTGTTAGATGTATTGAGTATTATACATTATGAGTATTATACATTATAAATCTGAGATATTATGAACGTTATACGTTATGATCGTTATATACAATGATATACTTAAATAACGTTATACTTAACAAAAATAGATATTTTGATGTTATATCTAACGTTCGTTATACACCTTTAACGGTATACAAAACAAGCTTATACAATATGAGCGTATATAATATGAATATTATAGTATAAGTTCTTATATCTTATATTACTTACCCACAAATATTACCCGGTAATGGCGGTAATAAAGTTTTCTGGCAGCTGTCATAGTTTTTTTTAAATTCAGAGACAAACTAGAGTTGGCCCCAACTATCATATCGTTCGATATATTACTTACGTGCGACATTTGTGAAATTTGATTGCAAATTGACAATTTATTTCGAACTAAACGTCATTTCGACTGATATTAGAATAAAGGCCAAATCCAATTTCTTTGTTTGAAATTTGAATAAATAATGCTATTGTAATCGATGTTATTATTTAGCAATAGTAACATTTTTACAGATAAGAAATTTGTTCTAACAAAACGGTCTATTTTTATGGTGGTTATAATGTGCGGTTCTTGAACGCATCATGGAGGGTTTATGATATTTGGATAGATAAAACATATTACTTGCTTCTGTCAGTTTAAAGGCCGTTTCCGATTAAGGGAAGCAAAAATGCCCTTTAATATTATGACTTGGTTTTTTTTTCTACAGTCAGTTACGTCTAGTAGAGTAACTGTGTCAAATTTGGTTGCAAAATTCTTTGCGGTTCCGCAGAAAAAAAATAAAAACGGAAATAATGAAATATGGTTTTTCTCCAAAACTATTTAACTTTAATGTACTATTATTTTTTCATTCTGTAAAGCTTAGTCAAGTTCATGTTTTAAGTGAAAATGGTATCTCTATATCTAACGATTATGTAAAAAATAGGTAAGTCAAAATTTTAATATATATATTTTTTTACTTTTGTGAGAGATACCACTCTAATTGACATTTCTAAATAAGCCTTGGTTAACGTCCTGTAACACATATTAATTTGATGGATAAAATCGGAAAGCAACTGTGTCAAAATGAAATAAATAACTGGGTTGGATTTTATGACATTTTATTAGTAAGCTATTCTAACACTTCCAAATAACCAAGTATTATATTCCTTGAACCAAAGCATACCTACATCCTCTTTACAAATGAACAAGATTTGACAGTTAGTGACATTTGCCTTTTATTGCTATTGAAAATGTCATTATTTTTCTAATAACATAAAAACTATGCATATATTAATAATTTTTGCTATTTGGTATATAAGCTTTACTTAACATTATACCAGATTATCAATTTAAAGGTTCCGACACTAACTGTAAAATGGAAATTAAAAGACTTTTCGGGTATGACTTCATTATCTTGAAATTGTAATTACAAACTATTCTTTTTTCGCCACGCAATAATCCTCTTTCTACCGAAATTAAAATAAATACATATTATGACAGTAATAGAGATGAATTGTTTTTTAAATGTAACATGACATTTCAGGGACATTAGAAAGATAACTCGTCTTTACAAAATGAATTCTAAAGCGAATGCAATCAAAAAAATATTAAGAAAGAAACCTACATCATTATATCACCTCGCAATGATATAAGTAGCGATTTCGTATCTATCAGAAATACTTAATGAAGATGGTTCGTTGAATTTGGAATATGTGAAGGAAAATTCTAATATACTGAAACTGAAAGTCCAATCTCGCCATATTTCAAAAAATATTTACAGATGCTTTATCGAATATGTCCCAAACAGCATTGGTGTTGGATCCATAAGGCGGCATTATTGTGGATGTGCCAACGGAATGCGAACAGTAGGGTGTTGTTCACACACTGTTGCTATTGTTTATTATTTATCGTACGCAAGATATTAATATATAGATATTAATATTTGTCCAAAATCGTTCGGCCTGCTGAAACTTTAAGTGGACTTTTTTTGAATCACGGAATTCACGTTACTGTCAATGAAGATAGCGATGAGGATTAGAATAAGTGCATTTTTTTTCATTACGTAACTAAAAAGGTGACATTTTCTAGCAAATGTCACTGTAACTGTCAAATGTTGTTTATTTGTAAAGAGGATATTATGTTTTGGTTATTTAGCAGTGTTAGATTAGTTTACTAATTAAATAGTAATGAATTCCAGCCCAGTTATTTATTTCATTTTGACACAGTTGCTTTCCGATTTTATCCATCAAATTAATATGTGTTACAGGACGTTAACTAAGGCTTATTTAGAAATGTCAATTAGAGTGGTATCTCTCACAAAAGTAAAAATATATATATATTAAAATTTTGACTTACCTATTTTTTTACATAATCGTTAGATATAGAGATACCATTTTCACTTAAAACATGAACTTGACTAAGCTTTACAGAATGAAAAAATAATAGTACATTAAAGTTAAATAGTTTTGGAGAAAAACCATATTTCATTATTTCCGTTTTTATTTTTTTTCTGCGGAACCACAAAGAATTTTTCAACCAAACTTGACACAGTTACTCTACTAGACGTAACTGACTGTAGAAAAAAAAATCTGTCCATTATCACGAAAGGGCATATTTTCTTCCCTTAATCGGAAACGGCCTTTTAATCATTCATAGGCGTATTTTCATCTCGATTAGAGAAAAAAATACATTACAGAAAAGGTCGATACCGCATGTCACTAAAGAAGAAATTCAGCAGCAAGTTTCAGAAATAAAAATAATTCACTATAAACATTAAAAAGCTAAAAGATGGTTTCGGTTAGAAACATTATTTTTTAACAATATTCAGCCCTAAAACAGAAGCAGGGCATAAATCGTACAATGTTATGTCGCAACATAATGCGTTTCAAATGAGGCGTCAGCTGCCACCGCTATATTACAAAATAATACGGTTACTTTTAGTTTGCACCTTGTTGGTATCCAACGCAATACAAACCAGGTGCAAACTTAAGGTAACCGAGTAGGTACATTACTCGCGCCCCTTACGAGCTACGCATCGTAAAACATACATACGAGTACAGGTGTTCTTATTTAAATTCATAAATAAATACATATTTCATGGAATATACATTGATTGGTGCAGCATTTGATGTGACAGTCGTAAGGTACTTTCAGCTATACAATATAGTTCTTGCTAACTAGAAACTTCGAGATAATTTTTTCTACTTTCTTGCACCGATGGTTTTTTGTTGACCGATAGCAATGAAACTAACGATTTCACAATGTATATTTTATTAGGTATTACTATTGATGACCGTTCACACTCGCATTATTTTACAATAATTTTAATAAGCACCACTGCTTTACAGTTTCATTAAAAGAGACCATGTAGAAGAAACGTGTGAAGGCATACGCTTGATAAACAAACAGGCCACATTAAGTCATGTCTAAAAATACTCTCCACAACCTCAGCTCCGTTGCCAATATATCAGACTATCCTACCGACCGCGCCAATCCATCCCAAAACATCAGGAAGCAACGGTTATTGCCTGCGAGGGTCTTTTGCAGTCCTTCGGTAATTATTTATTACCTTCTCAAAGCGGAAATGAGGTTGATGGAAATTGTTTCATCGGTAACTTCATATGGCTTTTGATCCCTTTGTCTGGTATCATTGGGGCTGATCCTTTGAATTGAATCTGAATAATCTATTTCCTATTAGATGTAACAAAAGATACTCTGATAAAATCCAGCGCTAGCATAAACATAATCATAATGAAAAGTTTTTTTAGGTTCTATACGTACGCCATCCTTCGTTGCCTGCCTATCTGTCCTTTACTAACCGCAAATACTTGATTTTTTTATCTAACAATAGCATAAACATGGCCAGATATGACTATCTTATTATGGCCACTATAATAACAAAATAATAAAAATAAAGTAAACTTCTTAATGCACCATTATCTACGAATACAACTCAAGATGACTACATAATTACTAACACAAGTACTAACTTAAAAGGAGAATTCAACATTATCTATAATCTTGTTGAAAATAAATATATTTTTGTTTTTTTTTGATTTTTTGATAATTAAGTCCTAAATAGAAGATTGTTGACGAGGCCACAACCCAATAATAGTAGATTGTACGACAAGTGCATAAAACGCACCATTTTACACGAGACGTTTATCCGTCGAATCATATCGAGTGTAAAATGCGTTTTATGGACGAGTTGTACACTCTACTTTTCACTTCGAGTGCGAGGAAATGAAATTGCATCATGTAAATATTATATTTAAAAACAAAATTAATTAAAATAAAAAAAACACTGTTTTTTATATCTATGATAAATTATTGTTATACCTAAGTAGATTAAATATATAGTATATTGATTTACTAAAATAAAAATAAATTTAAAAATCAATAAATGATAGTAAATGAAAATTACAAGTTTATTTCAAGAAGTTTTATTGTGTACTTTGGCTGTTTGTATTTTTGCCTTGGTCTTAGAATACTAACGAAACGAAATAAAATGAAGAGTTTATTCTATGAAGTTTTTAGTTGTTCGTGTGGCTGTTGGACCGATTGCCTTGGTCTTCGACGACGATTTTACTTTATGCTCTAGAGCATAAAAAGCGACTTTATGTCGCCTACGCACAGCATAAAGTCGAGCTTTTAGAGCATGAGAAGTGAAGAGGTTATATGAAATAAGTACACTGTTTCTCCGACACCCACAGTTTCATCCGCCTTAGCGTGTTTATTCAGGTCCTCGTCCCGAAAAAAGCGAGCCCTAAAACAATATTGTTATTAATATTGCGCTAACGGCAGTGGGCATTAGGCTGAACGTAAGCCGCGGCTTACTCGACGATATTTCATTAAAAATATTGGTTTTGGAAGATGAGCCCTAGTAATTGTGTTGTTTCGGTTACAATACAGATGAACAGGTATAAATTAAAAATAATAAAAAGGCGTTATCTTCATTTACGGTTAAGTTGTACGAGGTAAAGATGGGGAAAAAATTCATAGAAAAGCGACGTAAAAATGGTCAGTTAAATAAAATGCGACACTGAACATATTTTAGGAAGAAAAATTGGAGGAGGTAAAACTACCGAGAATTATACAAAAAATAAAATAGAAACCATTGGATTGAAATGAAATGAAATGAAATATTTTATTTGCTAAACAATACGTAAATGTATAGGTACAGATTGATCACATTAGTCAACAGTCTCAGTAATGTTTGTACCTTATATTAGGCATGCAAAATTCATATTTATTAAGTCAATCGTATGTCAAATTAGTATAACAATTTAATATCTTTATAATTCAATAATAATAAACACTATATAATTAACTTGCTTAAATTCCTAGTCTAAGTATGGGCTAGAAATTCTTGTACAGAGTAAAAATTTTGCGCACCCAGCCACTTTAGTAGAGCATTAGAGAAATTTCTTTGTGGAAGATCAGCTATATGTGATGGAATCTTATTGTAAATTTGGACTGCCATACCCATTGCATTATTACGAAATAGTGCTGAGTTGTTCTTACGTACAATTAGCTTGTTTAGCCGATTAGTTCGAGCATGAGGTTTGCTCTGGCCTATGGTCTTGAAGTGCGGTTGTTTTTTCATTGTTTTTTAGGGTTCCGTACCTCAAAAGGAAAAAACGGAACCCTTATAGGATCACTTTGTTGTCCGTCTGTCCGTCCGTCCGTCCGTCTGTCAAGACCCTTTTTCTCAGGAACGCGTGGAGGTATGAAGCTGAAATTTATATCAATTACTCAGGTCTACTGTCCCTTGAAGCTGTGAAAAAATCAAACTTCTAAGCCAACGCAATCAAAAGATACAGCCGTTTATGCCGCAAATTTTCGACACTTGCAAGGGAATCAAAACCTACAGGGTGCTTCCCGTGAACTCAGAATCTTGAAATTTGGTACGAAGCAACGTCTTATAGCATAGATAAAGGAATAATTACGAAAACCATAATTTTTTTTTTAATACCTAACTTTGCACCTAATTTATATGGGGCGCTATACATACCAGGTGCAAACTTAACCACTTAGGGATGGAAAGTGTTTGTACGGAACCCTCGGTGCGCGAGTCCGACTCGCACTTGGCCGGTTTTTTTTTTTTTACTTTTTAAATGTTGGCGGTACGTATATCTTAACTTTCTTTATCTATTAAAAATAAAAATCATGAAAGCTTGCAATAAAAAAAGCGGGAACACGAGATTAAATATAAATACCTTGTCTTTTATTGGTAATGGGTTAAAAATGATATGGACATTAATCTAGACCCGCGGCAACGTGTCCAGCCAAGTTCACCCCAGGAACTGGCGAGCAGCAGCCGTGTGCTATATTACACGAACCGTTCGGAGCCACTTTTGAACCCTCAATAACTCCAAATCTATTTAATATAAAAACATGAAATTTGGCTTATGTATTAAGATCTTTAAGAACAACTAGAACCCAAATTTCATAAATATTTAAGTCAAATAGTTATAGAGATATTAAAGTCCAAAAAACGGCATTTTTACTACTGACTGACTGACTTATTGACCAGTAATCAAAAACCTAACCTACTTCCGGGTGACGTAGAAAGGTGAAATTTAGCATTCAGCTTGGTAATTGTGTGTGTACACATAAAAAAATCGAAAACAGTGTTAGTACACACACACACACACACACAAGAATCCAACACGTACTAACCGATTAGGAATAGTACATTACGGCAGAGACCAGTAAGTAAGCCATACTGGCCGAGTAGGAATTAGACGGACCGAGCCGTAGGCGAGGTCCGGATATAAATACGAGGCCAGGATGGCTCTTACGGTCGAAGCAAGTATAGTGCTTTTCTCAAAAATTAAACAAGAAAATTAGATTAAAATTATATTTTGTAGGTGACATTCATATTCGGCCATTTTCCAATGAATATTTTTGTTATATCCCATTTTTATTATAACACATTGTGATATTCGTCGTCGCAGGCACCATTAACTCCCATGATAACAACCTATAACAAAAATAATTATGAGTTTATACTTGGATAAAAGATATAGTTATATCGTTACCAAATAGTGGCAGCATTTATTTACCTTCATCGCCAAAATGGTTATCATCTAGAGCTTGATTTAAGAACTTTTCTATATTTTGCTGCTGAATATTTGTGATTTCTTTCCTTTGTAGCCATCCGATTGTCTCAGAAAGATTGTTGAAATATTCTGACCTTATCACACATTATCTGACCAATTATTAACTTGATTTTCTTCCTTCCATGAATCTCTTGTATTTTTAGGGTTCCGTACCTCAAAAGGAAAAAACGGAACCCTTATAAGATCACTTTGTTGTCCGTCTGTCCGTCCGTCCGTCCGTCTGTCAAGACCCTTTTTCTCAGGAACGCGTGGAGGTATGAAGCTGAAATTTATATCAATTACTCAGGTCTACTGTCCCTTGAAGCTGTGAAAAAATCAAACTTCTAAGCCAACGCAATCAAAAGATACAGCCGTTTATGCCGCAAATTTTCGACACTTGCAAGGGAATCAAAACCTACAGGGTGCTTCCCGTGAACTCAGAATCTTGAAATTTGGTACGAAGCAACGTCTTATAGCATAGATAAAGGAATAATTACGAAAACCATAATTTTTTTTTTTAATACCTAACTGCACCTAATTTATATGGGGCGCTATACATACCAGGTGCAAACTTAACTTAACCACTTAGGGATGGAAAGTGTTTGTACGGAACCCTCGGTGCGCGAGTCCGACTCGCACTTGGCCGGTTTTTTTATATCTCCTTGGATTTAGTCGGAAGTAAATTATTTTAGCTAACTCTGCCTCCGCTTTTAAGTATGGCGGAGTGCCGTCTATTCGAAATCAGACTCGTCTGAACTAATTTTTGCTGAATTATTGTAATAGGTAGATCACACAAACAAATTTGAAATTTTCAAATGTTTGTCTTTTAATTTAAATCCCGCCTTTTTTTCTTTTTTTATAAATACTGCGTTTAATTATTTGCACTGTCTTACAAATCTAAGTCTTAAAGATAAAATTTAATTATTGTTATACATTGTTGTATTTTCTAACTAATTTTCATATCATAAAGCTTACCTTCAATTTTAACTCCGAGGTTTTTTCTAAACGACACAAAAAAGGAAGGAATTCCGAAATATCATTGTCATTTTACACAGCACAATTATGAACTAAACGCTGCATACAAACTTCCGCACTAAACCTTGTCGCTACTTTTTTTTTTAAATATGCATCTTGAGTTACGTTTATACTGCCAATAGTGCTAACCTCTTTTTATTTCACATTTGCTCTTAGTGTAAATTGCAAGTGTATACTGCAATGTCGTCTCTTTCTATTTAATCTATGAAAAAGGGACGCCACTTTTTAATTTCTACAATTTGCTGTCGCACTGTACTTACAATTAAAACTATTTGTGGAATGCATCCTTTTTACATTTATATACGACCTCATCGCCTTCACATCCTTAGTTTTTTTTATAGGTCGGTGACGATGTAAATCGTGTTTTGATATTCAAATATCTTGATACGTAATAGGAATTACATACTTACTTACTGGACAAATATTGATTCCAAATTTAAAATCTCGCTGTTTACTGGACACTTCTAAAAAGTCTTCGGTATGTTCCACTTACTGTAGTCTATCTAGCGATGGTAAGGCAACATGTTGCCTTACCATCGCTAGATTATTATTTGTTTCTCGTTATTGAGTCTCGGGCTCATACGTGCCAATTATTATTATTATTATGTGTTTCTCATTTTTTGAGTCTCGGGCTCATACGTCCCGGTCTTTTGGAAGGCTTGCGTGGGGATATGGATCCAACACGTAGAGGCCCCTTGGAGAAAATTTGCTGTGGCTGTTGCCCTGCTGGGACCCGTTCCTGATCATATCAATAAGATGATACATCCATGAACAGGTCCCAGCAGGTGATTGTACTATTGCATTGGTATGAAAAAGAAAAAACCGGGCTATTAAAATGGAGTTTGGATGGACTATTTATTTGGGCTATTGCAAAAGAAAAATGTCACCCGCCGTAACCATCAATGTGACTGTTACCTCTGGCGGGTGGTGACTCGCCCCTCACTAGGTGGGCCCCGTCATGCCATCGTGCCGACGGCCGGAAGCAACACGAGCGTGAGGGCTCAGGGGTGTCGAGAGGTGTGCTGCGCTTTCTCCGAAGTTACTCGCGGCGTGATGCCCTTTAACACTTCCACCCCTGGAGCATATAGCTCTAACGCTCCTCTCTGGACGGCCAATGAAGGCAAGCCAGAGCTGAGAGTCCTACGGGTCCTCTTGGGTTTCCACTCCGGCCGATGAAGGCACACCGGAGACGAGGACCCTGACCGACTCTCTGGAGATCTCGGGTCCGTGGGGTCGTCACTCCCCAACAGCTCGCCACAAGCTGCCCTGCGGCCTTATTATTATTATTATTATTGAATCATATAAAAATGTAACATGACAGTTTACACCAAAGCGTTACATTGATAGATAGACTACAGCAAGTGGAACATACCGATGACTTTTTAGAAGTGTCCAGTAAACAGCGAGATTTTAAATTTGGAATCAATATTTGTCCAGTAAGTAAGTATGTAATTCCTATTACGTATCAAGATATTTGAAGGTTCGAGAAAAGGTAGGTAGTGCCCCGCTTCTTTTTTGCTCGTCTTGGCGGGGGCACTACCGTGCCCCCAGATATCGAAACACGATTTACATCGTCACCGACCTATAAAAAAAACCGGCCAAGTGCGAGTCGGACTCGCGCACCGAGGGTTCCGTACTTACAAACACTTTCCATCCCTAAGTGGTTAAGTTAAGTTTGCACCTGGTATGTATAGCGCCCCATATAAATTAGGTGCAAAGTTAGGTATTAAAAAAAAGTGTGTGTGTCAGCTCCGACGCACGACTGGAGTTTACTCTTCAGGCCAGGCGCGCACCACGATTTTTTTTTAGTCGCGCGATAATTTTGTCGCAGAAATAAGCGTACTTCTGGGTTTATGAAAATCGTGGTGCGCGCACTCTCATATAAACCCATATCTTGCATTTATGCGACAAAATTATCGCGCGATTAAAATCGTGGTGCGCACCTGGCCTTAAGAACGATTATAAAATATATACTCAATACTCAATACGTTTATTGCACATAATGATTAGTAAATAGTTTAAGTATCACATTATGTACCCTGTTGGGTGCTGCAAACAAGAACGAGAAGGTAGGCATTTACATAATATTAATATACGAGTATAATATACAGCAAAATTACAATATTTTACAAGGAAAATTTACTTCCGATTGATTTTTAAGAAATTGGAGAGATCATGAGTAGTAACTAAATAAGGAAGCGTGATGTAAAGCGCCCTCGAGCGGCTAGTTTAGTTACTACAGTCTGCAGTGCTACGGAAAAAAACCGTATCTTACTATGAAATCCATACAAAGATACGACCTTTCTACCGTAGTATCGCAATACTTTTTTTTTTTTAATCTATTAATTAAGGAGCTTTCATCATTTTTATGAACATGCCAGCTCCAGCAGGCCTAATACACAACATCATTCATCTAAAAGACATAGATAAATAAAAACATAAACCGTATAAACTTAAAAATAACATGTACACGAAAACAACTAAATTTGTATACACTATTTACATAAAAAAAACTGTATACAAATTTAGCCGATTCCGATAAGGGTTCCGCCAATATTGAATTGAACATTACATTCAAGAAAGATCTGGTATTAGACCTAGCCATTTACATTAGACAAAAACAAACGTACAAAATCACCTTCCTTCAAAAAATCCTTAAATAAATCCAAAATCTCCAAACAGCGTTTTGAACTTCTCCTCCCAACTTTCGGTAGAAAACAAAATATCCTTCGTCTTCGCAACCAGCCTTTCAAAAGTAATACGTCTCTTCTTCTTGTCCTTATTTTGTCTTTTATCTTCCATATCAGCCCCCCGCTCAATAGTAGGCTGATTGACCAATAGACACTCGGACCTCTTCACATCTGTTACTCTTTTTGAATTCCGCGGCTTACGAACCTCTTGTTGTGGCTCGCTCTCTAATCTGTACTGACTTACTGATCGCTGGCCCTCAGCCTGACAGACAGAATCTTCAGACTCTTTAGATTGTAACGGCTTCGACAAAACAGCATCTCTATATGACTTTCCAAAACTTAAGTCATTCTCAAAAACAGATGGCGCATCCTGACTACAAACATCCGTATCCTTTTTTTCCTTATTTTGCATATACAACCAAAAAGCCCGTTTATATATACATCCCTCAGCAAACATAATCCTGCGAATTTCTTACTTCTTCACAAAAACCGGGCACGACTTATCTAAGGCCATATGGCTGCCTTTACAATTAATGCATCTAAAAATAGTCGTTTCGCAATTGGCATGCTCCCCGCCGCATTTCGGACAAGTACGAGTAACTTTAGTAGTAGGACAAAACCTGCTCAGATGACCGAACTTCCAACATATTGAACATTGGGTAACCGGGAAAGTGTACTGATTTACCTTAAATCGGCAACCGTAGGCATAAACATATGGCGGTAAAGAAGTTCCCTTAAAACACAGACGAATAGCTTCAGCCTTAACCCAACGCCCATCATGATCCAAACGGTTTAGTCTACATATTGACAAAATGTCTTCAGACCCTTCAATATTCTTTAAAAATTCGTCTTCCTCAACCTCCAACTCAACCTGCCTTATAATTCCATAAGTGCAGCATGCCATATTAGACCAATAAGAACGTCTCGTCTCATTGTTAAACTCCTGAGAAGCCAGAAGCTTCTCCGCATCATCCTTAGAGTTAAACTGTATGCGAACTTTACGTGGACCCATAAACTTGACGGATAAAATTCCTTTTATACCCTTAAATTGCAGCAACTTTGCCAAACCAATCTGTTTCGGTAAATCTTCTTTTGATACTATATAAACTTCAAATATCTTGTCAGGCACAGGCACACCGTCCGGCTCCAGCTGCGTTTTGGCGGTTGCTAAAACCCGCAAGCGTTTAGGTTTCCTGCCTATTGTGATAAAACTATCACTACAACCACAGCTTTCGTCGCTCAGACCACAAGCACGCTTCACCGCTATATGCCGCACATCCGACATGGACTCAGCGTCCGATACAATATCCGATTGACTCGGCCCTGCCTTACTATCAAACTCCACTTCAGATAGCCACGACGGAGCTGCCCGCTGCCCACATTCTAAAAGTGACGTATCACTCACGACACCTCGACTTGACTCACTCATCGCAAAAACAGCGAAAAGGACTCTAAAACTGAATTAACTTATAAATAAAATAAAATTTGATAAAATTTTCAACCGTCGCCTTTGACAACCAAACGTCAATCCTCGCAATACTTATATTTTTGGAACGTATTTGCCGTGCTAATTTAAAAAGTCGTATCTCAGTATACGATCGGGGTAAAAATACGACTTCTTAATTTAGCAGGTCATGCGTTAAGCGTTATAGACTAAGCTCCTGATATAAAATGACCTTTACAGAGATGTTTATTTGATGAAATGTATTTTATATTTAGTTTAAAATGACAATAAATATATTGCATATGGGTTGCATAACAAATTTTAGTCCGGGGTATGTTTAGTTTAAAATTAATTTTTTTTTTTTTTTTACATTTCACCGATTTGATTATTAGATAAATTCATAATTAAATAATCTTTAATTTTATTTAATTTCAATTCAACAATCAGACCTTTGCAAAATACTAGTAGGTATAGATTTACCTGTTTATACCTGGCTACCCAATAGTTGTGACGGGAAAAGAATAGGCAACCTAACGTTTGCATATTCTATGGGCTTCATACTTTCGATTGGTATAGAATTTATCTAATATTAATCAAACCGGTGAAATGTTTAAAACAATTTTTTTTATTATTAATTAAACATACCCTGGACTAAAATTTGTTGGGCAACCCATATGCAATATAATTATTGACATATTAAATTAAATATAAAATACACTTCATCAAATAAACATCTCGGTGAAGGTTATTTTATATCGGGATCTTAGTCTATAACGCGTAACGCATAACCTGCTAAATTACGAAGTCGTATTTTTACCCCGATCGTATACTGAGATACGACTTTTTAAATTAGCACGGCAGATACGTTCGATTTTACACCCCATATTTTTCATACCCCGGGCTTATATATAAAAATCGATTCTTAAGGAGTAAACTCCAAAAAAAATTATGGTTTTCGTAATTATTCCTTTATCTATGCTATAAGACGTTGCTTCGTACCAAATTTCAAGATTCTGAGTTCACGGGAAGCACCCTGTAGGTTTTGATTCCCTTGCAAGTGTCGAAAATTTGCGGCATAAACGGCTGTATCTTTTGATTGCGTTGGCTTAGAAGTTTGATTTTTTCACAGCTTCAAGGGACAGTAGACCTGAGTAATTGATCCACGCGTTCCTGAGAAAAAGGGTCTTGACAGACGGACGGACGGACGGACAGACGGACAACAAAGTGATCCTATAAGGGTTCCGTTTTTTCCTTTTGAGGTACGGAACCCTAAAAACTAAGGATGTGAAGGCGATGAGGTCGTATATAAATGTAAAAAGGATGCATTCCACAAATTGTTTTAATTATAAGTACAGTGCGACAGCAAATTGTAGAAATTAAAACCGGCCAAGAGCATGTCGGGCCACGCTCAGTGTAGGGTTCCGTATCCTTCACAATAAACTGCTGTTTTAAGCCCGAGGTTTAAGTTAAGAAAGATTTTAAGCTCTATAAAAAGGTCATAAACGCCCTAGAAACTGTAATCACTTATTACCTTCTGGAAGTCAACTTACGTCCTTTTAAAGAAAAAATATGAAATTTGGTGATAACTCAAAAACGGCTCGACCGATTTTATTCAATATAGTTTTCATTGAAAGTACTTATAAGGCCTCATTTACATGAATTTTTCCAATTTTTTTTGATTCGTGATTGAAAAGTTAGAGGGGGGGGACACTATTTTTTTTGTTTTCAGAGCGAATATTTACAAAACTGCTGACTTTATCAAAAAATAATGTTAAAAGACCCCTATTATTTTTACAAGACCTATTCAACGACACCCCACACACCAGTGCTGAAAAGAAAAAAAAAATTCACCCCCACTTTAGGTGTTCGAGAGGTACCCGGAAAAAAATTTTTTTTTTACCGTTCTGTTGGCGTTATACATACACATACTCATACCAAATTTCAGCTTTCTAGTACTAATGATCACGGAGCTAAGCCGCGGACGGACAGACGGACAGACGGACATGGCGAAACTATAAGGGTTCCTAGTTGACTACGGAACCCTAAAAAAGTGGCGTCCCTTTTTCATAGATTGAATAGAAAGAGACGACATTGCAGTATACACTTTACAATTTACACTAAGACCAAATGTAAAATAAAAAGAGGTTAGCACTATTGGCAGTATAAACGTAACTCAAGATGCATATTTAAAAAAAACAAGTGCGAGTCGGACTCGCGCACCGAGGGTTCCGTACAAACACTTTCCATCCCTAAGTGGTTAAGTTAAGTTTGCACCTGGTATGTATAGCGCCCCATATAAATTAGGTGCAAAGTTAGGTATTAAAAAAAAACTACTTACTAGATCTCGTTCAAAACAATTTTTGTTGGTAGTTTTTATAGTAATGTACATCATATGTTTTTTTTAGATTTTTCATTTTCTTATTTTAGAAGTTAGAGGGGGGGGGACCAACATTTTTCCACTTTTGAAGCGTCTGTCACGCAAACTATTCGGTTTACAAAAAAACTATTTTACAAACCTCAATATCATTTTTGAAGACCTATCCATAGATACCCCACTCGTATGTGTTTGATAAAAAAAAAATTTTGAGTTTCAGTTCTAAGTATGGGGAGCCCCCAATATTTACTTTTATTTTTTTATTTTTGCATCAAAATCTTAATGCGGTTTACAGAATACATCTACCTACCAAGTTTCAACAGTATAGCTCTTATAGTTTCGGAAAAAAATGGCTGTGACATACGGACGGACAGACGGACAGACAGACAGACAGACAGACAGACATGACGAATCTATAAGGGTTCCGTTTTTTGCCATTTGGCTACGGAACCCTAAAAAAAAGTAGCGACAAGGTTTAGTGCGGAAGTTTGTATGCAGCGTTTAGTTCATAATTGCGCTGTGTAAAATGACAATGATATTTCGGAATTCCTTCCTCTTTTGTGTCGTTTAGAAAAAACCTCGGAGTTAAAATTGAAGGTAAGCTTTATGATATGAAAATTAGTTAGAAAATACAACAATGTATAACAATAATTAAATTTTATCTTTAAGACTTAGATTTGTAAGACAGTGCAAATAATTAAACGCAGTATTTATAAAAAAATAATTAAGGCGGGATTTAAATTAAAAGACAAAAAATTCAAATTTGTTTGTGTGATCTATTACAATAATTCAGCAAAAATGAGTTCAGACGAGTCTGATTCCGAATAGACGGCACTCCTCCATACTTAAAAGCGGAGGCAGAGTTAGCTAAAATAATTTACTTCCGACTAAATCCAAGGAGATATAAAAAAATACAAGAGATTCATTAAATGGAAGGAAGAAAATCAAGTTAATAATTGGTCAGATAATGTGTGATAAGGTCAGAATATTTCAACAATCTTTCTGAGACAATCGGATGGCTACAAAGGAAAGAAATCACAAATATTCAGCAGCAAAATATAGAAAAGTTCTTAAATCAAGCACTAGATGATAAACATTTTGGCGATGAAGGTAAATAAATGCTGCCACTATTTGATAACGATATAACTATATCTTTTATCCAAGTATAAACTCATAATAATTTTTGTTATAGGTTGTTATCATGGGAGTTAATGGTGCCTGCGACGACGAATATCACAATGTGTAATAAGAAAAAAGGGATATAACAAAAATATTCATTGGAAAATGGCCGAATATGAAAGTCACCTACAAAATATAATTTTATTCTAATGTTCTTGTTTAATTTTTGAGAAAAGCACTATACTTGCTTCGACCGTAAGAGCCATCCTGGCCTCGTATTATATCCGGACCTCGCCAATGGCTCGGTCCGTCTAATTCCTACTCGGCCAGTATGGCTTACTTACTGGTCTCTGCCGTAATGTACTATTATTTGTTTAAAAGATGTACTAGAATAGCACACAAACAAGTTATTAATAATTAAGTAATTTACACATCATAATAATTTCTGTACAAAAAGTAATGATATCCCATCAAAAACATAAATGTTAAATGAGAGCCAAGGTCAAAATCGTGTGCCACGTTGTCGACTTCGCCGACAAAAGAATTGAGATCTATATGGGCGCCAAGTTCTTTGCCCTAGAATGTTTAGATACAAGGACATGCGACATACTCAATGCATTTATTTTACTTGGGGTGTAATTCAATATCAAGATTTGACTTGGCTAGTTTTCACAAACTAAATTTTATAAAAGTAACATAGTATTATTATCAAGCTAACAGTATGAGTAACAGGACGTACACTAAGTTGCGGACTTACCTTTACGAAAATAGGTTAATGATTAGAAAAATATAATATAAACTTGTATGTGAGAACTAGCTAAGTCAAATCTTGATATTGAATTACACCCCAAGTAAAATAAATGCATTGAGTATGTCGCATGTCCTTGTATCAAAAAAAATTAGGGCAAAGAACTTGGCGCCCATATAGATCTCAATTCGTTTGTCGGCGAAGTCGACAATGTGGAACACGATTTTGAACTTGGCTCTCACTTAACATTTATGTATTTGATGGGATATAACTCACTCATGACATCTTAGTGTAGTATTTTATTTTCCCCGCAGTCGAAATGAAAAGTAGAGTATATTTAACTCGGCTGAAATTACCCATTTCACCCTCGAACTATTGGCGCTCTCACTTCGTTCGAGCACCAGAAATATCTCGGGTGCAATGGGTCACTTTCTACCCTTGGTTAACAATCTACTATTCCATCGTTTTTCTTCGGAATTGTAAGTTTTAGCATGTTTTCAATATCAGCTGATATTTATTTATTTACTTAAATAGTTATAGTTATTTTCACTTCTTCTTTTTTTCCTATTTTGATTATTATTCCATTATCGTTGCGAAATTAAAACCAAACCACTTGAAACTCAGTACAAACTTAATAACCGCACACCCGTAACTAAATAATTCGATAAGACATTCACTCCGTGACTAGAAATGGGGTGCCCCCCCTCCACTTCCCCCTTTTCTCCATTACGTAACAAGGGGTTAGGCAGCCTGTCCCTGTAATTAGTCTTAGCTTGCTAGAACCAAACTACCGACGTTTCTGGATGAACTTCCTTCGCCAATGCAGTTGGCTAAATTCAAGTTCCTAATGACAGTGACATTTGCCCGAGATTTTGCCACCATGATATAGTATAAAAAAAAACTGCATAGATATAATAGTATATTGTGTCATTAAGGTAGTAAGTAGGGGATTACTAACGAAGGTCTATTAGAAGCCCGACGCCAAAGGCGGAGGGCTTTTAATGTCCTGAGTTTGTAATCCCCTTACTACCCGCCTTACACACAATATTTTTCATCACATTTGGGAGTAAATAACAAATACATAAGACAAAAATAATCATTAAACGATAACTTAACGATTGACAACCAACTTTTTTATGTATATATTTTTTTAATTTACTATAAGCACTGGCAAAACGGCCATCAGCTTAAACCAGAAAACAAATATACACAGAATCTTACCACCTATTATTAAACAAATAACAATTAACAATATTATGCAGCAATAATTAACACCGTAATATTATAAAACTTAAATATGAACAGTATAGTAGTTTATGCAACTGATACATAATGAGGGGCCTTAAAACACGAGTGTGGTTTTATGACACGAGCGTCAGCGAGTTTCATAATAGGATCACACGAGTGTTTTAAGGCCTAATTATGTACAGTTTGTATACACTACTTTATCTACACACATATCATAAGTACTCTAAGATGGGTTCAGAAGCCATAAGGAAATGACCGACACCACTAGTGCTACCTGTAAAATATCTAAAAACGACATATAAGTACTAATGCAGTAAGAAATAAATCTGAACAAATACATAAACAGATTATTTATTGTAATAGTTGTAATTTACATTTAGGTACATTGAAACAATATTTTCAACTAAAATGTGAATTACAATAAACTTATCACAATTATACTTTCGTAACAGCAAAGAACCAACAAACAAATGACAACAATAATGGCAGCAATTCGAACCTCCGTCAAGACGAATGTTTTTTTTTCTAAATCATATACAAACGAATGTATCCATATTCTCATGTCACTCGAGATCAAATGTCGTGCGGTTTTTATAAAAAAAACATACTGAATTGACGTTTCGTATCGATAACAATATTAATATCTATGGATACTAGAATAGAGACCTACTTTAGTGTTGACAGCTGTTCCAAATTTAAACTCATAACCTTACAAAAATTGATACTGTTATAACATTACAGTACAGATTTTACCTACTGCCACAGATAAGAAAGTTCTCATAGTAAAATTGGTTGTAGTAATGCTGGCCATTTCCTACGGTTTCTGAACGCATTTTAGAGCACTAATGATATGTGCGTAGATAAAGTTTGTTACAAAACTAAATAGTTCCTAACCAATAATTTTATAACTTTTTTCTTTTTATTTGTATCGTCTACCACAGATAATGCTAAGAACTGCGTTTCGTTTCTTAGAAACTTGACAGGCTATACTGCCAGATTGTAACGATAATTAAAATTTTATTTAATAAAATTATTGCAAAATACACTTAAATAATTGTAAAACATAAATATTAATGCAGTTACATATACCGTATTAATTCAATACACAATACAATTTGCTGGTAGGCAAGTTTTGTTGATACAACAAAAAACCTTGGCTGGATTGAAACCTCCTTAGTCTGAAGTAATCTGCGAGTGCGTACTATATTTTTAAAACTAAAACCATAACGCCCGAGGCAGTTATAACAATTTATAACTCCCGCGGGAACTATATAGGCATTTGTCCTTCAGTACACCTGCATGTAATACCATTTTTTACGAGCAAATGTGATGAAATATTACTTAAGATTACTTTGTAAGTAGTGTCTTTAGTGATATTTTTTCTGATTGAGATGAATATACTTCCTTTGGATAGAGGTGTATAATTCAAAATGGCGGGTCATTTCCCTAATAATGTGCAAATGATAGGCAATAGATAAAGCAGATAGATATTTGAATAAAATGCTTTTGGTTATGCACGTATAACACCAATAGTACATTACATCAGAGGCCGGGAAAATGAGGATTTCCGGCCAAGTAGGTATATACGCCCGAGCGAGCGTGCGAGCGAGGCCGGATAGTGATACGAGGCCGGGAATCCGTTTTCACGACGAGGCATGTATAGTGCTTTTCTCAAACATACAATGAATTAAAAAAATATACTTCAAAGAATAACACTTAATATTGTTTGTCCGATATTTTCCGAATTTGAACGAATTTTAAAAATCCGATTGCAGATTCTGACTAAGGAGCCCCAAAAACCCCCGGATACCGAATTATAGCCTCCTAGGACCAATTTGAAATTTTCTCCATGCAAATAGTTTTTTTTTTCGATATTTTCCGAATTTGACCGAATTTTCGGACAAGATTTCAGATTCATATTTTGAGCCCCGAGAGCCCCCCCGATACCGAGTTTTAGCCGCCTAGCACCAATTTGAAATTTTGAATCGATTTTTTTTTCGATATTTTCCGAATTTGCCCGAATTTTCGGACAAGATTTCAGATTCATATTTTTGAGCCCCGAGAGCCCCCCGATACCGAGTTTTAGCCGCCTAGAACCAATTTGAAATTTTGAAAAAAAAAAGTCGCCATGTTGATTTTTTTTTCCACAAGTGTCTAACAACCAACCTTTAAAAACAAAACCTGCTTTTTGTCAAACCAGCCAACTGTGTGAATGACCTTGTTGTTGAAACCAAAAATAGTTACTTTGCAGGCCAAGGCCTGAAAAGCAGTATGAAATCCCTTTACAGTCCTCTCGAGTTGTTGCGCCCAAAAAGCGATACTTCCGAGCCTATTTTAAGGAACGTAAAGACAATATTTCATTGGATGTTTGAGAAATAGTACATTACTGCAGACGCCGGGAAATAAGGGCTTGTCGGCTGAGTAGGTATAGACGGCCGACCGTCTAGTGATACGAAGCCGGCAAGCCCTTTTCACGGCTAAGGCATGTATAGTGCTTTTCTCAAACATATGCAATAAAATAAAAAATACACCACTCAAAAAAACATAATTCAGCTGTTCAGCCAGTTCCTGAACACAGACGCCATGTTTAAAAAAAGTATTTTTAATTTTCCCTCCAATCCTCTATATTTTTTTTCTTTAATAAGTCGTCCACGTGTTTAGTGTGCGAATATTAGGGCCATTATACACAACCTGATAATAAGAATCTTAGTTTCTATAATAAGTAAAATAAAGGCAGAGGATTTTTAATATTGTCTATGGTCTCTGGTGACTTACGTATAGACGGTATTTTCAGTTCGTGTGTACTAGGCATTAACACGGATATTGTTGGTCCGATGGCTGAATGGGTAGCTACTAGAAAAAAAAAATATATCAGCTGTTCATAAACCCAGACGCCATGTTTACATTAAAATTAAAAACAAATTACTTCCCGGCTTAGGCCTTCAATTTTGTATGAAATTCCTTTACAGTTCTCTCGAAGTGTTCCGCCCGAAACTTGACACTTCGAAGCCTGTTTTGACGCACGTTATGACGATATTTCATTGCATGTTTGAGAAAACGTACTTTTCTCATTTATTTCCCGTATTAGGCAAAGCTTTTGCAAATAAAAGTTAAGTATAAAAACTAAACACAATACATTATGAAAAATGAAACTAAGAGTGCCGCCAGTCGCTAAATAGTGCTTACGCTGCCCGGTAGGCCAAGGAATTATTTCGATTTATTACTTTTTTTTAAGGATTACCAACATATAATACATGAGACTATAACATAGTAAAAGTACACAAATAACAAACAGGATGCTTATCCAATTATAGGTAACCACGGTTAACAATAAAAATAAATAAAGGACAAAGGAAATTTCTTCCAATTTTTGTAGCAGTGTAGCGTCTTCTGTGATTGACATGATTTTTCTGACGGCGTACTACTAAGAAACAAATTAAAAATGTATTCACACCATATTTTATTAACAATGTCCTCTCAAAAAGGGATACGAAATTATACAATATTAAAAACAGACGGAAAATGGCGGTCGAGTCTCCCAGGGAATATCCGTCTCACAATTATCTTTTGTCAAATGGAAAAAGAAACGCTGCAAAAGGCCGCCGCCGGAACCGTGAATCATCCATCCAACTTTATAATGAAAACCCTTGTCCATGCATTTCCACCTGGTTAAGGCGGAGTTTAGGCAATATTATAATCTTTTAAGTTTTCATATAATTTTAGAAGAATTATACTTTAGCCAGAGAGAGAGATTTAAAAAAACCTGGACTAAGTTTTAAGAGTTAAGTTACCCATACTTTTGTGTGACTAATTTTCGTTGGACAAAGGACGTGATTGTAGTTTTATTAGCATGTACGGTGCTTACGAGTTTCATCGGATGCCGTTTGACTTAAATAATTATTGTCCGTACTTTCAAAAGTTGCTAAAGGCCTATGCTTGTAACGAACTGTGTATACTATACTCTCATCTGAAAATAAAAATATTTCGTAGAGATAAAATATGACTTTTAAAACGAAAGTTAATTTTAAAAAGTACTTACTTCAATATTTTAATTACTGTAACTTAGTTTAATTACTGTAATGCTGTGTAACTAATTTGAATAAATAAATAAATTTTATGTTGCAAAGCGTTTGCATGCTTTTAATTAAGTAATGAGGAAAGTTATGGCTTGCATAAAGTGAAGGCCTATGAATCTGAAGGAGTCTTGTGGAGCTACAAATCACTAAACGTTAAAGTTACTTTGGTCGCTATTTATAGACATTTACACTAGTTATAAAAAAAACGTCAGTATTCTAAAAACAAACACTAAAATGATAAGAATACATTGTATTACATTTTAGACTCCATCGAATACTTGGACGTTTGTTTGCAAGTAAATACCACTTGGACCTTCTAACGTGTATAATCATCTCCTTAATGCTGGTTTTCTGCAACTAAGCACCTATTGATTTATTGCTTTGAGGAATAAGGTTGATATAAAATATTGTAAATTCTTTGCAAACAAAATCGAGGCCCTAGCGTTAAAATCGTCATCTAGTACCCGTAGTGTACAAGCTATGCTTAGTTTGGGACTAGGACTCGATTTGTGTAAGATTGTCCCTTGATATTAATACATTTAATATGTTTGCGAGCATTAATTAATACATTTAATATGTTGGCCAGGACACCGCAGCACCACGTGCCTTAAGCAAAGGCATTAAATTTAATGCGCTTTGACATTTTACAGTCCTTCGTGACAAATTAATTCCGAACAATGCCCAAAAATGTAAAATTCTATTACTTTCGGGTGAAGGGATCCAGCTGTTCATTAGAAAAAGGACGTAAGACCGTATGCTGCCAAAGCATTCTTGATCTTCTTCTTTCGAAAGGCGGCCAGTGTTTTACCCTTTTACAGGGCGATGAATAATGTAGGTCATTATAATTTATGCGCCGGCTTGATGCTCTTCCACGGTTTAATTATGAGAGGAAAACTTGGGGCGGAGGAATTATTCTTGGAAGCATCCTGTATACTTTTTAAAGAATAACAATTTCCCCTGAAAAATAATGGACGCTTAAGTATTGACAAAAGAGTAATGAATTTTTACTCGAAAAACAATGCTAATCTAAATATCAATTTGTTTGACCTTGCTCTCAACCTAAACTCGGTTTTCTAATTCAAGACCAAAAAAACTACGACAGATACGTCACTGTCAAAGTTGTCAAAATTTAAATGACATCAGATGTCATTTAAATTTTGCAATAATTTACAAGCTCAGATTCTGAGCTTGTAAATTATTGCACCAAATGTTTTATATCAGAAGGATTGTAGAAGGTGATAACTCCCTCGGAAAATTCAACTACTGCCACTTCAAAACGCCTGGAGGAGGTATAAGGAATCAACTACGTCAAATTGAAAATAAACTTTCAACTTTTACATTGAGAGATTTCTGTATAATTCTAATCGGCGAAGAAGACCTACAGCAAAATGAAGACTACTTGAACTTGGTGAAGCATATTACGAAAGTCCTAACTCCTATTACCCACACCAATATAATTATAGTATGCCCCACCTATATCTGTGGCAAGCCAATTTATAATTATAAAGTAGAGACATTTAACTCTCTACTGCGTAGCGACGTACCTTTTCATGATATCCATTACAGTTTCGATTCCAATCTCGACCTAACTTTAAGCATGTTCTCTAATAAGACAGGGAAGCTCAACAATTTAGGAATGACCAACATAATATACCACCTTGGGGCTTTTATTACGTCCCAAAAAGAATATCATCGAGTGCCTGCGGAAAACCCAAGGAAAAGCATACAAAAAATATAAAGGACTACTTCACAACACAGCCGCTTAAAAGTAAAGGTAAAGTCATGAAAAGTGTACAAAAGAAAATATCGGACTATATAACACCACAACCAGCAATTTACACTGCGGGACAGCATACGCCTCCAGCTCCAGTACAACAAAGCCAACATTTTTTTCGAAGCCAAAACAATAAACAATTTTAAAATGCTGTACCAAAATATTCGAAGTATTATTAATAAACGTCACCTAATAGATGAGGCAACGGACAAAGATACAGGAATAAATGCAATCTGTTTATCAGAAACCTGGATCACGCAAGAAAAAATGGACTTACTACAATTAGAGGGCTATACAGTCACTTCCATGTACAATAGAAGCAATCATCGTGGCGGCGGTGTATGTGTGTTTCTCCAGGATAGCATACCCTTCGTGAATCGCAAGGATATTTCTGATTTATCTACTGAATACATATTCGAAACCTGTGCCACTGAAATACCCGCTTTAAACTTATTACTCATTGTTATATATTGGCCAAACAGCCAAAGGAATATAAATTTGTTCTATGAAACATTAGAAAAACTTTTACAACTTGTCATTGCAAAAGATGTAAAAAAAAATGTTGTCATAGGTGGCGACTTCAATGTAAATGTTTTAGAGAAATGTCCGTCTTCAGCGGCGCTTATTAATGTTTTCAAACGTTATAATTTTAAGCAAATTGTCAATGAGCCCACACGAGTCACAGAACAAAACTCGACATGTATAGACCTGCTGTTCACAAATTTCCACAATAAAACCAATATAGTCTCTGTTAAAGATTTTGGGTTTTCTGACCACAAGGGTATCGTGTATGAAGTACCAAATAGTAATGCTATACCACATGAGCGGAAAACCTGGTATAGCTACAAACAAAAAATTTCGGATGGCAATATGCACATTTTTAAATATTACTTGTCGACGATAAATTGGAATTTAATTTTAGACGAGAAGAAAAATATTAATGAAAACTACAACTCGTTTATCACCGCTATACACAGAGCATTGGACATATGTATTCCCAAAACCCAAGTAAAAACCAAAAACCATAATACCAAAAAGACTTGGCTGACCACTGGCATAAAAACGTCATGTAAGAATAAAAGACAGTTAAAATTACTTATATCTAAAAGTAAAAATTCCATTTTAAACAATTATTACAAAAGTTACGAAAAATTGCTTAAAAAAACTGTAGCTAAATCAAAAAAATTACAATATATTAGGAAAATCAAAGCCACAGATAATATCACCAAAACAATGTGGCACATAGTTAAAGAACGAACAAGTAAATTGCCAAAAAAGAAAAGGGAAAATGTAGAATTAAAGATTAAAAATGCTGTTACCAACGACCCGTACGTTATAGCGAACACATTCGAAGATTTTTTTATATCAGTAGGTGCCGAGAATGGAAAAGCCGCGAGTGACAAGAGTCCATCCAACCACTCCGTTCTATCCTCGACCATAAACTCGCTCTACTTACAGCCGGTTCAGGAAAACGAAACTCACTACATAATTCGCAACTTAAAAAATAAATACAGTTTTGGCTATGATGAACTACCGCCCGTTCTGATAAAAAAATGCGCTGATGAGTTGGCTCAACCTTTAACTACTCTAATAAACCAATCTTTCTCTGAGGGCGTAGTACCCGATTCTCTTAAATTATCTATAATAAAACCTATTTATAAAAAGGGTAAAAAAACTGACTGCAACAATTATCGGCCTATAGCACTTCTACCAACCTTTTCAAAAATAATAGAATCAGCCATGTCAAAACGTCTCTATGCATTTTGTGAAAAATACTCAATTTTTAACGTAAGTCAAAATGGTTTCCGGAAAAAACACTCCACAACCCTAGCAGTCTACAAATATATCAATCAAGTACTGGAAATAATAAACAATAGGCACTATGCTGTAGGCATATTACTCGACATGAGTAAAGCATATGATAGAGTCTCTTATGAAATTCTATTGACGAAATTAAACGGTATAGGAGTAAGAGGAACTGTACACAAATGGTTTGAGTCATATCTCAAAAACCGAGTGCAATACGTGGAAATACAATACCACAATAAACAGTCCGGAATAATATCTCAAGTAAGATCAACGCCACAATATGTTACTCGATCAATCCCTCAGGGGAGTGTGCTGGGATGCTTATTGTTTTTAATTTATGTAAATGACTTGCCAAAAGTAATAGACACCACCAGTATCCTATTTGCCGACGACATATCCGTTGTTTTTCCATGCCCCAACGAAAATCATCTTAAGCCCAATCTGGACAACATCCTACAAAAATTAATATCATGGCTTACGGACCACAATCTAGAGTTAAATTTTTTAAAAACTAAATTGATGATTTTCCGGCCACATCAAAAACAACCTTTAAATATTAACTTTTCATTTGAGAACAATAAACTAGATATTGTAGACACCTTTTCGCTACTGGGCCTAAACATCGACACTCATATAAATTGGAAGGAACATATCCATAAAGTCACAAGTAAATTATCCAGATTCCTATATGCCCTATATGAACTAAAAAAAACAACAGACCTAAGAACTGCTAAACCTGCATATTATGCATACGCACACTCTTTATTAAGATATGGTATATTGCTATGGGGCAATAGTACCGATGCCAATGATTTGTTCATTATACAAAAGAAAGCCATCAGAATTCTGGCTAACATTAGAAGTATGCAAAGTTGTAGACCTTATTTTAAAAAAACTGGGAATTTTAACCCTAACATCCATGTATATTTACGAGGTCTGTAATTTCGTCAGGACGCATGATAATTATTTCCCACTAGCAGATCACCACTCAAAACGGTTGAATCTGAGTAGGAAACACAATTTAGCTCTACCTACTACAAAATGCTCTAACTTGCAAATATTTAATACAGGACCATACATGATGTGTGTTAAAATATATAACAAGATACCATTTGAAATAAAAAGCATAGAAAAATGTAAATTATTTAAAAAAGCACTAGAAAAATTCCTATTAGACAAAAGTTACTATTCACTACAATAATTTTTAGATGATGTTCAATGAAATTAATATACCTACAATAAGTAAAAGAAAGCAGTTAGGCTAAAATAGAAATAGAAAATAATGTATTAGAATTAAGTTAATTAAGTTGATTGCTGTGCCCTTGCAGGGTGCATATTATGATGTAAATTGTAATATGTGTGCAATAAAAAGTTTGAGTTTGAGTTTGAGTTTGAGTTTAAATACCTCAAGTGTTACAAGTACAATACCCAGATTTCTTACCAAAACTGTCCGATGTTTAAGTTTTTATTATCTCCTCCCGTATTTATGTAATAATAAATATATCTAATTATTTTGTTAAAACATAGAGTTAAAGTTATCAATTAATAAATTATCTTAGCGTCTAAAAAATAATAAGGATTTTACTAATATTTTATTTTAGTGTTAACATTGTGGTAGCTTTTATGGTCTTGAATTAGAAATCGTAGTATAAATACACCATATTATTTAAAGTTTGTTTTATAATATAATATTTTATAATAGGTTTTTTTTATTATTCAAATTTGTTTGTAATTTGTATTTTTCAACTTACCTAATATGTTTATTATATACTTAATTGAAATGTATTCAATATTTTCTTCGGTTCCTGCGATTTTCACAGTTTTTATTTACATAAAACAATTTAATCGAATGGTATCGGGCACCTATACTCATTATCTGAGACTTCACCATTCAGTAACTTTACAGTTACGGTCGTGAAAGGTGAACAACCAAAGTCAACCTTTACCAACGACAACTAAGGCTCTAATAAGGAAGATTAAAAGTTTCGAAGTAAGTATAGTAAGTAATAGTTTTAATCCTAATACGTAGTAAGACCGCAGCGACCGATGCGACCAGGAGATAAGTCCACTAAGTAACAACTTGCCGCTAAGCCGAAGCAGCCCGGAACTGTCCTCACAAAAGATCAAGGGCTAAATTTCACGTTTCTAATGAGTAAACTGCACCAATTACTGTAATTATAAGCACAAGCACATTATAATTGTGTTTTGTCCTATGTACTTGCCCTTTTTTCAAAACGTCTCCAATCTGAACCGACCAATTTTTCTCCAATATTTAAACCGACGAGTATGCATGAGGAGATTAATAAATGTTGATGAAGCGAAAGATGTATGACAGAACCGTAGCAGGTGGAAAGATGTGGTCTCTGCCTACCCCGTTGGGAAAAAGGCGTGATTTTAAGTATGTAAGTTGTCCTATGCCTTACTTGATTTCTTTTAATAGTTTTAATATTCAGCATTTATTACCTGATCTCCGAACAGCTGGAGCCCTTCAGCACCGCCCTTCATCAAGCAACGGACCAGATCTATTGGAAATAGTCCACTGATCGACTGAAACGGAGTCACGATCCCCAGTAATGAGGGAACGATAAAAAGAGAGCTTTAGTGCTTGAATAATGCAAAATGAACATATCTATTACTGGCTCTACTGTGCGCGAAGTACCTCTAACAAAAGTCTACCCTCAAAATATATTTTTGGATGATGTGCCTCTCGATTTACAGTTTCACAGAATTGTGTAGCAGCCGGAGTTGCTATACGAGTAGCTACTTAAAACTTGTTACACCGAAAGACAGCGTCTGGTGTTGGATCTAGGGGGGCGTTCAAGTATTACGTAACGCAATTTAGGGGGAGGGGGGGTCTCGTAAAACGTTACGATGCGTTACAGGGGCGGGAGGGGGTCTTTCTTACAACACGTTACGTAACATTGTTTCTTTATTTTTATAAAAAAATTGTGATTTAAAACGCCCAAATTGGCAACCCTTGTCGTTTATTTTACGGGGAAACCCTCGATTGTATTGGTCTGGTCGTCATTTTAATCATTTTAACATATCTTTTGTGACTTTTGGGTAAAAATAGTCACTTTTTATGCCACTTATGGTGTTACGTAACGTTTAGAGAGCGGGAGGGGGGGTACAGAAAAATGTTACGGCGCGTTACAAGGGGGGGAGGGAGGGTCAAAAATCTTCAAAAATTGCGTTACGTAATACTTGAACGCTCCCTAGTTTGGTTTGCGGTTTCGAACTAGAAGCTAGAGTTCCCAGATGACATCCTTATTTTTTCCTCCTTTTCGCAAGAAAACAAAGTTTGTCACATATATAAACTAAATACTTACATAAACTTGGCAATTTTTCGACTTTTTGACCGTCTCGTCATGGTCAGGTTTTCGAAATAGTTAAAAAACGACGATCTTAGCCACTGGCAGCCAATCGCGTCTCCACAACGAATAAAATAAATAAATATTGGACAACTTCACACAAATCTAGTCCCAAATTAAGCTCAAGAAGTCTTGTATTATGGACATTGGACACTTGATACAAACAACTAATAAAATACAATTTTCAGTCGACTTTTAGGAAAATCAAGGAGGAGAACCTTATTTTGTGCCGATACGCAAGGTTTCTCTCGGTGTGCCGAATTGCAGTTAGATTTATCCGCAGCTTTATAGCCCGAGCCCGGATAAAATTCGACTCGGATAAACATATTCACACCGACTCCATTACTCGTGCTTCCTATTGAAAAACAAATCCGAAAATACGGCTCCCGGCAAATCCAGGCTTTCCGCACAATTCATTACTTCTCATACTTGCAGGGAAAATCCGACCATACTGTAAATCGCGTGAAAGTTCCATTCAGATTGAGTCAAGTGAGCTGCTAGGGTTATCTTGTTGAATTCGGTTTGCCATGAAAAATATATTGGAAAAATTTCTTCGTGCTGCCTCGCTCTCTTCTATTTTTTACAAGGTTAGTGTGAAAGAGACAACGTGAATATGTCATAAGTTTACAGAGCTGTGGAGATGATTTGTTTGACGTGAACATTTTATTTATGTCTGTTTGAAGCGCATTGACACAGAATTTTATGATTTTAGCCGACTGCGAATGGTCTGGCAAGACACGGTTTTTACATTATATCGATCGATCATGATTGATGTCTAGCGTCTAAATAAATACCGGGTTTTCCGGTACGTGGTCGCCACACGAGAATCTTTCTGCTCCTACGGCCATATTGGTTCTAAATACAAGCAACCATCTGAGCTACTCGTTCGTCGACGGCCTTACTCCTCTTTTGGTTCTGCTTGGGATATTCTCTCAATAGTACTAGTAATACTTCTCAAGCCTTCTTGAGCTTAATTTGAGACTAGATCCATTTGTGTGAGGTTGTCTAATATTTATTTATTTATTTATAATACTGAATAGTTTGTAGGTACACCACGAGTATAACACTAAACTTGAATAAGTAGATGACCACTTGCGACCCATTAGGGACATTCTTCTTCTTCGGTACACTTTTTACAGAATGATCTTGGCCATTATGTATTGGTTGGAGTTCTGAGTGACCCGTTCGACAACACGTCGCCACGCGTCTCGTAGCGCTGCTTTCCGTGAGCATTAATTGAAGGCAGCCGACACGCTGGCTTTGATCTGGTCGGTCCATCTCATCGGCGATCTCCTCTAGCTCTGACACCATTCACTCTCCCTTGAACAACGAGGCGTTTTATGGACGTTCCGTCTCGCCGAGACACGTGTCCAAAGAAGTTGAGGATTCGGGATCTGAGGACAGAGAACAGATGCTCTTTAATTCCAAGCTCCTCATGAATAGGCTACTTGACTCATGACAAATTGTAATATACTAATGTTTATTCCGTATAGTATTTAGCAAAGGAAACCTAAATATATATTTTTCAGTTCATAAAAGGCTGAAAAATATTGAATTTGAAAATATGGTTTTTAATCTGTATTTTGAAATGCTTAAAAGGCTGTCCGCCATTTTCGCTTATGATAGTGACGTCATCGGTCATGTAAACAAAACTGAAAGTCTACTTTGACGACTTCGAATAGTGCCGTCCCTCTCGATCTCCTGTCAAAGTATACGACGGTCGAATTTCCAATATTTACAGGTAATTCTATGTCACGCCACAAATTAGCAAAAGGCAAAAATGGCAGACGGCGTTTTTGACTGTTCATGAAATTTCTAATTTTCTATTGATAAAATTGAGCTGTCTAGCTTTCACAAAAATACAAGTAATTTTTTTCAGAGCTAGTAAGATCATTATTAACCATTTCAAATATATTTCAAAACTGGGTCTACTAGCCTATTGAAACATTATTGATTAAGGACATTGGGACGGTGCAAATAATATATAATTGCTCATAGTGCAGTCATTGAAGCATTATTGCTCCGATTTTTTTTACTGTGAACCGAATTGCATACAATTTTGGAATTAGGTTCATCTTACCCTTAACTTCAAAAGTGAAAATGATTTGAACTCCGCAACCACCCTGGGGATGGTTGCCACCCCTTCTCGGGGGTGATTTTTTTTTTTCAAAATAACCTCGGATATCGATAGAAGGTCTAATTTTAAGCAAAAAATCATCCATAAAGTTTTTCAAAAAATCCAATACTTTTCAAGTTATTGGCAATTGAAAATTCAAAATTTTTTCACGTTTTTCATCGGTTTTTTGCAAATATCTCCAAAAATATACGTTTTATCGAAAATTTTATAAACAACAAAATTGTAGCAGGTAAAACAATGAACAATTTGGTTTTTTATAAAGTATTCTAAGTGCAATAATAAGCTAGATATTAAAGATCAAAGCCGTTTTTTATTATGTCTGAAATTTAATCGATGTGGTCAATGCCATATAGCGGCGAGCAGATGCATTTTATGCATTTTAATACAAAAGGGTTTTGTAGTGCTTGAAATAAGCTTTAAAATGAGCACTATTAAAAGTCTTTTGCACGTAAAATAAGTGAGCTGTATTGCAAATAAGGGGAGCATCTAATGTTTTTTCTTTTAAATCAATGGGTTTCATAAGTGCCATTTCCACCAAAATTAAAATTAATCGTATTCCGCCTAGAATTAACTTTATTATGAAGAGTTTGATAGATAGTATCAGTTTGGCTGCTTTAGGACACATATTTTTCAAAAAAGTCACGATTAAAAAAAAAAACAAAATTTCAAATTTTAAGAACCCACTTTTTAGGGTTCCGTAGCCAAATGGCAAAAAACGGAACCCTTATAGATTCGTCATGTCTGTCTGTCTGTCCGTCTGTCCGTCTGTCCGTCCGTATGTCACAGCCATTTTTTTCCGAAACTATAAGAGCTATACTGTTGAAACTTGGTAGGTAGATGTATTCTGTGAACCGCATTAAGATTTTGATGCAAAAATAAAAAAATAATAATAAATATTGGGGGCTCCCCATACTTAGAACTAAAACTCAAAATTTTTTTTTCATCAAACACATACGTGTGGGGTATCTATGGATAGGTCTTCAAAAATGATATCGAGGTTTCTAAAACATTTTTTTTCTAAACCGAATAGTTTGCGTGACAGACGCTTCCAAAGTGGAAAAAAGTTGGTCCCCCCCCCCCTCTAACTTCTAAAATAAGAAAATGAAAAATCTAAAAAAAACATATGATGTACATTACTATAAAAACTACCAACGAAAATTGTTTTGAACGAGATCTAGTTAGTAGTTTTTTTTTAATACCTAACTTTGCAAGTTTGCACCTAATTTATATGGGGCGCTATACATACCAGGTGCAAACTTAACTTAAACACTTAGGGATGGAAAGTGTTTGTACGGAACCCTCGGTGCGCGAGTCCGACTTGCACTTGGCCGGTTTTTTTTCATAATATCTCAAAAATGACGACAGATACATATAAAAGTGTACGGATTAAAAATTTTGGTATTTTTCTGACAAACAATTTGGTTTTTTTCAACAGTGACATTCACCAGTATAATACAAGAAGGAAGAATAAGCTTGTTATGCCTGCTCATCGTCTCCGTAAAGTTAGCTCTTCGTTCGTGGGGAACTGTGTACGTTTCTATAACAAAATACCTACCGAGGTAGTGAGCTTACCTTCCAGCAAATTCAAGTCTCACATAAAACGTCATCTAATAAACAAGGCGTATTATACTGTGAATGACTTTTTAGATGATAGGGATGTCTTTAAGCCAGTGGTTTAGTCATGTGAATGTAAAGTAAGCATATTTTAATCGGTAATATTAGTTTATTTGTAATGTAACATGAGAGCACATTATGTTGTTTCTCACCGGGCATTTGCTTTAGTGATGAATGCCCGGCAGTGTGAGCATGTCATGCTCGCTTAAAGGTCTTTGCTTACGGTGGCGTCGTTGATCGGGTCGCAACCTTCCCTATAATATGGTTGAGGGAGGCGATGGCTGAGATATGCGTCATGCTCGTGAACGGGTGCCGTTTGTGGGGTCCGGTCTGTTCACACTAGCAAGGGCCAAATTAGTTGTGTAGTAACTGCTTACCAGCGTTTAGTGAATTGACGTGAGAGACTTCATCCTGTACTCGATTGAAGTTATTATTATTATTTTATTTAGAGACTGTATACATCTCTAATAAACTTAGTGTACTGAACTGAATAATGACGCTCAGAGACCTTATACATCTCTGAGGAATGAAATTTAACTATAAGCATATTATTATTATCATTATTTATTTTTTCTTTTTTGTATATTGTGACGCCTAGAGACCTTATACATCTCTAAGAAATTTAGGTTTAATAATTATTGTCTATTGTAAATTATTCACATTGACGCCGAGAGACCTTATACATCTCTGTGGAATTAAATTAATTAAGTAATTATATTTTATTGCATGTTGTGACACCTAGAGACTTTATACATCTCTGGGTATATTTAATATTTTAAATTGATCGTTAAAATTTTATTTTAATATTCCTACCTAACATTGATTTGGAGTATCTATATATCTCCTATACGTGTACGCATGTAATAATTAGTTATAGTTATAACACTAATGTAATGTAATTAATTGTTCTAAATATTGTTTACGAAAAAATGACTTACTGTTGAGTTTCTTTCGGCTTTCTTCTCAACAGCGGTCTCCTCTTGCGAAATGCCGGTAGATTCACAATCTGACTTGTAAAAGTGCCCTTGTGGCCTACTTACTGAATAAATTATTTCATTTCATTTCATTTCATTTTGTTTTTTCTGTCAAACAAAAATTGACGGAGATATGATTGTTTAAAGAGCGCGTGGCAGCGCAATCACAGCCTCTCTTAACCCTTCACCGTTTTAGAAAAAGGTTTTTTGCTATATATTGCAATACAGGATGTTGTAGCTCTCTTAATTACCTTTACAATGGTTTTTTATAAATTGTGATAGCATGAAAATTGAAGGAGTTATGGTCCAAAAACTTATCATATTTTTTTCTACTTAGTAACTGAAAATTTCGGAGTGTGAATATTTGGAGCAATGTGAAAGTACGCAGTATAATAGAGACCCACAACTATTGTAATGTATATATATACATAATATGGCTCATATATTTTGAAAACGTAGGCATGAATACATACCGCTAGATGGCATTGACCACATCGATTAAATTTCAGACATAATAAAAAACGGCTTTGATCTTTAATATCTAGCTTAATATTGCACTTAGAATACTTTATAAAAAATCAAATTGTTCATTGTTTTACCTGCTACAATTTTGTTTTTTATAAAATTTTCGATAAAACGTATATTTTTGGAGATATTTGCAAAAAACCGATGAAAAACGTGAAAAAATTGCGAATTTTCAATTGCCAATAACTTGAAAAGTATTGGATTTTTTGAAAAACTTTATAGATGATTTTTTGCTTAAAATTAGACCTTCTATCGATATCCGAGGTTATTTTGAAAAAAAAAATTCACCCCCGAGAAGGGGTGGCAACCACCCCCAGGGTGGTTGCGGAGTTCAAATCATTTTCACTTTTGAAGTTAAGGGTAAGATGAGCCTAATTCCAAAATTTCATGCAAATCGGTTCACAGTAAAAAAAATCGGAGGTAAGACCGTATTTTTCGCTTCAATGACTGCACTATCAATGTATTTTTAATAAAAATACATTGATAGTGCAGGCCCGAGACTAAAGACAAATAAAAAATTTTTATTTGTCTTTAGTCTCGGGCCGCTCTTCTTTGGTGTGAGTCTTATGGATGGAACAAGGTCACATAACGCAATTGTGAACGAGAAGAATTTATCTCTTTTAGGATTCGGTTTGAAATTAATAACGCATTTTTTATCCATTGTCATTTAGGATTTTGTTATATAATTATATATAATAGAGAGAGATCCGGCTAGTGTTTCAATGAAAGGATTCGCGTTCGACTCGTTTCATAAAACCATACTTCATCAATAAATCACGCATCTAAGAAATGTAGAAAATGATATAACGAATAGAATAAACATAGCTTATTATATATTCTGCTCTGTGATTTCATTTGGGGACTATTTAGTGATATGTATTTAATTAGACACATAAATAATTTTGGTGGATTACATATTATAACGCTAGTAACTTAATTGCTACCGAACGGAACCCCTAATGTGCTAGTCGTGCTCTTGGTCAATCTCCTTACGATGTGAAAATGGAAATCAGAAGCTAAGACTGAGCAATCCGACGCCCTCCGGGAATGTAAACCGTCTAGACTGCGCCTTATTCAAAATATGACAAATATAAGTGCGTAATGTAAAGCACTTACAACCTTTCGTGCTCTAGCAAAGTCAGGCTCCGGTGGAAAGGGAGTGTCGCGAATCTATGCAATAAAATAACTCATCGAGAATATACGTAAAATTCACAGATATCGTAAAAAACAGACATAGCTAACTCAGCTTTATTTTGAACGTTGACAGCGAAATTCAAAAATGTATTAAGTCTTTCAGTGTTATTATATTAAAACTTTCGTAAGAAATTTCTAGTAACATTGAAAATGACTATTTCGCTTATAGTAATGCTATTCCAGATAACTTAAAGATGCGTGGCCAGTGAATTGTTCGTCGCGAAGGTAACCGCATCGAAGTGCTTGAACAAGAACTCCATACAACTTCGAAACTGCCATTCATAACACAAGGCAAAAATAATTATTAAAAAATACACCAAGTGCGAGTGGGACTCGCGCACGAATGGTTCCGTACAAGGGTACGGATAATGATCTGTAAGTTTGTTGTATGGGAGCCCCCCTTAAATATTTATTTTATTTTATTTTTAGTATTTGTTGTTATAGCGGCAATAGAAATACATCATCTGTGAAAATTTCATCTGTCTAGCTATCACCGTTCTTGAGATACAGCCTGGTGACAGACGGACGGACGGACGGACAGCGAAGTCTCAGTAATAGTAATAATAGGTTCCCGTTTTTACCCTTTGGGTACGGAACCCTAAAAAGCAATCCTACCAAGCTTGGGCTCTTTAGAATCGTCTCAGTGAGCATTTGATGGATATCCAAAGAAAAGTTTCCCGTTTTTACCCTTTGGGTACGGAACCCTAAAAAGCAATCCTACCAAGCTTGGGCTCTTTAGAATCGTCTCAGTGAGCATTTGATGGATATCCAAAGAAAAGTACAGTCGGGTATAAAGATTGCCACTAAAATGTCAGTTTTGACAGAAACATATATAAATAGTTTAACTCAAATTTCGAAGCAAGCGATTGGATAGTTAGGATTTGTTATACGAGTATTCTTAGCCGGTTTCAAATGTTTAAAACACTAACTGCGCGTATTAAAACTTGATTTTCATTATTTCCAGGTGAGTGTCCAGTAAATGCAACTACTAGCCGGTAAAACCTTTAGCCGCTACAAGGGTGAGTGTGACATTCCAGAGATCTCCGCCCACGACACAGCTGTAAAATGAACCCTCTAACGCCACCGGGGATCTAACCCTTGCGTCACCGACGCCACATGCTTATGTCAATTAAGTTCCGAGTTTGACTTCGGAATCAAAACTTATCCTTTAAATTATTGCCCGAAACTCCATCTTATTATTTTGCGCCGCCCACATAATCCATCCATAATTAGAGATGTGCCGTTCTAGAGAAATGTTCCTGATTTGTATGAGAAATGTTCTGAACACGACCCTATTGTCAGGAGCATAAAGTCGTCTGAACTCGACTGTAGGATTTTCTTACTTGCTTTTCAATCGAGGTTGGGCAATAACACAGTGCCTTTCTTACAAGAACAACTTACGACAACTTCAAAATAGTCCACGAGTGCTAAAATGAAGCAGTTAGAAATGTCTCAACCAACAACGTATTTTCTATTCCGGCATACTTTCCTTGTAGAGGAATTCAAGATTATAACCAAAAATCCATATCTAGCTGTTGCGCAACCGGATAAAAATGAAATTAGTACTTTATATATTAATAAAAGGGATATATTTAAATGCACATCTGTATAATTTTTCAGTACACTAGGTAACTCCACTAATTAACTGAATGCATACCAGAAAAACTAATGCTGTGCAAAAAAAACAATTGATTAACTGAACATGTCCTACAAAAAAAACTTAAACATCATACAAAACGAGATGACCTTTTTAACCGAATTCACACCAAAAATATGGTTCGTACATCGGATATATTTGAATGTTTCACCAAAAATACTGACTTGCACACTAATTATCCTCGCACTGCACACTAAGATCCTACTCGGCCGGGTTAGGTTAGGTTATTTTTTTTTTATATTTGATAAAACAGTTTTGCAAATACCTTTAAATAGTATATTGAATTCGCATTATTTAGTGTGCATAATTAGTGTGCAAGTCAGTATTTTTGGAGAAACTTTCAAATATTTTGATCGAAAGAAGGGAATATACAGATATCGACTTAAATACATGCCTTAATAAAATACTCGCTTTTCTTTTTCATTTCATCGAACTTAAATTTGTTGTGAGCTGGACTAAAAATATATACTTTCCAGCAACTTCCGTCGACAAAGACGAATGTCCCACAATATGTCACGCATTCCTGCGATTTTTTAAAACGTGTTTCGGCTCAGTAAACTGCTCGTTAAAAAATATACTAACCTCACTTGGTTGCGTAATGATTTACAAAAGTGCTTTTTAGGGTTCCGTACCCAAAAGGTAAAAACGGGACCCTATTACTGAGACTTCGCTGTCCGTCCGTCCGTCCGTCCGTCCGCCTGTCACCAGGCTTTATCTCAAGAACGGTGATAGAGTTGTCTTTCATCTCAACTGTCTAGTTGAAATTTTACAGATGATGTATTTCTATTGCCGCTATAACAACAAATACTAAAAATAGAATAATATATATAAGGAGGGCTCCCATACAACAAACTTGTTATAGATTATGGTACGGAACCCTTCATGCGCGAGTCGGACTCGCACATTGCTAAATTTTTTATACTCACGTACTTTAATCTGTCGATTATAATTTCACAGATAAAATCACAATAAAGCACTTTTTAATCGTGTACCAAAATTCTATACTCTATGCTACCCGCTACAGAACTTTAATATTCATAAGACATCTCTCTACTCAATTCTAATAATTTCAAAAAGAGAACATCAGCATATTTGATATTAAAAAAAATAACAAAAAAAAGAACCGACTTCAGTAAAACTAAAAAGCCAAAAATAACCCGTTCAAGTACAGATTACATTTGACTCACCCTTCGAAGTCGATCCCAAACCACTCAGTTCTTATAGTTTACGCGAGGTTTGGCACCCCTTTTTTTGGAGTCGGTTAAAAAAGCACGCTACTGTTCTCTGATTGGTTGAAATTACTTGTCAAAAAATTTAACTAAAAAAATTTCACCAATCACGAGGCACCCGCCATGACCATCGCGATCATGTTTTTTTTTAATAGGTTAGTTTTAGTTGTACGAAAAAGGTTACATCAAAAATAAATAAAATTGACTTGCGCAAAGTAAGGACGCAAGTCAAAAATGAGCCCCGGCTTCGTTAGCGGCAAATTCAATACACAGGTGTTTTCAAGAGTCGCCAAACTGCTAAATTAGATTACATCCCAGCTTAATTGTACCAACGACCCTGGAAGTATGGACTTTTAAGTATCTGAAGAGTGACCAATTACATTTAGGGTTAACACAATCGAGTCGACGTGAGATAGAATTCAATAAATGTATGAGACGGGCTCTCTACATGCCGGACTGCGTGTGCCAGTGGCTCCGACTTCCGCTTCTATTCGGATTCACCAGCCGTAGCGACACACGTGCGTCGAACAAGCCCTCCAGCTAATTTCGTCGTATTTTACACTTACAACAAACAAAATTTTATTCTCAGGCGGCTATTGCGGAGATTAAGAGAGGACCTTCTGTAGTTTTTAATTCTGTATCTGTAGCATGAGATATAACATGTTATAAATATGTTTTCTCAAACATGCAATGAAATATCGTCATAACGTGCGTTAAAATAGGCTTCGAAGTGTCAAATTTCGGGTGGAACAATTCGAGAGAACTGTTAAGGATTTCATACAAAATTCTGGCGCCTGCAGTTATTCATTAATGTCTAAAATTCGCAGAGCGGTACTCTTGTTATATCGCTATAAACACGGGCCTCACGGTGCAGCGCAGCGATAATAAAACCGTCGCCGGCGGCATGTGACGGGTGTACGCGCTGTAAAAATAATAAAACCTGCCGCGACAGGTGAGCGACGGCCGATCAGGGTGAACGCGGCGGGCCGCGGCCATTGTCGTCGATATTACGAATAAAAATTTGTTTATAATAGTACATTACTGCAGACGCCGGGAAATAAGGGCTTGCCGGCTGAGTAGGTATAGACGGCCGACCGTAAGGGAGGATATTCACACGGCTAAGGCATGTATAGTGCTTTTCTCAAACATATGCAATGAAATAAAAAAATACACCACTAAAAAAAACATAATTCAGCTGTTCAGCCAGTTCATGAACACAGACGCCATGTTTAAAAAAAGTATTTTTAATTTTCCCTCCAATCCCTCTATATTTTTTTTTCTTTAATAAGTCCACGTGTGTAGTGTGCGAATATTAGGGCCATTATACACAACCTGGGCCCTGTTTCATATACGTGACAAGTTGACAATTTGTCAGTTTTTGACAAAATTGTCGAATTGTAGCTACAAATTCTGTTTCATAAACGTGACAAATATGTCCGATTGCGACAGGTAAATAGTTGACAAAATTGTCAGTGTCAATCGCGTTTCATAAAGATCCACAATTGTCAGTTTTAAAAGGTCAGTATTTAAGAAAATTGTCAAGATTATTTTGTCATGGTAGTAATTGTCGTAAATTGCGACAAATATGTCACAGCGTACATTTTTGTTAAAATGATGTAGCAGTATGAGAGTAGCAATAAAAATGTTTGTCTTACATTATAATTTTGACTAGCATTCTAGGATTTGTTCGGTAAGTACTTGCAACAAGTAAAATTAACACGAAAATAATAATTTTGGGCCTTATGCACGACAACCGAGAAATATTTTTTGGAAAATTTAGTGAACGTTTAAACGCACGAAAAATAAAAAATAAATGGAAGGCAATCGCAGAGCAATTAAAGGGATTGGGTAAATTTAGCAAAGATTGGAAGTATTTGCGTGATACAACATGGCAAAATTGGAGGAAAAGGACTATTTATTGTACGTACCTATTGTTATTATTATAATCAAGTGCGCGGTATTCCTACATAAAATAATATCAACCCAAAAGTTGCATTTTATCTTCCCTATACTGTTGTAGAACCCTGTCATAGTAAAATTAATTATTTTGACGCAAGAAAAGCTGCGTTGACGTCAGTTGTCTTAATGTGTAACAGTTCTACAGTTAGCACCATTTCATTGGTAATAAGTAATTACTTAGTGAGAAGTGGCCACTGACATTGGGTGAGGTCGCCTGTCAGAAAACTTCGACAAGTCTACAAATTTGTCAACTTGTAATTACAATTTTGTGTTTCATAAAACAAATATGTCAAGTTTTTCGCGACAAATTGTCACCTGTCGCCTGTCAAGAGAAAATTTTTATGAAACAGAAATATGTCAAAATGTCGCGACAATTTGACATAATTGTAATTTTTCCACCACGACTTATTTGTCATAGTTAATGTGTATTATTATTATTTATTTACAATTACATATCCGTAACTTACAGCTAATTGCCAAAGCGTTACAGATCTTAACCTATCATACAACATACCAAATATAACAATCTTAAGTATAAACAATTAACAGAATTTGTACAAAAACAACATAATATTACACTCAACATCGAAGGAAATAAATTTATATATATATATACATATATATATACCTATATTAAACTACTCTACACAAACACATTTTAATTTTAAGACCGCTCAAGAAATTTTTTACACTCTGCTATTATGTACGTATACTTGGTAGCGAAAACATCGCAGTGTGGCGCTACTTTGAGAACGGAGTTGAGGATGGAGAGCGCGCTCGGGATCGGCGCGTGCCGCAGGAGCGCGGTGCGCGCGCCAGGCACCGCTAACAAGGGAGCATGGCGTAATCGTGACCGTGCCTCAGGCGCATATAGTCGCACCACTTCCTCCACTAGTCCAGTACACTCTATTTTGCCGCGAATTATGCCCAGAACAAACTTAGCTAGTGCCAGGTATCGCCGCACTTCTAGCAAATTATACCCCAGTACTCCTAATAGGAATAGTGTGGGGTAGAGATACGGATAATAAGCATATAGCTTCTTGTATAAACTCCTTAAGAACTGCTTTTGGACCTTCTCCAGCATTAAGGTATATTTAGCCTCGTGAGGGTTCCAAACCGAAGCATTTGATTCTAGCACACTCCTCACAAGTGCCGCATAGAGAGCTCGAAGAGCGTTCGGTGTTAAAAGTTGTGCATTTCGCAGTACAAAGCCTAGTTTCTGCGCTGCGCGTTTCGCAACTCTATTCGCATGCTCCCGAAATGAGAGCTGTGGATCGAAAAAAATGCCAAGGTCACGAACCAAGGATACTCTCGCTATTGAATTACCATCTAGAGTATATTGATGATGGTACGGAAGAGATGATCGAGTGAAGCTCATTGTTTCGCATTTTTTAATATTAAAATATAATTTATTTAAAAGACTCCATCTATGTAAGGCGTCAACGTCGTCTTGTAGAGCTTTAAAATCCTCCAATGTGCCTACTACTTTAATTAACTTAACATCGTCTGCAAACATCATTACTTTCGAGTTTTGGACTTGATTCGGCAGGTCATTAATTAAAATATTAAACAGCAATGGCCCCAAGTTCGAACCCTGACTTATACCTGAGAGTGTTTTATAGGACTCTGAGTGATACGGTCCATATTTGACAAACTGTCTTCTGTCGGCTAGATAGCTCGAGAAGACCTTAAGCAACCCAGGGACGAAACCCATACTACTCAGCTTTCCTAGCAGAACGTCGTTATCTACCCTGTCAAAAGCCTTTTGGAAATCTAAATAAATTACGTCCACTTGTTTCCTGCTATCTAATTCCTTTGTTATTAAGCTAACGAGTGTGACAAGGTTGGTGGTAACCGAACGTTTAGGTAAGAACGCGTGTTGTGCAGCTGTTATATGGGGCATGCACTGAGGCAAGATACGAGCGTGCAACGACATTTCGAACACCTTGGCTAAAGAACACAGTATTGCTACCGGTCTATAGTTCTCTACTTTAAGTTTCGAACCGACCTTAGGAATCGGTATAACCCGAGATTGTTTCCATCTAGTTGGATATACGCCAGTTGTTAGTATGACATTAAATATGTGCATAATAGGTTTAATTAAGTCATCTATACATCCCTTAATAATGTACGGCGGCACAGCGTCAGGACCCGCAGACGTATTTGCTCTCAGTTTTTTAACGGATTGTCTTATTTCATTGGAGCTAAAAGCTTGCACTTCTACGTGTCTCGAGTCGGCCTTATTTGACATGTCTGCCTGAGTTGGATCGAGAACCGGCGCCTGAGACAAAAATACCGATTGAAAATGGTCTGCAAATGCGGTAGCCATGTCTACTCCCTCACATTCTTTATCGCCATAGTAGATTTTGGTTTCTATCTCTCCTCGACATCTTAAACTATTAATGTATTCCCAAAATTTGGCAGGATCTCTACATAATTGATGAGACACATTGTTTGCGTAGCGGTCATGAGCCGTTTTAATATCTTTTTTTAACCTTTTTCGCAAGTCCTTAAATTGTTCCCGTAATTCATTATTCCTACTAGTTTTCCACATACGATGTAATTCAGATTTACGCTTTATGTCTTAGATTATTTGTTTTGTATAATAAACGGGATACACCCTAGCTGGTACATTCTTCCGGTTTTTTTTTGGGATACTAGCATTAAAAATATCGTACAAGTTTGTATAAAATACTTCCACGGCTTCATTTGCATCTATTGTGTAATATAATTGATCCCAAACTTTGTTTTTTAATAGATAATACAACGCCGCATAGTCTCCATTTTTAAAATCCCAGTCGCGATCCTGTATATTTGATGGTGGAATCATGGTCGATGTATTAGAAAGTTTGAACTCTACATTGACAAATAGCGGTGGATGATGCCCATCGATAACCGACAACTCCTCCCCCGGCTCCGCGCCACGAACTTGCATCGCATCGCTCAACTCCGGACTCGTGAGAACTGCATCTAGGATCCTATCGTTTTTGTTAGTAACTTTATTATATTGACTCAAGTCACACTTACATAAAAAACAATCAAATAGCAACAGAGTACTACTACTAGCACTGTGGTAATTTAAATCGCCTACAATTAAAATCTTTGTACTACTCACTTTTGCAGTTACAGTTTCGACACTAGCAAACCAATCCGAATATACATGGTCCGGAACACTTGGAGGTAAATATACCACACAGACATAGATGTATTGTCCGTCCATTTTGAAACGTGCCCATAGATCTTCGCCGGAGGGTGTTTCATATTGCGTCATTCGCTCTAGAAGGACAGGCGGACGCGCCGCCAGCAGCACGCCACCGCCGGCCCGCCCGTCTGCTCGGTCACGCCTTAGCACCTTCCACTCTCCGATGCAAAGCTCAGCGTCTGCCACTGATTCATTGAGATTAGTCTCAGTTACAGCCACTAAGTGTAGTTCATGAAACGAAAAATTGTCAAAATGTCGAATTGTCACCTGTCACCTGTCGCCTGTCATTGTCACGTATATGAAACAGGGCCCTGATAACAAGAATCTTAGTTTCTATAATAAGTAAAATAAAGGCAGAGGATTTTTAATATTGTCTATGGTCTCTGGTGACTTACGTATAGACGGTATTTTCAGTTCGTGTGTACTAGGCATTAACACGGATATTGTTGGTCCGATGGCTGAATGGGTAGCTACTAGAAAAAAAAAATATCAGCTGTTCATACACACAGACGCCATGTTTACATTAAAATTAAAAACAAATTACTTCCCGGCTTAGGCCTTCAATTTTGTATGAAATTCCTTTACAGTTCTCTCGAATTGTTCCGCCCGAAATTTGACACTTCGAAGCCTGTTCTAACGCACGTTACGACGATATTTCATTGCATGTTTGAGAAAATAAATTTACGGCCACACTACGTCCGTATGTCATTCGATATATGTACCATTAGGTACACGTCTTTAGTTGTTCGCAAGAAAAATTTTACTTCTACACATTTTATTTCTATAAATGAGATTTTGTTGATATCGCTTTATTGGTTTTTGAGATAAATGCAAAGAACAGTGGCTTTTCCAAAAACAAAAACGGCCAAGAGCATGTCGGGCCACGCTCAGTGTAGGGAAGATTTCAAGTTCTATAAAAAGGTCTTAAGCACCAAAGTAACAGTAATTACTTATTACCTTCTGGAAGTCAACTTACGTCCTTTTAAGAAAATTATGAAATTTTGCGATAACTCAAAAACGGCTCGATCGATTTTGTTCAATGTACGAGTAATATAATATATTTTTCATTGAAAGTACTTATAAAGCCTCATTTCATGAATTTTTCCATATTCTTTTAACCCGTGGTTAAAAAGGTAGAGTGGGAGGGACGCTATTTTTAGGGTTCCGTACCCAAAGGGTAAAAACGGGACCCTATTACTGAGACTTCGCTGTCCGTCCGTCCGTCTGTCACCAGGCTGTATCTCAAGAACGGTGAAACTAGACAGTTGAAATTTTCACAGATGATGTATTTCTATTGCCGCTATAACAACAAATACTAAAAATAAAATAAAACTAGGTCGATGCAGAGTTAGCCACCGGCTAAGCTTGCACCATAGATTGGAGCGGAGCTTTTTTTTTTTCGAAATTTTCTCTTCGTCACGACCTAGCGAAATTTGATTTGTGCATTTTAAAACCAAAATTTCTAAAATCGGTTGAGAACTCGCTGAGATCTGCGCATTGTTACAAAGCCCATTCGAGTCGATCCATGGGAGCTTCGCTCGCTTCGCTCGCTCCGATCCAATAAATATTGAAGGGGGCTTCCATACAACAAACTTGTTATAGATTATGGTACGGAACCCTTCATGCGCGAGTCGGACTCGCACTTGCCTAATTTTTTTTTATTTTCGGAGCGAATATTTTCAAAACTGCTGACTATCAAAAAATAATGTTTAGAGACCCCTTTTATTTTTAAAAGACCTATTCAACGAAATCCCACACACTAGTGTTGGAACGAAAAAAAAAATCACCCCCACTTTAGGTGTTCGAGAGGTAGGTACCCGAAATAAATTAAAAAAAAAATAGTTTTATTTTACCGTTTTGTTGGCGTGATACATATACATACTCATACCAAATTTCAGCTTTCTAGTACTAATGAGCACGGAGCTAAGCCGCGGACGGACAGACGGACAGACGGACATGGCGAAACTATAAGGGTTCCTAGTTGACTACGGAACCCTAATAAATGGACTATTTCAGACATCACGCTACCAATTTTATGAATGACATTAACTTACTAGCGAATAAAATAGAATGAGTATTAGCAATACTACATTACTGCAGAAGCAGGGAAAAGTCACAAATCTCCAAATATGCTTGGAAATAATTACCAATCTACATTTTGAATTTAATATATCAGTGCCATGAAGGTCATTTGGTACTTATATTTTTAGGAATAGGAATAAAATTTCAGGTCCGAATCGTATGTTTAAAACGAAATATATTAATGAGAATTAAAATTATATGAAAACACAATAATAAAAAATATGGGCATAGTTATTAATTTTGGTTAAATCAACAACAGGCTCAGGACAGTCAATCAGGGTTCCGTACCCAAAGGGTAAAAACGGGACCCTATTACTGAGACTTCGCTGTCCGTCCGTCTGTCCGTCCATCCGTCTGTCACCAGGCTGTATCTCAAGAACGGTGATAGCTAGACAGTTGAAATTTTCACAGATGATGTATTTCTATTGCCGCTATAACAACAAATACTAAAAATTAAATAAAATAAATATTTAAGGGGGGCTCCCATACAACAAACGGGTTGGTTGCGTTAACTTTGCACCTCATTTGTATGGGGCGCTATACATACCAGGTGCAAACTTAACCACTTAAGGATGAAAAGTGTTTGTACGGAACCCTCGGTGCGCGAGTCTGACTCGCACTTGCCCAATTTTTTACTTAATCGTCTTATTTAAATAATACTTATAATGCAGTAACCGGTCAAATTAAGAGTACGCTCATTTGTATGAGACCTCATAAACGGAAGGTGTGATTTTTACTCAATCGTCTTATTTAAATAATAGCTATTTCCCGGCCGAGGCCAATAATATATATTTTTTTAATTTGTATTAAAGCCTTATAAAAATAACGAACGATTTCGCGGTCCAGTTTTACTACATTAATGGTAACATTTCCAAGCAAGTTGGAGAAATAGTACATTACCAGGCTATCCCCACGCGTTTCAACCGCGCGAAACATTCCGATCTCTAAGTGGCAACCCCGCGCGACAAAATGCCAGTGGGCTGCCACGCCTCGCGTCGAGCGGACGGCGTACAGTTAACGTTTCACGCGCAACCTGTGCTGTACGATGTCGAAAAATAAAAGTCGGGCATATTGTTTTTGTGACAACAAAGGCGATTGAAAATGATTTCATTTGTTCCAGAACACATTAAACTCTCCGGAATAAAATATTTTGTTTAAGAATTAACGTTTACTGGGGCACTATTGACGCGTAACTATTAAAGTCTGGGTATTTCTCTAAAAATCTTTATGGGGGCGCCTAGCTTTTTTTCGAATTAATTGTGTTGGTTTGATTCCATGCTGTGTTGTTATTACTGAATGTTTAGTTATACAATCAATAAGTAAAATATTTAAAGATTCACTCTATTATTCGTTACGTTTTAGAAACACGATTACTTGTAGTTTCCTCGATAGTTTTTTTTTAAAGTTACCTCAAAAAAGCAACATAAACCCTTAGTATGTCATAAATACTGCAGGGAAAGTTATCAGTTTTTTTTTAATAATAACATAACGAGATGTTAACTATAATGTATACGTCTTACATTTTCAAAATCTGTATTACTTTAATAATTAAACCGAAAAAACATGATTTCATGGCAAAAGTTAATCGATTAACGATTAAGATTAACTTTTTTAATCTCGATTAACGATTAAAATTGACGATTAGTTAATCTAATCGTACGAGTTCCGATTGATTTAATCTCGAAAGATTAAGTTAATTGTCGATAAATTTTTAGCGATTAAATTTTTAATCGATTAATTAATTCGGCGATCGGAGAGCGGAGAGCGGGGAGCGGAGAGTGGCGTGCGGAGAGCTGAGAGCGGCGTGCGGAGAACGGAAAGCAGAGAAGCGGAAAGAGGGAACGGTCGGATGCAAAGGTAACCGGTGTAAGGTGTAGAGAATGGTGTTCAATCGTCCTGAAGTGGGCAACCCAGTGGGAATCGGGTTGTCTGGATGCCACGCCTCTGCTGACTAGACTGGTTGACCAAACGAGCGAAGGCACGAGAAAAAGCTAGCGTTTACATAAAGGAGGCAACCCTAGCGCACATTCCAATGACGTTGCGTCACCCGCGGGAGGGGGCATCGATAGCGGTGGCAACGCCTGCCGTCCAAACAAGTGGGGTATCTGTTACGTAGTAACTTGTATATAATCTGTGACATTACTGCAGACACCGGGAAATAAGGGCTTGCCGGGTAAGTAGGTATCTAGTGATACGAAAACGGCAAGCCCTTTTCACGGCTAAGGCATGTATAGTGTTTTTTTCAAACATATGCAATGAAATAAAAAATACACCACTCAAAAAAATTATATTTCAGCTGTTCAGCCAGTTCATGAACACAGACGCCATGTTTAAAAAAAAATCATTCATAATTTTCCCTTCCAACCCTCTATATCTTTTTTCTTTAATAAGTTGTCCACGTGTGTAGTTTTCGAATATTAAGGCAATTATACACAACCTGATAATAAGAATCTTAATTTCTATAATAAATAAAATAAAGGCATAGGTTTTTTAATATTGTCTATGGTCTCTGGTGACTTACGTATAGACAGTATTTTAATGTTATTCATCGACACATTGAATCATACAGATTTGTATTCTTAATATCAGTTCGTGTGTACTAGGCATTATCGCGGTTATCAGCTGTCCATAAACACAGACGCCATGTTTACATTAAAATTAAAAACAAATTACTTCCCGGCCTAGGCCTTCAATTTTGTATGAAATTCCTTTACAGTTCTCTCGAATTGTTCCGCCCGAAACTTGACACTTCGAAGCCTGTTTTATCGCACGTTATGACGATATTTCATTGCATGTTTGAGAAAATGATATTATTACTCTGGCTGCGATAGCATTATATTTGAACATTATTTTAAGTAAAAGAGATATGATACAGTCGCAGTGTCGAGCTGTATAAGTATATACAGTCGAGCTGTATAAATACACGTGCAGCTTGTTTTCGGCAATAAAGTTGTGAATTTTTAACAGACCGTCATTCCTTTAAGCACCGCATATCTCGCACACAGGCTACGTGACGAGAATCATCCGAACATTTACATTTAGCTAACGACACCACAAATGTCACACTGTGGGGTAAAGACGGCTCTCGGATTGATGGATTGGAATCACGTCTACGCCACAATTCTTCCGTCAAGACACAAATATTTCTTTAGATTTACATGCACACAAGTGTACATGTCGTCAACCAAAGTTCGTAAATAATTTGTGATCTGATTATTAGTATCTTGGAATATGTTGTTGGGCTAAAAGAATAAAGGAGTTTGAACAAACTAAATGACTGAAATACGAATGACTACGAAGTAAGAACTAGACATTTGGAAAAGGCTAGAGAAAGCGAAAAAGATCGTACGGTCATACATAAGTTCCTGAATCGAAAAAGAAACGTCGTCTTTCAACTTATATTTTTATCGTGCAGGTCTTAATATGAGTTCCTAGTTGACAGTTTAAACAAAGGTATTAGGATTTAGCGAGAAAATTAAAATTTGAGTTCCCTTAATTTTAGGGTGTCCACAGGAAAGCTGTATAGCCGTAACTTACAAGAGCGAGTCCGACTCGCGCATGAAGGGTTCCGTACCATAATCTATAACAAGTTTGTTATATGGGAGCCCCCCTTAAATATTTATTTTATTTTATTTTTAGTAATTGTTGTTCTAGCGGCAATAGAAATACATCATCCCACCAAAACATTTCATGTAAAATTGGCGGCCAAGACGCACATGCTCATAACGCTTTCGCTGTAAAAAGTTATCAGATCCCAGGAAAAGCCAAGCCCCTAAGCCCTGACTTTACTAACCCTACACCTTGGTTTCAAAAGTATGGCTTGGCTGTTTCATAGGTTACCGTAAATATAAACCGTAATGCGCCAGACGGTCCGTTGGACTTAGTTACGGTACTAAGGTGCCCTAGTTTTTTTATTTTTTTTGGGCTGTAGCGTTTCTTGAGCATCAGTCTTCAGAGCTCTATCTTTGCCTATTTTTCTTGTTGATATCATTTCCTCGTACGCATTCATCGTACGCTTAAATCTGCTTAAGATGGATATAAAAATCATTAATTCAACAATCGAAAATATACAATTCCGCGTGTTAATTGCGCCGCATTTATTATTGCATTTTGGTAGGTCTATAAAGAAATATTCAAAATACGAAGTCAAAGTGTAGATACAGAAGTAGTAATAATTGTGTATTTAAGAAATACTTACGTTTAGCCCCATATATAATATACACTTTTTATCCCCTATTATGGGAGTCCCATACAAACTTCCATGCCCTTATTAAAAAGGTGGCGGGAGGGTGATTTTCTAAAAATCCTAGAATATTATGTGTTTTATTTATAACAAGGAGTCCCTATATAAATTTTCAGACCTTTAGTATCAAAATTTGCAGAAGTCTCATACAACCTTCCATCCCATAGTTTAAGGGGTTGGGGGGTAAAAGTTCCAAGTTTTAGAATTATTTTGTTGTTTGTGTACTAATACTAGCTTACATACCAAATTTCAGCTTTCTAGGGCATCGGGAAGTACCCGAGAGGTTTTGATACGTCAGTGTATAAGTGAGTGGCAAAATCGGCGTATTTTAGGTACCTACCAATAAAACCTAAAGTATAAAAGCTAGATTAATGAAATTTAGTACATTTCATACGTTTCCCAACTGCATTTTAACCTACGAAACTATAAGGGTTTGAAAATGAGACGAAACGGTTCGAGAAAAGGTAGGTAGTGCCCCGCCTCCTTTTTGTTCGTCTTGGCGGGGGCACTACCGTGCCCCCATATCTGTGAAAATTTCAACTGTCTAGTTTCACCGTTCTTGAGATACAGCCTGGTGACAGACGGACGGACGGACGGACGGACAGCGAAGTCTTAGTAATAGGGTCCCGTTTTTACCCTTTGGGTACGGAACCTTAAAAATCGGCATGGTCGACTCGTTAGCGTAGCCACGACCAGCATGCATTAATTTGCCGGAGCTCAATATTCGCCCGCAGCGGTTTTAAAATTCAAACTCGACGCTATTCGGAATGCAGTCACCAATTCAAATGCGACCGGCGCAAGCGACCGAAGCAATTTTTGAAATTTAGCAATGGATGGCGTTGCCGTTGTGAAAGTTTTTACATTAAAGTTGACTTTATTTACCTTTGCAAATGTGCAATTTCGTTCACGAAGGAGAAATAAGGCATAACCTTATTTTCTCCTTCAGCATAGTTGCCCAAAATGTTGTTACCATCCGCAATATCCAGATACCCTTATCTCTTCTAAATCGTATACTCTTGTCAGAGTGGTCGTAGCTGTTGGCTGTTAGCATACAAACGGTAAATGGTTGATCTTTGTCCCCATATCCAATTTTTTCTTCACTTCTGGCGATTGAGAGTGTGGCGAGAGCACTCGCCCACGGAAGGTTGGCTATTTTTAGTATGTCTGTCCATCGGGTAGGAGATCGTTTTCTGCACCTTTTTCCTTCGAACTGTGCCTGTACTACCAGCCGCCCCATTGATCCCAAGTTTCTCGAAACATGACCAAAAAACTTGAGTATTCATAGTTGTACAATGGACGAAAGTCGTTCCCTGATTTTAAGTTATTTTAAAATAGAGACATTTGTATGAAAGGCGGTTCACGGAATCTTCAAGAGACATCTCCAACGCCACATTTCAAGGGTGTCGATCTTTCGGCGGTCCTGCAATCTTAGTGACCAGGTTTCAGCTCCGTAAACTAGTTTAGGAGAGACGACGAATTATATAAGTTGAACCTTCTCCACAGTAGACCTAGTGATGGCGCAACGTCTTATGATTTCCTGGTGACATCCTCCTGTATTAGAAGTAGTGGAACCAAGATAAATGTAGCTCTGTACTACTTACTTCACAGTTTGCTATGGCTTGAATTTCTGTTTTATTTTGCTTGGCTCTGTCCACTATCATCATCTTGGTCTTTTCCCTGTTTATTGCAAGACCAAAACTACGATTGGTTATATCAAGGCGTGTCAGGAGATCTTCTTGTGTGGTTCAAGAAGTGTTGTATCGTCCGCATACCTTGAGTTGCTCATTTTCTTACCTCCCACTGATACGCCTTTATCCCAATATTCCAGTATAATCCGCTTGATGTGTTCGCTATAAATGCTAAACGGGAGTGGCGAGAGAATACGTATCCTTATCAGATACCTGCCTCAGTGCTAAAGATATGTCGATATTGAGGTACTCCCATTGCAGTCAATACTTGCCAGAGCTTTCTCCACTTTACGGTATCAAATGACTTGCACAAAATCTTCGATTAAATGTAAACAGGGTTGTTGAGCTCCCTAGATTTTTCCTACTACTGTTTTAAAGGTAGTAAAATATTCAAACGTCAATTGTTTGATAGAAGGCATTATGATGGTGTCTTAGATAAATTTTACAATAGGTACTTGAGTCCATATCTTAGAGGTCGATGGCCGTATGCGGTTTTTTGCAGGTGCTTAAAATGTTTTCTCATCATAATACCTCATGGGGGCCACGTTCGAGCCGCCAGCGACCAACTTTTAATGTGATTTACTTTGGGCCGTGACGCTGCCGTCGTGTGAATACATTAATAAATACAGCGCTGCGACCGATCGACCACTTAAAAGGACATATTTTGCATATTAGTCAGAAAGTAAACAGGACACTTAAGTATATTGGTTTTTATGACGTCAAAGTATTTTCTACATCATGTTGCTCATACTTAGATTACATATTTTACATAGTATTTTTTCACCCACGGAAATACTTAGTAGATACAGAATGGTCAAGTGGTTGTAGGCTAGGTTTCTGTATTACTTACGGAGTGTGGTTGCGATGCCATTGCCATCTTGCTTTGCGTTTTTTTACCAAAGATTGTAATAATATCGGTTTAGGTTTTAAATGTGTTTTTCCTAGATTATCCTTTTCTGAAAATGGCTATGAATGTCATAAATTCAATTAAAAGAGTTAACTACGTACATCTATTCTATGTACCTTGTTTCATTTATCTATATAAGTTTCTTATGAGTAAGTTCTTTCATTTATGAATTTAGGTTTTATAATTTAGACTTTCGCATAGCTGATGATGTAGATAGCTGCTTTTATCAAACCTATGGATAGTAACTTTCACCATGAGATTGATGTTACGAGTACAATAAATAACTGTTAACAAAAAGTAGTATGTATTCAAAAGTTTATTTAGTGTCCGGAGCCGAGTTCCCAGTTACACCGTGTTGATTGGGAGTATTGGGACGTATCTCGATAAAAAAACTCGGTTATTTCGAGCGCACCTTTTACCATTGAAATGTGCTAAAATTCCGAACACATCTCTATATTCAAATCCGGTTCAGAGCTCGAGGGTGCGAAACATTTTGATGTCAAAATGTATTTTTTTTACTGCATCGGCTGCAGACGGACCACGATTTTATAAATATCGATAACATAGTCGTATACTTACTAAGTAAAAAAAATGGGCAAGTGCGAGCCCGACTCGCGCATGAAGGGTTCCGTACCTATACCTATATATATAATCTATAACATGTTTGTTGTATGGGAGCCCCCTTAAATATTTATTTTATTTTATTTTTAGTATTTGTTGTTATAGCGGCAATAGAAATACATCATCTGTGAAAATTTCAACTGTCTAGCTATCACCGTTGTTGAGATACAGCCTGGTGACAGACGGACGGACGGACGGACGGACGGACGGACGGACGGACGGACGGACGGCGAAGTCTCAGTAATAGGGTCCCGTTTTTACCCTTTGGGTACGGAACCCTAAAAAGTATGTAGCTAGACGATCATATTTATAAGTATTTGTGTTTAAAGTGAGCATACGTCACGAGATAGCTATTAATGACAACTTTTGATGGCAATGCGCCGGCGATTTCAAGGTTCGTCCCACCAAAGGTGCGTTTTCAATTAGTATTCTGAACAATTTTCTTATAGTAGTTTATGTGACTGTACCTAATTAAGGGTATTAACACGAGTGTGGGTTTATGAAACGAGCCGAATTTTTTTTTTAGATGTCAGAAGAAAAACCGGTCAAGTGCGAGTCGGACTCACGCACCGAGGGTTCCGTACAAACACTTTCCATCCTTAAGTGGTTAAGTTAAGTTTGCACCTAGTATGTATAGCGCTCCATACAAATGAGGTGCAAAGTTAACGCAACCAATCCCGTTTGTTGTATGGGAGGCTGGGAGGGGCTCCAGCTCAGCTCAGCCTTAAATATTTATTGAAGTGAAAACTTCTTTAGCGGCGCTTGGCAATTTTTAGATGGGTAAAAAATGTTAAACGGATTACTAATGTTTGGCAAATAATCTTTCCCAAAGTATCACATCGCCAATTTTGTTTCCCAAATTTTTATTTGGCAAAAAGTGCAATTAGCAGAACTACGTATCGCAAATTTACAGTTTGCAAACATTTTGTTTAGCAAGTGGTTGCTTAGCAAATAATTACTTGTCAAGTTTTACTTTCCCAATTTTTTTTTTGCAAATATATCGTTTGGCATAACATTCTTATCCCAAAATATTGCATGGCATACCTACGATTTATATCCCAGTATAAGGTGAAATAAGTGGGTGCGTCCCATGAGATATAACTACATAATATATAATTTCATATTAATAACGTTCACAAGATATAATAAACTTTTGCTATAACATCAAAATCTATATTTTTATTAGGAATAATGGCCAATTAGCATAATACTCATGTTGTAGAATCATTTTTTATATAACACTCAAATACTCTAAATTCAGTTAATATAACATACATAACGTATATCGATCATAGTATATACTTTCTTTTAGTATAATGATTAGAAAATATAATAGCGTATGATATATTAAATAGGTTATAACAGCTACCCCTATGCCCCTAAAATGGAACATGGGTCAAAAACAGAAAACTGTAGGTTAGGTTAGGTTTGTTTTATGACCATGGATAGCGGAGCGAGCAAAGCGAGCGGAGCGTGAAAATGCTTGCTTGCATGGAGGTACCTACATTAAAATTTGTAAGACCGTTTGGAAGAACTGCGATAAAATGGAATATGGGTCAAAAACCGAAAACTGTAGGTTAGGTTAGGTTCGTTTTATGACCATGGATAGCAGAGCGAGCGAAGCGAGCGGAGCGTCAAAATGCTTGCTTGCATGGAGGTATATTAAAATTTAACAGCGAACTATTACATAAGTATGTACACAATTGATAATGGCAGATGAAATTCTGGCAAATACGAGTATACCGTTTGGAAGAACTGCGACAAAATGGAATATGGCTCCAAAAACCTTCCGAAAACATCCACTTCCTATATCAACAAATGACAATAATTTACTCACTAAGATTTACCAAATCAGTTTAGTGCGTGTGGCGGGAGAGTGCATTGCACGACCTAAAAAGGGCGTAAACGTCGGCGTTATTCTTGACACTTCAGACCTTTTGAAAGGAATGCATTCGCAAAGATGAAACGCGTGATCAGATTATTATACCTAGTGACTGTTTCGAAGCTTGTAATGCTAGTATTATACAATATGTAACACATTATATATAGGCACCTACCAAACTTTATTTAGTACTTAAGTACCTACTGTCATCGGGATATATTTAGGTTACTTAGGTACCTACACAGAGAGTTGTTTTTGTTTCAGGTTTCTGGTATGTTCAGATAGAATAGGTAGGTAAGATTCCGATATACCTACTCGGAAATTTAAACGATTTTGATGGTGTGCCGCAGCGCATCACCTATTTCTAGTAGGTACCTTACCTAATGATAATTATATTTTGGCTTGATTTGACTAATAAATTTAAATAAATCGATCGTATTTTCATTTATCTTGACTTTTTATAAAATCATTTCTAAGCGGTGTCAACCCTAGCCTCGTTTTGCCGGCATGTGCGGCCAACGACCCACGCGTTCAAGGTCGCTCCATTGTTAAATTTAGTAGGCATGAAATACGGTAGGTATTTGCCTTTTTATTCAGACATGAGTATCTGTTCGAAGAACTATTATATTAATCTGTGCCGTGCGCGCGCGGCGAACGCACCTGGTCAACATTACACTAAGCTCCAGTATAACTATTACGAATATATACCTACCTACATCCGGAATAAGCAAACTTAGATTATGCCGAAAAGGAAATCGAATTCGCAAGAGGAGCGATGGAAGAAGAAAATAAAGAAATATGAGTCTAAATTAAAACGAAAATCTTCTCGAATAGTGTATTCAAGTGACGAAGAAATCGAAAATGGTGAGTACTAATTTATCTAATCGTGGTTTGAAAGTGGCAATTACATACTGCATTACAATTTATCCCCGATCTAACACGAGATGTTAGGCAGTGGAAATATAGCTCCGAGTCATTACGAGATAATGACCAGTAGCAAATTCACAGAGTTAACACGAGATGTTAACCGTTATTTTTCAAACGATAATATCAGGTTTTAACCTGTTTTTTATCCTTTGTTTAAGATGTACCGCCGCCTCTTGAAGATTTATTGGCACCGGAAATAGACGAACAATTGGGTGTGCCGGCCGGGGCCGCGCCAGGGAACCCTGAACCTACCTTGCAGCCCCCGGATCCAGTTCAAGACCCATCGCCACCGGCGGTTCCGGTAGCGATCGAGCCTCCAGCGCAGCAAGCGGAAAACGTTCCGGCACCAACACAACCTGAGCTCGATGTGATCGATCCCGAGTTACTCCAGGCGATCGGAGATTTCGTTCCCGAGGCGGCGGAATGGGGCGACGACATTAATGACAATTTGTCAAAAATATGGACACCAATTTTAAAAGACGGGCTTAAAAAAGAAATTAAAGAAGACGTTTTGAAAAAACATTAATTGCCAAAAAACTGCCCCTTGTCCAAGTCGCCCATTCTCAATCCCGAGGTAGCCGCTATGCTGACCGAAAATTCAAAAAATAGGGATTTAAGATTGCTTAAAAAACAAAACCAACTGGGTTGCGTTTTGTCCGTTCTTGGCAAGATAATCACGGGTATGCTAAAAAAATCACTAGATACCCACGGGGCGCTTAAATTGTTAAGCGAAGCTTCAAAACTAGTAGCAGATTCCCACTTCACAGAAACTGAAACTAGGCGTGCTCTCATAACGCCATTGCTGGAAAAAAGTTTTGTCGAAGCTTTTAAGGATCGCAAACGTGATTCACACTTGTTTGGCGATAAGCTTGGAGAATTTATTAAGTCTTCTAGAGGGATCAAAAAAACGGGACAATTAATTCAAGCCGTTCCAGCAGCCTTTAACTCCAGTTTAAACTGGAAGGGCCCACCGCCTCGCCACTTTCAGCGCGGCTCGAGAGCGCCGCTAAACCGCAGCGGTGCCGGTGGGCCGCGAGCGCCCCAGCACCAGCAGCCCCTCCCGCGCCGGCGCACGTCGGCCACGGCGCCCACCGCGCCGCGCCCGCCGCCGCCGCCGCCAGCGCAGACGACGCGCCGCTCGTACACGACGCCCGCGTCGCGCCGACGCTAGACGACGAGGTACGCGCTGGGCGCTTAGCTTGCTGTGTTGATAACTGGCGGTCCATAACTAATGATAAGGTGGTCATTGATGCTATATTAGGATATAAAATTCCTTTTGCCAGCGAACCATATCAATGTCCGAGCATTCGACCTAAATTGTCACTGTCAAAAAATAATCACACTTTAGTCAAAAATGAAATTATTAGATTGATTCAAATAAATGCCATAAGGCAATGTGAACCGGTACCTAATCAATTTCTATCTGGCATCTTTCTTGTACCTAAAAGTAACGGTGAAAAACGTCTTATTTTGAACCTAAAGAATTTAAATAAATTCATTAAACCAAACCACTTCAAAATGGAGGACATAAGGACCGCCATCAAACTTTTAACGCCTAACTGTTACTTGGTAAATTTGGACCTCAGAGAAGCATATTTTTCTGTGAGAATTTGTAAAGAACATAGAAAATACCTTAGATTTTATTTTGATGATATTCTTTACGAATTCCGCGCTTTACCTTTCGGGATGTGCTCGGCACCACATATTTTTACAAAAATAATGAAGCCTGTATCCGCTTTTTTGAGGTCACGTGGTCATCATTCCGTTCAATATTTAGATGATAGCTTGCTTATTGGCCGAACTTTTGATGATTGCTTAAACAATCTTAACGAAACGATCGATTGCTAAACAAGCCTAGGTTTCGTAATAAATTACTCGAAAAGTTCCTTGATTCCAAAGATGTCCTGTCAATTTTTAGGTTTTATTCTTGGATCAGATAATATGACCCTAGAACTACCCGCAAAAAAGAAATGCGACATACTGTCGCGCACCCAGATTTTTAACCGACTTCAAAAAAAGGAGGGGGTTCTCAGTTCGGTTGTAGGTTTTTTTTTTTTTTTTTTTTTAAATGTTTGTTACCTCAGAACTCCGTCATTTATGAGTCGATTTGGAAAATTCTTTTTAGGTTCATGAATAGACATTTCAAGGTTGGTCCCATAAAATTTTGGTGAAGATCGGATGACGAGATCCATGAGGAATCGAAGGAATTCCTGAAATTTTATAGGCACTTATAATATTTTTCATATATTTTATAAAACTATTTAAGTATTTGCATATGGTAGTCATCATCTTCCAATGCTGAGCTGATGATGGAAGGTAACAACTCCTCAACGGTTAGGAGTTAGGAGATAATTCAAACGAGATGCATGCATGCCTTCAAGACCTCCCTGATCACCCTGCCATAAGTATTTTATATGAATCACTAAAAAGCAAAAAAAAAAAATTTTTAACAAAAAAAAGAACCGACTTCAGTAAAACTAAAAAACCAAAAATAACCCGTTCAAGTACAGATTACATTTGACTCACCCTTCGAAGTCGGTGCCAAACCTCGCGTAAACTATAATATAACTATAAATATAAGAACTGAGTGGTTTGGGATCGTCTTCGAAGGGTGAGTCAAATGTAATCTGTACTTGAACGGGTTATTTTTGGTTTTTTAGTTTTACTGAAGTCGGTTCTTTTTTTTGTTAAAAATTTTTTTGTTAAGTACCAAAGCTATGTCTATACGTTGTTTCGCTGCTTACTTAGGTACCCTCACAGCCGCATGTCCAGCAGTCGCTTATGGCTGGTTACACACGAAATCGTTGGAAAGGGCTAGATATGTTGCTTTACTAAATAATGAGAATGATTATGATAAAATAATGGATATTTCGAATAATTTATATGACGATCTGCTATGGTGGAAAAATAATGTTCTAAATTCATATAAATCATTAGTGGCAGATGACTATCGTCTTGAGATTTTTACCGATGCTTCCCTGAACGGTTGGGGGTCCGCTTGTAACGGGGAAACCATCGGCGGTTCCTGGAATAATGACGAGTCTAAGGAACATATAAATTATCTAGAATTGGTAGCTGCTTTCTTTGGTCTCAAATCCTTTGCAAAAGACTTAAGTAACTGTAATATTTTGCTGCGCATTGATAACACTAACGCCATTGCTTATATTAATAAAATGGGTGGAGTGCAAAACGTGCACCTGGATGACATTGCAAAAAAGATCTGGAATTGGTGTGAATCTCGGTATATACACATCTTTGCATCGTATATTAAGTCTTGCGAAAATACCGACGCAGACAGGGAGTCGAGAAACATCGATATTGAATGGGAATTAGATAACTGTGCTTTTATGCAAATAGTTGGTAAATTCGGCAGGCCCGAAATTGATTTATTTGCATCTAGGGTGAATGCAAAATGTACTAAGTACATTTCTTGGAAAAGAGATCCTTTTGCATTCAATATCGATGCTTTTACTATAAAGTGGAATAAATTCGATTTTTACGCATTCCCGCCTTTTTCATTAATATTAAAGGTATTAAAAAAGATTGTTTTGGATCAAGCTACTGGAATCATTGTGGTACCATTATGGCCATCACAACCATGGTTTCCTCTGTACAAGTCCTTAATCATCAGTGAAGTAATAACTTTCACTCCGAGTAAGAAATTATTATTTTCTAATTTCAGGGAGGTTCATCCAATGCATCAGCGCCTTTCCCTGGCTGCGTGCATCTTATCAGGCAAGCGTTTGCCGGCCGTCAAGTTCCCCAATCAACGTTAACCGTTATGATTTCCTCTCTTTTTCAAAATACTATATCACAGTATTCTTCGAGCTTAAAGCTTTGGTGGAATTACTGCAATAAAAACCGGCCAAGTGCGAGTCGGACTCGCGCACCGAGGGTTCCGTACAAACATTTTCCATCCCTAAGTGTTTAAGTTAAGTTTGCACCTGGTATGTATAGCGCCCCATATAAATTAGGTGCAAACTTGCAAAGTTAGGTATTAAAAAAAACTACTTACTAGATCTCGTTCAAAACAATTTTCGTTGGTAGTTTTTATAGTAATGTACATCATATGTTTTTTTTAGATTTTTCATTTTCTTATTTTAGAAGTTAGAGGGGGGGGGACCAACTTTTTTCCACTTTGGAAGCGTCTGTCACGCAAACTATTCGGTTTAGAAAAAAAATATTTTAGAAACCTCGATATCATTTTTGTTGACCTATCCATAGATACCCCACACGTATGTGTTTGATGAAAAAAAAAAAATTGAGTTTCAGTTCTAAGTATGGGGAGCCCCCAATATTTATTATTATTTTTTTATTTTTGCATCAAAATCTTAATGCGGTTCACAGAATACATCTACCTACCAAGTTTCAACAGTATAGCTCTTATAGTTTCGGAAAAAAATGGCTGTGACATACGGACGGACAGACGGACAGACGGACAGACAGACAGACAGACAGACAGACATGACGAATCTATAAGGGTTCCGTTTTTTGCCATTTGGCTACGGAACCCTAAAAAGGCATTGAAGCACTGGATATACAATTTTTTTTATGTATTAGATTTTTTAACAGAATGCTTGGGGAAGGGGGCTTCGTATGGTACACTTAATAGCCATCGCTCGGCTTTATCGCTTATTTCAAGAAATAATTTGAGTCAAGACGACCGTATAAAGAGGTTCTTTAAAGGTCCCCAAGTATTCTCATACATGGGATCCTACTATAGTTCTAAATTACTTAAGTAAGCTGTATCCACATGAAAATTTAACCCTCGAGATGATTAGCAAGAAACTTGTAGTTTTACTAGCCCTGGCCACAGGCCAAAGATGTCAGACTTTGTCATTGATTAAAGTTTCAAACGTTAATATTTCCGATGAACGGATTGTGATACTCGTATATATTACAGATTTAATTAAGACATCGGGCATAGGCAAAAAACAGCCAATCTTAGATTTACCTTTTTTCCACCAACGAACCTGTGCATGCCCGGCTAGGGCCTTAGTTGATTACATGCATAAAACATCTTCAATTAGACCATTAAATGAAGACAAACTATTTTTAACATCAAGAAGTCCATATCATGGGGTATCTTCGCAGACTATATCACGCTGGATTAAACAAACACTGTCATCTAGTGGTATCGACACTAATACATTTAGTGCACATAGTACACGGCACGCTTCTACATCAGCTGCTGCGCGAGCTGGTGTTAGTGTCGATACTATTAGGAAGACAGCGGGATGGTCTGATCAATCGTTAGTTTTTGCAAATTTTTATAAACTACCGATTTTAGAGCCAAACTCTAACTCTAGTTTTGTTAATGCATTATTTCAATAAATAAAAATAAGGTATCTGTGATACACATTACAATAAATCTATGTAAGTTACGAAGTAGAGAATACATTTTGTTGTTGTTGATTTACGCTGTTGTTTTTTATTACATATATTTCAACATTGAACTCTACTCTGAACATCTACTTTTGTCTAATTATTTAAATCTTGAGGCGAAGACATGACAATTAGATGATCAAACGAACTTACCTGAAGTGAAGTTCGATCTTAATTGTCATGTCTTCGACGAAAGATTTAAGGTCCCACCCTCCCTTTGAGACCCTTATAATTTTACGTCAATGTTGAAATATTCTCTAAAGAAATGAGGTATGCAGCCGTCGTCAGTGTCGTAGAGGAAGGGAGATATTTTTTTCTCTTTCTACGATACCGAACTAGGTGCGAATAGGTCCGAACGTTGCAGGGCAACTACTTTTGTCTAATTATTTAAATCTTTCGTCGAAGACATGACAATTAAGATCGAACTTCACTTCAGGTAAGTTCGTTTGATCATCTAATTATGATGTTTCGCCCACTCGCTATCACTATAGGGCCGCGTGGCTCGCTCGCTACGCTCGCTCGTTAGGGTCGCAACTCAACCTAACACTCCTCCTCGCTACGCTCGTCGTCGTACCTAACCTGAGCCAAGTCGGATATCCCTTAAGGTGAAATAAGTGATATTATGATGTTTCGCCCACTCGCTATCACTATAGGGCCGCGTGGCTCGCTCGCTACGCTCGCTCGTTAGGGTCGCAACTCAACCTAACACTCCTCCTCGCTACGCTCGTCGTCGTACCTAACCTAAGCCAAGTCGGACCTGCCTTACGTACTACTATTAGGTAATATTTAGGAATACTTAGGGCTTACAATTTACCAGACTTTTGCTATAAGTTCAGCTTGCAAAGTGACTAATTTGGGAAAATTTTGTTTGGAAAATAATTTATGACAAAATCAAACATTTGCTTTATAAGCATTTGCTAAATAAAATCTTGACAAAGTTAAATTTTGGGAAAAGATGATTTGACCAAATGAATACAATGGGAAATGTAACTTTGCTAGAGATGCATTTGGGAAATAAAACTGTTGCGATAAGTTATTTGGGAAGTCATATTTGGGAAACATTATTTGCCAAACGGCAGTACACCATGTTAAACTCGCGACAGATCCGCGCGTCACCGCGCGTCAGATAACAGTCAGTCGGTAACCTAGCAACCGTGTCTGTTTCAAAGAAAGGGGGCCTTCGAACAACAAAATGTTGTAAGTGACAGATGGTGAAGCGTAATCATAAACATACATGAGTAAGAAATAGAGATTAAAATAGAAATCAAGTGTCAGTGAGATATAATAAAATCGGAGTTTTCACTTCTGCCGGCACTCCCGGAGTGCAGCCCGTCCTTTTTAGGGTTCCGTAGCCAAATGGCAAAAAACGGAACCCTTATAGATTCGTCATGTCTGTCTGTCCGTCTGTCCGTCTGTCCGTCCGTATGTCACGGCCATTTTTTTCCGAAACTATAAGAGCTATACTGTTGAAACTTTGTAGGTAGATGTATTCTGTGAACCGCATTAAGATTTTGATGCATCATCCTCCTAGCCTTTGTCCCATTTTTGAGAATGAATTCTCAATCGGGGTCGGCTACCTAAAATCCCAAGATGTGGCGTAGGCACTAGTTTTTACGCAAGCGATTGCCATCTGACCTTCCAACCCAGAGGGGAAACTAGGCCTTATGGGCTTAGGTGGTTTCCTCACGATGTTTTCCTTCACCGAAAAGCGAGTGGTAAATATCAAATGACATTCCGTACATAAGTTCCGAAAAACTCATTGGTACGGGCCGGGTTCGAACCCGCGACCTCCGGATTGAAAGTCGCATGCCCTAACCACTAGGCTACCACCGCTTCATTAAGATTTTGATGCAAAAATAAAAAAATAATAATAAATATTGGGGGCTCCCCATACTTAGAACTGAAACCCAAAAATTTTTTTTCATCAAACACACGTGTGGGGTATCTATCGTATGGGACTCGCGCACCGAGGGTTCCGTACAAACACTTTCCATCCCTAAGTGGTTAAGTTAAGTTTGCACGTGGTATGTATAGCGCCCCATATAAATTAGGTGCAAAGTTAGGTATTAAAAAAAAACTACTTACTAGATCTCGTTCAAAACAATTTTTTCGTTGGTAGTTTTTATAGTAATGTACATCATATGTTTTTTTTAAGATTTTTCATTTTCTTATTTTAGAAGCTAGGGGGGACCAACTTTTTTCCACTTTGGAAGCGTCTGTCACGCAAACTATTCGGTTTAGAGAAAAAATATTTCAGAAACCTCGATATCATTTTTGAACACCTATACATAAATACCCCACACGTATGTGTTTGATGAAACAAAAAATTTGAGTTTCAGTTGTATATAAGTATGGGGAGCCCCCAATATTTATTATTATTTTTTTATTTTTGCATCAAAATCTTAATGCGGTTTACAGAATACATCTACCTACCAAGTTTCAACAGTATAGAGCTCATATAGTTTCGGAAAAAAATGGCTGTGACATACGGACGGACAGGCGGACAGACAGACGGACAGACGGACAGACAGACATGACGAATCTATAAAGGCAATGAACTTCTCGGAGAATGTATTATTAGCCTATTTTCAAGAACAAAGTGCAACAAAAAAGGTGTCAACTTTGTGGTCATTGTACTCAATGATCAGACCAACATTGCAATTGAAACATGACATAAATATAAAAATTGGGCAAGTGCGAGTCCGACTCGCGCATGAAGGGTTCCGTACCATAAAACAAGTTTTTTGTATGGGAGCCCCCCTTAAATATTTTTTTTTATTCTATTTTTAGTATTTGTTGTTATAGCGGCAATAGAAATACATCATCTGTGAAAATTTCAACTGTCTAGCTATCACCGTTCTAGAGACACAGCCTGGTGACAGACGGACGGACGGACGGACGGACGGACAGCGAAGTCTCAGTAATAGGGTCCCGTTTTTACCCTTTGGGTGGACATTTTTAAATCACGCTCCTGATGAACAATATCTGGCTACAAAGGTAAGTTTATCATCAAAATTATAATTATGTAGGTAAAAAGTATTAAAATAAATAACAAATGATATTTGAACAACTTACAAATTAACATAAAATAATGAATTGTAAGAATTAAAATCTAAATTATAAACTAAATTATGCTAAACTATGAACAAAAATAACTTTAAAAATTATAAATTATTAACTTCTAAGATATTATTTAAAAAAAAACACATGGCAAACTTTATACATTTATGTTGATGTTTTTACATTATACACTACAAAATTACATTATCATAGAATTATTCATTAATCAACTTATCATTTGCAGGTTGCGTTGATCTTGGGCATAAATGGTGCTTGTCGAGCAATGGAGTTAACAAACATCACCACAAAAGACATTGAATTTCAAGGTGACATAATCATATTTAAGTTATGTGACACAAAAAATAAAAAGGATAGATCTTTTGTAATCCGTGATGAATTCATGAACATTTTCATGAAATATGATGCCCTTCGACCCAAGAATACAGCAACCGAAAGACTGTTTTTAAATTACCAAAAGGGTAAATGTACCAAACAAGTTATTGGCCGCCACAAAATTTTAAATACGCCAAGAGATATTGCTACATTTTTAAACTTAGATAGCCCAGACCAGTATACTGGCCACTGTTTTCGCCGGACGCCTTGCTGACTCCGGAGCCAATCTTTTGACTGTTAAAAGACATGGAGGTTGGAAGTCGGATAGAGTAGCAGAAGTTTATATTGACGAATCAGTTGGAGTCAAACAAGAAACTACAAAAAATATAACAAAAAATATTATATTAGCAAGGACTAACACCACAGCCACATCTCATGAAAATCTTCATTTGCATCCATCAATTTACGACAACCTTCAGCCAGGTTGTTCTCGTGACCCTCCAGTTTTCATAGAGCGCCAAAGTACTGCTGAATGTAAGATTGATTCCGTACCGGGCTCACTGTCATCTGTCAACTATCTTCAAGATACGACCCAGGCTGGTGTATCAAATCCCCCGCCATCATTGCCTCCTCAGCAAAAAGACGGCAAATTAACACTCAACCAGCCATAATGTCCTATCACAGCCATGTTCATCTTCCGAAATTCAGCAAACTAACATTAGCGTACCTGGGAAAACCATAACGATATCAATAAGCAATTCCCTAACATGTCAAACATAACTTTTAATATTAACTAAATTTGTCAATACTTACGTTAAATTTTGTATATGTGCATCTTTCAGGCCGAAGTCCATCCATTGATTTAATGAAATGTATCCCCAGTATCTTTTTGATTGACCTGTCTGTATTGTCTGAAGTGAATTTTAGTATATAGTCAGTCATGCTTAATTGTAGTCTGACAGGATCTATTCTATTTAATGGTGTCATAATGAATAAAATAGTAAGAAATAAGTTTCTGTCAAAAATGACATTTTAGTGGCAAGCTTTTATAGCCGACTGTACTTTTCTTTAGATATCCATCAAATGCTCACTGAGACGATTCTAAAAAGCCCAAGCTCGGTAGGATTGCTTTTTCTATTATAGTGTTCCTATGGCCCACCTACCGGCTCCATCATCAGATCAGCCCCATGGTACCATATTATTGTATTGTCATCAAAGTTAAGTAAGTATGCAAAATTTCAGCTCAATCGGTTGACGATACCTGCTTCAAAATTGAGTTGCAAGATTTCACCCGAACATACATACTTTAAACATACCATGAAAGTTAAATAAAAGCTTTAAAAATAAAGGTAAGATTCAATCTAAACAGGTAAAATATTTAAGTAAGCTGTCAGTGCTGTCATGTCACAATTTTTTTTTATGTATTTGGGATACTAAACTTTTTTTTCGTCCTTTAGGACAGGCTAAGACCATAGGCCATACTGCCTCAGGGATACTTAACACAATTGACGTTTGAATTTGTTGCAATAGTATCGTTCAGAAACAATGCATTGTAATTTTAGAATAAGTTTTTTTCGTTAACGTTTGCACGTGAAATTCGCTTAATTATTTGTATTAGTTTGTCTATTTGTCAATTAATAAAATGTTGTTCTTTGAAGTATATTTTTTTATTTCATTGTATGTTTGAGAAAAGCACTATACATGCCTCGTCGTGAAAACGGATTCCCGGCCTCGTATCACTATCCGGCCTCGCTCGCACGGTCGCTCGGCCGTATATACCTACTTGGCCGGAAATCCTCATTTTCCCGGCCTCTGATGTAATGTACTATTGCAGCCTTGCATAACAAATAACAATCGTACCCCTGTCAGGATAACTCATTACCGAATTAAAAAGCATATAGATTTTTAGATGTTTTTAAACTTTGAGACGGTATCCATGTGAATAATTCAAATACTTTAACGCCGTGCTTCGTCTCGCTGCCGGCTGTCGCTGCGCGCTGTGAATATTGCACAAGTTGGCGCTTGCGGCGTTTACAGTGGAAAGTAATCTTGTTGCCAAAACTTTGCCAACGCCAAATGGGAGTATTCGAGTTTGCTAGGCTCCACAGCTATTTGGAGATTATTTTGACAAGCCACACCTATGAAACGCTAATGGTTCGTTTTCAAACAGACGCTTTCTTAGTTCAATGTTTAATGAAAACAAAATCATTATCGAGTCCCTTGTGTAACGAAAGTTTGTCCTACAAAATATATGGGTAACTCTCTTTACACAACGAGTTTTGTATATTATACATAGTTAATGGAGCACAAAAGCGTCCGTCCGTCCGTCCGTCTGTCTGTCAAGACCCTTTATCTCGTGAACACGTTGAGGTATCGAGTTGAAATTAACACCATATACTCAAGTCTACGGTCCCTTGAAGCTGATAAAATCAAACTTCTACGCAGCTGAAAAAAAAGGATACGGCCGTTTATGTCGCAAAAAACGTACATTTCAACACTTTCAAGGGAATCAAAATGATAGGATACTTCCCGATGACCTAGAACTATGAAATTTGGCAAGTAATATTGTCATATACTACAAATACTTGTAAAAATCTTAAAACTATACATTTGTAATAAAATCATAAAAAATATAGTCCTCTTCAAACATCATATATTTGAAGAACTCGGTTGCGTTAAGTTTGCACCTCGTTTGTCCAGGTGCAAACTTAACTCAACCAGGTCAATTAAGATGGGATAAGTGAAAGTTTGTACGGAACCCTCGGTGCGCGAGTCAGACTCACACTTGGCCGGTTTTGTAATATGATTAAACTTTCCTAGGAAAAGGTGAAACATTGCTGAACGAGATGTAAGTGTGCCATAAATATTCGCCTGTTCAATGAACTGCTCAGAGCTACCATCTCTGTCAACTAACATCACTCAAAGGTGGCTGATTGAAAGACAACCCGTGGCTCGGGGTAGCCCCACGCCACGCGCGGATCCATCAATGCCACAGCTATTGATGGGATCTGGCGGGACGAACACATTCGGGAAGACATGTTAGCTCGGTCTTAATACTTAAACTGTCGATAAAGAATTTCTTTTACAAACATCTTTTCTAACCATCATGATTTTGTTTTGTGTGCTCATTGTGTAACTTCTCGTATCGTGATGGAGTTTTGTTTTTTTTTAAAGCTTTTATTTAACTTGCATTGTATGTATGTATGTATGTATGTATCTAAGTATGTTTGTTCGGTTGAAATCTTGCAACTCAATTTTGAAGCAGATATCGTCAACCGATTGAGCTGAAATTTTGCATACTTACCTAACTTTGATGACAATACAATAATATGTTACCATGGGGCTTATCTGATGATGGAGCTGGAAGGTGGCCATAGGAACTCTATAATAGAAAAAGCAATCCTACCGAGCTTGGGCTCTTTAGAATCGTCTCAGTGAGCATTTGATGGATATCCAAAGAAAAGTACAGTCGACTATAAAAGCTTGCCACTGAAATGTCATTTTTGACAGAAACTTATTTCGTTCTAGGAAAGTTTTATTTAAAATTAGTAATATGCAACCTTATATAATTTTTTCTACTCCACTACTTTTTTCTGTCATTTATATAGTTACTAACTCTAATATAAAGACATAAATTATGAAAGTCTGTAAAAGTCTATACTCTACTGCCCAAAAAAAACACTGCTAAACGATTTTATAATGTCGCCAAAAAAGCATTACTTAGTACCACAGATTACAACATAAACAGCTGCATTAACACAATTTGCAATTTAAAAAACAAATATTTTGTACTAAGGCATAACTGCCAACTTAAAAAAAAGTTTCATCTTCTGTGCTTGGATGTATAGTATAGTGAACGTATACCTTTAGGTATAAGTTCATATTATTTTTTTGACAGAAAGACGTCAATTAAAAAAAAGATTATCAGACTTTTTTTTATTTTGTTGATTCCGAGCGGGAACATGTAATTATTTTCTATGTTGTTTATTTGCATTTTATTTATGAAATGTCGAGTCGTAGAAAAAGTATTGTATGCAACGTTTTATAAGTAGGTCAAAAAATGCTCGTGGCATCTTTCTTACGATGTTCGCTGCGCTCACATCGTAACCCATGCCACTCGCGTTTTTTGCCCCCTCCTGTTGCATAAAAATGAAAATGAGAGTGGCCAAATCTGATGTAATACAATACAAGCCCAATCTTTGTGTAGTGGTAACTACGACAATGGTTCTAAATGTCACACATCTTGGTACTTTCTCACAGTCTCGTTTGCTTATAAACTGAATTATTATGCCTACTAACGAATATAATAACAATTTATACAGCGCGGGTAGATTGCCCGTAAATTCCCCATTAAACGCGAAATTACGTAACCCTAATTTTAATATTGCACCTCTTGCATCCTGCTCGAACCCACCGATATCCTCGCTCCGTCTCACTCTCGCTGCGAATTCATGCATTGCATTAGTCCGTGCTGTATTGCCGAGCAACGCCAGCGTTCTTTAGATAATGGATGATGACTTTTATTAAGGAAGGATTACGGCGATTGACAACCTTTTCTAAAGCATAATTGTGTCTCAATGGCACTGCGGCCATGTTTTGGACAAAAAGTAAGAAGCATTGGGCAAAGCTTAGGTAGTGAGTGAATACACAATTAAAGGGCGGGCTCTTTTAGGTAAGATTAGTTTAAGTTAGGTTAGTCTCCATCATACTTGTATATTATTTATAAATTACTTTAAGTATTTTTTATTTATTTTTTATTCTATTATTTTTTACCTGTAGTTGTTGTACGGAATTCCTTGCATGTATTGAGACGAGTTAAATATATTTTATATTTTAATATTAAACGCAAACGAACATACTAAGATATCACCGATATGTCACTGACAGTGCTTCCTTGTTTGCACCTGCGACTGCCGTCCAACGTCCAACTGAAATTAAATAAATAAATATTAAGGGACAATCATACACAAATCGACCTAGTCCCAAACTAAGCAAAGCCTGTACTATGGGTACTAGACGACTATATACATAATATATAAATACATATATAGATAACATCCATGACCCAAGAACAAATATTTTGCACAAATATTTGCCCCGGCCGGGATTCGAACCCGGGACCGCCGACTCAGTAGGCAGGTGTCTACCAACCGAGCCAAACGCGTCGTGTTGGTAGTTTACTCTCTTAAGCGACTCATTATACTTCGCGCCTCGTCCTCGAGATTAGTAACTGAAGATATATAATACACATGTAGTACCGCCAGGTGTCACCACTCTTGCACTTTAGTTTGGAGTTTAACTTTTTTAATTTTTTTTTTGTATGTGGGTAATCCTAGATCCCTCGGCTATGCCGTCCATCGTTCCGCCCGTTCATACGCAATCAAGTGCTCGACCACTCCAGTCACTTCATTTAATTTAAAAGTTTCTGATCGTTTTATCTCGCAAAAATGCCCAAACGTAAACGGAATCTGGGGGCACGGTAGTGCCCCCGCCAAGACGAACAAAAAAGAAGGGGGCACTACCTACCTTTTCTCGAACCGTTTCGTCTCATATTCAAACCCTCATAGTTTCGTCCTAGTTAACACTAGAGCGCCCAAATTCTCAGGTTAAGATGCAGTTAGCAAACGTATAAAATGTACTAAATTTAATTGATCTAGCTTGTATACTTTAGGTTTTATAGGTACCTAAAATACGCCGATTTTGCCACTCACTCACTGACGTATCAAAACCTCTGGGGTACTTCCCGATGACCTAGAAAGCTGAAATTTGGTATGTAAGCTAGTATTAGTATACAAACAACAAAATAATTCTAAAACTTGGAACTTTTACCCCCCAACCCCTTAAACTAGGGGATGGAAGTTTGTATGAAACTTCCGCAAATTTTGATACTAGAGGTCTGAAAATTTGAACCTATAGGGACTCATTGTTATAAATCAAATACATATTGTAGGACTTTTAAAAAATCACCCCCCACCCTTTAAATAAGGGGATGGAAGTTTGTATGGGTTTCCCATAATAGGGGATAAAAGTGTATATATATGGGGCTAAACTTAAGTATTTCTTAAATACACAATTGTCTACTTCAATTGACGCCCAAGAAACCCTGCAGCCCAAAAAAATTAAAAAAAACTAGGGCACCTTACAAAAAGAAATGAGATCCCACCAAAAACATTTCATGTAAAATTGACGGCCAAGACTCACATTCTCATAACGCTTTAGCTGTAAAAAAGTTATCAGATCCCAGGAAAAGCCAAGCCCCTAAGCCTCGACTTTACTAACCCCACCACCTTGGTTTAAAAAGTATGGCATCAACTGGCTTCAAGCCCCTAAACCCGGAGTTTACTAAACCTACACCTTTGTTTCAAAAGTATGGCTTGGCCGTTTCATAGAGTACCGTAAATATGTCTAGCGGACTGTCCGGCCCCTATGGTAAGGAATTAAGTTTATAAGTATATATTATCAAAGACATAAACTTAATTTCTTGATACCATATGGGCCAGACGGTCCGTTGGACTTATTTACGGTACTCTATGAAACGGCCAAGCCATACTTTTGAAACAAAGGTGTAGGTTTAGTAAACTCCGGGTTTAGGGGCTTGAAGCCAGTTGATGCCATACTTTTTAAACCAAGGTGGTGGGGTTAGTAAAGTCGAGGCTTAGGGGCTTGGCTTTTCCTGGGATCTGATAACTTTTTTACAGCTAAAGCGTTATGAGAATGTGAGTCTTGGCCGTCAATTTTACATGAAATGTTTTTGGTGGGATAAGAAATACGAAGAAGATCTCGACCATTTAATGCATAAAGTTCGAAAACTAGAACGTAAGCTTCGAAATTATAGTGAAAGTGTTTCGTCACACAGCGATTCAAATCGTGAGGATTTTATACAACAAGAAACAGGTAAAACATTTATAATTTAATTTCCTCAACTACTTGAGAACAATAAAATTGAGTACTTATACTCATATTTGCACTCTGATTAGCCGCTGGGGCTACATCGAAGCATGATTTGGTGGTTTGCGGTCAATTCATTGGGGATTGATTCCTTACCAAAACCGTTACCGATTTAAACAAAAATCGTTATCACTTACATACTTACCTATTACCCATATATGCATCCAGATCTAGTCATTGGGGCTATATCGGCGCAAGACTTATCAGTTGGCGTACAATTCATTGGGGATTGTTACCTAACGATTTGAAAAAGATAACATACGTTATCTCAGCGTAAGAGGTTTATAAAGTTAACTTTTAGAAATGACAAGAATAACTTTTTGAACTGTAAATGGTCATTATTTATTTGAATGCGAAATGATATTTGGACATCTAATCTAAAATTAAGTTAAATACGATTATTAATATGGTCGGTTAAATAACTATAATATAATTTCCCGTTAGTTTCTTTCCTTATGGTCAAATTCAAAATTACCTACCACCAAGAAAGTGGCGTAATATATATTAACAGCTTTTTATACATACATATCAGCAACATATTGCTACTTGTTCTCAGAATCACCTCTGCTACGACCAGATGATTGGTTCCCAGAATTCCCGGACGAGTCAGTTCACGACTCTCTTAATCGTGAAGCGGAACAGCTCAACACAATTGAGAGTCAGGGCGATCCTGCTGACAATCAGCAATGCCATATTGAGGATCCGCGCAATCCCGTAGAGGATCAACAAGGGCCTATTGAGGCTCAACCAAGCGCTCAGGGTACATTACCCGGCACGCAAATACAGCCTGTCAGTTCAAATACCAATGTCATTCAACCAGCTATTCCAGCTGACGTACCTAAAGTCGACAACCAAATATCTGGAGAAAGTATAATCGACTTAGATGAAGATATTTTGCAAATATTAGGCGATGATCCCTCTTCAGCCACTAAATATGGCAAAGAAATACGTTCTGAAATAGCTGCTCGTTTTATTCACGCTGCTACCGAGGGCATTACGAAAGAAAACCGTAAGGATCTCATTGCTAAATATCCGATACCGGCTAACTGCGTACGTATTGACGCTCCAAAGCTCAACGCGGAAATTAAAGCTGCCCTATCCGAAAATTTTGCAAAACGCGATAAAGGCATTGAGTCTAAACAGAAGGAAATGGCAAGCGCGATATCGTGCCTCGGCGAAATCATTACATCACAATTAAACTCGAAACAGAAAAATAACGACTTGTTACAGAAACTCATCGACCTCAGTCGTATTTTATGTGACTTACAATACGCAGATAGCGTAACAAGACGAAATTTTATACTCTTCACTCTAAAGAAGGATTTAAAGGATCATTTAGTCAACACTAAGGTCGACACCTGTTTATTCGGTGAAAACTTGACGGAAACCCTCAAAACGGCGAAAGCCGTGATCAAATCAGGCGTCGAATTAAAGGCGGCTGCTCCTAAGCAAGGTCCACCTCAGCACAAGAAGCTGAAGTCCGCCGTGTCCCGGCCTTTAAACCGCCGAGGCCCAGCGTCGCGCAGGCCACCGCCGGGCCCGCCGCCGGCAGCGGCGCCAGCCCCGGCGCCGAGGAGCCGCGCGCCTGCTCGTCGCGCGCTGCCTCCCCCGGCCCAAGCCCCGCCGCCGCCCGCGCCTTACTACAGACCGTCGTATGCGCACCAACCGCAGCCGCCGTACCCGTACCAGCAGCGCCGCTACTAGATACAGTTAAGTACGCCGGCCGTCTATCTCTGTTTATTGAACAATGGGCGCTCATCACGAAGGATCGCACTATTCTTTCATGGATCGAGGGCTATAAAATTAGGTTTATGAGTCCTGTTGTACAACATTATTTACCGTCAACTTCCGAGTACTCTAGTGAAGAACGATCACATTATATAGACGCTATAAATAATTTGTTAGATATAGACGCTATATCTGAATGTACTCCCTGTGATGATCAATTTGTGTCTAGTATTTTTCTTGTACCGAAACCGAACGGCAAAATGCGCTTTATACTTAACCTCAAAAATTTGAACAAGTTCATAAAAACGCTACGATGCCACCCTAAGGCATGTCGAAGCAACTGGTTGAAAAATTCAATGACTCTGACATCTGATTCGGTGGTCCAATTGGGAGGACGCCAGTGTTGGCCCGGAAAGCCGTTGGAAACGCAGGTTCGAATCCTGTCCGAATCATTAAATTTTTCAATTTTCGCTTCATTTGTAAACATTTAGTTTACGTTAGCAGACGTTACTGCTTTAATAAAAAATAAGTTCATAAAAACCGATAATTTCAAACTTGAGGACCTACGGACAGCTGTTAAGCTGTTAACCCCAGATTGTTATATGGCTACCCTCGATTTGAAGGATGCATACTTCCTAGTAAAGATTCACGAAGAATCTAGAAAGTATCTCCGTTTCGTATTTGAGAATAAAATGTATCAATTTAACGTTTTACCGTTCGGCCTCAGTACTGCCCCATATATTTTTACGAAAATTACGAAACCCATCGTAAAAATATTGCGCTCCGCGGGGCTCCTCTCTACGCTGTACCTTGATGACTGGCTCCTTTTCGGTCAAAGTTACGAACAATGCTTATATAACATTGAGATCACCAAGGGCTTGCTAATTTCATTGGGCTTCATTATAAATGAAGAGAAAAGTGTCCTGACACCTAAGACCTCGTGTAAATTCCTAGGTATGATTCTAGATTCACATTACCTCCGTCTGAGCTTACCTCATGAAAAAAGGGCACGAATTAAGTCAGAATTAGAACGGTTTTCAAAAATTAAGCGCTGCAAGATTAGAGAACTAGCACGGCTAACCGGCTTGTTAGTTTCAGCATGCCCAGCCATAGAATATGGATGGCTTTATACGAAAGACCTGGAACGCTGTAAGTTTCTTAGCTTACAAGGCCACGGTAACTTTAATCGTACAATGACCGTGCCCGAAACTGTTCTTCCAGATATTCATTGGTGGCTAATGAACATCGATAATTCCCATCATTGCATCCGAACAGATGATTACCGTATTCATATATATTCTGACGCCTCAACTACGGGGTGGGGAGCAGCCTGTGGAAGTGATACGGCAAGCGGTCAGTGGTCTAATGCCGAACGAGAAAAACATATTAATTATCTAGAGCTGCTTGCAGCTTTTATTGCACTAAAAATCTTTGCACGCAATTTGTATAACTGCCAGATACTCCTTCGATTAGACAACTCGACCGCAATAGCTTATATCAATCGTATGGGCGGTATCCAGTTTCCTCACCTCACCCAAATTACAAGAGAATTTTGGCAATGGTGTGAGCAGAGACGACTATTCGTATTTGCATCCTATATTCGATCCCGCGACAATACAGTAGCTGATTATGAATCACGTAGATCTCACCCTGACATTGAATGGGAATTGGCAAACTGGGCTTTTGAATCAATAGTGCACTCCTTTGGTTGCCCGGAGATAGATCTATTCGCAAGTCGCATTAATAACAAATGCCCAAAATACATCTCATGGCACAAAGATCCCGATGCCTATGCGGTAGATTCCTTTACTGTACCTTGGACAAACATGTTCTTTTATGCCTTTCCCCCATTCTCGGTTATCTTGAAATCGCTCAGAAAAATTATTGCCGAACAGGCTAGGGGTATCATGGTCGTGCCTTTGTGGCCAACGCAACCATGGTTTCCCGTTTTTAATAACCTTCTAGTAAGCAGATCTATAACATTTCAACCCTATAGCAACGCCTTAATCTCTCATTCCAGTTCGCGTCGAATACACAACTCGATTACCCTGGTTGCAGGAATATTGTGCGGGACGCGTTATCAAGAAGAAGCCTACCACCATCTTCATTGGACATAATGACGGCATCGTTGTCACCGAATACTATAAAGCAATACGATGTTTGCCTTAATAAATGGTGGGTTTTTTGCCAAAATCTTTCAATTAGCATATACGACGCATCTGTCCCTACGGTCATATATTTTTTGACTAAGCTGTACAATGAAGGGTGTCAGTACGGGACACTAAATTCATGTAGATCGGCCCTATCTCTTGTACTTGGTCCAACGATATCTAATGATGATCGGCTGTCAAGATTTTTTAAAGGCGTCTTTCGTTTGCGACCTCCAAAACCCAAATATAACGTAACATGGGATACCAATATTGTTCTAGACCGTTTAGGCAACTGGTCACCTAACAATGAGTTAACTCTAGAAAAACTTTCTAATAAAACAGTTACATTGCTTGCACTCACGACAGCTCATCGAGTTCAAACATTGTCAAAAATCAATGTAAAAAATATCAGCATTTCTTCTGATCGAATAATAATAAAAATACCTGACATCTTAAAAACGTCCAGGCTCGGTTGTAACCAACCTATCATATCCTTGCCTTTTTTCAATGAAAATCGTTCAATATGTCCAGCAGCAGCGCTCACGTGCTACTTAGAGAAGACTACGCCTTTAAGAAAATTTGACAGCTTATTCATTAGTACCAGAAATCCACATAAACCAGTGGGTTCTCAGACTCTCAGTAAATGGATCAAGCGTACCTTGAGCGCGTGCGGGATCGACGCGGCGGTGTTCAGCGCGCACAGCACGCGACACGCCGCCGCGTCGCACGCGCACGCGCGCGGCGTCAGCGTTGACGCCATCCGCAACACCGCGGGGTGGAGCGGACAATCTAACACTTTTGCCAAATTTTATCAAAGGCCTATAATTACCAGCGAAGACTCAATGTCCCTAGCTCTTTCGGTATTGAATCAATAATTAACATGATTTAAATTGATATGTTATCATTGTACGGGATATAGATATAATATATATCTCTCTCCTTGAATACCAATGTTACTCATGATTCTTGAGATATTCATATAGACAAAATTAATTTCTTCTGGCATCATCGTTATAAGATTTTTGTTAAAATGTTTAAATTTGAGAAATATAATAAGTAAAGTGTTGATTGTAACAATTATTATAATTAATAATTAGGTTTTCAGTTTACACATACTTACAACGTAGCAAACATCTGTGCGAAAACTGCTCTCTAAAACCTAGCTTATATCATATCAATGATTTGATAATACTCGTACTTCGTAGTTTAAGTACCTAAGTATTGTTCTGAAAAAGATTCATCTGTTTGTATTTTAGAGTAAAATTATAAAAATTACGTGAATCAATACAAAATTATTTAATACTCAATTGTATTGTATTATTTATGGTTAATTTATTCATTGATTGATGATATTTCAGACAATATTACAATTATACTTACTCTCAAAGTCTACATGTGTATTATATATCTTCAGTTACTAATCTCGAGGACGAGGCGCGAAGTATAATTAATGATTAAATGAACTTACCTGTAAGTGAAGTTCTATCATAATTATACGAAGCGCCTCGTCCGAAGAGATTAGTAACGTAGCTCCCTCCCGCCCATATATCCCACTAGCTACGTGTACCATTGTATATACCTATATATGTATTGAAATATTCATCAATCAATAACTTCCTCTCAACTAAATGAACGGGCGGAACGATGGACGGCATAGCCGAGGGATCTAGGATTACCCACATACAAAAAAAAAATTAAAAAAGTTAAACTCCAAACTAAAGTGCAAGAGTGGTGACACCTGGCGGTACTACATGTGTATTATATATCTTCAGTTACTAATCTCGAGGACGAGGCGCTTCGTATAATTATGATAGAACTTCACTTACAAAGTTCGTTTAATCATTAAATATTGTGCTAAACAGTCCCCCTGAGGCAAAAAAATAATAACGTGTAACTTTCTGGCCATGGCATAGAAGAACTCAAACCTAAAGAAACCTTTGAAAGCGTGCCGTGTGTGTGCTTGTGCTGGTTGTTTTACGATAGTTATATAATTGGAATATTTTCACTTAAGAATATTGAAGTTTCTATGAGACTGGTTCTGTATTATCTATTATAACGAAGAATTAGCATCGTGCTATTTTTGATAAAACGCCCACGAGAGAACATTTGCAGGTGATAGATGGCTTGTATTTATGTTGCTAGCACAAATAGTGTTCCACTCCAAGCCCTGCCACTTCGTGGAAGAAAATAGTAACTACCTACCTATGGGCAACATACGCAGTTAGTGTTGTTTTCTTATTGTTTTAAGTGCCATGAATCATATTCGAAGACGCTGTTGTGACGCGGCCTGAGTTACTCTGCAAATAAATCTACCTGTATAGTTATTCTATTGCATACTTAGGAAAATGCATGAATAGTGATTAATTCGTATACCAAAGCCAATAACAGCGTTCAAATACGAAAATACAGATAGACAGTCAGACAAACGGATATGGCGAACAATAATAATTCTTAGTTTGGTTACAATGGAACCCTGAAATTGAGGCTGTAATTTTATAAATAACGGGTGGCCTGATATAAATGTACAAGAGTTACCTATGTGTTTATTATCCATCCCGAGGTGTAGTTTCAGGACTACCACAACAAAAGTTTCGAATGGCTACCGAGCCAGCATGTCGCTGTTTACTGACCAAACACACAGTCTCGAAGCAAATCTGAACATAATATTATGCAGACCCCAGTATGAAGGATATATTCTTGATTTCTTAGCGGGAAAAGTCCTGGGCTGGCGTTAATGTGAAGAACTACGATTCAGACGCATTCAAGTAACATTTGTACGATTTTTTAAACATCGAAGTGACATGTTAGCTATATATGTAACTACTTTATTATACACTAGATGTGCCCCGCGGTGTTACCCGCTCATCCGACGGGAACACTAAATTTATTCGGGATGAAAAGTATCCTATGTCCTTCCCCGGGGCTGAAACTATCTATATACCAAATTTCATCTAAATCGGTTCAGCGGTTTAAGCGTGAAGAGGTAACAGACAGACAGACAGACAGACAGACAGACAGCCAGACACATTTTCGCATTTATAATATGACTAGCTGTGCCCCGCGGTGTTACCCGCTCATCCCACGGGAACACTACATTTATTCGGGATGAAAAGTATCCTATGTCCTTCCCCGGGACTGGAACTATGTATATACCAAATTTCATCTAAATCGGTTCAGCGGTTTTAGCGTGAAGAGGTAACAGACAGACAGACAGACAGACACACTTTCGCATTTATAATATTAAGTATAGCTGTGCCCCGCGGTGTTACCCGCTCATCCCACGGGAACACTAGATTTATTCGGGATAAAAAGTATCCTATGTCCTTTCCCGGGTCTCAAACTATCTCCATACCAAATTTCATCTAAATCGGTTCAGCGGTTTAAGCGTGAAGAGGTAACAGACAGACAGACAGACAGACAGACAGACAGACACACTTTCGCATTTATAATATTAGTATAGTATGGAGTATGGATGGATAGCTTTCTAATGTGACATGTAAGCTATATATGTAACTACTTTATTATACACTAGATGTGCCCCGCGGTGTTACCCGCTCATCCGACGGGAACACTAAATTTATTCGGGACGAAAAGTATCCTATGTCCTTTCCCTGGTCTCAAACTATCTCCATACCAAATTTCATCTAAGTCGGTTCAGCGACTTCAGCGGTTGAAGCGTGAAGAGGTAACAGACAGACAGACAGACAGACAGACAGACACATTTTCGCATTTATAATATTAGTATGGATAGAAAGGTTTACCCTTGAATCGCCGACACTCGTTACGTCGAATTTTACTTCAAAGATAACGTTTCAAGTATTTTCATTTCATCGACAACTCACTTCATCGAAATTTCATTACGAGTATTTTTACATCACGAATTTTCAAATGGCGTATGATTCATTACACAGATGTATTATTTCATAGAAGTACGTTTCATAACTTATCGTTTAAGATCTTTTTAAATTACTTAAAACTTACTTCACGTAATATCATTTCACTTGCATGTACGGGTCCAGCTCGCTACAACTAAAATGGAAAATATTTTTTAGGGATACAAAAAAAAAACTAACCTAACCTAACCCGGCCGAGTCGGATCTGCTCTGAAAGGTGATTGATTTACCTCAACCTATTCTCAAACTTTAAATGATCTTTCAGAGCATATCCGACTAGGCCCTTTTTTATATCCCTAAAAAACGCTCCTTTTGTTGTAGTTGATGATCACATTAAATATTATTCGAAGAAATGAAAATCGATGTAATGTACTTCCTCCATTTAAAAAATATACGAAATGAATCATCGATCAAATGATATTCCTTGAAAAGTTTTTCTACGAAATAATAAAAGTTGAAATCAGCTGTCGATGAAATAAAATTACACTAAATGAAAATACGCGAAGTAAAAATTCGGCGAAACGTTTTCGGTGAAATGATATTCGATGAACAGTTTGTCGGCGAAACAACGGGCACCCTAGCAATGGCTTACCCTTGAATCGCCGACACTCGTTACGTCGAATTTTACTTCAAAGATAACGTTTCAAGTATTTACATAATTTTTTTTACGATTATAGCATATTTTAAGATTGGCTGGTGTCCGTGTTGTTAATTTGGCCGCGGAATTAGGTGCCCGCTGTTTACAATGTGACGTAGCTTAGCGAAGGCTCAAGCTTACGCTCCGTATCTTGAAAAGAAGCTAATCCCCGATTTACGCACAACGCATTTTATAAAGGTACTAGTAAAAATAACACACAAAAATGTTTGGCTACTGATTAAAATGGAATAAACTTTATTAAAGGATTAACGAGTAAATAAAAATGGGCAGGTGCGAGTACGACTCGCGCATGAAGGGTTCCGTACCATAATCTATAACAAGTTTGTTGTATGGGACAACCCCCAATGGGGGGGGGGGGGGAAGAGAACAACAATGGATATACTAATGCGTATATATGTACATAGCCGGAATCAAAAAATCACGATGAGTGGATTAATATGTACAATGGGAGTGTGCAAGATGCACATCCTTTTTTTATAGTTTTTTACTGTCTATGTTTTTTATCCTTATTTTTCTGTACTTTTGTTTTTATTGACGTATTGTCAGTTTGCAATTATAGTGTTTTCCAAAACCAGTGCCTTTTCTTTCAAGTCCTAAATATTGTGGTCCTTCTACTGAGAATATAATGGAAACACGCGCAAAACACGCAAAAGCAAAGGCGCTTTGTGTGGGAGACGGTGTGACGGTTGCGTCGAGGGAGGCTGCCCCGTCCGCGAAAGAGATCGCGGGCTCGCCCCCTCGCGCTGCGCCCCCTCGCGCTGCGCCCCCGGTTGCGGGCGCGCCGCCGGCACCTTCCCGCCCGTCCAGCGCCGCTACCTCGCGTTCCTCCGCCACCATCGTGGCGCGCCAGCTGGCGGCACAGGCACAGCATGTGCGCCGTTTGGCTGACATGGAGAAGGAGCGTGAGCGCCAGGCTGTGGAGCGTGAGCGCCAAGCTGTGGAGCGTGAGCGTCAAGCCGCAGAGCGCGAGCGCCAAGCCGCCGAGCGCGAGCTTCAACGTGAGCGACAAGTCGCTGAAGCTCAATTGCAGGTTGAGTTAGCCGCCATAGAGGCGGAAGGCAGCCAACTTGGCAGCCGCGGCACACGTAGTCGTGCTAGTGTGCAAGAATGGGTAGATAATGTAGTTAGTTGTGTAAACCCTGATGACCAAGATGCTAACCCACCTTTCAGGTACGTCGGCACTACGACTGGATGCGAATCAAGAGGTATGAGAGCGCCGCGCGGCCCTGATGCTGCTGCGAATAATCCCTCTCACACTCAGAATCACCCTGAAGACGGAGGAGTGACGCGCTTAGTCAACACACTCGAAACGTTGCTAACTAGGACTCTACGCCAACCTCATGTAACGAAGGCAGATGTTCTGCCAACTTTCGATGGTAAATCGTATTTAGATTGGTTAGCTTTAAAAAGAGTTTACGAAAATTCAGCTCGGAACAGTTCGGCCACCGATAATTTAGCTAGGCTTTCGTGCGCCCTACGCGGGGCGGCGCGCGACGCCGTGGCGGGACTGCTGGCGGCGGCCCGCGCTCCCGAGGCAGTTGTGGCGGCGCTCGACGCGCGCTTCGGCCGCCCAGAGCTTGTTGTGATGCATGAAGTCGCGGCGGTACGTGCATTGCCGAAGGTAGGCTATGACAGCAAAGATCTAGTTATTTTCGCCGGCCGTGTACGCAACTGCGTAGAAGTGATCCGCTTGTTAAATCAGCCGGACCACTTACGTTCGCCCGAACTTTTCCAATCATTGTGGAGCAAGTTACCTCCGCTGTTGCGGCCACGGTGGCTAGATTACGCTCATTCATGTGATGGTTCGCAGGCAAAAATAGAAATGTTTGCAGATTTCCTCTCCCGTGAGGTAGATTTGCAGTGTAGGTTTGGCGGAGCGTTTGATTCTTTGCCACCGAACCCTACACGTCCGAGCGGGGGATATAGGGACAAAGTAAATGTTATCGCTGAAAATAACCATCACAATAAATATATCATTCCTTCGACATCGACATTTTCTTCGATTTCTAATGATAAAAATTGTTTACTTTGTAAACAAACTCACGATTTGACGGTTTGTGAGAAATTTGTCAAAATGACTTTAAATGATAGGTGGCAGTTTATAAAGAAAAATAAAATATGTCATAGATGCTTAAAGAAGGGTTGGCACAAAAATAAAACTTCATGTTTAAAAAAAGTTTGTAGCAAGGAAGGCTGCGATATGCGTCATCATGTTTTATTACACGGCGCGAAATTCGAGCGTACTGTGACCGCGCACGTCGACGTGGATGTCGACAACGACGACGAGCCTGCGCCGTCGACATCCAGCGAGTCCGCGCCCTCAACCTGCAGCGCGCCCGCGGCAGTATTGACAATTGGCATCTATCTTGCGCTAAAGCCATGCGCAAGGGAACTAAGACACAGCCTGTGGCAATCTTATGCGCTTTAGGTTGGGTTTTGTTTGGGTTTGGTTGCAGCAGAACTAAACGAGTTGATTTTGTCAACCATACCACACTTGTCGAACCTGACGTTGTAAGTGACAATTTTGTTATAGAAAATCTTATTAGGGAACAATTCAAAATCGATTCAATTGGCATCTCAAAAACGGAAGCACGTAGTGCCGCTGACGAACGCGCCGTACAAATTGTGGAGCGCACGGCGCACCGGCTGACAAGTGGTCGTTTTGAGGTAGGCTTGTTGTGGAAAGCTGACAATCCGATTATACCCGATAGTTATAAGTTAGCTTTGTCTAGATTTCTCAGTTTAGAGAAAAAGATGATGAAAGACCCGGGCTATGCTGAACGTTATCGACGAAATATACATGACATGCTGTCGAAAGGTTATGCTGAGCCATGTACAGGTCCTCCTAGCTCAGGGTCTCCGCTGTGGTATTTACCTCATTTTGGCGTGACAAATCCAAATAAACCTAATAAATTGCGGACGGTACATGACGCGGCTGCTAAGTCTCATGGCGTGTCATTAAACTCAATGTTATTAACTGGCCCAGACCTTTTGCAACCGTTACTAGGGATTTTGATGCGATTTCGAGAAGGTAAGGTCGCACTGACTGCTGATATTCGCGAAATGTTTCCGCAAATCAAAATTATCGAGAAAGACAGAGACGCGCAAAGGTTCTTGTGGCGTGACACCTCGAATGAGCAAATTAGGACGTATCGTATGTCATCTATGATCTTTGGCGCTGCTTCCAGCCCTTTTACTGCTATACACATAAAAAATAAAAACGCAGTAGAATGGCAGGACACTTATCCAGACGCAGCTCGAATAATTATTAACGATCACTATATGGATGACTGCATAACTAGCCTCGATGATGTCAATGAAGCAGCCAAGCTGGCTGCAGATGTTTATGCCGTTCATTCGTATGCTGGTTTCGAGATGCGTGGCTGGACTTCGAATAATCTTATGGCACTCTCCTTGCTGCCAAAGGAGTCTTTGCTTGAGGCTCCCATAGCAAAAGAAGTTGACGTAAATTTAGGTCGCCTGTTCACGCCTGTCCGCACTCTCGGCCTTATTTGGCAACCCTCCTCAGATCTTAAGTAAGTAAGTAAGTAAGTAAACACTTTATTGTACACAAAAACAGTTACAAAATACATCTATTACAAATAACATATAGGTACAAAGGCGAACTTATCCCTATAAGGGATCTCTTCCAGTTAACCTTTGAGCAATTGAGTGAGTACGAGAAGAAGATAGACAAACTAACACCGTGTACAAAAAGTTTATTGGTTTTAATACGGGTATCAAAAATCAAGGTGTGTTGCCAGAAAAGCTTACCAAACGTGAGGTGCTGGTCCATGTAATGCGTATCTACGATCCTCTCGGGGTCCTCGCGCCAATAGTCATAAGAGGTCGCATCATGTTTCAAGATGCTTGGCGTAAGGGTTTGGATTGGGACCAGGAGCTCTCTCAAAATGACAACGCTGCGTGGAAACTGTGGTTTCAGGATTTGCTCTCAATCTCTAATTTACGCATACCACGTTGCTATAATTTGAGTGAGCTCGATGTAGTAGGGTGCGAACTTCATTTGTTTTCGGATGCGAGTGAGTCTGCGTTTGCCGCTGTTGCATATTGGCGCTTTTTATACTCAAATGGTGAAGTAAGACTCTCTCTTATCTGCAGTAAGGTCCGCGTAACGCCTCTAAGACCCGTATCAATTCCCCGTGTAGAACTTCAAGGCGCTTTGATGGCTGCGCGACTTGCGACGTCCATATGCGAAGCCCACCGACTAAAGCCTAGCAAACGCGTTTTCTGGTGTGACTCAATGACGGCTTTGGGTTGGTTACGTAGCGACGCTCGCACCTTTAAGCCATTCGTGTCTCATCGAGTCGGTGAGATACTGGAGCTCACGAATGTCAATGAGTGGCGTTGGGTCCCGAGTGATTTAAATGTAGCCGATGACGCAACCCGTGTAAAACGCTGTGTGCTGTCTCCAGAATCTCGCTGGATCACAGGCCCTGATTTTCTTCTTTCCTCGGACTGGCCCGCTGAGCCCCAAATTGATATCAGCGGACTAGGCCGCGAAGAATATAAAAATTATGTTCATCTCATCACCGTCACTGACTTGCCTGCACCACTCTCCGCGAACCCAAGCCGCTTTAGCACGTGGCTGAGAATGGTGCGTGCAACTGCAAAGGCGCATCAATTCATTTCATCACTGCGTGTGCGTAGTCTACGTAGACGAGTTCCTGATTTTAACCTGATTCGTCTTGAAGGTAGTTTGTGTACTGTGAAGGTCGTACCTTCACTGTCGGTGCCTGGCCACTGATTTAAGAAATAAGATTGTTTGAAATTCAGAATGGACGAATGACGTCCGTCAATAATTGTAGAAATTGTAAAAATATGAATCATTCTTTATCTAGCCTTCGGGCAATAAAGTAATTTAACGAAGTACCTCTGCTCTATTTATTCCCCTTCTGAAGTTATCCCCCGGCAGTCGCCACACTTGGTGGAAGCTGCGAACGCTTACATTTAGAATCGCGCGAAGTTTTGAGTTTCCCCGCTCCCAACTAATAATTATTTTACAGATTCAATAAGTGTATAAGAAGAAGCACACATATTGCAAGAAAAGAAGAAGAGTTATTGGTACAGTATAGTATCACTACGAATCTGCGGAGCAGGTCGACAAACGGGTGACATTGTCAAGATTGAATCACCCATTATCATATTTCATTTCGTGCGATTTTAATCTATTTGTGCATTTGATTTGTTTGGATTCCATACGAAAATGGAGACGAGCACAATTAATGGCTTTTACGACGTTTAAATATTGGCCCGTGTGAAAATACGAAATAAAATAATCACAAATGGCAATTACGGTATAATTTTTCGGGGACCGTATTACAGATTAAGTTCAGACATCGTTTGAGGGTGTTATATCAGAGTTAAACGAAGAATTATCGTCGAGCCAAAAATAATGTACAAGAATTTTATCATCGTCAGCAAATATCGCAAGAATCCCCAATAATTTGTTCCTTTACGCTTGAAGCACACGTTGTTGACATCGGACAAGCAATTGTCAGTGACAGTATAGAATTTTACCAGTGAGAAACATTCAGTTTCAGTGTTGTCAAATGATGTAACAAATGTTCTTAAAGAGTGGAAGACATCAATTTCAACCAATGTCATTAGATCCATAATATGTTGCTTGTTAAATTTTATTTCCACAATATGTGCTGTGCCGGATCGAGTGCTCGTCAAGAAGGTGCAACATCGGGAACAGCAAGCCTGTACGAGGATGGCCGATCAAACGTCGACGAACGCCATGGACACCGTGAACGCTGTCCAAGACGCAACGCTTCTATCAGGCAATAATGAACCATAATATATAATTTGTGGAATATGTGTTTATTAGGATGTAAATATTTGTCCCATAATAATTATGCTAGGTGTATGATAGTTCTAGATGCTAGTAAGGTCCTACGAATAATCATCGTTGTGCATAAATTATTACCTTATAAGATAATCCACCGATTGTCTCCAAGGAACTATGTGGTACAAAGACTCACTCCTAATGGTCGTGCCAAGAATGTAATAATTCATGTTAACAGATTAAAGAGATTCTTTAATCGTTAATTCTAATTTATATAAAACAGTTCTATATTTCTAGGGTGTAAATAATAACACAATTATTTTTCAGCAATTTTTAATTCAGGCTGACTGTACAAGGATGCAGTTGTGTTTGTTGCATTTGCAAGTGTCACTGTTGTAAATATAATTTAATTACTTTCCACAAGATATTAGCTGCATTTCTAAGATATTGCTATAGGAAATTCAATTTTTAATTACTTACACTTTCAATACCTTTACTTAAAATAATTTAAACTTATTACTTTCACAGAATTCCAATAATTTATTATTATATTTTGTTTCCAGCATTATCTAGCATCAGTATTATAATGATTTTTCTTTTTCATGTATTCTGCCGCGGAGATCAAGGCTGCTCCAGCAGGCTGGGGTTTCAGCAGTTGGTCGCCAGGATGCTAACCGCATCCCTCGACCACGCGGAGGCAGAGGCTGCTCCAGCAACCCTGGGGTTTCAGCAGCTGGTCGCCGGGATGCTTCCTGCATCCCTCGACCAAGCGGAGGCAGGAGCCTTGGCGTCGAGCCAAGGAATTCACTGCACCAGGCCGAAGCGAAGAAAACATTTTTTTTAACTAAGATTTTATGTAATAAATAAAATTTATTTCATTTTAGCTATGTGATAGGTAGGATTTTTAATAAAATTAATTTTCGTTTTGTGTTGTAATTGATTTTCCGACAGTGACATAACATTTGACATGTCATTATGACGTGTACTGCTATCGTCTATGGTCGTGAAATCAATTATAAGGTATTTATTTATTTAGAATTGGTACGGATAGCTGGACTAAAGATAATACTTTAGTCCAGGTATCTATTTAGGATAAAAGGTATAGTAGTTGAGGTACAGATTTCTGGGGCATATTTAATATATATGCGCCAGGATTCTAATATAAAGCTAGTGGTAGATGGGTATCACTATTTGTTAGTCCTGTATGGATGTTTGAAGCGAGTGTCATAGACAATGTTTTCAAGCATCTAATACAAGGGCAGTGATATACCGTGGTACAACTATTTGGGGCATGTGACGTGTGTCATGCGTCATGCTCCAGGCAGTTAAGGTTAGAACATTCGTGATAATTAAGTCGAGTGTTGTGTTTAAGCCGGTGTTACACCAGGCGATTGAATTACTAAGGCCTGTCATTTTAAATTTTGTATCGAATGGTCTATGCTTTAATATATTAAGTCAATGACTTTTGGGGATTAGTGAAGTTGGTGCCTTGCCTTTTTAGCAGGTTTTTGTCAAGGCGAAGCCAGTGTCAGTCAACATGTCAGATTACGTAACATGCCATAGGCTAGTGTCTGCTCATGTCCTGACCCTGGTTATCTCTTAGCAAGAGACCATCTGGGTATGAATGTATGGGTATCCCTGCATAGGTAGGGAACATTTATGTGTTAGGCAGGAGTAGTTCTGTCTAGTGTCTATATAGTAAGACGAATGTCCTTTGTTTACCCCGAGACGGCGGGAAATGTGAAGGTCGTACCTTCACTGTCGGTGCCTGGCCACTGATTTAAGAAATAAGATTGTTTGAAATTCAGAATGGACGAATGACGTCCGTCAATAATTGTAGAAATTGTAAAAATATGAATCATTCTTTATCTAGCCTTCGGGCAATAAAGTAATTTAACGAAGTACCTCTGCTCTATTTATTCCCCATCTGAAGTTATCCCCCGGCAGTCGCCACAGTACCTATACTCCGACTTGCACATCCTCTCCTAATATTCCCAATGACTCATCAAGATTGTCTGCTAGCGATATACGCATTGCTGAAGCCCACATCCTACGCCAGAGCCAGCTTGATTCCTTCAAAGAGGATATTCTGAAAATCAAGAACAAAGAGCAGTTGCCTCGTAACAGCCGCTTGATCAAACTGTCGCCCTTCCTTGACGATGAAAATCTGCTACGGATGTCCACTCGTATAGTAGCTACACCAGGCGTTTCCGAAGAGGTTAAACGGCCGTTGATTTTAGATCGAAAGCATCCGGCAGTACGTCTTCTGATTGCCAGATATCACCAGAAGGCTGCGCACCGAAATTCGGCATTAGTTATGAACGAGTTGCAGCAAAAATATTGGATTCTCGGCCTCAGAAACGCAGTTCGTTCCGTAGCTCATGACTGTCAGCTATGCAAACTAAGACGTGCCAGAACGTTTCAACCACCGATGGGAGACCTTCCTGAAGCTCGCTTAGCACATCACAGAAGACCGTTTTCGTTCGTTGGTCTAGACTATTTCGGTCCCGTACACGTGTCAGTTGGCCGGAGACAAGAGAAACGTTACGTGGCCTTGTTTACCTGCCTAGTCGTTCGTGCCGTGCATCTCGAGGTGGTGCACAGTCTATCAACGGATGCAGCCATTATGGGCTTACGCCGTTTCATCGCGCGTCGAGGGACGCCGGTCGAGATCTGGTCTGATAACGGGACCGCCTTCATTGGAGCCAGCAGGGAATTAAAAACCCTTTACGGTGATGCTGTGGAAGACTACGCCGCCAACGAGTCCATCAACTGGCGCTTCATACCCCCTTCAGCGCCATTTATGGGAGGTGCCTGGGAAAGGCTGATACGAAGTATCAAGGAAGCGCTCAAGGTGTCTCTCCACGATCGATCTCCTTGCGACGAGGTGTTGAGCACTTTTTTGGTGGAAGCCGAGGCCCTAGTGAATTCGCGACCCCTGACGTGTGTTTCACTGGACTCCGATGCTGATGAGGCTTTAACACCAAGCCACTTCCTTCTCGGATCTTCGTCCGGCCGTCCTATTCCTGCCTTTCTGGACGAATCAGACCTCTTGAGCAGAAACAAATGGCGACGAGCAGTAAGACTAGCTGATCACTTTTGGCAGCGATGGGTCACAGAATACCTACCCATGTTAGCACCCAGAAGGGGCGGAGGTTCTGCTCCCAATATAGCCGAAGGAGACCTGGTTGTCGTCTGCGACTCCAACCTGCCACGCGGCACATGGCCCAGAGGCCGAATAACTGCCTTGTACCCTGGCAGAGACGGGATCGTTAGAGTGGCAGAGGTGGCAACAGCAGCTGGCACGTTAAGACGTCCCCTCAAGAAACTTGTAAAGTTGTCAGTTACATAAAAAAGGGGAGAATGTGCAAGATGCACATCCTTTTTTTATAGTTTTTTACTGTCTATGTTTTTTATCCTTATTTTTCTGTACTTTTGTTTTTATTGACGTATTGTCAGTTTGCAATTATAGTGTTTTCCAAAACCAGTGCCTTTTCTTTCAAGTCCTAAATAGGGAGCCCCCCTTAAATATTTATTTTATTTTATTTTTAGTATTTTTTGTTATAGCGGCAATAGAAATACATCATCTGTGAAAATTTCAATTGTCTAGCTATCACCGTTCTTGAGATACAGCCTGGTGACAGATGGACGGACGGACGGACGGACAGCGAAGTCTCAGTAATAGGGTCCCGTTTTTACCCTTTGGGTACGGAACCCTAAAAAACAGCAGCAATGGTTGAGAAATAAATATAATATTTAATTTTCCACCTTTGAAATAGTTTTTTGACACTTAACTACTAATCACCAAACATAATATAGTTACATATATGGTCACCATTAAGAAACATAGTTCATGTATAGCTAGCATATTACAGGAAATATAGTTTAATTTGTTCGGCGCTGACTGTACCTGCGACGTGAAATTACACACCATTTTCAACTTTTACGTTTTGATTTGGCCACGAGAACGACCGAATAGAACACCAACCAACCTAAAAGAGAAATGGTGTAACTAGGCCTGTACAAGTTTCACCGATTACCTTTCGGTCTACGAAATGCGCCGTAAATTATTCAGTGCGGCTGGACTTTTATTTATCGTCGACGAAAACTATAAATCGGGGTGGCAGTAAACGTCTGGGCAAATATTTGCGGGGTGAGTTGTTTGTGCTCGGAGAGCAAGCTGAGGGTGCCTCTGGCCCTTATCGATGACAATGTAGTGGGGTTGCTACTACAGTTTATTGAATTAGTTTTCAATATTTTTCCCCTTAGACGTATCTATACCCGTTATATGTATGTTCACTATATGTTTATTTTCATCATATTTTCTCGTAAAAGATGGTATTACATGCAGGTGTACTGAAGGACAAAGGCCTATATAGTTCCCGCGGGAGTTATAAATTGTTATAACTCCCGAGGGAGTTATGGTTTAAGTTTTAAAAATATAGTACGCACTCGCAGACTACTTCAGACTAAGGAGGTTTCAACCCAGCCAAGGTTTTTTGTTGTATCAACAAAACTTGCCTACCAGCAAATTTGATTGTGTATTGAATTAATATGGTACATGTAACTGCATTAATATTTATGTTTTACAATTATTGAAGTGTATTTTGCAATTGTTTTATTAAATTTAATTTGGAATTATCATTACAATCTGGCAGTACCTATAGCCTGTCAAGTTTCTAAACTAAACGCAGTTCTTAGCATTATCTGTGGTAGACGACATAAAACAAAAGAAAAAAAGTTAAATATGATTGGTTCGATACTATTATTTTTCTACCAAATTACTGTTCGATTTAAGTTTTATAATATTACGGTGTTAATTATTGCTGCATAATATTGTTAATTGTTATTTGTTTAATGATAGATAATAAGATTCTGTGTACATTTGTATTCTCTTTTAAGCGGATGGCCGTTTTGCCAGTGCTTATAGTAAATTAAAAAAATATACCGGGTGGATTGGCACGAGGGTCCTTTGCGGAAATATAGCATCATTTAAGTGATACACAGTCCATTTAAAATGTTTAGAAACTTAAACGAAGTAATAAAAAAAAATACAAATTTTGCTCATTTTCAACTGTGGTGATAACCCTATATTGCATCTGCACATCACGGCAAGGTGGCTAGATTAAGGAATCGCCGTCGGGAAAACTCGAGATATTACGTTTATTTCCGTGAGTAGTTGTCATCGTACCTACTGATGTAAGAATGGCACATAAATGACAAATGAACCAAATAAAATGCGAAAATATGAATATCAGTTACTTTATTACAATTGTTACATACGGTGTTCAAATGTTCCTCCGTGTCTCACAATACACGCTGCAGCACGCTGCTTGTGTCTTGAGTTGGAGGCAGAAACACTAGTCCTATAATTGTTTCCCCGTGAATCGTTAAACTGACCAACGACACTGGTGTGCTGTAAATCGGTAGGCGACACGATTGTCTTCGGCAAATACACATGTTCCTTCCGTCTATTCCACACCACATACCTACCGTTGCGAGTAAACAAGCTTTCATCGCTTCAAATAACATGCCTGATAAAATCACGTTCTTCCACTGCACACTGTTTTTTGCAATAGCCACCGGCAGTAAGCTTCACGGATAGGGCAGTCTCTAGGAAATAAAGCTTGAACCCTCTGAACGGGTCCCCAACGTTGATCGTTCTAAGTTGTTCGTGGTACAACGGGCTGATTGTTGGCGACAAGATCAAAAGCACGAAAAATTCTCCAACGACTGGGTGTAGTGGTGGATATGTTTCACTGTATCGTCGTAAAGCTTCAGCCGCATTATAATTGTACCTCGCGCATAACATGAGCAAATATAAATATCCACGTGATTTTAACAAAGGCATTTTCATTTAAAGGTAAACCAAATTGAAATTAACTTAAATAACAATTTCATTTCAAACATCATATTTACAATCGATGTTAAATCGTGCAAGAGGTTCGATAGTTGTAAAAAATGCGTTAATTCTATCTTGCGTCGGCGAATGAAGAGCCGTGTTACTTTAGTGCAATATCCAAACGACGATATTTGACGATAACCAAAATAAAATAAATAACAAGGACGGCCTATTGTATGAATTTAAGATCAAACAGGGAACAATTTCAATTTACTCGAAAATAATTTAATAAAGCGTGTTAACGAACTAAAACCTTTTTATTATCAGTTTAGGTAGGTAAACAGAGACGTTTTATTTACGATGAAAGAGGTTACAACATCTTTAATTGTTTATGATGATTTGAGTACATTCGAGTGATTGTCAGTGTCAAGTCATGTCATGTGAGTTATTTGTTGGGATTAAAATTATTAACTAACAAATTACAAAAATACTCTAGAAAATTTAATAAGTAAGTTGAATAACAGAGACAATCACCTCTGCAAATCCTGCAATGATTTTTTTAGCGTTTCACGCAGACCTAAGAATGGAAAAAAGCAACATATTAACGTAATATCCTAACGTCTAAAGATTGTTTACAAGTAAGTTCATTGACCCAGCCACCTGATTAGGGTTGGCACAAAGTAGTTTTTGGTATGAATGTTTCAAAGGCTATAACTTGAAAACGGTAACATATATTTCCAGCATCGCACCACTTTACAGCGGTGAACGAGCAAGCGAGAGAGGGCGCTGTTTGTTTTTATAATTTTATGAAACATGTAATGTCTCATTTTTTTAATGTGGGTCGCTTGCTCGTTCACCGCTGTAAAGTAGTGCGGTAAGATGTGAATATTAACGTATTCACATAGAGGTCGCTAAGGTGTAAAAACCTTTCAAATAAACAATGCATAGATCGACACACAAAGCATAAGGAAAAATTCGTCAGGTCTACGTGGAGCGAGGGTAGCGAAGTGGCTAACGCGCTGGACCGGTAATCCAGAGGTACCGGGTTCGATTCCCGGTCCCTTCCACCAGGTAGCTCCTTTTCAATTTTTCTTTAAGCTTTGATCTTTGTATTCATGGTTTATTTATTTGTTATATAATCCCAAATGTGATGAAAAATGTTGTGTGTATGGCGGGTAGTAAGGGGATTACAAACTCAGGACATTAAAAGCCCTCCGCATTCAACGTCGGCCTTCTAATAGTCCTTCGTTAGTAATCCCCTACTTACTACCCTTATGACACAATATACTATTACATCATACGAAAATGCTCCATTTAGATTTAAAAGTTGCAACGTTCTAATGTTTCAAGCAACTAGTATTGTAAGATTAATAAAGCAAGTACAACTGACAAAGCTACTCTTCAAAATAAGCGAGCTTTCTCGAGACGGCTGTGCTTTCCTCTGAGCATTATTCAAGCTCAGCTCACTTTAGGAGGACGCCTTTAGCAGGATATTTATGAAAAAGTTTGAAAGCTTTTGTAAGTTGAAGGAGTTGATTAAAAACCTGTGAAACACTCGAAGTATTTTCATAAAACTTAATCAAGTCTACTAACGAAGCTTAAGATTGTTGAGAGGATAAGAATCGGTTTCAGCCCGGATTAATTTAAAATTGAACAGTATAGTATGAAAAGATAAATATTGGCCATTGTGATGCTGGCAAGGTGAGCGTTGAAATTATTCACATTCTCGTTTTGCACGGGATTATATTACTTAACCTAAACGTTTCACGCATGATGTGGTTGGCTAGGTTTATTCCGTGGGTTTGCAAATCTTATGCGTCGGAAACTGTATATTTTAAATACCTATGATAAAATATGATTTGTTACTTTGTGGCGTTTTCTTTTAGAAATAGTACATTACATCAGAGGCCGGGAAAATGAGGATTTCCGGCCAAGTAGGTATATACGGCCGAGCGAGCGTGCGAGCGAGGCCGGATAGTGATACGAGGCCGGGAATCCGTTTTCACGACGAGGCATGTATAGTGCTTTTCTCAAACATACAATGAAATAAAAAAATATACTTCAAAGAATAACACTTAATATTGTTTTCACCTCACCAGCTCAAACATGGCGATTTTGCTGTCAGATAACAGTGAACAAAATGCGATTTTGTTTCGAGCGTGAGTAGAAAGTAGCTTTTTAATTTTTTCAATATCTGACCACGAATTGTCATTCTTCAGCCAAAGGTTAATTATAAAATTCTATTCATTTGAATCTCGATGCACTCTGTTTCTTTCATATGTATATAAAAGAGAGGGATAGGAACTTATCAATTTGAAATTTGATTTTCGAATCCGACCTCGATTGAGAACAGTTCGAATACGCGTTATACCAAAAAATTCATTAAAAACACCCGAATAAGTTTTTATTGGAACGTATTTTTTTTTTCTTTATTATATCTTTATTTAACGACGGAATATTAAAATTATTGTGCCTTTTATATAAAACAATAGATCATTGCTCAAATAAAATAAGATTTTTAACTTATTTATTACTTATTGTAAATATAATAATGGTTTATAATTTCACCATTTATCAAAGATGCATATTCGAAACATACCTTAAAAAATATCGAGTTCATATTGTAATTGTTATTTTCTTTTTCATTTATTTTGTTTGGTGTTTTACGAGTAAAAATATTAAACAATTTATAAAAAAAATCTCGTAATATAATATTTATTTATAAATAAACACGTCACGCGTCATGTTCATGTATCTGCTAAATCTTTCAATTTGATCAAATAATGACAATAACCGTGTTGGTAGGTTGATTATAATTTCAATTAAATTATATTGTTATTCCTTTTTAAGCAGCAGTTATCTATTTTCTGATTAATAATATTATTGAAATCAGCAACAAAAACTATAAACATACGTTGGAAGAAAAATCACATAATTTCGAATATGTTCTCGCTGATGAGGTGAAAAGTTGTGTGTGCTACACGAGAGCAAAGTTTTTTGCATCTCGTGCTGTTGAGTCCCTCGCTACACTCAGGATTCTAACATAGAATCCTTCGCTTGCTCGGGACTCAAAATCAGCACTCGTAACAAAAAACAACTTTGCTCTCTTGTTGCACAAATAACTATTGTCCGATATTTTCCGAATTTGACCGAATTTTAAAAATCCGATTTCGGATTCTGACTCAGGAGCCCCAAAAACCCCGGATACCGAATTTCAGCCACCTAGGACCAATTTGAAATTTTCTCCATACAAATCGTTTTTTTTTTCGATATTTTCCGAATTTGACCGAATCTTCGGACAAGATGTCAGATTCATATTTTTGAGCCCCGAGAGCCCCCCGATACCGAATTTGACCGAATTTAAAAAATCCGATTTCAGATTCTGACTCAGGAGCCCCAAAAACCCCTGGATACCGAATTTCAGCCTCCTAGGACCAATTTGAAATTTTCTCCATACAAATCGTTTTTTTTATACCGAATTTGACCAAATTTAAAAAATCCGATTTCAGATTCTGACTCAGGAGCCCCAAAACCCCCGGATACCGAATTTCAGCCTCCTAGGACTAATTTGAAATTTTCTCCATACAAATCGTTTTTTTTTTTCGATATTTTCCGAATTTGACCGAATTTTCGGACAAGATTTCAGATTCATATTTTTGAGCCCCGAGAGCCCCCCGATACCGAATTTGACCGAATTTAAAAAATCCGATTTCAGATTCAGACTCAGGAGCCCCAAAAACCCCCGGATACCGAATTTCAGCCTCCTAGGACCAATTTGAAATTTTCTCCATACAAATCGTTTTTTTTTTCGATATTTTCCGAATTTGACCGAATTTTCGGACAAGATTTCAGATTCATATTTTTGAGCCCCGAGAGCCCCCCGATACCGAGTTTTAGCCGCCTAGCACCAATTTGAAATTTTGAAAAAAAAGTCGCAATCTTGAATCTGGGGGCACGGTAGTGCCCCCGCCAAGACGAAAAAAAAAGAGGCGGGGCACTACCTACCTTTTCTCGAACCGTTTCGTCTCATTTTCAAACCCTCATAGTTTCGTCCCAGTTAACACCAGAGCGCCCAAATTCACAGGTTAAGATGCAGTTAGGGAACATATGAAATGTACTAAATTTCATTGATCTAGCTTTTATACTTTAGGTTTTATTGGTACCTAAAATACGCCGATTTTGCCACTCACTCACTTATGTATCAAAACCTCTGGGGTACTTCCCGATGTCCTAGAAAGCTGAAATTTGGTATGTATGCTAGGTTTAATACACAAACAATAGAATAATTCTGAAACTTGGAACTTTTACCCCCCAACCCCTTAAACTAGGGGATGAAAGTTTGTATGAGACTTTCGCAAATTTTGATACTAGAGGTCTGAAAATTTATACCTATTGGGCTCATTGTTATAAATAAAATACACATTCTAGGATTTTTAGAAAATCACCCCCCACCCTTAAAATAAAGGGATGAAAGTTTGTATGGGCTTTCCATAGGTAATGGGGGATAAAAGTGTATATATATATATGGGGCTAAACGTAAGTATTTCTTAAATACACAAAATTATTATTACTACTTACTTAGAAACATTTCAGCACAAAAAAAAACATATACATTAAAAATTACCTTACAAAAAGAAATGAGATCCCACCAAAAACATTTCATGTAAAATTGGCGGCCAAGACTCTCATGCTCATAACGCTTTCGCTGTAAAAAAGTGGTCAGATCCCTCGAAAAGCCAAGCCCCTAAGCCCTGAGTTTACTGATCCTACACCTTGGCTTCAAAAGTATGGCTTGGCCGTTTCATAAAGTACCGTAAATAAGTTTAACGGACTGTCGGGCCTATATGGTAAGGAATTAAGTTAAATATATTTTATCATGAAGACATAAACTTAATTTCTTGATACCGTATGGGCCAGACGGTTCGTTGGACTTATTTACGTTACTCTATGAAACGGCCAAGCCATACTTTTGAAGCCAAGGTGTAGGATCAGTAAACTCAGGGCTTAGGGGCTTGGCCTTTCGAGGGATCTGACCACTTTTTTACAGCGAAAGCGTTATGAGCATGTGAGTCTTGGCCGCCAATTTTACATGAAATGTTTTTGGTGTTACCTTTTCTCGAACCGTTTCGTCTCATTTTCAAACCCTCATAGTTTCGTCCCAGTAAACACCAGAGCGCCCAAATTCACAGGTTAAGATGCAGTTAGGAAAGATATGAAATGTACAAAATTTCATTGATCTAGCTTTTATACTTTAGGTTTTATTGGTGCCTAAAATACGCCGATTTTGCCACTCACTTATACACTGACGTATCAAAACCTCTGGGGTACTTCCCGATGACCTAGAAAGCTGAAATTTGGTATGTAAGCTAGTATTAGTACACAAACAACAAAATAATTCTAAAACTTGAAACTTTTACCCCCCAACCCCTTAAACTAGGGGATGGAAGTTTGTATGAGACTTCTGCAAATTTTGATACTAGAGGTCTGAAAATTGATATAGGGACTCCTTGTTATAAATAAAACACATAATATTCTAGGATTTTTAGAAAATAACCCCCCCCCCCCCCTTCCCCCACCCAACCCTTTAAATAAGGGGATGGAAGTTTGTGTGGAGTTCCCATAATAGGGGATAAAAGTGTATATTATATATGGGGCTAAACGTAAGTATTTCTTTAATACACAATTATTACTACTTCTAGTACTTCTGTGTATCTACACTTTGACTTCGTATTTTAAATATTTCTTTATAGACCTACCAAAATGCAATAAATCATGCAGCGCAATTAACACGCGGAATTAATATTTTTGATTGTTGAATCAATGATTTTTATATCCATCTTAAGCAGATTTAAGCGTAAGATGAATGCGTAAGAGGAAATGATATCAACAAGAAAAATAGGCAAAGATAGAGCTCTGAAGACTGATGCTCAAGAAACGCTACAGCCCAAAAAAAATAAAAAAACTAGGGCACCTTACAAAAAAAAATGAGATCCCACCAAAACATTTCATGTAAATTTGGCGGCCAAGACTCACATGCTCATAACGCTTTTGCTCTAAAAAGTTATCAGATCCCAGGAAAAGCCAAGCCCCTAAGCCCTGACTTTACTAACCCTGCACCTTGGTTTCAAAAGTATGGCTTGGCCGTTTCATAGTACCGTAAATAAGTCCAACGGACCGTCTGGCACATTACAGTTTATATTTACGGTAACCTATGAAACAGCCAAGCCATACTTTTGAAACCAAGGTGCAGGGTTAGTAAAGTCAGGGCTTAGGGGCTTGGCTTTTCCTGGGATCTGATAACTTTTTAGAGCAAAAGCGTTATGAGCATGTGAGTCTTGGCCGCCAAATTTACATGAAATGTTTTGGTGGGATTTTTTTTCCCACAAGTGTCTAACAACCAACCTTTAAAAACAAAACCTGCTTTTTGTGAAACCAGCCAGCTGTGTGAATGACCTTGTTGTTGAAACCAAAAAAAAGTTACTTTGCAGGCCTAGGCCTGAAAAGCAGTATGAAATCCCTTTACAGTCCTCTCGAGTTGTTGCGCCCAAAAACCGATACTTCCGAGCCTATTATAAGGAACGCAAAGACAATATTTCATTGCATGTTTGAGAATAGTAGATTGTACAACAAGTGCATAAAACGCACCATTTTACACGAGACGTTTATCCATCCGAGCGAGCTTGCGAGCGAGGATGAATATAAAGTCGAGTGTAAAATGCGTTTTATGGACGAGTTGCACACTCTACTTTTCACTTCGATTGCGAGGAAATGTAGTAGTAAACGATAATAAATAAAAATTACAAATTTATGTCTAAAAGTTTTATTGTGTACTTTGGCTGTCGGTATCTTTGCCTTGGTCTTAGAATACTAACGAAACGAAATAAAATAAAAAACTATGAAGTTTTAAGTTGGTCGTGTGGCTGTTGGACTGATCGCCTTGGTCTTCGACGACGATTTTACTTTATGCTCTAGAGCATAAAAAGCGACTTTATGTCGCCTACGCACAGCATAAAGTCGAACTTTTAGAGCATGAGAGGTGAAATAGTAGATTGTACGACAAGTGCATAAAACGCATCATTTTACACGAGACGTTTATCCATCCGAGCGAGCTTGCGAGCGAGGATGAATATAAAGTCGAGTGTAAAATGCGTTTTATGGTCGAGTTGCACACTCTACTTTTCACTTCGATTGCGAGAAAATGAAACTGTACCATGTAAATAACATATATACACATATCATGTATACCTATTTAAAAACAAATTTAATTAAAATTTAAAGTAATAGTTTAAAAAGTAATAAATGATAGTACATAAAAGTTACAAGTTTATTTCAAGAAATTTTTGGAGCGGAGCGAGCGAAGCGAGCGAAGCTCCCATGGATCGACTCGAATGGACTTTGTAACAATGCGCAGATCTCAGCGAGTTCTCAACCGATATTAGAAATTTTTGTTTTAAAATGCACAAATTAAATTTCGCTAGGTCGTGACGAAGAGAAAATTTCGAAAAAATAATAATAATAATAACCGCTCCAATCTATGGTGCAAGCTTAGCCGGTGGCTGACTCTGCATCGACCTAGTATTGTGTACTTTGGCTGTTGGTATATTTGCCTTGGTCTTAGAATACTAACAAAACGAAATAAAATAAAGAGTTAAAACCCGTTCCAGACCTTCCGATCCGATCTTTTTCTATTCTCCCGATAAATCAGGGGCCCAATTCGAGAATGCCGTTGGAGATATCTCCAAACGTCAAATCTCGATTAGATAACAGTTATATCGCCATTGAACTGACATTTAAATGCGATGAGCTTAAAAGTGACATATCTCATCTCAATTTTGGAAATACGAAGGCGATAATGATTGTCAAAAATGTTATTCATGTATATAAATTTATGTTTTGAACGAAACGTAACGGACCAATTTCACGTACTATGCGGTCAATTTAAAGTATGCGCCTGTTATTTATGCCGTCACATACAAAGGAAACGAAAATTTTGCGCGTCCGAATTGACGAAGTTGCGATATCGCCACTTGTCAAGTAGGCACACGTCAAAAGTGACGGATGGCGATGAAAATGAGAGATCTCCATTATATCTCTAAAATTGGTCGAATACCCCCCCAGATCGGATCGGAAGGTCTGGAACGGGTTTTATTGTATGAAGTTTTATGTTGTTTTTTTTTTTAACTGTTTATTAAGAACCTTTTTCGTGTGGCTGTTGGACCGATCGCCTTGGTCTTCGACGACGATTTTACTTTATGCTCTAGAGCATAAAAAGCGACTTTATGTCGCCTACGCACAGCCTAAAGTCGAACTTTAGAGCGAGAGGAGTGAAAAAGAACTTTAAGTCAATACATAAATATACGACCCGACACAAATCAACGTAGTCCCAAATTAGGCTCAATAAGGCTTGTGTTATGAATACTTAAAGAAAAGAAAAAATCTTATACAAATCCGTGCCTGGCGTGAAGAACTTGATAACTCGACTTATACGTTTTTTTTTTATTGGTGTAATGGCTTGCTACGGCCAAGGTTTTGTAGGAAAAAAATTGACAACTCGATATCTATGATACTTTTGAAGATATGGCCTGTGACATCATATTGATATCTCGATATTTAGCGGATTTTATTTCACAAAACGAGATATCAGCGCGATGAGGCACAAAAAATATTGCATATCAACTTATCAACGTATTCTCAAAAAAAAAAAAGCGTTCGTAACTTGACAAATCAAGATATTACAATGAAGACAAGCACACTTTAACGATAACAAATGAATATATCGTTTTATCTCATTATACACAACTACCGTAAATTCATATGTCGATTTATCATTTTCAGGTTGATGGACACAGCAAATAATAAGTTGACATAATTAATTATTCATAATTTATCGAAATGTATATTTCGATTTGTCAAGTTATTCTCACATCTGAGGTGTACTCTGGTACAAAGGAAAACACTGATAACTGTACATTTGTGAACATAATATAAACCTTAGTACAACGTGTTAAGGTCCATGGGGTATAGTTAACAGTGTCTTCGTATGTATCATTCACATTACCGGTACCTTGTCAACCATCGACCAGTTTTATTTATTGGATCAGAAAAACAAAGATGTTGCCAGTTAAAAATAAGATAAATTCATCTAGTTTTTCTGTAGAATAAGTGCTTTTGCATTACTGAATTAAAGACGATTCATTTACTACAATTTATTCAATGTTTTTATAACTTTTAATTTTATTTTCTTCGGGTTTCGTGACTAAAATAAAACAATTCAAACGGATTGTATCATATTTATTCATTGTTTGTGCCTTTCTGACGTATTTGGCACCGAAAATTTGTGTTTTTCTCATCAAAAATAGTTGCCGAAACGTCAGGAGACTCAAACAACGAACACACGCGATATAATCCATTTAAATCGCCTTATATAAACAAAACAGTTGTATAGTAAACGATAGAATTGTTTAATTGATACCCTATATTCTATGGTGAATATGTTGATAAGTCTAATATCTCACAAAATACAATGATTCTACCAAAATAAGTAAGATAATTGAAAAGTTTGCATAAAATTACCCTTAAATCAATTTAGACATTTCAATTATACAGAAAAACTGATTTTTAGGGATTAAATTAAAAAACATTTTCACCAATTTGGGCACTAATGTATGGGGAATAACTTGATAAGTCGATGGTGAACTTGATAAGTCGATGGTGAATATGTTGATAAGTCTTATATCTCACAAAATACAATGTTTCTACCAAAATAAGTAAAATAATTGAAAAGTTTGCATAAAATTACCTATAAATCAATTTAGACGTTTCAGTTACTATGAAAAACTGATTTTTAGGAATTAAATTAAAAAACATTTTCACCAATTTGGGCACTAATGTATGGGGAATAACTTGATAAGTCGTTGGTACCTATGTTGATAAGTCTTATATCACAGAAAATAAGAGGATTTTACTAGAATACGTAAGGTAAATGAAAAGATCGCGGAAAATTATCCATAAATCAAGCTTTAAACACGAGTTAAAGATGAAAATGGATTTTGGAGAAAATGTCAAACTTTAAAATCGACGCCCTGAACAATTGCCATTTTGGACTTATCAAGTTCTTCACGCCATGCACGGAAATATTGTTTAACTTTTCACATGTTTTCGATTTATATCCAAGTATATATCTGTTTTCTACTCCAGTATTTTTTTCTGTCATTTATATAGTTACTAACTCTTATATAAAGACATAAATTATGAAATTCTGCAAAAGTTATAATGTCGCCAAAAAATCACTTAGTACCACAGATTACAAGATAAACAGCTGCATTCACACAATTTGCAATTTAAAAAAAAACTTATTGTACTGAGGCATTGCTGCCAACTTAAAAAAATAGTTTAATCTTCAGTTCATGGATGTTTAGTATAGTGAACGTATACCTTTATGTATAAGTTGTTATTTTTTTGACAGATATTTAGTATAGTGACATCAATAAAAAAAAGATTATCAGTTTTTTTTTTTTTTTTAATTTTGTTATTTTCTTTGTTGTTTATTTGCATTTTATTCATGAAATGTCGAGTCGTAGTAAAAGTATTGTATGCAACGTTCTATAAGTAGGTCAAAAAACGCTCGTGGCATCTTTCTTCATGCCACTCGTGTTTTTCGCCCCCTCTTATACAACGGTTGCATAAAATACTATTAAGACTGCGCCGAGCGTTAGCTATTGAACCATAGAGCGCGGGGAATGCGTATTTAGATCGGCGCGCGGCCGCCACGCCTTAGTAAAAATGTATGGAGAATTAAAAGCACATTTGATACATCTGGACTTTTAATACCAAACAATAATTGAAATATTTGATGCGGACAAATTGTAATGTAAACATTCATCTTTTTTTGAACTTAAAATCAGAATAGATTTCCATTGTTAAAGAATAAATAAGTTTCTGTCAAAAATTACATTTTAGTGACAAGCTTTTATAGCCGACTGTACTTTTCTTTGGATATCAATCAAATGCTCACTGAGATGATTCTAAAGAGCCCAAGTTCGGTAGGATTGCTTTTTCTATTATAGAGTTCCTATGGCCGCCTTCCGGCTCCATCATCAGATCAGCCCCATGGTACCATATTATTGTATTGTCATCACAGTTAAGTAAGTATGCAAAATTTCAGCTCAATCGGTTGACGATATCTGCTTCAAAATTGAGTTGCAAGATTCCACCCGAACAAACATACGTACATACATACGTACATACATACATACATATATTCAAGTTAAATAAAAGCTTGTAAAAAACACTTAACGAAAATTGTAAAATCGTAAGCAGGCGTGCTTACGATTTTACAATTTTCGTCTAACTTTGCTTAGTTTTCTAGGGTTAAATATTAATAATCTTATAATTTTTCCACGGAGAAGTTGTTAACACATTCTTCGATGTGCTAAATAATATAGTTTATCTACGCACATATCATTAGTGCTCTAAAATGCGTTCAGAAACCGTAGGAAATGACCAGCATTACTACAACCAATTTTACTATGAGAACTTTCTTATCTGTGGCAGTAGGTAAAATCTGTACTGTAATGTTATAACAGTATCAATTTTTGTAAGGTTATGAGTTTAAATTTGGAACAGCTGTCAAAACAAAGTAGGTCTCTATTCTAGTATCCATAAATATTAATATTGTTATCGATACGAAACGTCAATTCAGCATGTTTTTTTATAAAAACCGCACGACATTTGATCTCGAGTGACATGAGAATATGGATACATTCGTTTGTATATGATTTAGAAAAAAAAAAACATTCGTCTTGACGGAGGTTCGAATTGCCGCCATTATTGTTGTCATTTGTTTGTTGGTTCTTTGCTGTTACGAAAGTATAATTGTGATAAGTTTATTGTAATTCACATTTTAGTTGAGAATATTGTTTCAATGTAAATGTAAATTACAACTATTACAATAAATAATCTGTTTATGTATTTGTTCAGATTTATTTCTTACTGCATTAGTATATGTCGTTTTTAGATATTTTACAGGTAGCACTAGTGGTGCCGGTAATTTCCTTATGGCTTCTGAACCCATCTTAGAGTACTTATGATATGTCTGTAGATAGTGTATACAACTGTACATAATTAGGCCTTAAAACACTCGTGTGATCCTATTATGAAACTCGCTGACGCTCCTTTCATAAAACCACACTCGTGTTTTAAGGCCTCTCATTATGTATCAGTTGCATAAACTACTATTACGTTGTATACTTAACGGCAACTGCCTATTTTTCACATTTCGCTCGGCGCAGTCTTAACCAGAACAAGTCAAATAACATAGGTACTTTTGTTCGTGCATATAAGAGTAAAAATGACACTAAAAATTATTGTCCAGCTTCAGCTCGAGTTTATTTCTATTAATAAACCCCTGAACTCATCTCATTGATGAAACTGCTCCTGGGAGCACTCCCGCGCCGCACGCCGCCGGCATCTCGAACGACTCGTCTGACGCGCTCTCCGGAGAATGTTAAACGCGACCGTAAAACACATTTGCGCCAACCGCTCATTCACTCGCCGATCCGTTCACTCGGTACGTCCCGAGGCACGTAATTCATTCCTTCATTCACCGGTCCATTTGGAGTAAATTTCATTTTATTGCGTTTGCCAAAGATACGTTACGGGTGTTTTGGGATTGTCATAGTAAAAATAGGACAAACGTATATGCCTTATGTAACTTATATACGACGACCTTCTCACAAATTGTGAAATAATTACGGTTACGTTTCTTAGAATACTTGATGTCACGTTTCTTAGAATACTTGATGTCACGTTTCTTAGAATTTTGACTCAAATATGTTTGTCTCCAAAACAGCAAACAGAATCCATGGCATAATAATATTATCTTTATCTTACTACATGTTAATTTTAATATAATATGTCAAAACGCGTAAGTCATCATCATCATCATCGCGTTGTTTAAAAGGGGCTCAGTGGAGCTAGTTTTTAGGGTTCCGTAGCCAAATGGCAAAAAACGGAACCCTTATAGATTCGTCATGTCTGTCTGTCCGTCTGTCCGTCTGTCCGTCTGTCCGTCTGTCTGTCCGTCCGTATGTCACAGCCATTTTTTTCCGAAACTATAAAAGCTATACTGTTGAAACTTGGTAGGTAGATGTATTCTGTAAACCGCATTAAGATTTTGGTGCAAAAATAAAAAAATAATAATAAATATTGGGGGCTCCCCATACTTCGAACTGAAACTCAAAAATTTTTTTTTCATCAAACACATACGTGTGGGGTATGTATGGATAGGTCTTCAAAAATGATATCGAGGTTTCTAAAATATTTTTTTTCTAAACCGAATAGTTTGCGTGACAGACGCTTCTAAAGTGGAAAAAAGTTGGTCCCCCCCCCTCTAACTTCTAAAATAAGAAAATGAAAAATCTAAAAAAAACATATGATGTACATTACTATAAAAACTACCAACGAAAATTGTTTTGAACGAGATCTAGTAAGTAGTTTTTTTTTAATACCTATTAATACCTAACTTTGCACCTAATTTATATGGGGCGCCATACATACCAGGTGCAAACTTAACTTAACCACTTAGGGATGGAAAGTGTTTGTACGGAACCCTCGGTGCGCGAGTCCGCCTCGCACTTGGCCGGTTTTTTTTTATATATAAAACAAATGAAAAACGCGGTCAAGAAATGTGAGCTAGGGGTGTTTGCGAGGAATGAGTGCCCCACATATCTGAAAGGAGGCCCCTACGCATCCTCGCTCGGCGGATACGCTTGCACTTTACACACCTCTTCGTCGGTCCACACAGTTCTGATAATGCGTTATCAGACTAATAACTCAAAATCACACGAGTGTTTAAGACTTAATTATGTACAGTTGCATTACACTACTTTATCTACACTCAGTCCTGCCAGTCAGTCCGCGGAACAGAGGAACACATGAGGTGACTCGCGCGGCGGGGGAGGTGGCTGCGGTAAGCTGTTATGAAATTACATCTCTGATTTTGGTCGCTGCCAAGTAATGTAGGTCCTTACCTATATGAACTTGTTATAGGAATTTAACAAGATGGGTTTAGATAGAAGATAATAGCCGTTAAGGAGTCGGGAATGCATCTGCGATAAATCGTGCCCGCGCACAGAATAGACGTGAGCTGGCGCTGCGCCAGCGCCGCTCCGGCCACGCGGACGCCATAGCAACTGGCATAAACGAATGTCCATAAATTGCACTCGCTGTGAATATGAGACAGACAAGTACAACTGAGAGTCATCCTGGCGCAAACATGAGACAGTCGAATTTGACTGATACCTGTTGCACACTGTTTTCCAATACTTCTCATGTTTTTTTTATTACCGCGTAATAGTGTACGTATACGTACGTATTATGTACGTATTTCTCTTTTATCCTCATATCAGAATCAATACTGCAAACGTAGTACTTATATTTAGTGACCATGAATAAATACTACAATTGTAATCTTCCCAATCCTTACACGTTATTATTATGATTAGTTAACTCGTTCTACAAGTATGTTTGTCAATAAATATTATATTATAATTATGCTAGGGTAGGGTAACCAGAGCAGTATTTCCATCGCAATACATATAATCACTAATTTAAGATTGTGACAAGTGCATACAAACAACACTCGTAGATGTTTTTATGATCTTTCCAATTTCTCGACATGAAAATCGTGTTGTCCGGTGATGGGACCGTCATAATTTCGTCGCGACAGTTATTGCAATTGCGTGAGTTTTACTGCGAGAAAGTGATTTAGAGGTAATACGGAGCTGGCACAAATCATGTCATGACTACTTTTTTTTTAGGTATTCTTTCTAAAAGTCAGTATTTACCCACCAAAACATTTCATGTAAAATTGGCGGCCAAGACTCACATGCTTATAACGCTTTCGCTGTAAAAAGTTATCAGATCCCAGAAAAAGCCAAGCCCCTAAGCCCTGACTTTACTAACCCTACACCTTGGTTACAAAAGTATGGCTTGGCCGTTTCATAGTACCGTAAATAAGTCCAACGGACCGTCTGGACCATTACGGTTTATATTTACGGTAACCTATGAAACAGCCAAGCCATACTTTTGTAACCAAGGTGTAGGGTTAGTAAAGTCAGGGCTTAGGGGCTTGGCTTTTTCTGGGATCTGATAACTTTTTACAGCGAAAGCGTTATGAGCATGTGAGTCTTGGCCGCCAATTTTACATGAAATGTTTTGGTGGGATCTCATTTCTTTTTGTAAGGTGACCTAGTTTTCTAAAAATCCTAGAATATTATGTGTTTTATTTATAACAAGGAGTCCCTATATAAATTTTCAGACCTCTAGTATCAAAATTTGCATAAGTCTCATACAAACTTCCATCCCCTAGTTTAAGGGGTTGGGGGGTAAAAGTTCGAAGTTTTAGAATTATTTTGTTGTTTGTGTACTAATACTAGCTTACATACCAAATTTCAGCTTTCGAGGTCATCGGGAAGTACCCCAGAGGTTTTGATACGTCAGTGTATAAGTGAGTGGCAAAATCGGCGTATTTTAGGTACCAATAAAACCTAAAGTATAAAAGCTAAATCAATGAAATTTAGTACATTTCATATGTTCCCTTACTGCATCTTAACCTGTGAATTTGGCCGCTCTGGTGTTAGCTGGGACGAAACTATGAGGGTTAGAAAATGAGACGAAACGGTTCGAGAAAAGGTAGGTAGTACCCCGCCTCTTTTTTGTTCGTCTTGGCGGGGGCACTACCGTGCCCCCAGATTCTATATGTAATAATAATAATGGCTATGATTGTGTTTTAGCTTAGATTGACAATGTATGATTCATCCTCCTAGCCTTTGTCCCATTTTTTTAAAGCTTTTATTTAGCTTGCATGGTATGTTTAAAGTATGTATGTTCGGGTGAAATCTTGCAACTCAATTTTGAAGCAGATATCGTCAACCGATTGAGCTGAAATTTTGCATACTTACTTAACTTTGATGACAATACAATAATATGGTACCATGAGGCTGATCTGATGATGGAGCTGGAAGGTGGCCATAGGAACTCTATAATAGAAAAAAGCAATCCTACCGAGCTTGGGCTCTTTAGAATTGTCTCAGTGAGCATTTGATGGATATCCAAAGAAAAGTACAGTCGGCTATAAAAGCTTGCCACTAAAATGTCATTTTTGACAGAAACTTATTGAGAATGAATTCTCAATCGGGGTCGGCTACCTAAATCCCAAGATGTGGCGTAGGCACTAGTTTTTACGCAAGCGACTGCCATCTGACCTTCCAACCCAGAGGGGAAACTAGGCCTTATTGGGCTTAGGTGGTTTCCTCACGATGTTTTCCTTCACCGAAAAGCGAGTGGTATAAATATCAAATGACATTCCGTACATAAATTCCGAAAAACTCATTGGTACGGGCCGGGTTCGAACCCGTGACCTCCGGATTGAAAGTCGCATGCCCTAACCACTAGGCTACAACCGCTTCTAGATTAAAAAACCGGCTAAGAGCATGTCGGGCCACGCTCAGTGTAGGGTTCCGTAGTTGCTCATCCTTCACAATAAACTGCTGTTTTAAGCCCGAGGTTTACGTGAAGAAAGATTTTAAGCTCTATAAAAAGTTCGTAAACGCCCTAGAAACTGTAATCACTTATTACCTTCTGGAAGTCAACTTACGACCTTTTAAAGAAAAAATATGAAATTTGGCGATAACTCAAAAACGGCTCGACCGATTTTGTTCAATATAGTTTTCATTGAAAGTACTTATAAGGCCTCATTAACATGAATTTTTCCGAATTGTTTTGACTCGTGTTTGAAAAGTTAGAGGGGGGGGGGGCACTATTTTTTTGTTTTTGGAGCGAATATTTACAAAACTGCTGACTTTATCAGAAAATATTGTAAAAAGACCCCTATTATTTTTACAAGACCTATTCAACGATACCCCACACACCAGTGTTGAAAAGAAAAAAAAAATTCACCCCCACTTTAGGTGTTCGAGAGGTACCCGAAAAAAAAATTTTTTTTTTTATTTTATTTTACCGTTCTGTTGGCGTTATACATACACATACTCATACCAAATTTCAGCTTTCTAGTACTAATGATCACGGAGCTAAGCCGCGAATGGACGGACGGACGGACAGACGGACATGGCGAAACTATAAGGGTTCCTAGTTGACTACGGAACCCTAAAAACCAATCTATCTATCTATCTATTTTATGATATAAAAAAACAGGACGTAATAAACGTTTTATTATAGTTTATAAAATGTGATATTAATGTGTATTTATGTAGGTAACTATTTTTTTAACAAGAGCCACTAGTCATTAAAAGTATTATACTACATTTTTTTTTAATTTTAGTTTCCAGTTCGAGATAAAAAGAAATAATATGAATTCTGGGAATAATGTTGCTAAATAATGATTTATTAGTAGAGTTGCTAAGCCGCGAAATTGTGCGCATCGGGTTACAAGCATGAAATTTCTACCACACATAGAGCGTTCCACGGTGATTATTTTCAGATGTGGAGGGAAGTCAGATTCGTCCCCTGTGTGGTGGGAGAGCGGGGTGAAGAGGACCAAGTACTGCTCTTTTTCTTTTTTTTATTACTGATCAGTTAAGGCTATTAGGGCTTGCGCGACATCGTTATCGCGTAAAATAGATATCAGATATTGATTTTTCATGTTATTTAAGAATAGTTTCATATAAAAATTTGGGTTTATTGCCGAAAAGGTAAAAATCACTACAAGTTTTTTTAATTCAGAACGATAAATTAGTCATCTATCCTGAATATTTACAATTAAAAAAAATATTACTAAACACCAAATTTAATCTTGTTTTTAAAAATGTATACATATTGGGTACATCTCATACAAAAAGTACCTTGAAAAAAATGTTGATGTTAAGCTTAACCTGCGTGTTCTAGTACATTTTGCTAAGTCGCGAAATTGTGTACATCGGGATACAACCACGAAATTTCTACCACAGATAAAGTATTCTGCAGTGATTATTTTCAGATGTAGAAGGAAGTCAGATTCGTCCCCTGTGTGGCGGGAAAGCGGGGTGAATAGGACAAAGGAGTCCTCTTTTTCTTTCTATATTACTGATCAGGTAACGCTAGTAGGACTTGTGTCGTGTCGTTTTCGTGTAAAACAGATATCAGAAATTTATTTCTCATGTTATTTATTCGTAGTACTACATAAAAATATGGTTCTATTTCCGAAATTGTAAAAATCACAACAAGTTTTTTTTATTCAGGGAGATAAATTAGTTATATTTCCTAAATATTTACAACTAAGAAAAATATTGCAAAATAGGAAACTTAATCTAGTTTCTAATAATATATACATATTGGGCACTCTTCATACAAACAGTAACTTAAATAAATTGTTGATGTTGAGATTAGCCCGTGTGCTCGTGATACATTAGCAAAAAAATATTTTGTTTTAATTACATTAATTTGTTTTATAGGACGTATATAGTAAATATTATATGTAAAAGCATGTTAAAATTCATTATTTAATGTATTTAATGAAGTGAAATAGGATGCGTTCGGAGCTTTACGTTGGTTACGCCGACGTAAAGATATATTTTAAGCTACTGTTTGTATAAGAAGTGCCCAACATGCATATATTTTTAGAAACCAGATTAAATAAACTTTTTGAAATAATAATAATAATTTGAAAGAGTTCACGAAATTGAACTAATTTACCTCACTAAATAAAAAAACATGTTGTGATTTTTACCTTTTCGGCCATTACACCCATATTTTTACATAGAACTATACAAAAATAACATAAAAAATGAATTTTTGATATTTGTTTTACACGGAAACGATACCAAACACGTCCTGGTAGACTTAACTGACCAGCAATAAAGAAAGAAAAGAGGGATACTTGGCCGTATTCACTCCGCTCTCCCGCCTGACAGGGAACGAATCTGACTTCCATTCCATAGAACCATTGACTATTCTCCCTGAGCCTGTGTTGACTGACATAAAGATAAGTCCCCTTCGACGTTGGCAACTGTTACAACAGATGCACCAAGCCTTTTGGCGTAAATGGCACTTGGAATATCTCCACACCCTTCAGCAGAGGAACAAATGGTCTGAAAAGGGAGATAACCTCCGAGTAGGATCAATGATCCTCGTAGTAAATGAACAGTGTAGCCCATTAAAATGGAACATGGGTCGAATAGTCAAACTTCATCCAGGTAGTGATGGCATTTGTCGGGTCGTGACCATCCGCACAGCTACTGGTGAATACAAACGACCAGTTGTAAAGCTGTGCCCGCTACCTCTTTCTAATTAACTTAGTAACATTAATGTGGTTGCCCAGCTTGAGCATCAACTTCCTAACCGTATACCAAGCTTACGCAACCCATTTTAGCATAAGTTCTTAACATAATCGTCTCTTCCATCACTCACAATTTTTTTTTTCTCTCTCTTTTCTTTGGAAAAAATACCTTGTATTTTGGTGGGCGGAATGTTAACTTTAAAAAGAAAACAAATATTGTATTGTGGCAACATTTTTGGTGTTCTGTCAAGTTCATATCGAAAACGTGTCGATTCATTCTCTTTACCGTTAGATTCGGGCGGAAAGGTTGCGAATTTGTTGGCTGCAATTAATTGTCGAATTTTCGAACTTACAAATACTTTTAAGTAGTTAAAACCCGTGTAGTGCCTCGAGATCTATCAGAAGGAGCACCAGAGCTGGTTAATCAGGTGCAAAGTAACCGTTGGATTGCTGGTAAGTGAGTTGCGCGTGGCCACGAGCTGGTTTCCTCGGCCCTGGACACCTGAGGAAGAAGCAGTACCCTCTGGAGCTAAGGTTAGTCCTTTTGAAAGAGAACTCAAGGCCCTCTTAATTTCGTTTGTAATAATATCGTTCTTGTTTGTTATCACCAGCCGGCAATTTTCATTTCCTAATTCTAAATTTAAACACAATTCAAAAGCTACAGTCCATTATTTGTATCCAAATCAAGAACTGTTTATATTAATTAGAATTAACGATTAAAGAATCTCTTTAATCTGTTAACATGAATTATTACATTCTTGGCACGACCATTAGGAGTGAGTCTTTGCACCACTTAATTTATAAAGTGACACAATTAATTGGTCTAATTGGTGATATAGTTATTTGTGCAACAAGAGAGCAAAGTTGTTTTTTGTTGCGAGTGCTGATTTTGAGCCCCGAGCAAGCGAAGGATTCTACGTTTGAATCACGGCTGGACAAATTTTAGCCAATTTTAATACAGGGATAGCTGGACATCTAAGCATGGTTATAGGAAACTTTTTCCCCGACCACGGTATTAAAAAAAATACGCGTACGGAGTTGCGAGCACCTTCTACTTCCTCTCTTCACGATTCTAACAAAGTCGCAACAATAAATCCTTCATTAAATGCCACCCTCATATCATAAATGCCGCCATATCACCTAACCTCCCTTGACATCTAACGAGCGATGCCTTTGCTTCACGGTTGTGATGCCCACGCTCCAGTAGAGTAGAGTTGAGACTCTTGCGACGAGACGCTGCCAGACCGGTGTATTTTCTGAAATTATCTATGTTCATGAAACGACCTGCTAACTAAAGATAGCTCAATATTTTTATTTTTAAATTTTAATGTAAGCTTTTGTGTTGAGCGTGGCAGCGGGCTTATGTTTAAGTAGTTATAATGCATCTATTCATGCAAGTGTTCAACAAACTTTATAAACGTATTTCTCATTGGAGAAATATGTTTTCTCAAACATGCAATGAAATGTTGTTCTTACGTTCCTTATAATAGGCTCGGAAGTATCGCTTTTTGGGCGCAACAACTCGAGAGGACTGTTAAGGGATTTCATACTGCTTTTCAGGCCTAGGCCTGCAAAGTAACTTTTTTTTGGTTTCAACAACAAGGTCATTCACACAGCTGGCTGGTTTGACAAAAAGCAGGTTTTGTTTTTAAAGGTTGTAAAATGTTGCTAAAATGTCCTATTTGTCAATTAATAAAACGTTGTTCTTTGAAGTATATTTTTTTATTTCATTGTATGTTTGAGAAAAGCACTATACATGCCTCGTCGTGAAAACGGATTCCCGGCCTCGTATCACTATCCGGCCTCGCTCGCACGCTCGCTCGGCCGTATATATACCTACTTGGCCGGAAATCCTCATTTTCCCGGCCTCTGATGTAATGTACTATTTTATAGTTTATTGGAGACTTGGTTTTGAACACATTTTTGCTTATTTATTTTACTTACTTAGCTAAAAATAAACACCCTGAAGCTAAGAGTTTATTGAAACGGCCTGTACAACCATTATCCTTCCTAGATCTATATACCATAGATTGTTTCTGCAGAAAAATGCAAATTAAAGTCTCCCGGCGTTATGATCGTGTATAGATAATAGAGGGTAAGCTTATAATTATATTTTTTTCGTTTGTTGAAAATCCACAGTACATTTTGCACATTTACGTGAATCGGAACGCACCATAGACTACTCAACTCAACTGTCAAGTGACAGCGACGTTTTAGTGTCAAACTTTCATAACCTTAAATTGAAGTAATTTGTTTTGTTTTCGGAATTGTTGTGTTGTTTGCAAAAAGAATAAATAAATTATGAGTGATGAGGAGAATAGATCCGGGAGTGAAGATGTTAACATGTGGCGTGTCGCCAGGGATTATGCTTTCATGCGCCTCGAGCATATAGCCGAGTCCAATTTGTTAGGATACACGGAGAGCGACTTAACAGAGTTAAGCAAACAGTTTCACGATGCTCAACTAAAGGTGTTGTCAGGTTTAAGCCCCCCGGAACGACAGGAAGTATATCCGGTAAGTAGGGAATTTGAAAGGAAACTTATGGCTGTGCAGGCCAGGTTACGTTTAGAACTTAAAACAGAAATAAAACCTTGCGAGCCACACGTCCCGTTGAATGTTGCTCATCTACCTAAAATCACAATTAAAACTTTTGATGGTAATTTGGTGAATTGGGTGGGATTTCGGGAACTTTTTGACTCATTGATTCATCAACGAAATATTCCAAATGTGGAGAAGCTGCATTATTTGCTTTCGAGTTGTCAGGGTTTAGCATATGATTTAATAAAAGGTTTTCCTTTATCCGAGGATAACTACACAAATGCTTACCAAACATTGTGCAAATATTATGACAAAAAACGTCAAATAGCATTAGTATATTTTGAAAAACTGCTACATTGTGAACCTGTAAAAAATAGGCACGATTTAGATAGGATATTTAGAACATTTCATGAAAATTTAAACATCTTGTCGAAGTTTCAGTTACCTGATAAAAAATTTATGCTGTATTATCTATTATGGTCAAAGTTAGATAGTAGTACGCGCGAAGCATTTGAATTGCAGTTAGAAAGTAATGTCGATATCCCAAATTTTGAAAACCTGCAATTGTTTATCGAAAAAAGGAGCCAGGCACTAGAAAATTCGAATGTCAAAATAAAGCTGTCTTCCACAAATAATAAACCCATGCATAAAGGTAAGGCTTCACTGGTCGTTCCTGCAGTACCTATGCCGAACTGTCCGATTTGTGCTGTTGTTGGGCATGACATTGGAAAATGCCCTAGTTTTCTTAATTTAAAGCCAATTGATAGATTTTCAAAAGTTAAAGAAAACAAACTTTGTATTTTGTGTCTGAAACCATCTCATACTATGAAACAATGCAAATCAAATGCGCGCTGTGACAAATGTAATTATCGGCATCACTCATTGCTTCATTTTGATAAGAGTCGGGAAGATGCTGAGGAGTCAACGTCGGGCTCTCAGCTGACAACATTGTCTGTACCTACCTATAATTCTCAGGTATTGTTTTCCACTGCTGTCGTTAAGATTGGTGATAGTAAAGGACGGTTGGTCCCAATTAGGGTTCTTGTTGACTCGGCTAGTGCTTGCAATTTTATTACAAAGTCTGCAGCAGTCCGACTAGGCTTGCCTGTTCAAAACCGTCATCAATCTGTAAATGGTATAGGTCAATCATCAACAGAAACACTCGGGTCTGTAACATGTGAAATTTTCCCATCAAATGGGAATAATTTAAATAAGTTTTCATTCGAAGCTTTCGTTTTACCAAAAATTTGCTCAGATATGCCAGCGGGTCAACTGAATATCGCAAGTTGGAATCATTTAAAGGGTCTGTCTCTTGCTGATCCTCATTTCTATAAGCCGGGACCCATTGATATGTTGATCAATGTCAGTATTCTGTCTTCAGCTCTTCTACCCGGTCTTGTGAAGGGTGAAAAGGGTGAACCCATTGCGGTAAATTCAATCTTCGGATGGTTGGTCATGGGTGAGTGTGCTGTTGATATTGATGCCTCTCGTAGTCATTCTCGAGACAGTCACTTTGTTGCAAAAAGGGACTGTCAGTTTGTTTCGTTGTCATCTGCGGAGGATTATAATAAACAGTGTCTAGATTTGATAAGTGAAGTATCTCCTTCCACAGCTGAAAAAAATGTGTCGCATCGGTTTTGTGATAATTGTGAAAGTAACAAAGATTGTTTTCTCGTTTCGTCGTTGGATGGAGGGAAGGATGGTCGTGCCATTGACTTTCGGTGACCCCCAGGAGCGCCCACGGTTTTCAAATTCTCGTGAAATCACCTTAAAGCGATTTATAAACTTGGAAAAAAAGTTTAGCATAAATCCTGAATTTCGGACAGCATATGTCAACTTTATGAAGGACTACCTTGAGAGCGGTCATATGGAAGCAGTCGAGGCTCCTGCGTCGAACGAAGGCTTCTTCTATTATATTCCTCACCATGGAATATTGCGTCCTGATTCTATCTCGACCCCGCTGCGGACCGTTTTTGATGCCAGTGCCAAGGATGTTCAAGGAAGATCCTTGAATGACTCGCTCTTGCCAGGGCCCAAATTGCAGAAAAATATTTTTGATCTGTTAATTCGATTTCGGTGGCATGCGGTGGTGTTTACTGGGGATATAAAACAGATGTACCGCCAATTTCTCGTCGATGCTAAAGATTGCGACTATCAACGCATCTTGTGGCGGCCATCCTCAAAGGAGCCTGTTCAGGACTTTCGTCTTCTGACGGTGACGTATGGAGTTTCCTGCGCGCCCTATCAAGCTTTGTGGTGCATTTCAAAGTTGTCGCAGGAATTTATCGGCACTGCTCCACTTGGAGCTGCAGTTCTTGATAGGGATAGTTATGTCGATGACATCGTCTCAGGTGCGGACTCCGTGGAGACTGCAGTTCGCATCCGTAACGATCTCATAAAGATTTTGTCGTCAGCACACCTACACTTGCGTAAGTGGACTTCTAACAATCCGGATTTCTTTGAAGGATTGCCAGATTCTGATTTATACTCGGAACAGTTTCGTAATTTTGAGGATGTCCATGATGTTTCGCTGAAAATTTTGGGCCTGTTATGGTTGCCCAAATCTGACTCGTTCTCGTTCAAAACCGTAAGCTGAGACTGTCGTTGTACTAAGCGCTCAATCCTGTCGGAAATCGCTCGGATTTTTGACCCATTGGGGTTTCTTTCGCCCGTGGTGTTTTTCGCGAAATATTTGATGCAGCTTCTGTGGTCTTCTGGACTGCATTGGGATGACGATGTTCCAGACCCTATTGCTGAACAGTGGCTCAAATTAAAATCACAACTGTCGTGTTTGCGCTCTATCGCCATACCGCGTCGAATGATCGATTCGGATCGTGAAATTCAAATTCATGGCTTCTGCGACGCCTCGGAACGAGGTTATTGTGCCGTGGCGTTTTGTCGTATGGTCAATAATGATCAAAAAATTGTCGTGCGTCTCTGTTGCGCAAAATCAAAAGTCGCACCACTCCGTCGTTTGTCGATTCCTCGATTGGAATTGCAAGCAGCAGTTTTGTTGTCTGATTTAGTAACGGCGATGTGCAACGCATTAAGAGATTTCCACTTAGATGCTCAAATTTACGCCTGGTCAGACTCAACTGTGGCGTTGACATGGATTCGTTCCTGTCCGTCGCGGTGGAAAACCTTTGTCGCTAACCGGACTGCTGCTATTCAAGCCCAAATTGCTCCCGACTGTTGGCACCATGTTCCCACTGGAGACAACCCAGCCGACCACGGTTCCCGTGGTTTACTTCCGGCTGATTTAGTGCAATGTGAATCATGGTGGGCGGGGCCTACATGGCTGTCGCGTTCTGAAGAAGATTGGCCAAGACACATTGCCCACGCTGACGGAGCTGCGCTCGAAGAAGAAAAGGTTCTGACTCTGTTCAGTACAAAAAACTCCGACTTCATTGATCAAATTTTGCATCGGTTTTCGTCATTTCGTCGCATCGTTAATATCCTGTCGTATTGCTTTCGCTATCTTCATAATCTGAAGAACCCCGAACAGAAAATTTCGGAACATGCCCTGTCGTCTCGTGAAACTAGTTCAGTGATTCGATTTCTCGTTAGGCATGTCCAAGAGCATGTCTTCTCGACTGAAATTCGAATCATAAAAAAGGGTTCCACCAACTCGCTTCACAAGCCTCTTCGTAAGTTGTGTCCGTTTGTCGATGAAGAGGGTTTGTTGAGGGTGGGCGGTCGGCTATCCCACAGTAACACGCTCGACTATGACAGGAAGCACCCATTGTTGTTACCCCGTGACCACCGGCTCACGGCGTTGGTGATAGAAGAATACCACCGTAGGTTTTCACATCCGGGATTACAAACCCTACAAAACCTCATAGCTCAGGATTTCTGGATCTTATCGTCCAAGCGCGCGATTCATGCTGTCGTCTCGTCGTGTCTTAAATGCTATCGGGTGTGTCCACGGGTAACTCCTCCCCCAATCATGGGAAACTTACCGTCGTTTCGCATTAGTCAATTAAAACCTTTCTCGTCAGCTGCTGTAGACTATGCTGGTCCTTTCAATATCTCATTGGGTCGAGCACGAGGCAGCAAGTCATACAAAGCCTACATATGTGTTTTCGTGTGCACTGCCACTAAAGCAGTCCACTTAGAGCTCGTGTCGGAGCTCACGTCTGAAGCTTACCTAGCCGCGCTTAGGCGGTTTTTCGCTCGTCGAGGTCGCTGTTCTCGTTTAGTGTCAGACCAGGGCAGGAATTTTGTAGGTGCAAGCAATATCCTGCAACAGCTGATGTCCGAGGCTTCTCATAAGGAACAAGTAGAATTTGTGTTTAACCCTCCTGGGACTCCGCACTTCTCCGGCTTGGTCGAAGCAGGAGTAAAGTCCGTGAAAACGCATTTATCACGAGTGATAGGCCTCCAACGTCTAACTTTCGAGGAGTTCTACACATTGCTAACTCAAATTGAGGCTCTCCTCAATTCGCGCCCTTTGTCACCTCTGACTTCTGACCCAAACGACCTCTCCGTACTGACCCCGGGTCATTTTTTGACTTTAGAACCATTGACTATTCTCCCTGAGCCTGTGTTGACTGACATAAAGATAAGTCCCCTTCGACGTTGGCAACTGTTACAACAGATGCACCAAGCCTTTTGGCGTAAATGGCACTTGGAATATCTCCACACCCTTCAGCAGAGGAACAAATGGTCTGAAAAGGGAGATAACCTCCGAGTAGGATCAATGATCCTCGTAGTAAATGAACAGTGTAGCCCATTAAAATGGAACATGGGTCGAATAGTCAAACTTCATCCAGGTAGTGATGGCATTTGTCGGGTCGTGACCATCCGCACAGCTACTGGTGAATACAAACGACCAGTTGTAAAGCTGTGCCCGCTACCTCTTTCTAATTAACTTAGTAACATTAATGTGGTTGCCCAGCTTGAGCATCAACTTCCTAACCGTATACCAAGCTTACGCAACCCATTTTAGCATAAGTTCTTAACATAATCGTCTCTTCCATCACTCACAATTTTTTTTTTCTCTCTCTTTTCTTTGGAAAAAATACCTTGTATTTTGGTGGGCGGAATGTTAACTTTAAAAAGAAAACAAATATTGTATTGTGGCAACATTTTTGGTGTTCTGTCAAGTTCATATCGAAAACGTGTCGATTCATTCTCTTTACCGTTAGATTCGGGCGGAAAGGTTGCGAATTTGTTGGCTGCAATTAATTGTCGAATTTTCGAACTTACAAATACTTTTAAGTAGTTAAAACCCGTGTAGTGCCTCGAGATCTATCAGAAGGAGCACCAGAGCTGGTTAATCAGGTGCAAAGTAACCGTTGGATTGCTGGTAAGTGAGTTGCGCGTGGCCACGAGCTGGTTTCCTCGGCCCTGGACACCTGAGGAAGGAGCAGTACCCTCTGGAGCTAAGGTTAGTCCTTTTGAAAGAGAACTCAAGGCCCTCTTAATTTCGTTTGTAATAATATCGTTCTTGTTTGTTATCACCAGCCGGCAATTTTCATTTCCTAATTCTAAATTTAAACACAATTCAAAAGCTACAGTCCATTATTTGTATCCAAATCAAGAACTGTTTATATTAATTAGAATTAACGATTAAAGAATCTCTTTAATCTGTTAACATGAATTATTACATTCTTGGCACGACCATTAGGAGTGAGTCTTTGCACCACATAATTCAATGGAGACAATCGGTGGATTATCTTATAAGGTAATAATTTATGCACAACGATTATTATTTGTAGGACCTTACTAATATCTAGAACTATCATACATCTAGCATAATTATTATAAGACAATTATTTACATTCTAATAAACACATATTCTACAAATTATATATTATGGTTCATTATTGCCTGATAGAAGCGCAGCGTTTCGATCGGCGTCCACGGTGTCCAGCGGCGCTCTTCAGTGCTTGAGCGGCCCTCCTCGCTCAGGCACGCTGTTCCCGATGTTGCACTTTCTTGACAAGCACTCGGTCCGGCACAGCACATATTAATCAAATAAACTTTAACTAGCAACATATTGTATAATTAACGATATTGGCTGAACTTGATAGCTTCCACTCTTTAAGAACATTTGTTACATCATTTAATTACACAGAAACTGAATGTTTCTCACTGGCAAAATTCCATATTTTCACTGACAACTGCTTGTCTGATGTCAACAACGTGTGCTTCAAGCGTATGGAAACAAACTAATGGTGATTCTTGCGATTTATGCCGTCGATGATAAAATCTTTGTACATGCTTTCGGCTCGACGGGAATTCGTTGTTTAACTCTGATTGATCATCGTCAAATGATGTCTGAAATTGATTCGTAATGCGGGTCCCGAAAATTATACCGCAATTGCCATTTGTGATTATTTTAATTCGTATTTTTCACTTGGGCCATTAATTAAAAATCTCCAACGTCGGAAAAACCATTAAAAATGTTTGTTTCCATTTTCGTATGAAATCCAAACAAATCAAATGCACAAACAGTTTAAAATCGCACGAAATGAAAAATGATAATGGGTGATTCAATATTGACAATTTCACCCGTTTGTCGACCTGCTCCTCTACGGCAGTGCCGTAATTACATACAATACCGGTATCTTCGTTTTCTTGTGCGCTTATTCTTTATAGTATACCGTCAATCGTATATCAGCAGCTCGTAATTGCAATATGTGCATATATTCTTCTTTTCCTGCGGACAAGGATTATTTGGAGCGAGGGAACTTTTCAAAGATCGTGCGACTCTAGTTATAAACGTTTGCAGCCTCCACCAAGTGTGGTGACTGCTGGGAGATAGCCTCAGAGGAGGAATTAATAGAGCAGAGGTACTTCGTGTATGTTTATTGCCCAGAGGCCAGTTGATAACTCACTCTACATTTTATTTCATTGACGGATGTCACACGTCTTATTCTAAATATAAAAACAACTTTATTTTTATGTCGGTGGCCAATTAGCACCAACAGTGAAGCACAACCTTCACAGTAGCTATTTTTTGAAACAAAAAATATCAATGAAAAATTCAAACTATACGTTTCCAATATATATCAATAAACCCCAATAGCTCTGTTCTAGGTAGTAACATCAATATTATGTTAAGAAACATGTTTGATAATAGAGAAAAATTACAAAAGCAATCAGCATTTTAAAAGGAATAAGGCCTCTTAACGGTTTTAGAAAGAAACTAATATTAATCTACCACAATAGGGAATTGTGAATTGCGACTCTCAGGTCTGCGCCACTGTAAAATTTTATAATTTAGGCCAAGGAAAATACTGTTACGCATACAGATAAACTGTTACGCTCCAACTTGCTTGGAAATGTTCCCATTAATGTAGCAAAACTGGACCGCGAAATCGTTCATTATTTTTATAAGGCGTTAATACAAATTAAAAACAAATATATATTATTAGCCTTAGCCGGGAAATAAATATTATTTAAAAAAGACGATTAAGTAAAAACCGGCCAAGTGCGAGTCGGACTCGCGCACCGACGGTTCCGTACTAACACTTTCCATCCCTAAGTGGTTAAGTTAAGTTTGCACCTGGTATGTATAGCGCCCCATATAAATTAGGTGCAAAGTTAGGTATTAAAAAAAAAAACTACTTACTAGATCTCGTTCAAAACAATTTTCGTTGGTAGTTTTTATAGTAATGTACATCATATGTTTTTTTTATATTTTTCATTTCCTTATTTTAGAAGTTAGAGGGGGGGGGGACCAACTTTTTTCCACTTTGGAAGCGTCTGTCACGCAAACTATTCGGTTTAGAAAAGAAATATTTCATAAACCTCGATATCATTTTTGAAGACCTATCCATAGATACCCCACACGTATGTGTTTCATGAAAAAAAAAAATGAGTTTCAGTTCTAAGTATGGGGACCCCCAATATTTATTATTATTTTTGCATGAAAATCTTAATGCTGTTCACAGAATACATCTACCTACCAAGTTTCAACAGTATAGCTCTTATAGTTTCGGAAAAAAATGGCTGTGACATACGGACGGACAGACGGACAGACAGACGGACAGACAGTCATGACGAATCTATAAGGGTTCCATTTTTTGCCATTTGGCTACGGTACCCTAAAAACACACCTTCCGTTTATGAGGCCTCATACATATGAGGGTACTCTTAAGGCTACTGGCCGGTTACTGCATTTTTACTTTAATTTTTAGGGTTCCGTACCTCAAAAGGAAAAAACGGAACCCTTATAGGATCACTTCGCTGCCTCCCACCTGAATCGTACCACCCGCACGGCTGGAGCTGCAGCCGAATATCAGGCGGACTTGAAACGGCAGAAATATGTCACACTAGGTACATCCTACATTTTTGTTCCCTTTGCGGTGGAGACAGCGGGTTGCTGGGGGACGGATGCAAAATGTTTTGTGCGCGACGTAGGCCGTAGACTCAGGCAAAAGGGGGAAGACCCCCGCTCCGAGTCATTTCTTGTACAAAGGGTGTTCATTGCGATCCAACGTGGAAATGCTGCGAGCGTTATGGGCACCTTTGGACCAGAGATGACAGGGAGCGGTGTTTTTTGAACCTTGTTATTTTTATAATTTAGTTTTAATTGAGTTATTAATTATTAAGTTAGTTTATTATTATTATTTCTTGTTTTTATTATATTCATATCAATAAATATTCAATATTTTAATAATAATAATAATAATCTTAAGAGACTCTCGCTAGATGGCTGGATCAAGGGTCAGATTCAGAAGGCGGTACTCCTGGACACGGCGCGCATCGTCAGGAGGTTCCTCTCTTTGTAGCCCTAACCACCGGTAGCCTGGGCCCCGCCCCGCTGCCGGCGGCACCCTAGGTTAGGTTTTTTTTAGAATGTGTTTATATTTGTAATGTATTTTTTATATTTTACTTTTTATATAAATTTATTGTAAAAAAAACCTAGCCTAAGTACAAAAATGAATAAAGGGAATAATAATAATAAATCATTTATTTTCGACCAACTTGGATCAATAGTGTTAGTAGAATTACATTACATTATACATCATATTAATACTAGTGTTAGTAAATAAACAAATAAGACATAACATTTTATTTAATTTAGGGCCTTACACCTCGTACGTGAAGCTGACAACAATAGTTCAGGTACGGGCAGTCTAGCCTATTTGCGACCATGTTCAAGATGCTGTTGGCACTACCCCGCACTCTGCGCACCAGAGATGCACATCGTTTACGCATTTACGTTTTCACGTTACATTCACGTTTATTAATGATTCTTAGTTATGTATTAGAGATTTCTCACGAAAGTTTTAATTTTAATAATTTGATGGTATTTAATGAGTGAGTTGAAATAGTAGTTTATGCAACTGATACATAATGAGAGGCCTTAAAACACGAGTGTGGTTTTATGAAACGAGCGTCAGCGAGTTTCATAATAGGATCACACGAGTGTTTTAAGGCCTAATTATGTACAGTTGTATACACTACTTTATCTACACACATATCATAAGTACTCTAAGATGGGTTCAGAAGCCATAAGGAAATGACCGACACCACTAGTGCTACCTGTAAAATATCTAAGAACGACATATACTAATGCAGTAAGAAATAAATCTGAACAAATACATAAACAGATTATTTATTGTAATAGTTGTAATTTACATTTACATTGAAACAATATTTTCAACTAAATTTTTATATTTTGAATAACAATAAACTTTTCACAATTCTACTTTCGTAACAGCAAAGAACCAACAAACAAATGACAACAATAATGGCGGCAATTCGAACCTCCGTCAAGACGAATGTTTTTTTTTCTAAATCATATACAAACGAATGTATCCATATTCTCATCTCATGTCACTCGAGATCAAATGTCGTGCGGTTTTTATAAAAAAACATACTGAATTGACGTTTCGTATCGATAACAATATTAATATCTATGGATACTAGAATAGAGACCAACTTGTGTTTTGACAGCTGTTCCTAATTTAAACTCGTAACCTTACAAAAATCTGTACTGTAATAACATTACAGCACAGATTAATATAATAGTTCTTCGATTACAGTACAGATTTTACCTACTACCACAGACAAAAAAATCTCATAGTAAAATTGGTTGTAATACTTTAGCTTAACTCCCATTTCGCTACACCTTCTAACTTAGACCCTTCCTCTAAAGCTCAAAGTATCGCTTATATTAATGCCCTGCCCTGTCTTTCTAAAATCTTATTTTCACTCACTCCAGCTACCGATGACGAGATCCGTAAAATTATCTTGTCGATTAAATCTAACGCAGTTGGACATGATAACTTAAGCAGGCTGATGATAATCAGCATCTTGGAATGCATTCTTCCAGTTATCACTCATATTGTTAACTTTTCGGTGTATTCTGGGGTTTTTCCTTCGTTGTGGCGTAATGCCCATGTCATTCCTCTACCTAAAGTATCTAATCCCAGTTTACTTAAAGACTTTCGCCCGATCTCCATACTCCCTTTTCTATCAAAGGTTTTGGAAGCTGTTGTTCATAGACAGCTTTCAACTCACGTCTACTCTAACCAGCTACTCTCCCCATTACAATCTGGTTTTCGTCCTGGGCACAGTACGACTACTGCGTTATTGAAGGTTGTTGAAGACGTGAGGCAAGGTATGGAGCTTACTCAATTAACTGTGCTGGTTTTGATCGACTTCTCTAACGCTTTTAATGCCGTCAACCATGACCTTCTGCTTGCTACACTCAATCATTTAAACATCTCGTCAAAGGCGGCGGAGTGGTTCTCCTCCTACCTTCAAGATCGTCGGCAGGCGATCCGTGCTGGCAGAACTCTTTCTGACTGGTGCGAACTTGCTTCTGGGGTTCCACAGGGTGGCATACTCTCTCCTCTTCTTTTTTCCATATTTATTAACCTAATTACTTCTAGGATTAAATGCTCTCACCATCTCTACGCCGACGACCTACAAATATATACCCAGGTAAGCCTTGGTGATTTAGATAATGGGATTGGACAAGTCAATAGCGACCTTAGCAGCATCTCCGAATGGTCCAGAAGTTTTGGTATAACTGTCAACCCTACCAAGTGTCAAGCAATTATACTCGGCAGCTCTAGGCAGCTATCTCTCATAGATTTTACTTGCTTGACACCGATCATTTTTGACGATGTTGCTGTTCCTTTCGCAGCCAAAGTGAAAAACCTGGGTCTGGTTATTGATAGTAGTCTAACCTGGAGTCCCCAGGTGTCTGACGTCTGTCGTAAAGTCACCAACATTTTGAGATCACTCTATAGGTTTAAGCATTTTCTTCCGGTCTGCACCAAAACTGTTCTTGTCCAAACGTTGATACTTCCCATTATTGATTATGCTGATGTGTGCTACTCCAATATCACCCAGGAATTGTTGAGTAAGCTAGATCGGTTGCTCAACAACTGTATAAGATTCATCTTTGGCCTCCGGAAGTATGATCATGTATCTGCTTCTCGTCGTCAACTAAACTGGCTCCCTATCCGGGAACGCAGGTCATTAAAAATTCTATGCACTCTTTACTCAATTTTGTTTGATCCAGCAACCCCGGGCTATCTTAAATCTAAATTCATATTTTTAACTGCTCGGCCTGGTTGCGAGCTGCGCTCTTCCCGAATTCTCAAACTCACTCTTCCTTCTCACCGTACTGGTTTCATGTCCAATTCCTTTGCGATTCAAGCAATTCGTTTGTGGAACGATCTCCCTCTCTCCATTAGGAAAGCTCAGAGCAAATTCTCCTTCAAGCGCATGGTGCGCAAACATCTCTCCAAAGAATTTCAGGATTGATTGTCTATATGGTGTTTTACAGGGGTACATATGTATATATATGTGGGACAGGGGCGAAACAAAACCACAACAAATTACAAAAAATACTTGTATTAAACAAATTAAACTATTAAATTACACAAAAATTAGCAGAGCACGTCTTTTCCTTACAGATCCGAAATCGTTCCCCCATTCCTAACCGTTAGATTCATCCAATCACTTTCAAACTACAGTTGTCTCTTTCACACTCGTTCATACTATCCATCTTGCTATCTCGTTCTCTCATTCGTCATCATGCTGCGTTCCATTTCACTCATCCTACAAATCGGCCGTCCTGACAATAGTCTGGCCTCAGACTTAACATTAAACTTTACAAACACATCTAAGCTTAAAGGTTTATCTTAACACTAACAATTTATGGCACACGAAATATCAACTTAATCTAAACATAAACAGCTGACGAGATCATCATATCATCATAATGATTAAACATGTGTAGATGGAAAACAACATAAAATAAACAAACAACGTCAGTACCAGCAACCTGGGCACCGACACAATGCGGACAGAAACTCCTACTATAAAATAACATAGAGGTCATACCTTGTTATTCATCACCAGGCCACCGCTTCATGTAGTCGCAGGAGGTGGTAGTGTTCCGCGGACCTTCGGTAGAGTCATACAAACGTCGCACTCGATACCGATCTCGCCCCATCCCGCTCGTGACTTCATATGGACCGAGGTACTTCGGCTTGAGCTTCATGCCGACGCCGAACTGGGTCCTTTTAATGGCCACTCTGTCACCTTCTTTGTAATGGGTACTCTCTTTTCTTTGTTTGTTGTAATTCCGCCTATTTTCTTCTTGTATGTGCAAGATTTGTTCCTTGGCCTTCTTTCTGTTTTCTTCTCTAATGAGCATGAAACTATCTCTGTTTTCTTGCTCTATCAACTCATAAATTTCATAGTCTTCTTTTTGCTTCATCTTTGTACCGATCAATAGCTCAAATGGAGACGTGCTAATACTCCTCTGATAAGTACTGTTAAGTGCCCTTTGCACTCTACTTACATGGCGGTACCAGTGTGTAGGCTCTTCGATACACAGCTTCGTTAACACACTAGTTAGGACTCTATGTATTCTTTCTACCTGTCCATTTCCACGGGGTACGCCTGTTGTAATTTTAATGTGTTCTATGCCTTCGTCTTTACAAAAATCTTCAAATAATGCACTTGTAAATGCAGTACCTCTGTCGGAGATTATTCTCAGGGGATTTCCAAAACATTGCTGATAAATCAGGAGCTTGTCTAGCGTTTCTTGGGCCGTCGTACTCTTCACTGGGAATAACCACACAAACTTGGTGAAAGCATCGATCACTGTTAAAATATGATTATATAACTTCTTTGTTTCCGTCATCGGACCAATATGGTCGATGTGAATTGTATGCAGCGGAAGTTCTTCTTTTGGGATAGGATATAAGAAACCTTCTTGTTTCCCACTCTTCCTTTCTGCGAGCAAACATGGTATGCAGGTCAGAATATATTCTTCAACTTTTCTTTCTACATTCTTGATATAATAGTCCTTGCTTATTAACTCAAGCATTTTCTTTTTTGAGAAATGACCGTTTGCATGGGCTTTCTTTATAATCTCATTTTCTATAGCACTCGGGATCACCAGATGCCTCTGCTCTCCCTTGTACAGCAAATCGTTATCTAAATAGTAGTCTTTATATTGTAAATTACTCTTTAGCATTTCAACTATGGCCTTAAGGGCTTCGTCTTGTTCTTGAGCTCGTCTTATTTTCTCTCGCAGCGAACTGTCAACATTGCTTATTATGGCCACATAGGGGTTCCTGCTGAGAGCATCAACATGTCTCATTCTACTTCCTTCCCTGTGTTGGATGTCAAAATCATATTCCTGAAGGAATAGGATCCATCTGGCAACTCTTGTTGACATGGCCAGCTCTTTTTTGTTCAGTGTCATCTGAAACGCCTTGCAATCTGTTATGATTCTGAAATGTCTTCCATAAAGATAGCATCTAAACTTTTTGACTCCTTCGATAATTGCCAAACCTTCCAGCTCATAGCTTGAGTATTTGCTTTCAGCCGGGCTAGTCTTTCTACTCAGGTAGTAGACAGGGTGGAGCTGCCCATCGTCTGCACTCCTCTGTAACAATATGGCCGACACCGCCACTCTAGAAGCATCTGTATGTAATTCTGTAGACAGGTTCGGGTCAAATATTTTGAGCACTGGCTGGCAGGCTAGTCTCTTCTTCAATTCTTGGAATGCTTCTCTGCATGATTCATCAAACTCAAATTCATTTTCTTTTCTTAGTAGATCTGTCAGTGGCTTAGCTATCAGCGCATAATCTTGAATATATTTTCTGAAAAAGGATGTCAGTCCGATAAAACTGTGCAACTGCTTTATGCTTGTCGGCTCCGGGAATCTCACTACAGCGTCTGTCTTTTCTTGTGAGGGCCGGACCTCTCCGTCTTCTATAACATGTCCCAAGTATTCCACTTTGCGTTGGACAAGCTGTGACTTCTTCCAATTTATTTGTAGGCCATACTCGGATGCAACCTTCAGCACTTCTTCCAATCTGCACACTGCCTCCTCCTCATTGGCCGCTGGAATTATTAAGTCATCAATGAATATACTTAAGCACAATTCCCTTTGCAATCAACTGTCGGTAAATTATGTTGATGAACCTAGTAAATACCTTCGGGCATATAGACAACCCGAATGGTGCCTTAAGGAACTCATACTGTTCAGTTGGAGTCACAAATGCAGTGAATTTAACTGACTCTTCATCTACTGGCAAATGAAAATAGCCATTCTTTAAATCTAAAGTACTAAATACTCTTGCACCTGACAACCTATCTATATGGTTCTCAATGATTGGCAGGGGGTATTCATCCTTGACAATCTTCTGGTTTAACTTTCGGTAATCTACACATACCCTAATGGACCCGTCTTTTTTCTTTACCAATACCAGGGGACTAGCATAATCAGAGTAACTCACCCGTATTATTCCGTCGTCGAGCCACTCAGACAATTGTCTGTTTACCTCTTCCTGCTCTTTAGGGGCTAGCCTCCTTGGTCTCTGCGCCACTGGGATGTCGTCTTTCAAAATAATCTTCAGCTTAATCGGTGCCTCCCTCCTCTTGTCAGGAACATAGGATTCCACAATGCTATTTACCTTTTCTCGAATACCAGGACTCACCTCGTTACCTACAACAGAAGCATCAACCACATTTATGTTGTAAACCCAGTTACCGGCTGGTTTTAACCTAACATTGTTGTTTTCCATCAACACGAGACATTGTTGTAAAAACTCCTGGCCAATAATCATATTGTAAGGCATAGCGTCTCTAGGAACCACGTAAAATACCACGTCGTAGTACCATTGCCCGTCAATGACTAAATTTAAAGTTATACGACCGAAACACTTCACTTTGTTTGAACCTAAACCGCACAAATAAAGTTCACTTTTTTCGAACTCCGGCGCATTTAAATCCTCGTAGCAATCGATTGACAGCAGGTTTACGTCACTACCTGAGTCAATCAATGAAGATACAGTCCGATTTAAGACCTCCACTTGTTTCATAGGCTTTTTAATCACGTTGAGTTCGTTGTTTACACCTCCGGTCGTTGATCTAACAGCTGTTAGACATTCCTCCGCGGCCATGTTCGAGTCAGTGCTGCCATCATACAAACTGTCACTCGTACCCGTAGTGATGCGACTCTCGCCGACGAAGTTCGGTTTCGACTTCTGACCGCTGGCGCCACTTGCGCTGCCATAGTGTTGCCGGGTCGTGTTGCCAACCTCGCCGCTAGCTCCATGTCCGTCACTCCTTCCGCCTCGTGAAGTTGACGCTTGTGATTGGCCCGTCTTGTACTTACAGTGCGATGCAATATGGCCGAACTCGTTACAGTGGAAGCACTTTAAACCTTTGTCTTTGTGTGGGCATTCTGCCGATGAATGATTGCTTTCTCCACAGCTGTAACACCGTATCACCGGCCGTCGATGCGTCTTCTCTGTGTGCTTCAACTTGCTTTGTTCTCGGCTTGCACTTGACATATTTTCTTTAAACTGCTCGTAGATTTTAAGCTTCTCTTTCAGGTCGTAGTAGCTCGTAACGCCGTACAACATTAATTTGTTCACCTCGTTGTCCTTTATGCCTTCAACTATGTACTTGATGGCTACATAATCGGGCATTTTACCTCGCTTTCCCAATTCCTTCATGACGAACATGTACTCAAGACAGGATTCGTCGTGTTTCTTGTGCCTTGAGCTCATCATCTCGTGTATCGTCTTAACATCCACGGTATCCGGAAACTCCTTCGCGATCTGTGTCTTTAAATCCTCCCACGTCTTAAACGTACGCTCCGCGCGTAACCATAGCTCTGCTGTGCCGGTCAACGAACGTCTCGCCATTAACAGTCGTTGAACCGCTGTCCACCCAAATACTTCCGCGTTGTCCTCGACATCTTGGATCCATCTAGCGGCTGGATACGTCTTGTCTTGGCCGCTAAATTTCGGGATCAGCCCCTCGGTCAAATGCAAAATTCCGCTACCACCATTACTGCAACGGGATGACCTTGCATTTTCGAAGTCGTCGTCGTGGCTTGATTGACGGCTATTCCTCCCCATGTTGTTTTTGATAACCGCGCCGGTGTCGTCGTAGTCGTCTTTCGTTACCAGCCGTTCACCCAAAAACTCCAATTTACGATGCACGTCGTAGCCTCGTAGGGATAACCTCAAACCTCAACCGTCGTGTCGTCACTTGTAATTGTCTCGGTTTATATTTCGTCCTATCCCGGACGAGCCCCCAAAATTGTGGGACAGGGGCGAAACAAAACCACAACAAATTACAAAAAATACTTGTATTAAACAAATTAAACTATTAAATTACACAAAAATTAGCAGAGCACGTCTTTTCCTTACAGATCCGAAATCATTCCCCCATTCCTAACCGTTAGATTCATCCAATCACTTTCAAACTACAGTTGTCTCTTTCACACTCGTTCATACTATCCATCTTGCTATCTCGTTCTCTCATTCGTCATCATGCTGCGTTCCATTTCACTCATCCTACATATATATATTATATTATATATATATTTGTATTTATGTATGTGTATTGTATTGCATATATGTGTATGTATAGGTATATCGTTAATATATATATATCAAACTTATTGAATTTTGTCTCGTTTTAGGTTTTTAGCCACGGCTTTTTATGATCCTGCACCAACTGCTAGTTTCTGTTTGGCCCTATGGTTGACTGGTAGAGAATGCCTTATGGCATTAAGTCCGCCATTTGTACTCTTACTTTTGTATTTTGTGCAATAAAGTTTAAATAAATAAATAAATAAAAATAATAATGCTGGTCATTTCCTACGATTTCTGAACGCATTTTAGAGCACTAATGATATGTGCGTAGATAAATGATATAAATGGGTGCGTCCCATGAGATATAACTACATAATATATAATTTCATATTAATAACGTTCACAAGATATAATAAACTTTTGATATAACATCAAAATCAATATTTTTATGAGGAATAACGGTCAATTAGCATAATACTCATGTTGTAGAATGATTTTTTTTATAACACTCAAATACTCTAAATTCAGTTGATATAACATACATAACGTATATCGATCATAGTATATACTTTCTTTTAGTATAACGATTAGAAAATATAATAGCGTATGATATACCTACTAAATAATATGTATGCAACGCTGGGTGCGTATTTTCTCATATAACTTTTTTAAGTCCTATTATCTGAAGTCCGAAAATATTTCTCATACTATTTTATATCATAATGGTCACTCTTCATAAAAAAATTTAATACTAACGATCGGAACTCATAATTATCAGAACTCAATATGATCACTAATCATACAACTTGTTGATACTAATATTTTTTTTCATATATTTTCTTAGACTACTAATCGTAACTCATAATCATCAGAATTCATAATCATCCGAATTCATAATCATCAAAACTCATAAAAGCAACACTCATACACCTTGTTCATACTAATATTTGAACCACTGATAATAGATTGGATTACAAAATTTGAACGAGCGAGCGAGCGAAGCGAGCGAGCAAAACCTTTCAGAGCAGATCCGATGTGGCCGGGTTAGGTTAGAAGGTCAGGCGGGAGCGAAGCGTAGCGAGCTCCCGCCTGGCCTTCGAGGTTTTTTTTTTTTTTGCGTCCCGAAAAAAAGGCTTGCTTATATTCATACTGTTTACATACAAAGAACAACCCACCGAACCAGGAAAATAGATTGGATTACAAAATTTGAACGAGCGAGCGAGCAAAACCTTTCAGAGCAGATCCGACGTGGCCGGGTTAGGTTAGAAGGTCAGGCGGGAGCGAAGCGTAGCGAGCTCCCGCCTGGCCTTCGAGGTTATTTTTTTTTTGCGTCCCGAAAAAAAGACTTGCTTGTTATTCATACTGTTTACATTCAAGAACAATCGAAGTAAAATTATGAAGAGTGATTGTTAGGAAGAAAAATCGGTAGTAAAATAAAAAATAGGAATAAAAATTTTATGAGAGCCAATATGGACCCTGCAACGCTACCCCTATGCCCCTAAAATGGAATATGGGTCAAAAACCGAAAACTGTAGGTTAGGTTAGGTTTGTTTTATGACCATGGATAGCGGAGCGTCAAAATGCTTGATTGCATGGAGGTACGTACATATTAAAGTTTTACAGCGAACTATTGCATAAGTATGTACACAATTTATGTGCAGGCGGTTATTCTATACGAGCATTATGCATTTTGGTGTTAGATGTATTGAATAATATACATTATAAATCTGAGATATTATGAACGTTATACGTTATGATCGTTATATACAATGATATTATACTTAAATAACGTTATACTTAACAAAAATAGATATTTTGATGTTTATCTAACGTTCGTTATACACCTTGAACGGTATACAAAACAAGCTTATACAATATGAGCGTATATAATATGAATATTATAGTATAAGTTCTTATATCTTATATTACTTACCCGATATAAATACATTAAACTTAATAGCACTTGTGTGCGCGACGGTAAACTGCTTGCGATATCAGCACATCACCTGTATCTAAGTGCGCACTGATTGGCTAATGCGCGCGCCTTTGCCTACTTTGGCTAGAACATTCGAAGAAGCACTCGCCGCATTACTTACTTTCGTGATATTTGGTTCGGTCGCGTTCACTAGCCTCGCTGAGTGTCCTCTTACGCGCTGAACATTTATAATGTTTTAAATAATTTACTAAAAGTAATATCCTTCCGACATCTTTGGAAGTATTATCAAAACCAATCGGTTAAACTACACCGAACGAATAAAACATAGAAGCCTAACTAGCGTCGGAAAATGGCCTCACGGATTTTGTGTCAATTAGGCGGGGCGTAAATTTTGAGTCAAACGGCTGTCTAGTTTGCAAATGGCGACGCAGCCGAACTGTTGCATTACGTGACATATATGAAGTCTCAAAGTAACAAAATATGCCATAATGTTCAGTGAAATGGTGTATTAATCACTCAGGAAAACACAAAAAAAAAGATGGTATCAGTTTTCATACGTAAATAAAGCCGTACACATATTAATTTAATTTATTTTACGGAACAGATTTTGTATAGGGATGGTGTTATGCTATATAACTAATTTATATACGATGTTTGAAAAAAGTAATGCAATCAGTGGCGTGCCTAGGCTTATGGGTAAATCCATTTTTCATCTCTCCTGTTCGGAAAGTGTAATTTTCATGAGTAGATAGCCGGGTGGAAAATAGCTTTTCCATCCCTAGGGTGGAAAGTAATAGTTTTTTAATTGCCACGGATTCAAAGATAATTGCCTTCTAGATGCACGTCATGACCAACTAAATTAGGTGCAATCTAGTCGGCCGTGGTAAGTGGCCATTGAAAAATGGTCTCCAAAGGTTAGGATATAGGCAAGCATAATTTATTTATATCTATTTTTATAAAACAAATAATATTTATATCTAATTATTAAATATAATTTGCCTTATATTCATAATACATACATATAATTCCGTCCTACATTTATTGATAGATCGTACATTTATTTAAAAAATACAATTGAAACCATTGGATTTTTTTTTTTTACTTTTTAAATGTTGGCAGTATGTATATCTTAATTTTTTTTTTTTTCAATAATAAGAAGAATGAAAGTTTGCAGTAGAAAAAGCGGGAACATGAGATTAAATATAAATAACCTGTCTAATTGATTATTTGTTAGAAATAAAATGGACATTAATATATCTCAGTCATGACATATGTGCGTGTAGTATTTTATTTTCCTCGCAGTCGAAATGAAAAGTAGAGTGTTTAACTCGGGTGAAATTACCCATTTCACCCTCGAACTATTGGCGCTCTCACTTCGTTCGAGCGCCAGAAATATCTCGGGTGCAATGGGTCACTTTCTACCCTTGGTTAACAATCTACTATTTCTCAAACATGCAATGAAATATTGTCTTTGCGTTCCTTATAATAGGCTCGGAAGTATCGGTTTTTGGGCGCAACAACTCCAGAGGACTGTAAAGGGATTTCATACTGCTTTTCAGGCCTAGGCCTGCAAAGTAACTTTTTTTTGGTTTCAACAACAAGGTCATTCACACAGCTGGCTGGTTTGACAAAAAGCAGGTTTTGTTTTTAAAGGTTGGTTGTTAGACACTTGTGGAAAAAAAAATTCAAGATGGCGACTTTTTTTTTCAAAATGTCAAATTGGTGCTAGGCGGCTAAAACTCGGTATCGGGGGGCTCTCGGGGCTCAAAAATATGAATCTGAAATCTTGTCCGAAAATTCGGTCAAATTCGGAAAATATCGAAAAAAAAAACGATTTGTATGGAGAAAATTTCAAATTGGTCCTAGGAGGCTGAAATTCGGTATCCGGGGGTTTTTGGGGCTCCTGAGTCAGAATCTGAAATCGGATTTTTAAAATTCGGTCAAATTCGGATTCGGGGGCTCTCGGGGCTCAAAAATATGAATCTGAAATCTTGTCCGAAAATTCGGTCAAATTCGGAAAATGTCGAAAAAAAAACGATTTGTATGGAGCAAATTTCAAATTGGACCTAGGAGGCTGAAATTCGGTATCCGGGGGTTTTTGGGGCTCCTGAGTCAGAATCTGAAATCGGATTTTTTAAATTCGGTCAAATTCGGTATCGGGGGGCTCTCGGGGCTCAAAAATATGAATCTGAAATCTTGTCCGAAAATTCGGTCAAATTCGGAAAATATCGAAAAGAAAAACGATTTGTATGGAGAAAATTTCAAATTGGTCCTAGGAGGCTGAAATTCGATATCCGGGGGTTTTTGGGGCTCCTGAGTCAGAATCTGAAATCGGATTTTTAAAATTCGGTCAAATTCGGAAAATATCGGACAAACAATATTAAGTGTTATTTTTGAAGTATATTTTTTTATTTCATTGTATGTTTGAGAAAAGCACTATACATGCCTCGTCGTGAAAACGGATTCCCGGCCTCGTATCACTATCCGGCCTCGCTCGCACGCTCGCTCGGCCGTATATACCTACTTGGCCGGAAATCCTCATTTTCCCGGCCTCTGATGTAATGTACTATTTCACCTCACTCGCTCGGAAAACCTCCGTTTATAGGGCGAAATCTGCGTGCAAAAGTCTATTTTATCCGCTAGCGTGCAAAAGTCATTTGAATTTCGAACACGACGATCTTGATTCTCTGTGGTGCATGTAACTTTTTTATATTTAAGACACCTTCAACGCGTGACTGATTTCATCAGTCGATAAATCTTCCAATAACCAATCAACGCACGCTAATAAAGGGCTATCTGGTCTGGCCGGCTAAAATCATGTGTACGTTTGAATACTTCTTTAAAAAAAAAATACACACAATGTCACGTCCAGAAACCTGGTTTGTGGTTACAGATTTTTAAGTTTTTATTTTTTCTATACTTTATTTTATGTTGAATATGTTTATATTTATTAATAGTAAGTATTTCAGTTTCATTTACATATTTTGACTATTAAATATATTAAATACATCACAAATTTTAATATTTATTTGTTATAAAAGTTGGAACATAAGAGTGTAATTTCTGAACGCACCCGAGAAAAAAATAAATAATTAAAAAGTTGGAAGTTTTCACATTTCACGTAAACAACGTCAATTGGTTCTGTGGAGAATACATACTGTTGTCTTACTTTATAGAAATATGGAAAACAAGAAAGTTAAGCCCAATTTGGAGTATTAATTCAATGCTAAAAGCCTGCATTAAAACGAAAAAGGATTTGTTATGAATATTTGGAGACGATAAGTAATTTACCGAAACTATTAGCGTTTTTAAAGAAGATAAAGCCGAAATAATCTTGTGCGAATCCCATGCATCGTCCAATAACTTCCAAAGCAAGTGTTATGGAAAATACTTCCCTGTGGCCAACTAATCCTTCCCAGAATGCCATTCTCCCACATTCACAACGAATGTGTCAAGAAGTTTCAAATATATTATACAAATATAACTTAACAGTGATAATACAAATTACGGCCATATTTTTAATGTGTGCTTCTCTCGTATTTATTTGGTTTGGATTTGAGTGTGTTAATGTTTTAAATTTGATGTGTTAATTAGAAGGCAAAATTAAATATGATTATTTTTATGTTTTAATTGTTTTTCTTGAACTTCCATTTTCCTCGCTGTAGTGAGGTGAAAAGTTGTGTGTTCCGCATGGCTGCAAAATTATTTAGCTTCTCGTGTCTTGAAAGGTTCGCTACGCTCAGGAATCTATCTTTGAGCCATTTTTAGCATTGAATAAATACTCCAAATTGGGCTTAACTTTCTTGTTTTCCATATTTCTATAAAGTAAAACACCATTATGTATTCTCCACAGAACCAATTTACGTTTTTTACGTGAATTGTGAAAACTTCCAACTTTTTAATTATTATTTTTTTCTCGGATGCGTTCAGAAATTACACTCTTATGTTCCAACTATTAGATCAAATAAATATTCAAATTTGTGATGTATTTAATATATTTACTAGTCAAAATATGTAAATGAAACTGAATACTTACTATTAATATAATACGTATAAACATATTCAACATAAAATAAAGTGTAGAAAAAATAAAAACTTAAAAATCTGTAACCACAAACCAGGTTTCTGGACGTGATTTTGTAGGTGTATTTTTTTTAAAAGAAGTATTCAAACGTACATATGATTTTAGCCGGCCAGACCAGATCGCCCTTTATCAGCGTGCGTTGATTGATTATTCGAAGATTTATCGGCTGATGAAATCAGTCACGCGTTGAAGGAGTCTTAAATACGAAAAAGTTACATGCACCACAGAGAATCAAAATCGTCGTGTTCGAAATTCAAATGACTTTTGCACGCTAGCGGATAAAATAGACTTTTGCACGCAGATTTCGCCCTATAAACGGAGGTTTTCCGAGCCAGTGAGGTGAAAATAACTATTATTACCGCATTACTGTTCAAAGTTCAATTTCAATAATACACAGGTTGGGCGTGGGTTAGTGCCTACCTTTCCTTCGCCTATTAAAAGCACACTTTAACTCATCACAATCGCACGGAACAACTCATTCCATTCAATTCATCCTTCCGTTCAAGTAAATCTTTTTTTATCGTTTGTTAATATTACTAGAGCAAGCCGGGCTTTTGTGCTTGTATAAGACCGTCCCTAAAAGGCTATGCGTTTTCTGTCTGTTCGGTAGGAGAACGTATAAGTTCCTAATTATGTTTGATATTTTTTCACTACAAAGATTGTATCGACTTTACACGTAAAATATTAGTTATTACAAAGAAGGAGAAATAATAATATATACAGCAGTTACAGCACGCATTAATAATAATCATTCAAAGTATTAGTAACAACAAGGAACAAACAAGGATTCCTTAAAAGATTTTTTTTAAATTCGTATGTAAGCAACCTTAACATTCAAGATTTATAATGAAGGATACAAACATGGCTCTTTATTGCATTAACGATTCACCAATTATGAGTTTTCGCTGTCACCGCCATATTACCATAGATAAATGTCATGCGTTTTGTCGAATCACAGCTGGCCATTCGGAAATTGACGAATCACATTTATTTGTTATGCGTAATTGAAAACATTTGACTGGCTGTGATTGGTACAACGGTGAGCATGCGCATTTCGACTGTTGGGCCGGTTTTTGATTGTAATTTTGTATGAAGCTCGTGTTCTATGTTTTATTCGTTCGCTGTTAAACTATAAGTGTTTGTGTCGCACCCCACTGGGTAAGTCATTGAACAAGTGTTTATTTAGTGCCTAGCTGTAAGTTAGTGTTCATTTTAAACCCTAAGTGCCTAACGTTCAATTGTTTTATATTTAATAGTTATTCTATGCACAGTGTTAGCAGCATTAATCTACACTTCCGGCTTTTAATATCGAGTGGTACCTAGGATACGTATACATTTATAAATTGTACTAAATTAAAAGAACGGCACGTAACATTCTGTTTTGCCTAAATTATTTTAACAGTGCCTAACTTCGAGCTAGTAAATTACGTGCAAGCGAAATGTAGATCTACCTACATTTTTTAATTTCATTTCTACCTTCTTTATAAAAAAAAATTGCAATTTCATTCTGCTTCCTTTGTTCTTTCTCCTATAAAATAAACTCCGTTCTGGTAGTGAGCACCAACACCAACTGCTTTCGGTATCACCCTCTTCTTAGGCGCATTCTTCAACAGGCTCACTATCAGCGGAGGGGAACTTGAACAATACTGATGCCGGTCGTTTATTCACAGGGTGCAACATTTTTAATAAAAACTACGGCGACAGCCGCGGTGCGTGGAGCTTGCCCGCACCCTCGCCCATCTACTGCTTAAAGTCTGAACACCAACACCAACGGCCGGCACCTTCCAGTTTTGCTTCAGACCCACTGCCAAGCCAAGACCTGCAGCCACAGCATCAGAGCGGGGAAGTACCGAACCCCGGAGTTAAATCAGACGGCCATATAACCCACGAGTTAAATAAATTATTAATTGTATTGTTGACGACTTTGTTTAATTTAAGACCACTTCCTGGGGAGCAAACGTCGCAATACCTAACCCACAAGCTGCTCGAGTAAAAGGATTGTGTGTAGGCTTTAAAAAGCGTTATTTTTACTTCATACGAACATCGAGCAAACCTGCGAGCAAGCATATTATTACGAACCGCTAGCGCCCTGCGCTCCCTCAATATCCAGATCGTCTTTTAAATCACTCGTGACAACATGCCCCAAGTACTTCACGCTGTTCACGACCGACAACTGACTACCGCTTAGCCAAATTGGCTGTACATGGTAGGGCATGATTTTACCCGCCGTAAAAACCATGACCTCACTTTTAGTGGGGTTGTACACAAGCCCATGAGCCCGGGCATTACGCCTGGCAAGTAGCCAGCAGTTGTTCGATGGCCCCAACAGAAGGGCCGAGCAGCAATCATATAATCGGCGTAGCTGACGTTATTAATACAGGTGCTCTCCACGTAGCAACCAGCATGCATACTGCTAAGCCCTTCTGTAAGCGCATTAATGTACAAGTTAAACAGTTTCGGAGACGTGATCCCTCCCTGTCTAACCCCACATTCCAGCCTATATTCGCTAGACAGAGCATTAGCCCACTTAATTTGATTGGTCTGATTGTTGTACCAGTGCCTCAAGACAGCTACACACTCCACCGGCAAACCAGTCTCCCCCAGCTTACGCCATAGCAACTCATAATCAACCCGGTCAAACGCCTTTGATAAATCGAGGAAGCAGGCATAAACTGGGGTTTTCCTGTCCGTGTATGACAGTGTATCTGACAGTATGTTTGATGCTGAGTATCGCGCTTTCTGTGGATAAACCGGGTTTAAGCCCAAATTGAGCGTCATGTATCCTCAGATGCTTTTCTAGAATTGCGTCAAACATACTGTCAAGTATTTCAGCGGCTGTAGTGGCAAGTGAAATAGGTCGGTAGTTCGTCCTATTAGATAGGTCACCTGTCCTGTCCTTCACCACTGGCACAACAATCGTCCTCATGAGAGCCTCGGGAAGATACGATAAATATTTCGGCTATGTCCATTATCTTCTTTCTCCAATTCCTTCTTCATCAAAATTTTTAAATGACTCTTTTGCCTGCCAAGCGATTCGGTTGTGGAATACTTTGCCGCTCGACTTACGCAAAGCTCAATCCCTCCCCATCTTTAAACGTAACCTGAAGCAGCACTATTTATCAATTCCTTAGGTGATGTCTGAAATTAATTTTGAATGTACGTTATTACTTCATGTACGTATATTATATGTATATATGAGTATATATATGTAAATTATAAGTTATATGTGTATGTATATTTATTTATTTATTTATTTATTATATATATTTATATTACAAACAATTCAGATGTATGTGTAAATTAAGTTTCTTAACCAGTTTCTTGCACTACCTTTTTAAAATGTATCCTCCGACTTTTTCTGCTAACCAAAGGTTGTCTGGAAGAGATCGCTCTTTAGCGATAAGACCGCCTGTTGTTACCCTATTTAACGTTGCTTTATTTCTTTGTATTAATCTTTTTCATGTGGTGCACAATAAAGGATATTATTATTATTATTCCTTTATTTCTCTTGTATCTTAGGCTAGGGTTTTTACAAGATAAGATAAGAACCTTTCCGATTTCACCCAATCCCGAACTTCAATCTTAAAGCTTAGAGCCTGTATGTGAAATGGGCTAATATCCGACCGCTCCTTATGCTTTGGAATACTCGAATATGGCAAAAGCTGGTTTATTAGTAAGTAATGGGGACGCATAGGTATCAAGTTGCAGGAATGTAGATAGATATGGCATCGAGATTATTGTATCATCGTCCCGCTCTAAACCATATAGCATGAGTAAGATAGATAATGTACATTTATGCTCTGAATTTTCGTTCCGTACCTATACATACTTTTATGTATTGCTTACTGTCTTTGGCGCGCGGCGTTTATAAACGATTATATGGATCTAGCATTATTGACGTATATCATTAGTTCGGCTACTCAACACGTTTAGTAATTACTGTCAAGAATAATGTCAGTGTCAGTTCTCCTATTCCACACTAGATGGCCAGTGCAGTTTCAATAAAATTGCATTTTATTGCAATATAAACAATTAAACATTTTATGACTGCAAGTTAAGCATATTTATTTAATAATATAATTATATCATTTATTTCCGACCATTTCTAAAGTTGTCAAGCTATTTATTTATATACTGGCGCTACCATCTATGTAAAAGCTCTAAAAATATATGAGTTAATTAGTACCAACTTTCGCCACATGCAGTTAATTACCGAACTTTAAACTCTAATTACGGGAGAACCCCATTGATTTTTAAGTTAATAATTATCTAACCACCTTTTTTGGGTCATTATAAAACTATCTGCACCGGTCTCATCTCTGTTGGTGGGTGGGGACACCCCCCATACAAATTTGCCCATTGTCCTTTATATAAAAAGTAAAATACAATAAAGTAATTACAAAATATAAATACATTATAAAAAACCTAACCTAGCGTGCCGCCAGCAGCGGGGCAGGGCCCAGGCTACCGGTGGTTAGGGCTACAGAGAGAGGAACCTCCTGACGATGCGCGCCGTGTCCAGGAGTACCGCCTTCTGAATCTGACCCTTGATCCAGCCATCTAGCGAGAGTCTCTTAAGATGTTTGTTGAGACTCTTCGCTATGAGACCGTTCGCTGAAACGACTATCGGGACAATGATCGTCGAATCAACATCCCACATGGCGGTTACCTCGTGAGCCAAGTCAAGGTACTTGCTGAGTTTGTCCTTCTCGGCCTTCACAAGGTTCTCATCATGGGGGATGGTGATGTCGACGAGCACTGCCTGGCGCTTGGACCGATCTACCAACACGATATCAGGCTTATTGGCTACAATAGTCCTGTCCGTGATGATAGATCGATCCCAATAGAGCGTGGCACGACCATTCTCAAGAACTGGCATCGGTGCGTACTTATAGTACGGCACCTCAGACCCCACAAGACCGTATCGAAGAGCAAGTTGCTGGTGAATAATCCTGGCTACTTGGTTATGTCTGTGCAAGTACTCGCCGTTAGCAAGATGAGAACAACCGGAGATTATATGCCTGAGTGACTCACCGGGACGGCGGCATGCCCGACAAATGTCGACCGTACCGTCCTTCAGGATATATCTCCGGTAATTGTTCGTCATCATTACTTCGTCCGCAATTGCACAGACAAAACCTTCGGTTTCCCCGAAGAGATCCCCGAAGCGTAGCCAGTTCACCGACGCGAGCAGATCTACATCGGGCCCCGTAAGGGCCTTGTAGAACCGCCCGTGTAGCTCCTTGCTCTTCCATACAGCCCTGCGGTCATCGGTGCTAAGCACCTTTGGTCTGCGCCAGTTATTATTATTATCTCCTTTATTCATTTAAAATCTTAAGTTAGGTTTTTTACAATAAAGTTATATCAAAAGTAAAATACAATAAAGAAATTACAAAATATATAAACACATTATAAAAAACCTAACCTAGGGTGCCGCCGGCAGCGGGGCAAGGCCCAGGCTACCGGTGGTTAGGGCTGCAGAGAGAGGAACCTCCTGACAATGCGCGCCGTGTCCAGGAGTACCGCCTTCTGTATCTGGCCCTTGATCCAGCCATCTAGCGAGAGTCTCTTAAGATGTTTGTCGAGACTCTTCGCTATAAGACCGTTCGCCGAAACGACTATCGGGACAATGATCGTCGAGTCAACATCCCACATGACGGTCACCTCGTGAGCCAAAAGTCAAGGTACTTGCTGAGTTTGTCCTTCTCGGCCTTCACGAGGTTCTCGTCATGCGGGATGGTGATGTCGACGAGCACTGCCTGGCGCTTAGATCGATCTACCAACACGATATCAGGCTTATTGGCTACAATAGTCCTGTCCGTGATGATAGATCGATCCCAATAGAGCGTGGCACGACCATTCTCAAGAACTGGCATCGGTGCGTACTTATAGTACGGCACCTCAGACCCCACAAGACCGTATCGAAGAGCAAGTTGCTGGTGAATAATCCTGGCTACTTGGTTATGTCTGTGCAAGTACTCGCCGTTAGCAAGATGAGAACAACCGGAGATTATATGCCTGAGTGACTCACCGGGACGGCGGCATGCCCGACAAATGTCGACCGTACCGTCCTTCAGGATATATCTCCGGTAATTGTTCGTCATCATTACTTCGTCCGCAATTGCACAGACAAAACCTTCGGTTTCCCCGAAGAGATCCCCGAAGCGTAGCCAGTTCACCGACGCGAGCAGATCTACATCGGGCCCCGTAAGGGCCTTGTAGAACCGCCCGTGTAGCTCCTTGCTCTTCCATACAGCCCTGCGGTCATCGGTGCTAAGCACCTTTGGTCTGCGCCAGTTATTATTATTATCTCCTTTATTCATTTAAAATCTTAAGTTAGGTTTTTTACAATAAAGTTATATCAAAAGTAAAATACAATAAAGAAATTACAAAATATATAAACACATTATAAAAAACCTAACCTAGGGTGCCGCCGGCAGCGGGGCAAGGCCCAGGCTACCGGTGGTTAGGGCTGCAGAGAGAGGAACCTCCTGACAATGCGCGCCGTGTCCAGGAGTACCGCCTTCTGTATCTGGCCCTTGATCCAGCCATCTAGCGAGAGTCTCTTAAGATGTTTGTCGAGACTCTTCGCTATAAGACCGTTCGCCGAAACGACTATCGGGACAATGATCGTCGAGTCAACATCCCACATGACGGTCACCTCGTGAGCCAAAAGTCAAGGTACTTGCTGAGTTTGTCCTTCTCGGCCTTCACGAGGTTCTCGTCATGCGGGATGGTGATGTCGACGAGCACTGCCTGGCGCTTAGATCGATCTACCAACACGATATCAGGCTTATTGGCTACAATAGTCCTGTCCGTGATGATAGATCGATCCCAATAGAGCGTGGCACGACCATTTTCGAGAACTGGCATCGGTGCGTACTTATAGTACGGCACCTCAGACCCCACAAGACCGTATCGAAGAGCAAGTTGCTGGTGAATGATCCTGGCTACTTGGTTATGTCTGTGCAAGTACTCGCCGTTAGCAAGATGAGAACAACCGGAGATTATATGCCTGAGTGACTCACCGGGACGGCGGCATGCCCGACAAATGTCGACCGTACCGTCCTTCAGGATATATCTCCGGTAATTGTTCGTCATCATTACTTCGTCCGCAATTGCACAGACAAAACCTTCGGTTTCCCCGAAGAGATCCCCGAAGCGTAGCCAGTTCACCGACGCGAGCAGATCTACATCGGGCCCCGTAAGGGCCTTGTAGAACCGCCCGTGTAGCTCCTTGCTCTTCCATACAGCCCTGCGGTCATCGGTGCTAAGCACCTTTGGTCTGCGCCAGTTCTCGTTCGCTAAGGAGAGAGAGGTGAGGCCTTTGTCAACTGCTACTACATCGCGATGAATCCCACACTCGTTGTTTAGGAAATACTCCCTAAGACTGCACACCTCGCGGTTATGGAGGTCCTTGGCGTTTAAAAAGCCACGGCCCCCACACTTACGCGGGATGTACATTCTCATAACTGACGAGCGTGGGTGCCTCATGCGATGTGTAGTGAGCAGCTGACGGACCCTCGTATCCAGGGCGTCCAGCTCAGTCTGAGTCCACCTTAGTATGCCAAAGGAGTAAGTGAGTAGAGGCATCACCCAAGCGTTGAAGGCGCGCGCCTTATTGCCACCGGACAAAAGACTGTTAAGTGCTTTTGTCAAACGACAAAAGAAACGCTCCTTCAACGCCTGTCTAATGTCTCCGTCCGCAATACCCAATGACTGTGACATACCAAGGTACTTGTAGGTTTCAACTTCGGAGATAGACCTGAGGGACATTGTCTCAGAAAGCTGTAAGTTCGCAGAATTTACGACTTTCCCCCGCTGTACATGCATGACCGCACACTTGTCTACACCAAACTCCATTTTGATGGCACTACTGAAGGTTTCTGTTACTTCCAGTAGTTCCACCAGATCCTGGCGTTTTGGTGCATACAGCTTAAGATCATCCATGTACAGCAGATGAGAAATGACCTCACCTCCTCTTCGAAGCCGGCAACCTAGTCCTGAATCCTTCAGCAGCGTGCTGAGCGGATTCAGAGCTAGGCAGAACCACAGAGGACTCAAACTGTCACCCTGGAAAATACCTCTCTCAATCCTTATCAAGTCCTGCGGGCCAGGGGGGCCATCTCCGCCACCTGGTTGACGAAGGACTGTGGTCCACTGCCTCATACACGCGCTTAAGAGGGATCTTAGAGCTGTATCGATTTTATACAGCTCTAAGATCCTCTCCAGCCATGAATGAGGCACCGAATCATAGGCCTTCTTATAGTCAATCCAGGCGGCTGAGAGAGACCCCCTGTTCCGCCGGACTTGTTGGCAAATGGTCGTGTCAATGAGGAGGAGCTCCTTAGTACCACGGGACCCAACCCTACATCCATTCTGAGAAAAGGCCAAAACGTTATTCGCAACAATGTGCGTGTTAATTTTTGTTCTCAGAATGGACGTAAGGAGCTTGTATAAAGTGGGCAAGCACGTGATGGGTCTATAGTTTTTCGCTTCCGTGGTACTACCGGACTTATAGAGCAGGAAGGTAGCACCAGTAGTCATGAAAGATGGCAGGGAACCAAGCTCGAGGGCGTCTTGAAATTGTGTTGCCAGGCGTGCGTGTGAGGATCGAAACCACTTGATCCAAAAGTTGTGCAATCCGTCCGGCCCGGGACTTTTCCAGTTCTGGGCCGTACGGACCGCACAACTCACATCATCGGGGCTGATGATCACAGCCCCCATGTCTTCGATCGGCTCACACTCACGTCTGACAACATTCATCCATTCGCCCTCGGTGTGCTCGACTGGAACCGACCAGATACTACGCCAGAAATTAATCATGGCAGTAGGATCCGGCAGTTGCCCGTCGGTCACACATTGATCGGTTCCCTCCCACTTTCGGTATACCTTCCTTTGGTCACTTTGGAAGAGGCGATTTTGCTGGAATCGATCCACACGCTCTCTGTAGCGACGAATACGGCTTGCCCATGCATAAACTTTCTGCTTTAGGTAGTCGATGCGCTCCGTGACACATGCCATGTAATCGCAGGGCCTGGTGCCAGTCCCCGCGAAGGCTTGTGTCACGTAGCGCATCACACGGGGGCGGTTGTTGCCCCCCCTAAAACAGATTAGCTTGGCAATGAGAGTCCTAAACGAGCTGATACGCCGCTCGATCCGTACTTGCCAGGCAGGAACACCCCCGGCGGTCCGCGGTGCTCGGTCAGTGTCCGGGAATCTGACACGAGCAACGCGGCACGCCGCGATGGCCCCACAGTACATGATCGAGTGGGTATCAGCTAAATCTTCGCTAGCCCGAAGGTACGGGTCTAGCAAAGCGTCCAGGGCTCCCATCAGCGCTAGGTTACGTTTGTGCATTGGCAAGCGTGGTAATCGCGGCCTAGACTCAGGTGTGGATCGATATCGCACAATCGCCTCCTCCAAAGCCCTCCTCAGCTGCTCATTGGCCTGGGTACTTACGCTGCTCGCACCGTCTTCCCCATCGGCTTCGGGATCCGTCAGCGGCACCCCCGGCATCGGGTTGGGCGCTGGCGCCGGAACCGGTGACGTAGCAGACGTATCCCGAGCCGGCGTGGAAGCCGCGCGAGTGGCCAGTACTTCCAGGCGCAATCGATCAAGTGTCGCGTCGTCCAGCAGCTTGCGCCGCTGAATGAAACGCACTTGATCGGATAGCCGCTGCGCAGATACGGCGATGGTCGGATCAAATGCAAGAAACAGAGGCAGCATCCTGTCTCGGTACGCGGACAGGTTGATTCCCCCCTCTGTAGCCCCGTAGTAGGCGCGCATGCAGTTTTCGTTCATTACTTGCGTCCATCGCATGCGACGCACTACACCACCGGTAGCGGGGGCCGTGGTCGGAGCAGGTTGCCCCGTAGGCCCCAAGCATGCCGGCAGCGGTGGCTGTCCACGTCGCGCAGGTGGTCGCGGCGGCGGGGGCGGCGGCCCGCGCACGTCGTCGCTCGACTCGCTGGTGTCGGGCGCTGTGGCGAACTCATCACCCGACGACGATGGCGAGGAGGACGACGAGACGGGCGGGGGTGTTGGACGTGCGTTCTGTGTGTGCGCGGCTGTGTTTCTTCTTGCCTGGCTCCTTGTGATCATCAGTATTTTTTCTTGGAAGTCTTGTTTATTTTGCTTGACACATAGTTGTCAACTTGTATCGCGGACGATTTCTTTTGAAAACTACACATTTTTCACTTCCCTTATGGTTTTCCATGGTGTTTAATAGGTTTTCATTGTAAACAACTCAAAATCCGCAATAAACAATTCCAAAAATGTAAAAAATATTAAAAATTCACGGGAGCCTACATTTGTGACATCATGTGTCAGCCGTCATTATTATTATTATTATTATGTCCCCATGTTCGGATCTGCCCTCCACACTCACAGGCAGGCCAGGCTTCACATTCAAGCCCCTTGTACCCTTCCAAAAATCTTTAAATCTTTTGTTGTTGTGGGCCAGTGCCAGCTTATCTATTTTAAATTGTTCCTGCCTGTCCTGACACCACTTCAACTTAGACTTAAAGATCCTCTTAGAATTTTGCATTTGCTCAAACAACTTACCACTTCTGTGTTTACCTGCCAGCACCCAAACTTGAAACTGCAACCTGTCCTCCCTGTGTGCTTCAGTCACATATTTATTTCAACCTACTACCTACATATCCTCCTTTCCTACGCCTGTTACATTCATACGTCGCCACAGAAGCCTCTGAAAGTGTGGTGTCACTACATGTCATCGATGATTTTAAAATGGTCTCGATTAGTGCATATGTTATCACAGCAATCCCTAAGAGCGTTCGGGAAATCGATGTTTCTCAACCCGTCATTACAAAGCTCCTTATATTTATCTAGATGTTCGGGCTTTCTTTCACGCCATACAATACGTTTAGACAGATAGTTATTTGTCACAGGGATAACACACACACACACACACATCACATCTTAACATCGTGATATCACATTCCACTACCATGGGGAAATGGTCAGACCAATACACATCGTACATAACGGATATGTTTCGTATGGTATTCCACGCACTTCTAGTTACGATGCAGTGGTCTAACCACCTCCTACACCCATGTACATCACTTATGTAAGTATAAGTTTGAGAGTCCAAACCATTTTTTTCAATATCAGCACAAATCCACTGTTGTTCGGAACAAAAGTCAATCATCTCACGATGAAAAGGTTCATTAATATGCGCATTAAAGTCTCCTAACATGTACTGTCTGGCATAAAAGTATATCTCTAAGCACCGCCGGCTGTCGACCCGGCGCCGCTCACCCCGCGCCCCGCCGATCACCCGCCTGCTATAGAAGTGAAGGCGGGTACGTCACGTGTAAGCACTATGACCCCTCAACGTGCTTATGCTGAAATTGCCGCAAAAAGTCCCGCTGTTTCAAGATCTAAGCAGCGGTCATCAAAAGGGGTGCAGAACCGGTGTGAACCCGTTCACAAGGATCTGCCTAAACCGGCTCCTCGTGAGTCAAAATGTGACACGGATGGCTTCATCAAGGTGGAAAGGAGGAAGAAGCCGGCTTGCCGAAATCAGTGCGGTACCGCACCGACTGGGCCCAAACACCTGCTGCGTCCCGCCCTGCCGACGACGCAATTGTATGTGTCCCGTCTACATTACTCTACGAAGGCCGAGGAGATCGTAGAGTATGTACGTGTGAAGACCGGAATTATCCTGAGGGTCGTGAAGTTGGAGTCTCAGCACAAAGTGAATTTTAATTCTTACGTGTTGGGGGTTCCGACTGACCAGCTAGCGACCTTCATGAAGGAAGAATTTTGGCCGAAAGGTGTTTTATTCCGGCGTTTCCGCGGTCGGCTACCCAACACCACGGACTTACGAAAGACATCGTGACCTAGTGTTTAGTATTTTAATATTTAATATGTATGTTAGATTGTAAGGTATTTATCTATGGGCCTTTGATGCCTGAAATAAACGAATTATTATTATTATTATTATATCATAAAGGTATACGTTCACTATACTAAACATCTGTCAAAAAAATACGAACGTATACATAAAGGTATACGTTCACTAAACTAAACATCCATGCACTGAAGATAAAACTTTACTTTTAAGTTGGCAGCAATGCCTGAGTACAATACCCAAGTAGCACAATTGGGTCTAAATAGCTCGTATATCATATCTAATTAGATGCTTAAGTGAAATTTACCACCATGACTAAGTGCTATATAGGTGGCAAGAACCCTTATGCCACCAGTATAGAACCAAAAGGAGAAAAATTGCAGCCTATTTTTGGTGCTAAATAGAATCCATAAGAGATCTCACAATAACCTTAAGTAGAAATTAGAACTATGAGTGAAAGTTATGCGTCCATAAGAGATCTCACAATAACCTTAAGTGGCAATTAGAACTAAGGGTAAAAGTTATGCGCAGTGAACGAATGAAAACATTTCAGTTCGGTCAATGAGTGATAAATGAGTCGCCAAAATTATCTTTGAGTGGCGAGGCAACTGTCAAATTGAAGTAATACGTGATCTGCCATATTCATTTTGGATTTATATGTCTGTTTGATGAGTGATTAAAACTTTACGTTATACAAGCATCGAAATAAGCACGAAATTCTTGCGAATTTTTTTTTACTGTGAAACTATAGTATGTTTTCTTTGTAAATTTCGACGCGCCCTTCATTTGATCAGGAATATTAAAAAAGAGAGTGCTAAATTAAATAAGGAATAGATACTGATAAGAAATAAAACTGTTAAAAACCTGACCTAATGATTGTAGGTTACGTACAATGTTAAAGTAACATCGTCACAACTATCAAAAGTCTGTGATTATGCGTCAGTGATAAAATTCTGGTTAAAATAATCAATTTTCATAGGCTTCCATTTGTAAACATGGCGAAACAAAAACCGTCCAAGAGCATGTCGGGCTACGCTCAGTGTAGGGTTCCGTAGTTGGCCATCCTTCACAATAGACAATAAAATCGAATTTAAATTACGAGAAAGATTTCAAGCTCTATAAGAGGTCGTAAACGCCAAAGTAACTGTAATTACTTATTACCTTCTAGAAGTTATCGATTATACGCACCAGATTGAGCGAAATGTTTTAATGCAGTATGGCACTTAACTAATATGTGTAACGTTCGAAGTATAAGAACACCGCGGGGCACTTACGTCATTTAAAAGAAAATTATGAATTTTTGCGATAACTCAAAAACGGCTCGATCGATTTTATTCAATATAGTTTTCATTGAAAGTACTAATAGGGCCTTATTTTCATGAATTTTTCCATAATTTTTTGACCCGTGGTTGAGAAGTTAGAGGGGGGGGACACTATTTTTTGGATTTACCGAGCGAATATTTACAAAACTGCTGACTTTATCAAAAAATGATCTTTGAAGGCCCCTATTGTTTTTAAAAGACCTATTCAACGACACCCCACACGCTAGTGTTAGAACGAAAAAAAAAATCACCCCCACTTTAGGTGTATGGGAGGTACCCGAAAAAAAGTTATTATTTTAGTTTTTATTTACCGTTATGTCGGCGTGATACATACACATACCAAACTTCAGCTTTCTAGCACTTATGATCACGGAGCTAAGCCGCGGACGGACAGACGGACAGACGGACATGGCGAAACTATAAGGGTTCCTAGTTGACTACGGAACCCTAAAAAAGATCCTACAGTGTTTATTTTCACTTATTTGTTCCTTATTTGGAACTATCAAGTCTAATAATCACTTATTTGTATCTTGCGAGTGGCAAAGCAGTGAATGATATTACCAATAGTAATTATTTGCTCTTTTGTAGACTATTAAACAAGCAAGACTATTAAATATATTTTGTCAAGGCGCAAATAGGAACAATAATAGAACTTTTAGTTCGTTAGTGGTTCGAAATAAGTGAAAATAACTGCTTTTGGTTCCAAGAACCTCCTACTGACACCTATTTATGCGTTGGAGTGGCAATAAGGTACTTCTTAGGCCTTAAAGTTGCAATATTTTTTGGTTCCAAAAGAGCCGTAAAATTATCCCTTTAGCCACTATTGGTGATATAATTCGCTATTGTACTAGTCATTTGGAACTTTTAGTTCCAAATAAGGGTATGTTCCCAATTATATGTAAAAGTTGCTTATAAGTGATTTTAAGGCCTTATATAGCACTATTGCTTCTTATTGAGTGACAATTTGAACCTGCATGCAACTTTAAGTAGCAAAATCGACTTTATCCCACCATAAGTAATAAAGTAGAAACAAAAAACGTTCCTATGCAACTACAAGTGATAGGATGAACTCATATACAGTTTTGAGTGGTGTTTAAAGCTATAAGTTGTATCAAACACTGTTAAACCACTCATTTAGAACTTAAAGCTATAAGATAAGCTGCAAAATTCACTAATGTGCTGCTTGGGTAAGTTATTTTTTTTAAATTGCAAAAGTGTGTGAATGCAGCTGTTTATCTTGTAATCTGTGGTACTAAGTGATGTTTTTTTGGCGACATTATAACATCGTTTAGCAGTATTTTTTTGGGCAATAGAGTATAGACTTTTACAGACTTTCATAATTTCTGTCTTTATATTAGAGTTAGTAACTATATAGATAAATGACAGAAAAAAAGTACTGGAGTGGAAAAAGTACATGTTAATAACGTTGCCGCATTTGTCGGCAACCCTTAAAGATACATTTATAATCCTTACTCATATTAGAACAGCCTAAGTCTGTTTGATGATTCATTCTTTTTTTTAACGGGAAAGTATACGGGTATGTAAATGTGGGCCAAAGGCAATCATCCCAGAAATATGCATTGTTGCTGAGGGATAAGAAAAATACGTTAACAGGCAAAGCCGCGAAAAAAACCTGGTACCGAATAGTTTACGAATTTACAACAAAGTGGAATATTTCCTAAACTCGAATAGATTTCTAAAAATCGGTCGACAAATTGAACGCTGATAGCTGTAACTAACCCAATTCAGAACTTCCGACTAGTCCAGTTTCCGCGACAACTGAAATGTCAGCAACTCCCGGCATTTGCTGGCAACTGCTGGCAACTGCTGGCAACTATCGGCAAACTGAAAACACGTAAAGAAATGTAAACCAATATCCGGGGCGTTTTAGCGTTATTTTGAAAGCTAACATTCGGTCGGTGTTTGTGTTCGCAACTGAGCATGGTTCCGTGATAGTTCTCATAGTTCGGGACTTCAGAACTAACTGATTATTGAGGGGTTGGTAATGACTTAGTTATGGAACTATTATGATATGATTACTTTAGGGTTTATCTGTTTATTTGTGTTGGCTCTGATAATCAAAAATTAAAGAAGCCTAGATTAACACACACAAAAAAAACCATAACGCTACGTGCGTAGTCAAAACATCGGAAGAAACCTAGTATATGTAGCATAACCATGCTCTTCGAACGAGTAGAACTGCGGCATGGACGTACTACTCGTTGGAGGAGCATGGTTATGCTTCTGGTTCTGATAGTAACGATGTTAAGATAAAAAGCGGTCAAAGCCAAAACAAACAAAGGCAAAACAAGGCCAAAGGTCGGTGGTCACGGTCAGGCCGCTAGCACGTCTGTGAGACAAGACTAAACTTTAGAAGTTATCTGGAAAATTACGGACGTGACTAAAACAGGACCGGACAAAATTACGTAAAAGCTTAGAAGCTTTAAATTCAAAACTCAATGATGATCAAGGTATTAAACATAGAAAACTCTCAGGAGTCTCAGACATATTAAAATGAAATGTATGCAAAACGGGTTTACTCAAGTCGTAGAAGTCGAATATCGCCCGATATGTTTCGAATCGGTACGACTTCAAGTTCTACAACGTGAGGCAACAGGTTTCGTATGTATTTTAATATGATCAAAGTAATCTATATCGTCTAATGAATCCTAATAGCATTATTTTGTTGTTTCAGGTAAGTTGTCATGTCATCGAATTAATCGACTATCGACTAGGCAGGCGCCGGTGGAAAATGAGTAAAGGTACCTAAACAAGAACCTGTAGATGGACATATAAGATTGTAATTTATTTGTAACAAATTGTATGAATCACCTAATGACAATAATAATACATTGATGTTATCGATCCATTCTTCATTAGATCTAATACTAAGACCTATTTTCCCGCGCCCATTTTTGGCGGGATGCCATTTTATCCGCCATTGTCCGGCGATGGACATCGGACAATGCCGGTCAAATTTCACACGCGGCTTTTTTCCGCCACACAAAGAAAGCGTTTTTGTTGCGTTACACTTTTGTGTAACTTTTCCTTATTTACCTTTTATATTTGTGTAACACTGTCCACGTGCAACAATATATTTTTTAAATTGAGAAAATTAACATACCTTTGTATGATTCGATTAGAGGCAAAGAGGTCTAAAAGATTCGGTGGCGTATCAACAACGTAAGAGAAGAATTTAAATCTTGTAGAAAACCATCTTATAATTAGAACATATTACAAAAATATTATGTCGTTATTGACAAGTGCTACTTGGCTAGCACAACTTGCCCAACTTATTTAGGAGTAGATAAGCCCGAAGTTTCATTCTTCTGACATATACCGCCCATAATAACCCATCGCCTTGATATGGCCAGTATCAATTTTGCTATTCGAGCTACATTGACATTTACAAGTTACCTAGTACCTAACTCATAAAGCACAGAGAGACACTCTCAGCCGGCGAACATACATTTGTGACGCAATTAATGTAGTTGTCTATTCTAGCTCAAGATTCCATTACGCGCCCAGTCCTGACTCGGATACGTTCGCGCTCTGACGGACAGCTCCCTCACTTATTCAGCAGCAGGGACCGCTCGGACGAAGCTAAATCAGTTGCACCCCAAGCACTGTTCATTTCATTAGTCGATTAATTTTGTAGTAGAATTGGAAGTGAATTTACACTTAATGCAATATGCAGCGCTGTAAATTCCTCTTTAATAATGTCTCCTTCTTCTAAGTTAACCTACTGAGGTTAATGAACCTCGAGTAATGACTCCGCTGACCAAAGTTTTGATCTCACTCATCTTTTCATACCTCTGTTCTTCTTAGTCGCTTGGCACGGCCAAGGACCAAATGGGCTGCCCCCTGCATAGAGCCACAAGCACATGTCATGGTGTCTGCCTATGTCGGGATTTGACCTCTGGAACGCTCTTTAGAAGTAATTTAAAATGTGAATTTAGTTGGTTCGATTTCGTGCCGTACTTGTCTATAATCCTTTGTCAAAACACGTTGCCAGGGTCTCTGCAAGGCAGGAGGCGTTTATCAATCAATAGTTCTTGACTTTATCTTACATAGTAAGAGTTTGATGAATTGATAAGGTTCCGTGTTAGAGCACCTTATCAGTTCAAAATTACATTTTAAAATGTAGGTACATATATAGTGTTCTGTTTAGCAAGCAACATCGCAAACAATATCCCGTGCGTCCCCGAGCAGGCTTGCGACTGTGCAGCGCGACGGACGGACGGCTTACTTATTCACTAATAGTGAAGTCCGGGGAGCACCCGGATGAATCGGCGTCCGCCCGACCTACCGCATCGAGGACTCAGCAGAATTAATTGTAGTTGGCGACCGCTTGGGCGCTGTCAATCTGATTATTAGATCGAGGTATAATCCGCGCGATCATTTTATTTTACAGTTAATTTCATATTCATATATTTATTTTAGAGTTAGATGTCAATAAACACTCGACGAACAGTAGATCATGCTGAAAGCGTCCTCGTTAATAAAACCTAATAAAATGAAACAGAAAATTTAGGAAATGGATCGGTTCATTTTCCTAATTTTCTGTCCCCCATCTTCACTGTTCATAAATCATTTAAAACATAATATTTTATATAATATTTTAAAAGTCACGTATGCCTAATACGTCCAGACAAAATAAGAGATTCATGTCTAAATTATATGAGGCCAAATTGCCTGCAAGACGTGATTTGCACCGGAGATTAACAGTGCGGCTCAGTAAATAAGCCACCGGGAGCGACCAGTGGCGGGTGGAGTTTGCAACCGCACCGTCCGCCGTACGATGGAAGCCAGCATGCATTGTTAACGGCCTTAGCTCAGAGAGGTACGAACTTGGAAATTCGAACTTCGTGTCGTGTCGTTTTACTCATTTAAAAGTTATGTTCTGGGTAGCCGCCCGTTGTGTGCAGTTCGGACGGCCGGCGGGCTGGCGCTGTGCTTTTGTTTCTTTAAAGTGTCGGGTTTGAATTTTAACCCTTTGGGTGCCCTTTGAATTCGCCTGCAACGAACAAGGTTGCATATTTCAACCGGATTCGGGCTTTTGCTAAAATAGTGCTTTTATCGGTGTTTGTTTCAGAGCGAGATACGTATTAAAGTCCAGGGAGTCGTCATCATCTAAATCGAATTACGTCTACTATTGATCAAGGGTCTCCTCGAAGTAATTCTACGATGATCGGATATGCGCTAACTGCATTTAAACGCAAAGATATTAAAATACCCTATGCATCGTTCACGTTCGTGTCTAATTGTCTATCGCTCGATAGATAGATGATGACATGATAATATGTCCCCACTTCAGACTCGTTAGCGGTACGTTCCAGTTCCAGAAGTTATCCATTTCTTAATAGAAAATCAAGAGCACTGCAATGATAACTACTGATCCTAAAACCAAGTACAGTCGAGTTAATTTACATCTACACGCTTACGAGAATAAAAATATCTGGAACATGACCCTATTGCCAGGAGCATAAATTCGTGTTCAGATATTTTCGTTCTCGTAAGTGTGTAGACGTAAATTAACTCGACTGTACAATAGTCATCATGTCCCCGCCATTAACGAGTTGGAGCGGCTCATCACTCGCAGAGCCACAAATGTCGCGGGACATTTGGCCAGTGTTACGTGTCACCACCAGTCTGTCACACATCACAATCTCTCTCCTTTCTCTTCAACGTCCTAAGTCAGTTTGACCCGATTCACTTCAGATTTTTACTCCCACAAAAACTCCTGCTCACTTGAGTTGATACAGTTAAATAATCATGTCTAACAAAATAACCCGAGCGAAGAAGTTAGGTACTCGAAAAATGTTGTTACATTACATTGCACGACTGAACATGTAAAGTAATGCCTTAAACAAAGCTCATAACAAAACCAAACCAAATGCATTAAATAAAGCACATAACCAGTGATTGGTTATTAAAGAAGTGTAAATTTAGTAGTTACACTCTTGTTGGAATTATAATAGAAATAATTTGTGTAATTTATATTTTATTACCTTTCCTAATAAATAAATTATACCTATACAGCAGCAAAAAACCTAACATACTTAACGCGAGTCAAAACATATGAAGTGTCAAAAGATACATTACATTAGCTATGCTATTGTCTGGCTGTCAATCGCAGTCTCGTCATATCCCCTTGTCTAGACTCTTATCAACCTTGCCGAGGCAATAAAGCGTTGAGGGTGACCCTCTCTCGGATGCGTAGGTAATCTGTATTATCAAGTTCTTAATAACCTGTCATACAAGTGAAGTGTTTACATCAACTTAGTAACGCTGTAACAATGCCTAACATTGTTTACATATTACAAACTGGTTGAAAGTAACTAACAGTTGTGTAATCTTCACTAACGTAGAACTAAGTGTTGGGTTCTTGCAAGTGTTCGGTCCATGATTTACATGTGTTTTCATACATGCGGCGTTCGAGTTTTCAACCCAATAAACTCCGCGGAAACAAGGACCAGTTCTGAATGCCTCATCTCTCGGCCATTTATAATAACGTTTCCTTAGTTAGCCTCTAATGTGTTTATCAAGGAACCACTCCGTCTACGCCGGGGGCATAGCATAAGTCAATTACCGCAGATAAGAGGAGGGGTCAACCGCTCATACAAAGTACTCTAAACTCTTACCTCCCAACTTGACTCACCCGCTCTGATGGGCTTTCTTGTTCGGAACAAGTTTAACCAAACATTTGCATCGCTAATCGACGCGGTAATGTGCCTTGCGCATTGTTTCATCGTAATTCAATGCCTTGTAGAGTTAATGGATTTGTTTGTTTCATGGTATTCATGGTATCTGGTGGAATTTTCGTGCGAAATTCAATTCCGATTCATTAACGGTAGAACGGGTATACCGGGGGAATATGTGGCTATCTTTAGGCACTGGTACAGCAATCAGCTCAATCAGGTGCGTTGGTCAAATATGATGTCTGCGGAGTACAAACTGGAATGTGGGGTAAGGCAGGGAGGGATCACATCTCCTAAGATGTTTAATTTATGTGTTAACGAGCTGATCGGTGGGCTCAGCGGTTTGCATGCAGGATGTTACGTAGGAAGCACTTGTATAAATAACCTGAGCTATGCCGATGACATGCTGCTGCTAGCCTCATCGATCAGTACGTTGGAAATACTGCTTAGAACATGTGAGAACTATGCATTGGCCCATGGTTTAGAGTACAACCCAAATAAGAGCGAGGTTATGATATTTAAAGCGGGTAAAATAAAACCCTATTATGTACCTCCGAAACACCCAGCTGAGGGTTGTAGACAGGGTTAAATACCTTGGACATATCCGAACCACTGGCCTTACCGACGATTTAGACATTGAAGGAGAGCGCAGAGCCTTGGTGGTTCGGAGTAATATGCTTGCCCGTAGGTTTGCTCGATGTACGTATGAAGTTAAGGTAACGCTTTTTAAAGCTTATAGCCAATCTTTTTACACGAGCGGCCTATGGGCTAGGTATACAAAACGCAACTACAATGCTCTGCGTATTCAGTACAATAATGCTTTTAGAATGCTGATGGGACTGCCTAAGTGGTGTAGTGCATCAGGCATGTTTACGGAAGCTCGCACGTACGGTTTCCATGCCATCATGAGAAACCGTATCGGGTCGATCTGGAATCATATACGACGTAGTCCCAACAGCATTCTAAACGCGGTCGCTGGGAGATACAATTGCCCTATACAGAGATTCTGGACAGAGCAGGTTAGAGCAGGCAGAGATATTGAAACAAAACGATAAATCTGGCTCATTTTTACATAAATTACAGTTCACACATAGTTTTGTGGTTTTACTAATTATTGTTGGAGCGAAGCTCCCATGGATCGGCTCGAATGGACTTTGTAACAATGCGCAGATCTCAGCGAGTTCTCAACCGATTTTAGAAATTTTTGTTTTAAAATGCACAAATTAAAATTTCGCTAGGTCGTGACGAAGAGAAAATTTCGAAAAAAAAAAAAAAAAAAACTCCGCTCCAATCTATGGTGCAAGCTTAGCCGGTGGCTGACTCTGCATCGACCTAGTAAATAACAGAAAAACTACAAAAATAAAAATGTGGTAGGAGTACAGAAATAGAACGTAACTTAGCTATTTTTTGCATAGAATACTAATATTATATATGTATATAACCAGGGAGTGGCAACACTAACTAAACTCCCCAAACAAACATGAAACATGTAATCTATTTTGGATGTGGGAACACACCACATTTTTTTTATATTAACCCATTGAATTTTTATATTAAAGTGTAAAGCCTCTCAAATAAACGATGCAAAGATCGACACACAAAGCATAAGAAAAATTCGAAAGGTTGCTTGGGCGTTAGGGTGGCGGAAAGGTTAATGCACTGGACCGGTTAGATTAGATTAGATATATTTATTGATAAAATAGTCATTTTACAAGTCAATTAATTCAGTGCGTGCGAAGGGCTCCCAACCTACATCTCTCGAGGGTCCAAGCCAACCTGCTCGCGGTGCACGCTGCTGACCAACGGACGAGGCTCTGGCGACCCGCCAACCCGCATCGGACCAGCGTGGCGGGTTACGGTCCGAACCTTCAATGGAAATAAAAACTTTACCACGGCCCCAAGTCCCCGGCGGCTCCAGTTGCAAAACTGGCGGAGACGGGCGTCAGCCGAGCACTGGAGCCAGGGGTGCTAAGAATCCCCGGGTGGGGTTCCCCCGTCAAACGATCTCGGCTTACGATAAAACGGACAACCGACGCAGGTTATCGCTGGTAACCTACAACACGCGCACGTTGAGAACGGACGAGAAGGTTGTCGAGCTGGAAAAGGAAGTCAGTAGGATGCGTTGGGATGTCATAGGGCTATCAGAAGTCCGAAGAGAGGGGGAGGACACGATAGCCCTGAAATCCGGCAACCTGCTGTACTACCGGGAGGGCGACCAGCAGTCCCAGGGCGGTGTCGGGTTTCTCGTCCACAAGTCTCTCATTAACAACATAGTGGCAATTTCGAGTGTGTCGAGCAGGGTTGCCTATCTGATACTCAGAATATCTAAAAGATATTTGTTGAAGGTCATACAGATATACGCACCGACTTCGACACACCCGGATGAGGAGGTGGACACCATGTATGAGGACATCAGTAGGGCCATACATGCTTCCAAATCGCACTTTAATGTTGTTATGGGAGACTTCAACGCAAAGCTGGGCAAGAGAGGCGACAATGAGCTGAGAGTTGGGCAATTTGGATGTGGGCAACGGAACCGAAGGGGCCAGAGGTTGGCCGAATTTCTAGAGAAGGAGGGACTCTTTATGATGAACTCTTTCTTCAAGAAGCCGCCTCATAGAAAATGGACCTGGATGAGTCCCGACGGTTCCACGAGAAATGAGATAGACTTCATTTTGGCCACAAAGAGACAAATATTCAATGATGTCTCAGTGATCAACAGGGTTAAAACCGGTAGTGATCACCAAATGGTGAGAGGCACATTGAATATTCATGTCCGCCTAGAAAGGTCTCGCCTAATGAAGTCTACGCTCCGACCAACGACAGCTCACATACAAAATCCCGAAGACTTTCAGCTGGAACTAACAAATCGCTTTGCTTGCCTGGATGATTGTGCTTGTGTGGACGATTTAAATAACAGGCTGGTAGAAACTGTCCACGAGGTGGGGAAAAAATTCTTCAGACCCCGTCGCAAAGATAGACCTCAAAAACTATCTGATCGTACTCTTAACCTTATGGCTGAACGACGCTCAATGACGCTGCAGACTTCTAAAGATGCTGACACATACAGGCAGCTCAATAGACAGATCCATCGGTCCATGCGACACGATATTCGTCTCTTTAATACCAACCATATTAAAGAAACGATAGAGCGAAACAAGGGCTCCAAAGTGTTTGCGAGGGATCTCTCTATTGGTCAAAGCCAGCTGACGAAGCTGGAGACAGAAGACGGCAGCGTAGTGTCGACGAAGCCAGAGGTGTTGAGAGAGATCGAGAGGTTCTATGGGCAGTTATATACCTCGGTTGCCAAACCTGTTGACAAATTGGCCAAAGATCCGAGAGCCAAGCTTACCCGACAATATACCGAAGATATCCCGGACATCAGCCTGTACGAGATTAGGATGGCCCTAAAACAGCTTAAGAACAACAAGGCGCCGGGCGATGACGGAATCACTTCAGAGCTTCTGAAAGCGGGTGGAACCCCGGTACTAAAGGTGCTTCAGAAGCTCTTCAATTCCGTTGTGCTCGAGGGCATCACGCCGGAAGCATGGAACGGAAGTTTGGTGGTGCTATTCTTCAAGAAAGGTGATAAAACACTGCTCAAGAATCATAGACCCATCTCGCTTCTGAGCCATGTCTACAAGCTGTTTTCTAGGGGCATCACGAATCGTCTCTCAAGTAGGTTTGATGAATTCCAGCCTCCCGAACAAGCCGGGTTCCGAAAAGGCTTCAGTACCATAGACCACATACACACGCTGCGGCAGGTTATACAGAAGACCGAGGAGTATAACCTGCCACTCTGCTTAGCGTTTGTGGACTATGAAAAGGCCTTTGATTCCGTCGAGACATGGGCAGTACTGCAGTCACTCCAGCGATGCCGGATTGACTATCGGTATGTCGAGGTGCTGAGAAGTGTGTACAACAACGCCACTATGTCGGTCCGAGTACAAGACCAGCGTACGGAGCCGATTCCTTTGCGAAGGGGTGTGAGACAAGGGGATGTTATATCTCCGAAGCTCTTCACCAGCGCAATGGAAGACGCCTTCAAGCTTTTGGAATGGCAAGGACTAGGCATCAATATTAACGGCGAGTACATCACGCACCTTCGGTTTGCCGACGACATCGTAGTCATGGCAGAGACGCTGGAGGATCTCGGTACGATGCTCGAAGGTCTCAACAGAGTATCCCAACAGGTGGGCCTTAAGATGAACATGGACAAAACGAAGATTATGTCGAATGTCCATGTAGCACCCACCCCAGTAATGGTTGGTAACTCGGTCCTCGAAGTTGTTGACGAATACGTCTATCTGGGACAAACAATTCAGTTAGGCAGGTCCAACTTCGAGAAAGAGATCAATCGGCGGATTCAACTCGGATGGGCAGCGTTCGGGAAACTGCGAAGTGTCTTCTCGTCCTACATACCTCAGTGCTTGAAGACGAAAGTCTTCAACTAGTGCGTATTACCGGTGATAACCTACGGAGCCGAGACGTGGTCTCTAACTATGGGCCTTTTAAGGAAGCTCAGAGTCACTCAGCGAGCTATGGAAAGAGCTATGCTCGGGATTTGTCTACGAGATCGAATCAGAAATGAGGAGATTCGTAGACGAACCAAGGTCATCGACATAGCAAACCGGGTAAGCAAGCTGAAGTGGCAATGGGCGGGGCACATAGCTCGAAGGACCGATGGCCGTTGGGGCAGAAAAGTTCTCGAGTGGAGACCACGTACCGGCAAGCGCAGTGTAGGACGACCACCCGCAAGGTGGTCGGACGACCTGGTTAGAGTTGCGGGGACTCGCTGGATGCGGGTCGCTGCTATCCGGCCCATGTGGAAATCTATTGAGGAGGCCTGTGTCCAGCAGTGGGCGTCCTATGGCTGAAATGATGATGATGATGATGAATTCAATTACAATTTTACAATTTTACAAGTCAATTCAATTATTACAATATTAAACATTTCACCCTTAGGTCTACATTTAATTTAATTTAACATCAAAATATCGCATAATTACATTATTATCGCAAAATAATTATAATAACATGGCAAAGGTCAACAATTTCCTTGTATAAACCCAGAATAATCAGAGGTACCGGGTTCGATTCCCGGTCTCTTCCACCAGGTTACGCATTTCAATTTTTTTGAGCTTTGATCTTTGTATCATGGTTTAAACTCCCCCTGCACTGTCCCCCGAGCCCGACGATAACCCAAATACTATTCCACACAAATCGCAGGAAAAGCTGTTGTAGTTGAACTGTAATTGTTTCCCTTACCCAGCGGTGGCTGTTGTTCAAACAGCACAGCAGTTTGTTTTTAAAAACCCCAGCCGTAAGCAAGGCCGTAACGAACTCGGCGGTATTGGTCATCAATATTTGACCGCAGTTACGTAGCATCAATGTTTGACTACGGTCAGCGCTCACTTTCCGCTGACTCGGTGACGTTGGACCGAGGCTGCGCGTTTTTCAGTTCACAAATAATAAATTAGAGGAGGTAAATGTATACACTGTGATTTTTTATATAGTAACCTCAAACTCTAACGGTAGCTAGTAATGGATCGTAATAAACAATACTTTCGTACGATTTCTTAAAGTATACGACGTTTTATAACAAAACGGGACTAAATCGCGTTTAAAATGTTTTTAATTTAATTATCTCGACGTTTTAAACTTGATGTTACATTAACCATCTCGAAGGGACAACACGGGGCTCAATGTTACTTTTCAATACGCAACGTGTTCATTTCGACACGTTCATTTGTGTAGGTGCACTAATCTTTTGTAATGCCTTGATCACACGTACCGAGTAAACGGGCGAGACAGTGCTCTGTCTCGTCCGTTTGTCTTGTGTGTGACAGGGACGAGAGCACTGTCTCGCCCACTGTCTCGGTACGTGTGATCAAGGCATTACGCTGTGGTGGAGTCTCCACCGCGCGGCACTTACGACATTTTAAAGAGAATTATGAAATTTGGCGATAACTCAAAAAAGGCTCGACCGATTTTGTTCAATATAGTTTTCGTTGAAACTTATAAGGCCTCATTTTCATGAATTTGCCATATTTCTTTATCCCGTGGTTGATATATGTCGCACGGTGCGTTGATTCCAGGAAAAATATCATTGATTGTGATCAGAAAACACGTAGCTTAAATTTTTGGATAGGAAGTAGTTATTTACGATACGTACAAGTGTGTAAGGTAAGTGATTTCAGACGAGTGTAATATTTAATCACGAGCGAGGTACGAGTACTCATATATTTTAGTAGCCCGTTTATTTTTACTCGACTCTAGTTATCATAATTATGCCTCAAAAACAATTACAGACACATAAACACTTCGTTGTTCTTCGCCTTAAACACTTTGGTCTTCACACTGAACATATACAACCGCTTGCCCATTACATCGTCTTTTATTATTAACATCCAAAGTATCAAATTCGGATAGGTACTTACCTAGTCTTCACAAAATTATCAACACTATCGCTTAATGAAGTTTTAGTGTATTCAATTCAAATCCAAAACAGATAAATGATGACTAGTCCTCGTAAACAACAATGGCCGACCATTTGTTAATTTGCCGAACGCGGGCGTTGCACGGTGTCAATAGGAATTTAAACGATGGATGCAGCGCGACCGGCGCAGTGCGGTATCGGTACCGCTACATACCTGTCGGGAGACAAATCGAGGTCTAGCTAAACAAACTACCATATATTTTTTTAATTATCGATAAGAGACTAAGGTAAGATTGTTTTAACGCAAATATATAACATCTCGGATTCAAACAAGAAACGCAAACGCGATTGGGACACTTTAATAATATTTTCACCTCACCAGCTCAAACATGGCGGCTTTGCTGCGAGATAACAGTGAACGAAATGCGATTTTGTTTCGAGCGTGAGTAGAAAGTAGCTTTTTAATTTTTAAAATTTTTGACTACGAATTGTCATTTCTCAGCCACAGGGTAATTATAAAATTTGAATCATTCGAATTTTTATGCACTCTGTCTCTTTCATATTATCTATGTGAAGAAGAGAGTGATAAAGACATATCGATTCGAAATTCGATTTTCGAATCCGACTTCGAATAAGAACACGTTCCGATCGACGCGTTGTACCAAAAAAATTAAAAAAAATACCCGAATCGATCAAAGGTCTAGAGACAAAGGGTACAAATGTATACAGAGCGAGTCTCCGCGGATACCGTGGTTTCAGAATGTTGACTTAAGCCGTAAACATGTAGTGACTGCTCATAGGCTGCGAACTGGTCATGTGCCACTCAATAAATTTCAGTCTCATGAGAATTATTGATTCACCTAATTGTGATATCTGTGGCACTATAGAAGACGCCCAGCACTTGTTGGTGGCGTCAGCCAACCTAAACCCATATGATATCGGAGCTTTTATGCAGTTGCTGGCAAATCCATCGTCAGACTATGCACTTATGGTGTATAGGTTGGCTCACATTGTGTAAACTGTTTTTTTTAAGTAGGTTAATAGTTTTTTTTTTAGTTTAGTTGTACTTTATATTTTGTTGACGATGTAAGTAGTCTCTATTTTATAGGACCGATATGTACGAGTACATACAGTAGTATAAAGGTCCTTAATAAAAATAAAAAATAAATAGATTATTGTTTAAATAAGTTAAGATTTTTCAACTTTATACTGTAAATACCTGTACCATAATTTATGACATCACCAATTGTTCATAGACAGTTTCGAAATAGTATTTTATGCAACCGTTGTATAAGAGGGGGCAAAAAACGCGAGTGGCATGGGTTACGATGTGAGCGTAGCGAACATCGTAAGAAAGATGCCATGAGCGTTTTTTGACCTACTTATACAACGTTGCATACAATACTTTTTCTACGACTCGACATTTCATAAATAAAATGCAAATAAACAAGAAAGAAAATAATTGACATGTTCCCGCTCGGATCCACAAAATTAAAAAAAAAAATAGTCTGATAAACTTTTTTTGATTGACGTCCATCTGTAAAAAAAAATGAACTTATACATAAAGGTATACGTTCACTATACTAAACATCAGTCAAAAAAAAATACCTTATACATAAAGGTATACGTTCACTACACTTAACATCCATGTACTGAAGATAAAACTATTTTTTTAAGTTGGCAGCAACGCCTTAGTACAATAAGTTTTTTTTTTAATTGCAAATTGTGTGAATGCTGCTGTTTATCTTGTAATCTGTGGTACTAAGTGATGCTTTTTTGGCGACATTATAACATCGTTTAGCAGTGTTTTTTTGGGCAGTAGAGTATAGACTTTTACAGACTTTCATAATTTATGTCTTTATATTAGAGTTAGTAATTATATAAATGACAGAAAAAAGTACTGGAGTAGAAAAAGTTCCTTAAAAAATATCGAGTTCAAATTGTTATTTACTTTTATATTTATTTTCTTTGGTGCTTTACGAGTAAAAATAATAATTAAACTATAAACAAAATTTCGTAATAATTACAAAAATTGGGCAAGTGCGAGTCCGACTCGCGCATGAAGGGTTCCGTACCATAAAACAAGTTTGTTGTATGGGAGCCCCCCTTAAATATTTATTTTATTTTATTTTTAGTATTTGTTGTTATAGCGGCAATAGAAATACATCATCTGTGAAAATTTCAACTGTCTAGCTATCACCGTTCTTGAGATACAGCCTGGTGACAGATGGACGGACGGACAGCGAAGTCTCAGTAATAGGGTCCCGTCTTTACCCTTTGGGTACGGAACCCTAAAAACACGTAATGTATCTGCTCAATCTTCCAATTTGATCAAATAATGACAACCATGGTGGTTGTGAGGGACTGGTACAGTGTTGGAACGTACTATTTCAATTTAATTATATTTTTATTCCATTTCAAGCAACAGGTATTCATTTTCTAATTAAATATATCATTGAAATCAGCATCAAAGACTATAAAACTTTGAATGGTTGGAAGAAAGAGTACAAAAAGTCGAATATGTTCTCGCTGTTGAGGTGAAAAGTTGTGTGCTACACGAGAGCAAAGTTTTTTGCGTCTCGGTCGGCTAGAAAAGCTTGCCACTAAAATGTCATTTTTGACAGAAACTTATTCTATTTCCTCTTATAATGTATCGTAATAAGGCTATCCTTCTCCATCAAAGCGTGTCAGGCCCTTGACTTAAGCACGTCGATTATGTAGCATAATTGATTGACAATTCGGGTTTTGTCGAGTATCCGAGTCTAAGATCCGAGAAATACAAAAACTTTATGCACTAATACTGTAAGTACTCGGCGATAAATATTGCACATCGGTCTTTAGCCCTTAATTTGACAAAAGATGGCGAAGGTCGCTGGTTCAAGCCTCGTTATGGTAAATAGAGCAAAATATTTTGGTTCGAAAATTAAAATGGAAAAAGATGATCAAAGAATTTGTTCACCTAGATACACGCCAAATTAAGGGTTAGAAAGAGACAATTCAACAATTGGCTGTTAACGACGATTTCCGAACACTGGCGACCATCCAGAATGAACGTAAATACTTTCACGTTTATAATATTATTAGGATTATTTATATATTTAACTTAACTTAAACTTTAATTTTAAAATAGTTAACTGTTACGTATCCTATCTTTGCATACTGAGTTATTTACTACTTTATTTATACTTAGTTACCAAGCGGAGGTACATAATCAAAGCTCGTAGGCACTATTTTCAGATGATGTGCGTATCGGAACGTGATACCTGAAGGGCTACTCCGGTGTTTGAAATTTTACTTTCGTATAGTGCTATTCCATTCACTCAAATATACCTTGACAGGAGATCGAGAGGGATGGCACTATTCGACAGTCGAATTTTGAACATCGGAGTAGCCCTTCTGCAATCACTGGTTTGACATGTCTTGCCAGATGGGTGTGTGACGTTTGTCAAATCAAATGTGATTGATTCAAATTTGTAAAATTTTATGTATTTGATTCTTGAAATTACGCGATTTATCGAATTTTGCGGATACATATTCCAATATCAGAATTTATTGTTTTTTTACGAAGAATAGTTTGGTATGCGTTTCGTGAAGGTCTATCGTAGGTAGATTAGTTAACGTCAAAACGATGACATATGTAGGGAGTTGTTGCAACTACAATGATTTGCTCTCCATACAAAGTTTAATCCCGTTTTTCGTCCCTAAAAGGGATAAAACTTGATATAAATAATAGCCTATGTCCTATTCTGATATACAAGGTACATAACTGGAAAGTTTCATCATAATTCGTTCAGTAGTTTTTGAGATTAAGTGGAACGTACATCCAGCCATCCATCCATCCATCCATACATCCATCCATCCAAACTTTCACGTTTATAATATTATTATTAGGATTCGTTCTAATTTCAAATTAGAGGTCAATAAAGGAATTTCATACAACATTATTGGCCGTGGCCAACAAAGAGATTGTCTTTTGTTTTAGTGGGGTTTATTTCTTTTTTAATAGTCAGCAGTTTTGTAAATATTCGCTCCGAAAATAAAAAAAATGTGTCCCCCCCCCCCTCTAACTTTTAACCACAGGTCAAAAAATTATGGAAAAATTCATGAAAATGAGGCGTTATAAGTACTTTCAACGAAAATTATATTGAATAAAATCGGTTGAGCCGTTTTTGAGTTATCGCAAAAATTCATAATTTCCTTTAAAATGACGTAAGTGCCGCGCGGTGTTCTTATACTTCGAACGTTACACATATTAGTTAAGTGCCATACTGTATTAAAATATTTCACTCAATCTGGCGCGTATAATCGATAACTTCCAAAACGTAATAAGTAATTACTGTTACTTTGGCGTTTACGATCTTTTTATAGAGCTTGAAATCTTTCTCCTAATTTTCGTCTATTGTGAAGGATGGGCAACTACGGAACCCTACACTGAGCGTGGCCTGACATGCTCATGGCCGGTTTTTTTTAATAAATAGAGTCATCTTAACATTTGGTGGCAAAAACATTAACCCGAACAGTTTAAAAAAATAAATTTTGAAAAAGTAAAAAGTTGGCGGGAATAGTAAAAATATACATATGAATATATAAGTTGAACATATGTATTATTTCCTTGGATTTATTTGAGAAAAGCACTAAACAAGCCTCGGCGCGAACAGGGATTGTCGGCCTCGTATCTCTAGATGGCCTCGTTATCACTCGGCCATCTATTACTACTCGGCCAACAATTCCCTATTTCGCGGCCTCTGCAGTAATGTACTATTGAAAGTTTACCCCCGAAATTATCACACTTGTCAAGATTGATGAACATTCAAAGAAACTCCTAAATTTTGATAAGCACATGTCATTTAGACGTTTTGCACAGAATACTCTTGCAGAATGTGCACTATTAGGATTTCATTTCCTTGAAGTTTATTTTGTTATAATTAGCTAAATACATTACAGATAGCTTGCTGAATATGTTTTGCTTTCTGGACTAACTTTATCATAACCACAATTTAAATGGAATCGCTAAGGGAAACACAAACGTACATACGTTGTTTCCACGCGTGTGGTGATTAAAGTTCGTACTAACGGGGCTGCTGTAGCTCACCATCGTGCACATGAGTCAGTCTCGCGCACGAGCACATTTCCCCTCCTCTCTCCTATGTTTCTTCATCTGTACATAAGATCTTGTATCCATCTTTTTAATACGCTATTTTTACAGTCAGTGGTGTTCAAAAATAGGTCAAAATCTCGTTTCATCATATACAAGACCGGGATTAGAATTCCGTGCTCCAAGTGCAGCCTTTGATCCTCCCTCCGGTGGCCGCAATAGTACATTACTGCAGACGCCGGGAAATAAGGGCTTGCCGGCTGAGTAGGTATAGACGGCCGACCGTAAGGGAGGCCGTCTAGTGATACGAAGCCGGCAAGCCCTTTTCACGGCTAAGGCATGCTTTTCTCAAACATATGCAATGGAATAAAAAAATACACCACTCAAAAAAACATAATTCAGCTGCTCAGCCAGTTCATGAACACAGACGCCATGTTTAAAAAAAGTATTTTTAATTTTCCCTTCAATCCCTCTATATTTTTATAGATAAGTCCTTAAATAAGTCCACGTGTGTAGTGTGCGAATATTAGGGCCATTATACACAACCTGATAACAAGAATCTTAGTTTCTATAATAAGTAAAATAAAGGCAGAGTATTTTTAATATTGTCTATGGTCTCTGGTGACTTACGTATAGACGGTATTTTCAGTTCGTGTGTACTAGGCATTAACACGGATATTGTTGGTCCGATGGCTGAATGGGTAGCTACTAGAAAAAAAATATATATCAGCTGTTCATACACACAGACGCCATGTTTACATTAAAATTAAAAACAAATTACTTCCCGGCTTAGGCCTTCAATTTTGTATGAAATTCCTTTATAGTTCTCTCGAATTGTTCCGCCCGAAACTTGACACTTCGAAGCCTGTTCTAACGCACGTTACGACGATATTTCATTGCATGTTTGAGAAAAGGATATTACCCCTAAGTGCCCTCCAGGAACGTATTGGCCTCATCAATTATTCCTTCTCGACGTATCTCACAATACGAGTGCGACCCCGTCTTTGTCTTTGCCGTAAATATTTGAAGGGTGCACGAGTATGTGCTTATGATGTTTGCAGATATGCTGCCGACTGATAGGGTTGATACACAAATTGGTACAGGAATGTTTCCGTATAAACCATTTATTTGGGTTCTACAAGAAATATACTAAAGTTGGGAAATCCCAAAAGAAAAGGATGTTGTCGCACTCCTTGTGATAGAAATATAATGTTTAACTCTTTAATCGGGTACGTATTACAATGCCGAAGTTCAAAATACCGAATTTCATAAGACCTATGGATGGAAGGCCGAAAATTAAAATGTCGAATGTTTATTTGACTGAAAGTTTAAAATCCCGAAAGAACGTTTGACCGAAAGGATGAAATCCCGAAGACTGTAATCCCGAAGCTGTAATCCCGACGGGTAGAATTCCTACATTTCAAATGCCGAACGATTAAAATAGTAGGTACAACAAAAGGAGCGTTTTTTAGGGATATAAAAAAAAACTAACCTAACCTAACCTAACCCGGCCGAGTCGGATCTGCTCTGAAAGGTGATTGATTCACCTCAACCTATTCTCAAACTTTAAATGATTCACCTTTCAGAGCAGATCCGACTCGGCTGGGTTAGCTTATGTTAGTTTTTTTTTTATATCCCTAAAAGACGCTCCTTTTGTTGTAATTATGATCATATTCTTAAAAGAAAAAAAAAATTTCATTGGCATTTTAAAAGCTTTTATTTAACTTGCATTGTATGTATGTATGTATGTATGTATCTAAGTATGTTTGTTCGGGTGAAATCTTGCAACTCAATTTTGAAGTAGATATCGTCAACCGATTGAGCTGAAATTTTGCATACTTACTTAAATTTGATGACAATACAATAATATGTTACCATGAGGCTGATCTGATGATGGAGCCGGAAGGTGGCCATAGGAACTGTGTAATAGAAAGCAATCCTACCGAACTTGGGCTCTTTAGGATCGTCTCAGTGAGCATTTGATGGATATCCAAAGAAAAGTACAGTCGGCTATAAAAGCTTGCCACTAAAATGACATTTTTGACAGAAATTTATTACTGACAATGGTTGACTTTCGGGATCATACAATTTCGAGATTCAAAACTTTCGGGATTATAAAATTTCGAGATTTTAAACTTTCGGTATTATAAAATTTTGAGATTTTGAACTTTCGATCTTTTCAAAATAGGTCTTTTGAGCATCGGTAAGTATATCGAATATCGGCTTTTTGTACTTTCGGTATTTTGATTTTCGGTATTTTGACCATCGGTATTTCAACTGTAGGTATTATGAACTTTCGGGATTGTAATACGTTCCCCTATAATCTGTGATAAATTTACTTTAATATATTATTCTCCTGAAAATTCATATCCTCATGAAAATATGCCTTTTTCTGGTTTTTAACCCCGATGAAAAAAGAGCTAGAGTATCTGTGTATTTATGTGTCTGTCTGTGGCGTCGTAGCGCCCATACGGGTAAACCGATTTGGGTGTGCTTTTTTTTGTCGAAAGCCTGGTTTGTCGAGATGGTTCTTAGCTTTATTTGATGAAAACTAAAAACCAAAAATAACCCGTTCAAGTACAGATTACATTTGACTCACCCTTCGAAGTCGATCCCAAACCACTCAGTTCTTATATTTATAGTTATATTATAGTTTACGCGAGGTTTGGCACAGACTTCGAAGGGTGAGTCAAATGTAATCTGTACTTGAACGGGCTATTTTTGGTTTTTTAGTTTTACTGAAGTCGGTTCTATTTTTTGTTAAAATTTTCTTTTTTTTTTGCTTTTTAGTGATTCAAATAAAAGTTGCCATCTGTGGTGTTCATCATCAGTTTCCTTACACCAAATCCTATTTACTGAATGTAAATTCTTGACTTTATCAATAAATTACCTAAAGCGCCGTACATGTCCCTATAACATTTGAAGAGTTCCCTCGATTTCTCCAAGATGCCATCATCAGATCCCGACTTAGTGCCAACGGGACCAACTCGGAGTTATACCCTTTCGATTAAAAATAATAATTGAAAATCGGTTCACGGTTCTCGGAGATATCGAGTAATATACATACAAAAAAAAATTAGTTCGAATTGAGAACCTCCTCCTTTTTTGAAGTCGGTTAAAAATAGAAGCTCTCGTCTCCAAGATATTCAATATTGAAGCTAGGAATTCCAAATTTTGTTTTAATTTTCAGTTTTAGTAGCATTTTTATTTTTGCATACTTACTTAACTTTGATGACAATACAATAATATGGTACTATGGGACTGGTCTGATGATGGAGCCGGAAGGTTACCCTTGAAACTGTAATAAAGGAATCCTACCGAGTTTGGGCTCTTTAGAATCGTCTGAGTGATCAATCGATGGACGTTCAAAGAAAAGTACAGTCGGTTATAAAAGCTTGTCACAGAAATTAAATGTTTGGACAGAAACTTATTACTGCATTTACTTAAATGAGTCCGTAACGTTTGATACAATTTTAGCTAATGAATCATGTCGAACGTTTGATAAAATAGTTTACTACTCTAATTATCAATTGATCTACGTTCTTTTTCTGCTTTGAATTACGCTAGGTAACAACTAACGAACGTAGCCTGACAAACTAGTGGCGGTTTAAAGAGTTTATACCTCTGACACTGCATTCAAAAAAAAATCACGGCTTACATGATCTAAGGGATGGGCCGCCCTGTTGTGCGTAAGAACTCAGCGCGAGACTCTGAGCAATACAAATACCATTCTGGAGATGATTGCCCAACAGCCCATTTGGTAAATAAGGCAACAATTCTGCCACGCTACGGTAAAAGGGCGTTTCTTACTATGACATCCGTATAATGATACGACATTTTACCGTAACACGGCAGAATTTCAACATTATAATAATGTAAGTGGCGTGTCGTGCGCATCGCGGCAGACGGCGCGGGCGCGGCACAAGCACAACTGCTCTCCACCATGATTCCCCAGACCCTAGTATATTCATTAAATCCATGCTAATTGGCTCTCCAGAAATTTTCAAATATGATGAATTTCACCACGCTGCAGCTGAATTTAAAAACTATGTCAAGATTTGACTTTCAAAAGCGATCCCGGTTTTGCGGCGTTTTACATTTTATAAATCCCTGGTATGAAAGCCACACGGTTTGTCACAGTTTACATCTTTGAAGGAGTATGACAAATCGTGAAGGAGTATAATGAACGTTCACAAGGACGCGTCAAGAAATCGACGACTGTGTTTTGACTAGCGATGGGCCGTTCCCGAGAAGTTTCGGAAACAAGAGAATTTCGCGAGAAGCTTCTCGGGAAAGTTCTCTTGAACGGAAATTTCCGAGAAAGTACTTGAAATGTGCTAAAATCTGGATTTTTTATGTTTTCTATTTCCTTATATGAGTAATTAATGTGTATTCACAGGACATTAGAACCCAAATGATTGTTGTAAGAGTGAAATTCTCTTCGCTCTCGGGAAATTTCCGAGAAAGTTCTCGGGAATTTTTAACACAGATGTGGGCAATTCGAAGTCAAACAATTAAAAAAAGTTAAAAATGTTAATATTATTTAATTGAAATATCTTACAGATTATATCATGAATCATGATACATGCAATGAAATCTCTATCAAATTTACGATATCCGACTGTTTTATAATAGTTGCTTGGCAAGCCTTGATTTATATTAGAAGTTTAAAAATCGACACAAAGACAAGAACAACAAATCAACTTTCCATTACTCATAATCATAACTGTCAACATCGTTAACATCGACACGGGCTGCTTCGTTATTTAGATCCGCAACAGATCTAAAATCAAAATCTTCCGATTCTGACGATAAATCCCACAAAGGTTCATCGTCTATACTGACACTGTTGAAAGCACTGTCGTTGTTAACGTAAGAACTGGCATTTTCATCATGCGGCGTTGATGATTTGTTCATCAACTTCCAGTTATGGGATATGAAACATAGTTTCGCTGCTCGTTCAGTTTTTAGCTTGTTTCTTTTCTTGGTGTGTATGTTCCCAGATGTTGAAAAGGATCTTTCGACTGATGCTGAAGTTGAGGGCATTGACAAAATTTTTCGAGCCGTTTTTGCCAATTCTGTTTTCGGGAATAGAGTTTCCCACCACGAGATGGGATTTACATCTCCTGCTATTTGCCAAACAAACGTTCTCTCCCAAATGCCTTTGCGACATTTATAGTCGGATAATTCTTTAATAAGTATAGCATCACATTGTGCTATACTAATTATAGTTGAGCATCCATCCAGGTTCTCATCATGGCTTAAAGGGCTACCATGATTTCTTGGATCCATAATAACAGCTGCAAGGTGAACTGGTTTCACACAATTTTGTCTTCTGGTTTGAAATTTGAGTTTCAAATTGGTCAGGCTAAGGTGATCGATAACATTTGCGGTACATTCGCTGGGCAATACGTTTTCTTTTTCTTTGAGAGCTCGATGCACGAGATGTATTGTGCAGCTGTCTCCCTCTAAGATTGTTATCCACTTAACAATCGGTTTAAGGAACGTTATTTGTCTTTCAATGTTTTCCCACGTATTTTCGTCTAACATTTTTGTCCTGTGTTTTTGTAAGTCTCTGTTTTCTTCGTTGACAACCAGTGTTTGCAGTATAATTTTTGATTTCAAAAAGTTTTCTAAGCAGTGAAGATAGCTGCCCCATCTTGTCTTAACGGGAAACAACAATGACACGTTCAAAGATTTTTCTCCTGCAATTTTTTTAAACTCTGCACTAAAGATGTTCGAGTGCAAAATTAATTTCACCATCGCTACAACTGATGAGAAGGTTTCTTGGATAGTCTCAATTTTTAACACATCACCGATCAACAGATTTAGAGTATGAGCCAGGCATCCTACCCATGTGGTGTTTTCATATTGTCTAGTTAGCAGTTTGCCACATTTCTTCATATTAGCAGCATTGTCCGTGATGATACCGAGAAACTTCTCAGCTCCAATTTCCTCCATGGTTTGGCCTAACTTTTCGGATAAGTATTCTGCCGTGTGTCTATTATTTTGGGTATCGATTGATGAATGGAAATATGGCTTAGGGGTGTAGATAATGATGTTGACGATTGAGTCCTTTCTTATATTTGTCCAGCCATCTGCTGCTAAATGTAAAACACTAGCCTCTTCAATTTTTTCAGTAACCTTTCGTTTAACGTCTTCATATTCTTCATCTAGAAGTATCGTTGCCGAACATCGATGCGTCTGGACGCTTTACACTGCTGCTTCAAGGTACATTGCTTGTTGCATTTCATAGCGGCAATCAAATAAATTAAGAGGGCATATTTAATTGAAAATGGCACCAAAACCGGCATGTGCACATTGTAAGAAGACCATTTTAGATAAACATTTTTTGACGTGCTCGCTGTGTAAACGTTCGTATGACCTTATTTGTACACACTCCGAAAAACTTTACGATTTGATGGATAAAGAACGCAGAGCGTCATGGTCTTGTATGAAATGTCGTAAGCACAAAGACCTACCAAATAAAGCGAGTACACCTATCATTACGAAAAAACAGGTCACCAAACCTTCTTCGTCAAAACAAGAAGTAAACCTGATTGATACATCTCCTGCCCTTCTGCCTCAGAGCTCGTCGGAGCCCCAACAGCTCAACTGCTCTGTAGACAACGTTACGGTAAGAAAATATAATTTACCTGTGCACAATTCATTTGATTCTCTGACAGACGAAGAATTCGATAGCTCTATACTCCGAAATGACACGCTCAACAGAAGTTGTCCAGATTTGACCATAAATTATAAAGATGAAGTTAAAGACTTAAAGGTAAAAATATCACAACTGCAAGAGAAACTTCAATTTGCTGATAACTATAGTACTAAACTTTTAGTCGAAAACGATAAATTAAACCAACAACTATCTGAATGCAACCGGCAAATCAAACAGCTGAAGGAAATATGTAAATCTACGTCCAAAGTCACAAAACTAGGAAAAATCACAAGTGAGAACAAACAGCAGTCTTCGCAAACGAGTTTCGACAATGAAGATATGGATCGTGGAGTAGAAGAGTCTGTCCAAGCCCCACAAACTTCTCCGACTATAATACCCACTCCCACATTTAGCGCTGAACACGGGCAAGAAATAATTCAAAACTGCGAAGACCCGTCAGGCAAAATATATATCCTCGGTGGTAGACAAAGCAGAGGACTCGCGAGCACACTATTGAAGTCAAGGCAGAGTACGCCATATGAGAAATATGAGGTAACATCCACTATCAAACCTTACGCACGTTGTGAAGAAATACTGATCCCACCAAAACATTTCATGTAAAATTGACGGCCAAGACTCACATTCTCATAACGCTTTAGCTGTAAAAAAGTTATCAGATCCCAGGAAAAGCCAAGCCCCTAAGCCCCGACTTTACTAACCCCACCACCTTGGTTTAAAAAGTATGGCATCAACTGGCTTCAAGCCCCTAAACCCGGAGTTTACTAAACCTACACCTTTGTTTCAAAAGAATGGCTTGGCCGTTTCATAGAGTACCGTAAATAAGTCCAACGGACCGTCTGGCCCATATGGTATCAAGAAATTAAGTTTATGTCTTTGATAATATATACTTATAAACTTAATTCCTTACCATAGGGGCCGGACAGTCCGCTAGACTTATTAACGGTACTCTATGAATCGGCCAAGCCATACTTTTGAAACAAAGGTGTAGGTTTAGTAAACTCCGGGTTTAGGGGCTTGAAGCCAGTTGATGCCATACTTTTTAAACCAAGGTGGTGGGGTTAGTAAAGTCGGGGCTTAGGGGCTTGGCTTTTCCTGGGATCTGATAACTTTTTTACAGCTAAAGCGTTATGAGAATGTGAGTCTTGGCCGTCAATTTTACATGAAATGTTTTGGTGGGATCTCATTTCTTTTTGAAAGGTGCCCTAGTTTTTTATTTTTTTTGGGCTGTAGGGTTTCTTGGGCGTCAATTGAAGTAGACAATTGTGTATTTAAGAAATACTTAAGTTTAGCCCCATATAATATATACACTTTTATCCCCTATTATGGGAAACCCATACAAACTTCCATCCCCTTATTTAAAGGGTGGGGGGGTGATTTTTTAAAAGTCCTACAATATGTATTTGATTTATAACAATGAGTCCCTATAGGTTTAAATTTTCAGACCTCTAGTATCAAAATTTGCGGAAATTTCATACAAACTTCCATCCCCTAGTTTAAGGGGTTGGGGGGTAAAAGTTCCAAGTTTTAGAATTATTTTGTTGTTTGTGTACTAATACTAGCTTACATACCAAATTTCAGCTTTCTAGGTCATCGGGAAGTACCCCAGAGGTTTTGATACGTCAGTGAGTGAGTGGCAAAATCGGCGTATTTTAGGTACCTATAAAACCTAAAGTATACAAGCTAGATCAATTAAATTTAGTACATTTTATACGTTTGCTAACTGCATCTTAACCTGAGAATTTGGGCGCTCTAGTGTTAACTGGGACGAAACTATGAGGGTTTGAATATGAGACGAAACGGTTCGAGAAAAGGTAGGTAGTGCCCCCTTCTTTTTTGTTCGTCTTGGCGGGGGCACTACCGTGCCCCCAGAAATCACCAGAAACTTTAAATACTAACTGTAATGATATTATTATTATCAATATAGGTGAATGTGATTGTAATCCGTTAGCTTTACTTGCAGAGCTCAGCGCGTTCATAAAAATGCGCCCTAAAGCCTTTATTATTGTTACTGGTGTGAAGAAGAGTATACACTTAAATGAATACAAACTGAATAGCACGGTCAAATTGCTATGTAAAGATTTTAGCAACTGTACGTTCCTGGACGTCTCAGACCTAATTTATAATATAAACTTTAAGTACAACTTATGTTCAAAGGTTAATTTTCTCATCGACTTACGGCACTATACGAATGAATATTTGAGTTACAACAATCTGAAACTAACTAGAAACTATAACCCGAATACTCATGCTCATTCATCACGTGTAGAGGAGGCACGGTATCATAAAAGCACTACTCCTTACAATTTTAAATACTCATCACAAAATGTTAGCGTCAGGATAACACAAAAATGCATTACAGACTACTTCCCGAAAAGTTGTGAACGGGTTAAGACGGCACAACCAAGTCAAGAAAATAGCTGCTTTTTTCGTCTCTCAAAGTAATTTATTTTCAATCCTTCACCAAAATATAGCAGGTTTTACAAGCAAAAGAGAATTACTGGAAGTAACGCTAGACGAATTGGTTGAAAATAATAAAAAATTTGAAGTACTATGCTTTACTGAAACATTTATTAGACAAGGTAACGAAGGTAACTTGAGCGTACCTGGCTACCGGCTGGCAGCGTCCTACTCTAGGTCGCACCAAAGGCGAGGTGGCGCTTGCATATTTGTTGCGAGCCACATACAATCGCGAGAGCTAGCGCTTATAAATGATTCTGCCGAAAACTACGTATTTGAAGGCTGTGGTATAGAGATACCGTCAATAAAATGTATAGTGATCTGTATTTACAAAACTCCAACTGCTTTCTCACCATCTTTTCTACATAAATTGGAAATGCTCATGGGTAAGTTAAAACATAAATTAAGGTATAAAATTCTAATTGCTGGGGACTTTAACATAGACCTACTTAAAACCACAGAGAATTCAACTGAGTTTAAAAGAATTGCTCAAAACAATAATTTTGAATTGCATATACTTCGCCCCACTCGCAGAGATTCATGCCTGGATCAAATATTGTCAAATATTGCCGAAGCTCAAGGTGATATTCTTGACTTAGGCTTATCGGATCATGAAACTGCTCAGACTCTAACGTTCAGTGTCCATAATATGTCGTTTCTATAACAAAATACCTACCGAGGTAGTGAGTTTACCTTCCAGCAAATTCAAGTCTCACATAAAACGTCACCTAATAAACAAGGCGTATTATACTGTAAATGACTTTTTAGATGATAGGGATGTCTTTAAGCCAGTGGTTTAGTCATGTGAATGTAAAGTAAGCATATTTTAATCGGTAATATTAGTTTATTTGTAATGTAACATGAGAGCACATTATGTTGTTTCTCACCGGGCATTTGCTTTAGTGATGAATGCCCGGCAGTGTGAGCATGTCATGCTCGCTTAAAGGTCTTTGCTTACGGTGGCGTCGTTGATCGGGTCGCAACCTTCCCTATAATATGGTTGAGGGAGGCGATGGCTGAGATATGCGTCATGCTCGTGAACGGGTGCCGTTTGTGGGGTCCGGTCTGTTCACACTAGCAAGGGCCAAATTAGTTGTGTAGTAACTGCTTACCAGCGTTTAGTGAATTGACGTGAGAGACTTCATCCTGTACTCGATTGAAGTTATTATTTTTTTTATTTTTTTTTTATTTAGAGACTGTATACATCTCTAATAAACTTAGTGTACTGAACTGAATAATGACGCTCAGAGACCTTATACATCTCTGAGGAATGAAATTTAACTATAAGCATATTATTATTATCATTATTTATTTTTTCTTTTTTGTATATTGTGACGCCTAGAGACCTTATACATCTCTAAGAAATTTAGGTTTAATAATTATTGTCTATTGTAAATTATTCACATTGACGCCGAGAGACCTTATACATCTCTGTGGAATTAAATTAATTAAGTAATTATATTTTATTGCATGTTGTGACACCTAGAGACTTTATACATCTCTGGGTATATTTAATATTTTAAATTGATCGTTAAAATTTTATTCTAATATTCCTACCTAACATTGATTTGGAGTATCTATAATCTCCTATACGTGTACGCATGTAATAATTAGTTATAGTTATAACACTAATGTAATGTAATTAATTGTTCTAAGTATTGTTTACGAAAAAATGACTTACTGTTGAGTTTCTTTCGGCTTTCTTCTCAACAGCGGTCTCCTCTTGCGAAATGCCGGTAGATTCACAATCTGACTTGTAAAAGTGCCCTTGTGGCCTACTTACTGAATAAATTTCATTTCATTTCATTTCATTTCATTTCATGCAAAAACCGCGCTTGAATTAGTATCGCTATAAAAGAGACTATAGTTTAGAGAACATTTCAAAATTCAACGATTGTCTTAGTAGCCTGTAATGGTCAGATGTGTACGTTGAAGACGACGCATCAATGGCATTCAATAGTTTTAATGATACGTTTATGCTATTTTATAAGTTATGCTTTCCAGTTAAAAAAATAAAGTTTGTATTAAAGCCTAAAAATAGAGCGTGGTTTACAAAAGGAATTAAAAATTCTGTAAAAACAAAAAGAAGATTGCGTTTTAGCTATTACAGAACACCCAAGAACCACGCTAACTCTTTACAAAGTAAAATTAAATTTAATAATTACTCTAAGCTTCTCAAACGTTGCATAAACCAAGCTCAAAAACTTTCTAATATTAACCGTATACATCGATCCAAGAATATATGTAAGGCAACATGGGATGTGATTAAAGATATAACCAATAGTAACGTAGATGGCACAAACATAGAGAAGTTAGTCGTTGAAGGTGGCTCAATATGTAATCCCACTGACATAGCAAATAATTTTAATGATTTTTATATAAATTTGACTAATTTAAGTTATAATCCTGACCCGAAGCCTGACATCTCACTGATCGATTGTAATTGCGGTAATTGTAGTATGTTTTTATCACCGACAGATGAAAATGAATTACGCAAACTTATTGATACTTTAAACCCTACTAACTCAGCGGGCTATGACGAAATCCAAACTAAAATTTTAAAAGCATGTAAAGAAGGTATTGCTGCAGTTATGAGCTACCTAGTAAATTTGTCATTTACTAGTGGAGTCTTTCCGGAGCCTTTAAAAATCTCTCTTATTAAGCCGCTTTACAAGAAAGGCAGCAAAGAATGCGTAGAAAACTACCGACCAATTTCGCTTGTACCTGTTATCTCTAAATTATTTGAGAAGGCGTTTCATCAACGTCTATTGTCATTTTTAAATAAGTTTAATGTACTAAAATCTGAACAGTTTGGGTTTCAAAAAGGCAAGTCAACGTCACTAGCTGCTTTTTCGTTGACAAATAAGATTTTAGGTTATATGAACGACTGTCTTCTTTGACATGAGTCGAGCATTCGATTTTGTGTGCCACAAGACACTGCTGGCTAAATGCGAACTCTACGGTATCAGAGGTGTAGTTAATGAATGGCTCCGAGATTATTTGCACTCTAGGACTCAATTTGTAGAAATATCTCAAATCGACTCGGCCAATACCATTGAAGCTTTTAGATCTTCCACGAGAATAAATAAGGTCGGCGTACCGCAGGGAAGTATCTTGGGCCCTCTGCTGTTTTTACTGTATATTAACGATTTACCGAATGCGATACCTTTTGATTGTATACTCTTTGCGGATGACTTATCGGTCGTCATACCATGTAAAGATATCAAAACGTATAATACTGACATAAGTAAGACAATCGCTGATGTAATAAACTGGCTGCATAGGAACAATCTTAAAGTAAATATAGATAAAACCACATTTATTCAGTTTGTAAATAGAAATGCTAAAAAGCAACAACTGTCTGTAACGTTTGCAGATCAGGTAATAACGGAATCAAGTCAGACAGTATTTCTAGGTATTTGCTTAGATGACAAATTTTCCTGGAGCGAGCATATTAATAAATTGTGTAATAAAATTAACTCGTTTGCTTATGCTCTATGGAAACTAGCTAAAATAAGTAACAAGCAAACAGCAGTACAGGCTTATCATGGTTATGTTTGCTCGCTGCTCAGATATGGCGTTCTCCTCTGGGGGAATTCAAGCCATGCAAAACGCGCACTTATAGCACAAAAACAGTGCATCAGGGCTATTTGTAACGTAGACGTTTTCACATCTTGTAGACCACTATTTAGAGACCTCAATTTGTTGACAGTACCATGTATCTATATCTATGAAGTTTGTTTATTTGTCAAGGCTCACCCAGAACTCTTCAAAACTTGTAAAGATACATGCCACTTTCATACAAGGTACCCAAATCGGCTCGTTGGTCCTGCCCGTAAGACACAATTGTACAACAAGAACGCATACTGTAAGTCCATTGACATTTTTAATCGTTTGAATGATGACATAAAAGATTTGCCTATTAGTTTGTTTAAGCGTAAACTTAGAAACTGGCTGGTACAAGAATGTTTTTACTCTATTGAAGAATATTTTGACTACTTTAAACGTTTAATTTGACATTTTATCATGTAATTAGTTTTAAGTAATTATTTGATTTTTAATTTATTTTTTTCTCTTAAAATTTTTTGACATATTTTTATTAATAATGTACTTAATTGTAATTTTGATACATTTTATTAAATTTTCTTTTCCGTGGTGTGTATAATGTGAATTAGTTAGGTATTCAATTTTAAATTAATATAAGTGTAAGTAATTGTGACATTCTAGTAAACACGATTCTCATTTGTCAATGATAATTTTGCATGCCAGTTTCTGGTGGAATGTGTGTGTCTAAAATAACATTTGTATACCAGCTTTTGTACCACATTTTTAAGCAAAATAAAGATATATTATTTGTATTTGTATTTGTATAAAGTATGTTTGTTCGGGTGAAATCTTGCAACTCAATTTTGAAGCAGATATCGTCAACCGATTGAGCTGAAATTTTGCATACTTACTTAACTTTGATGACAGTATAATAATATGGTACCATGGGGCTGATCTGATGATGGAACCGGAAGGTGGCCATAGGAACTCTATAATAGAAAAAGCAATCCTACCGAGCTTGGGCTCTTTAGAATCGTCTCAGTGAGCATTTGATGGATATCCAAAGAAAAGTACAGTCGTCTATAAAAGCTTGCCACTAAAATGTCATTTTTGACAGAAACTTATTAGAGATAAACAAGCAGCTCCATCGAGACTTTGGCTAGTTTTTTAAAGAATGTTTTTGGTGGGATTAAACATCTTTTTGTAGAAACGTGGGCATATTTATTTATTTTATTAGATAATCAGGTGCTTCATGACACCATTGCACCAATCTGTCGCCAGAACCGCTACAAGTCAATTTTGTTGACAAGTAATGTTATATGGAAAAAATTAGAAGATGTGTCCCACTTACGCTGGATTTTTGCAATGACGTAGAAGGGGGCATTACCATATCTCTAATACAGCTGAAACCAGATGAGGGTTCTTCATCAGATACTTCAGACCTTCGATTTTTGACATCAAATGAGGCGGCCCACCAAGTTGAATATTTTTTGAAGTGAAAACTTCTTTAGCGGCGCTTGGCAATTTTTAGATGGGTAAAAAATGTTAAACTCGCGACAGATCCGCGCGTCACCGCGGTCAGTCGGTAACCTAGCAACCGTGTCTGTTTCAAAGATAGGGGGCCTTCGAACAACAAAATGTCGTAAGTGACAGATGGTGAAGCGTAATCATAAACATACATTAGTAAGAAATAGAGATTAAAATAGAAATCAAGTGTCAGTGAGATATAATAAAATCGGAGTCCCGGAACGGTCCCGTCCCGGCGCAACCCGTCCCGGCGCAACCCGTCCTTTTTAGGGTTCCGTACCCAAAGCGTAAAAACGGGACCCTATTACTGAGACTTCGCTGTCCGTCCGTCCGTCCGTCCGTCCGTCTGTCACCAGGCTGTATCTCAAGAACGGTGATAGCTAGACAGTTGAAATTTTCACAGATGATGTATTTCTATTGCCGCTATAACAACAAATACTAAAAATAAAATAAAATAAATATTTAAGGGGGGCTCCCATACAACAAACGGATTGGTTGCGTTAACTTTGCACCTCATTTGTATGGGGCGCTATACATACCAGGTGCAAACTTAACTTAGCCACTTAAGGATGAAAAGTGTTTGTACGGAACCCTCGGTGCGCGAGTCCGACTCGCACTTGCCCAATTTTTTTGTAAAGGCGATATGTCGATCTCTAATAGTTTGGTTGGGCTCTTGTGTTTTCTAATCATGTCACCTGCCTAACTGTAAATTAAACCTAGAAAACTAAGAGTACTAAATAACTAACAATTAAATAAAGTATTCAATTAAAACTTCTTTTAAATCTAATAATTCAGTAATAATCAGTAATCCGTCACTAATCATAAAATTCCTGACCTATTCAAATCTTCGAATTGTTATAATAACAACCTGTTAATTAACTTTAGCAAACCTCACGAAATAATAAGCGATATCAACGAAATGCAAATAATCCCTCCTAATCCCTAGCAAACGTTTTCAATCGCAGTAGAAGAATGTCGTAAACGACTGTAACGCGGCCGGTTGCCACTTCGCCATATAAGGTTATCGGAAAAACAAACGTAAGCGCATTTTAAAATACAGTCAGCGCCATCTAGCGACGTGTGAGGGTATCACCGCCACTCTTAGTCCAATGCATTATATTTTGACCAAACTTTGAGCGAAATTAATATTTTAGTGTAATTTGTTTATTTAATTTGTGTAATGTTCGAGTAGAATAAAGTTAATCGTTTGACTATTTCTTCTTGTAAACTTTTAAGTATAAGTATAAAAGCCAGTCTAGTCTTATCCAGAGTTTTCCTTTAATTTATTTATATGCGTATTAAAAGCAGAGGGGGAGGCATTCGCCCAGCAGTGGGACGCTATAAGCTAGATAAATTAGAAGATGTGTCCCACTACGCTGGATTTTTGCAATGACAGTCGATTTTTTTATGGACCAATAGTAGAAGGGGGCATTACCATATCTCTAATACAGCTGAGACCAGCTGACGGTTCTTCATCAGATACCTACTTCAGATCTTCGATATTTGATATCAAATGAAGCGGCCCACCAAGTTGAATATTTTTTGTAAAGGCGGTATGTCGATCTCTAATAGTTTGGTTGGGCTCTTGTGTTTTCTAATCAGGGTCACCAGGTACTCCAGATCTTCGACTATCCTAGTTTTTATAGTTTTCGCTTTATGTGGCCATAATACCCTAACTCTGTACCAAATTTCAGCTCTCTGAGTTTATGGGAAGTACTACTTCTATTCTGATGATCATGAGTGAGTGAGTGAGTGTCATAAATGCGAAACTTTGCTTTCGCTTAACTTCGGAACTAAATGACCTACAGACTTGAAATTTTGGATTTTAAGTATGTGATTATAGTTTACTCGATGACGAAAATTTCTGCGTTCTGGTTTTATCCAGAGGTTCTCAAATAGGGTCCTGAAAATGCGGCGAAATGGTTCCAGTAAAGGATGGTACGGCAGTGTTTGCTTCGCGCTCGACTTGGCGGGGGCACTGCCGTGCCCCCCGATCATCAACAAAACGTAAGAGAGACTTCCAAGTTAGTATGTTTGTTAGAAAAGTTTGTTAAGAGAAGCGTAATCTATAGGCTAGTTAACCCTTGCTCACTGACTTCGAGTAGCTTCAAGAAATAAAAAAAAAATAGAGAGGTTTGGTGGTGGGTGGGGGTTCAATAATCTTGGTCATGTTTTTGCCCGGGTCTGGAAGTCAAGTATGACTACTTTGTTTTTGTAAAGACAGTGACAGCGTCATACCTACCAAGAGGAGATTTAGGCCAGTGATTTGACGTAATTAAGAAGGCTAGAACGTGTAAAATTATGGGTGCTAGGTATATGGAAGTGTACCTGCATGGTGAGCGTTTCTTAAACGAGTTGGGTCACATCCTTCAGGCATTCGGGAATCAAAGGATTTTTTATGTCACTAAATATTAAATACATTGGGAGCGCCCCACAAAGTAATCCTAATCACGCAGGATGACAAGTAAAGAAGACTACTGGCAGTTAGAATGTTTACTGTGGTTTCGGCCCTCGCTGATGTGCATAAGCACTCGGTGTCTACATTTGCTCGGCGGCGCGTTATTTAAATACCGAGCGGAACGGTGTCTTTGACAAAACTATGCATTATTTAAACTCCGTTTGTCCGGGTGCGCGGTCGTATAATTACTCGGACACATTTTATATGAACAGCACCTTCAAAACCATTATATATATATATATATATATAACACAGTCGGTCAGGAATGTGTATTGTTCTGGAACCGGCAACGTTCAACTGTCAGAATTAAGTATTCTACATTAATTTGCTAAACGTAAATGAAAGTTATTAGGATTGTACAGGTTTAGTAAAAATAGCCTCATTGTATTTTTTTTATGTAGATTATTTGACTAGACATTCTACGGTGTCTATCTATAACTCTGTGCTGCGAACAGGCTTGATTGAAGATAGCCGCTGATTACAGTTTTAATTTAGTAGCTATTCATGAACACTTGTAAACTCTTAACCCTGCAGTGGAATTTTAAATATTAAATTCATAACTGAAACTTGTTAGGTAGGTATTTTAAGTGTGACCATTTTGGAAACCCTCATGTGAACGATTCCCGACAGCTGTCTGGCGCTCGCGTTATCAGTTGGGCTCCAAAGTTGGCCAATTTGCTGCCGGGCTCGGCTTGGCACGGTGCAGTCTGGAGCTATTAGGTGTACCTACATATATATTACAAACAATATTGTTATTCATGAAATAATTGAAACTGGATTCGAATTTACAAGCTATTAAAAATATAATACCTGTTCAATTAGGGTGCCCACTTCCTTTATAGAAAAACACTTCACCGAATGCTTCAGTTTAAGTATAGAATTTTGCCTCGGAAGTCATCCATTTTTCAGAAATCTCGATTTGTCGACCTATAGATTAGGTTGAGTTAAGTTAGGTTTATGTTATAACATTCCAAAATATTTTATGGTTTCAGAAAAAAAGGCTTCCGAATAAGTAAAATTTCTATGAAATTAAAATTCGATGAAACGTTTCTCTATATAACAAGGGTAAACCGTTGAATTAGACATTTGTACTTCAACGTTTTAGTTTTCAGATTTTACTTTACTCAGGATTTTACAGAATAAGAGCGATACAGTATTCCTTGCTTGCCAATTGCAACACCACGTCGAGTCAGAGCCGTTTACGCACACGTTTACTGGATTCATTGCAGAAAACTATATATACGATAGCAAAAAAAAATCTGTCAAAAATGACATTTTAGTGGCAAGCTTTTAAAGCCACCTGTACTTCTCGTTGGATATCCATCAAATGCTCACTGAGACAATTCTAAAGAGCCCAAGCTCGGTAGGATTGCTTTTTCTATTATATAGTTCCTATGGCCACCTTCCGGCTCCATCATCAGATCAGCCCCATGGTACCATATTATTGTATTGTCATCAAAGTTAAGTAAGTATGCAAAATTTCAGCTCAATCGGTTGACGATATCTGTTTCAAAATTGAGTTGCAAGATTCAACCCGAACAAACATACTTTAAACACATACAATGCAAGTTAAATAAAAGCTTGTAAAATAAATCCCATCAAAAACATAAATGTAAAATGAGAGCCAAGTTCAATATCGCGTGCACTTCGCCGACAAAAGAATTGAGATCTGCAAGGGCGCCAAGTTCTTTGCCCTAAAATTTTAAGATACAAGGACATGCGACATACTCGATGCATTTATTTTACTTGGGGAGTAATTCAATATCAAGATTTGACTTGGCTAGTTTTCACAAACTAACTAAATTTTATAAAAGTAACATAGTCATAGTTCATTATCAAGCTAACAGTAGGTATAAGTAACAAGACGTACACTAACTTGCGTACTTACCTTTACGAAAATAGGTTAATGATTTGATTGATTTTGATTTATAATATAAATTTATATTTTAAAACTAGCCAAGTCAAGTCTTGATATTGAATTACACCCCAAGTAAAATAAATGCATCGAGTATGTCGCATGTCCTTGTATCTTAAAATTTTAGGGCAAAGAACTTGGCGCCCTTGCAGATCTCAATTCTTTTGTCGGCGAAGTGCACGCGATATTGAACTTGGCTCTCATTTTACATTTATGTTTTTGATGGGATATCATTACTTTTTGTACAGAAATTATTATGATGTGTAAATTACTTAATTATTATTTGTTAATTAGTTCTGTGTGCTATTCTAGTACATCTTTTGAAAGTTTTGAATAAACAAAGAATTTTCCAAAACGGTTAGTACGAATTGGATTTTTATGTGCATGTATGTGTAAGTGTGTGCGTGTGAGTGTATAGGTATGCTATTCTAGTATATCTTTCAAACAAAAAAAGAATTTTCCAAATCGGTTTATAAATGACAGAGTTCTGAGACAACAACCATCAATAATAATAATAATAAAAAAACATAAAAAAATCACTGTTTTCGATTTTTATATGTATACACACACAATTACTAAGCTGGATGCCAAATTTCACCTTTCTAGGTCACCTGGAAGTGGGTTAGGTTTTTGATTACTAGTGAGTCAGTCAGTCAGTGATAAAAATCCCATCAAAAACATAAATGTTAAATTAGAGCCAAGTTCTCGCATGCAACGTTGTCGACTTCGCCGACAAAAGAATTGAGATCTATATGGGCGCCAAGTTCTTTGCCCTAAATTTTTTAGATACAAGGACATGCGACATACTCAATGCATTTATTTTACTTGGGGTGTAATTCAATATCAAGACTGGACTTGGCTAGTTTTTACATATAAATGTATATTACATTTGTCTAATCATTAACCTATTTTCGTAAAGGTATGTACGCAAGTTAGTGTACGTCCTGTTACTTATACTGTTAGCTTGATAATAATACTATGTTACTTTGATAAAATTAAGTCAGTTTGTGAAAACTAGCCAAGTCAAATCTTGATATTGAATTACACCCCAAGTAAAATAAATGCATTGAGTATGTCGCATGTCCTTGTATCTAAAAAATTTAGGGCAAAGAACTTGGCGCCCATATAGATCTCAATTCTTTTGTCGGCGAAGTCGACAACGTTGCATGCGAGAACTTGGCTCTAATTTAACATTTATGTTTTTGATGGGATATCATTACTTTTTGTACAGAAATTTGAATTGACGCCCCACCTGTCTTGACTAGAGTGACGCGGGGTAGAGGGAGGGGCCGGACCGCTCCTCGCCACGCCGCGCTCCCGCGCTTCGCTATCCTCGCCACGGCAATTTATTAACCTTCTCTGTCTGTGTGTGTGTGTGTGTGTGTGTGTGTGTGTGTGTGTGTGTGTGTGTGTGTGTGGTGTGTGTGTGAGAGAGAGAGAGTGCCATCTTACAAACAAAGAAAGAATTTTCCAAATCGGTTAGTAAATGACGGAGTTCTGAGGCAACAAGCATAAATAATAATAATAATAAAACTAAAAAATATCACTGTTTTTGATTTTTATATGTGTACACACACAATTACCAAGCTGAATGCCAAATTTCATCTTTCTAGGTCACCTGGAAGTGGGTTAGGTTTTTGATTACTAGTGAGTCAGTCAGTCAGTGATAAAAATGCCGTTTTTTGGACGTCAATATCTCAATAACTATTTCATCTACATTTATGAAATTTGTGGTTCTAGTTGTTCTCAGGGACCTAAATACATAAGCCAAATTTCATTTTTTTCTGTTGAATAGATTTGGAGTTATTGAGGGGTCAAAAGTGGCTCCAAACGGTTCGTGTAATATAACACACGGCTGCTGCTCGCCAGTTCCTGCGGTGAACTTGGCTGGACACGCTGCCGCGTGTCTAGATACCGTTTTTTGGACTTTAATATCTCAATAACTATTTAACCTATATTAATGAAATTTGGGGTTCTACTTGTTCTAAAGGATCTTAATACATAAGCCAAATTTCATTTTTTTATGTTAAATAGATTTGGAGTTATTGGGGGGTCAAAAGTGGCTCCAAACGGTTCGTGTAATATAACACACGGCTGCTGCTCGCCAGTTCCTGCGGTGAACTTGGCTGGACACGCTGCCGCGTGTCTAGATAAAACTACATAATGCCAATCCTGTCTATGTGCCACACAGGGCTGTGTGCTTTTATGGAATACATTTTTAGGGTTCCGTAGTCAACTAGGACCCTAGTTTCGACATGTCCGTCTGTCCGTCCGTCCGCGGCTTAGCTCCGTGACCATTAGTACTAGAAAGCTGAAATTTGGTATGTGTATGTGTATGTATGACGCCAACAAAACGGTAAAATAAAAACTAAAAAAAAAACTTTTTTTTCGGGTACCTCTCGAACACCTAAAGTGGGGGTGAAATTTTTTTTCGTTTCAACTCTAGTGTGTGGAGTGTCGTTGAATAGGTCTTTTGAAAATAATAGGGGTCTTCTAACATATTTTTTTGATAAAGTCAGCAGTTTTGTAAATATTCGCTGCGAAAATAAAAAAAATAGCGTCCCCCCTCTAACTTTTAAACCACGGGTCAAAAAATTAAGGAAAAATTCATGAAAATGAGGCCTTATAAGTTTTTGCAATGAAAACTATATTGAATAATAAGTTTCTCTCAAAAATGACATTTAAGTGACAAGCTTTCATAGCCGACTGTACTTTTCTTTAGATATCCATCAAATGCTCACTGAGACAATTCTAAAGAGCCCAAGCTCGGTAGGATTGGTTTTTTAGGGTTCCGTAGCCAAATGGCAAAAAACGGAACCCTTATAGATTCATGTCTGTCTGTCCGTCTGTCCGTCTGTCTGTCCGTCTGTCCATCCGTATGTCACAGCCATTCCGAAACTATAAGAGCTATACTGTTGAAATTTGGTAGGTAGATGTATTCTGTGAACCGCATTAAGATTTTGATGCAAAAATAAAATAAAACCGGCCAAGTGCGAGTCGGACTCGTGCACCGAGGGTTAATAATAATAAATATTGGGGGCTCCCCATACTTAGAACTGAAACTCAACATTTTTTTTTCATCAAACACACGTGTGGGGTATCTATTGGATAGGTCTTCAAAAATGATATCGAGATTTCTAAAATATTTTATTCTAAACCGAATATTTTGCGTGACAGACGCTTCCAAAGTGGAAAAAGTTGCCCCCCCCCCCCCCCCCCTCTAACTTCTAAAATAAGAAAATGAAAAATCTAAAAAAAACATATGATGTACATTACTATAAAAACTACCAACGAAAATTGTTTTAAACGAGATAGAACTAGAACGATCTAGTAAGCAGTTTTTTAGGGTTCCGTACCCAAAGGGTAAAAACGGGACCCTATTACTGAGACTTCGCTGTCCGTCCGTCCGTCCGTCCGTCCGTCTGTCACCAGGCTGTATCTCAAGAACGGTGATAGCTAGACACTTGAAATTTTCACAGATGATGTATTTCTATTGCCGCTATAACAACAAATACTAAAAATAAAATAAAATTAATATTTAAGGGGGGCTCCCATACAACAAACGGGTTGGTTGCGTTAACTTTGCACCTCATTTGTATGGGGCGCTATGCATACCAGGTGCAAACTTAACTTAACCACTTAAGGATGAAAAGTGTTTGTACGGAACCCTCAGTGCGCGAGTTCGACTCGCACTTGCCCAATTTTTTTAATACCTAACTGCACCTAATTTATATGGGGCGCTATACATACCAGGTGCAAACTTAACTTAACCACTTAGGGATGGAAAGTGTTTGTACGGAACCCTCGGTGCGCGAGTCCGACTCGCACTTGGCCGGTTTTTTTCTATTATAGAGTTCCTATGGCCACCTTTCGGCTCCATCATCAGATCAGCCCCATGGTACCATATTATTGTATTGTCATCAGAGTTAAGTATGCAAAATTTCAGCTCAATCGGTTGACGATATCTGCTTCAGAATTGAGTTGCAAGATTTCACCCGAACAAACATACTTTAAACATACCATGCAAGTTAAGAGGGCACCGAGCGTTAGCGACTGAACCATGGAGCGCGGGGAATGCGTATTTAGATCGCCGCGCGGCCGCCATAGTAAAAATGTATGGAGAATTAAAAGCACTTTTTGATAAATCTGGAACTTTAATACCAAACAATAATTGAAATATTTGATGCGGACAAATAGTAATGTAAACATTCACCTATTTTTTGAACTGAAAATCTGAATAGTTTTTAATTGTTAAAGTATAAAAAAACACTTTACGCCTGCTTACGATTTTACAATTTTCGTCCAACTTTACTTAGTTCTCTAGGGTAAAATATGAATGATCTTATAATTTTTCCACGGAAAAGTTGTTAACACATTCTTCGAAGTGCTAAATATATAGTTTAGAAATTAATTAAACAACTAGTGTTGACATTATCTACTTAACGGCAACTATCTATTTTTTCACATTTCGCTCGGTGCAGTCTTAAATAAAAGCTTGTAAAATCGGTCGAGCCATTTTTGAGTTATCGCAAAATTTCATAATTTTCTTTAAAATGACGTAAGTGCCGCGCGGTGTCGTTATACTTCGAACGTTACACATGTTAGTTAACTGCCATATTGCATTAAAAGATTCCGCTCAATCTGGCGCGTATAATCGATAACTTCCAGAAGGTAAAAAGTAATTACAGTTACTTTGGCGTTTACGACCTTTTATATAGAGCTTGAAATCTTTCTCGTACCTAATTTAAGCCCATCTACTGAGCGTGGCCCGACATGCTCTTGGCCGGTTTTTTTAGGGTTCCGTACCCAAAGGGTAAAAACGGGACCCTATTACTGAGACTTCGCTGTCCGTCCGTCCGTCCGTCCGTCCATCCGTCCGTCCGTCTGTCACCAGGCTGTATCTCAAGAACGGTGATAGCTAGACAGTTGAAATTTTCACAGATGATGTATTTCTATTGCCGCTATAACAACAAATACTAAAAATAAAATGAAATAAATATTTAAAGGGGGCTCCCATACAACAAACTTGTTATAGATTATATATAATATATATGTAAATATATATAGGTACGGAACCCTACCTGCGCGAATCGGACTCGCACTTGCCCAATTTTTTTTCTTTGCTCCTTCCTTTAATTCCGTTTTGTGGTACAAACGACATCAACGAGATTCAGCATCATTAATTTTATTTGGGAATAAAAACATCCCTTTATTACAAGGTATCGAATAAGATTTTTACAGTAAAAACATAACGTTAAAGGATGCATATCGTATTGTAGCGGTTTCCTAGCTTGCGCAGCTCGCGGCCTACAAATCAAAATATGTCTTAATCATTTCTTTTGAGAAAATAGACTATATCCTTTCTTTTGGTCTTAATTTCCATTAAATTTGGCTCCAGATTTAAAAAAAAACGTAAATACGACTTATGCTACCAAATAAATTTACACCCCGTTATCTAATGCTCAGTTTGGGGGCAAGTGGTGGGGCAGTTGCGATAATAGATTATCGATAAAATAGTAAGCTGATTTACTCACTCAATATCATATCAAAAGATCTAAAATTCAAACTTGACAGAGCTCTGCGAGTGTTTTTTTAAATTGTTATGAAATAAAATATTTTTATTATTATTGATTATATGTTTCATAATAGGGCTACTTTAAAAAAAGTACTTTTAAAAAAATATCCTTTACGGTACAAATCAACTTATTTACAATGGACATGTTGACTGATGTTGAATTCTACAGCGTAGTGTAGTTATATGAATAAAATAAGCTAAATATATCGCGAAACAAAGAAAAAAATCCAGTTTTTTTTTTTTTTTGGAAATATGTGACTTTAAAGGTACGCAAATTTTATGATTTTTTTTTTATCCAAAAGAAATTTTGAAAATGTTTTCAGAACCCTCATAATTTAACAAAACAATAATTGTATGACAACCATGAACTTGAACGCACTTTTTCATGGTGAAAATGGAAAATTTCTTAATTACTCCATACAATTATTGGTACCTAAACCGGCCTGTGACGTCACTAGCCTGGACGCCTTTTGTATGGAGCGTTTTTAGCGCTACGTAGGAATGTTGAACTTTGACGGTCATTTCTGACTTTTAGATCAGTTTAAGTGTAGTCAGTCCCTTATAGACATTTGATCACAATAAAAAATAGAATCGATTGACATCCTCAAAAAAAAATAGACATGTTGTCTATTGCATACGACGCTCTCACTGCTTCGGGCACCCTGTTCAAACCGTGAGACAAGCAGTCATATGGGTCATGTTTGGATAAAATTTACTTAGATTTATAACTCTTTATAGATACATATGAATCGAGCATTAGATAACGGGGTGTATTTATGAGTACGTATGTAATACTCGTAAATACACTAAACATAGGATTAGAAATATTTGTTATATTTCTCTCTTCTCTTCTTCTTTATTGGTCTCTTCCTCCAGGCCAGGTAGCTCCTTTTGCAATTTTTCTTTAAGCTTTGATCTTTGTATTTAATGCTTATATTTTTAAGCAGTCAAAATAAATCATTTTTAAGGTTCCGTACCCAAAGGGTAAAAACGGGCCCCTATTACTGAGACTTCGCTGTCCGTCCGTCTGTCACCAGGCTGTATCTCAAGAACGGTGATAGCTAGACAGTTAAAATTTTCACAGATGATGTATTTCTTTTGCCGCTATAACAACAAATACTAAAAATAAAATAAATAAATATCGGACAACCTCACACAAATCGATCTAGTCCCAAATTAAGCTCAAGAAGGCTTGTGTTATGGGTACTAGACGACGATATGTATACGTACTTATATAGATAGATATATACTTAAATACATAGAACAACCATGACCCAAGCACAAATATTCGAGTTTATCACACAAATATTTGCCCCGGCCGGGATTCGAACCCGGGACCGCCGGCTCAGCAGGCAGGTGTCTACAAACCGAGCCAAACGCGTCGCGAAATATTTAAGGGGGGCTCCTATACAACAAACTTGTTATGGTACGGAACAACCCCTTCATGCGCGAGTCGGACTCGCATTGCCCAATTTTTATTTATCCATACTAATATTATAAAGGCGAAAGTGTGTCTGTCTGTCTGTTACCTCTTCACGCTTAAGCAGCTGAACCGACTTAGATGAAATTTGGTATGGAGATAGTTTGAGACCCGGGAAAGGACATAGGATACTTTTCATCCCGAGTAAATTTAGGGTTCCCGTGGGATGAGCGGGTAACACCGCGGGGCACAGCTAGTTGACTATAAACCTCAAAGGCTGCACTGCTTCTCATACTAATATTTACGATGCCCATTCCTGGATTTTCGACTACAACAGACATAGTTAACTTTTAAATTTTCCTTAACACTTCCTCTACTCACATTTCACAACGAGCTGGGGACTAACGCAGAATTGACAATTTTAAATGATACCCTGATTACACAAGTTCCAGTAAGCACACTCATATACAACGCACACGCAACGCACACGCTTGCGCGGTTCCGGCGCGATAACGCAGGTGCGACGGAAGCGCAGCGGTTAGATCGCCGTAACGACGCGATGTGCGGGAGATGTCGTTGGTCTAAAGAGGAGCGAGCTTTCAGGGCTAATTTGATGTTTTTCAAAAAGTTGATGTTTCTCCTAGATTTTTATTGTGGGATTTTCATGTTAGGTATTATTACTCTGAATCTTAGATATTGCATTAAGTCAGGTCAATTTTCTACGATATCTTTATGCTTTTTAGGGTTCCGTAGTCAACTAGGAACCCTTATAAAATTAGAGTCTTCTCTTATAGTTTCGCCATGTCCGTCTGTCTGTCTGTCCGTCCGTCCGCGGCTTAACTCTCGTACCAACACTAGGTGTGGGGTGTCATTGAATAGGTCTTTTAAAAATAATAGGAGTCTCTAAAGATCATTTTTTGATAAAGTCAGCAGTTTTGTAAATATTCGCTCCGGAAATCCAAAAATAGCGTCCCGCCCCTCTAACTTTCAACGACGGGTCAAAAAATTATGGAAAAATTCATGAAAATGAAACCTTAAAAGTACTTTCGATGAAAGCTATATAATAAAATCGGTGGAGTCGTTTTTGAGTTATCGCAAAATTTCATATTTTTCTTTAAAAAGACGTAAGTGCCGCGCGTTGTCCTTATACTTCGAACGTTACACATATTAGTTAAGTGCAATACTGCAATAAAACATTCCGCTCAATCTGGCGCGTATAATCGATAACTTCCAGAAGGTAATAAGTAATGAAATTTACTTTGTCGTTTACGACCTTTTTATAGAGTTTGATATCTTTCTCGTAATTTAGTCTATTGTGAAGGATGGGCAACTATGGAACCCAACACTGAGCGTGGCCCGACATGCTCTTGGCCGGTTTTTTTTTTATTTGCATCAATAACACAAGTGTGAAGAAGGCAGTGGTCCTGTTTTTTAAATGTGCATATCTCCGTAATTAACCGTCCTTGAAACAAAATTTGAAGTGTAAATTATAGTAAATTTAATTCTCTACAAAATTGCCCAAGCACTGTTCTAGCTAAAATGCTCCTAAAAGAAGATATAATCCAGAAGTTTGTTTTTGAGTTGGAAATTGCGATTTTTACGTTTTTTTAAATGTGGATATCTCCGTAACTATCTGTCCTAGAAACAAAATATAAAATGGAAAATGTAGCAAATTTAACTTTCTATAACATTGTCGAAGCTTTCTTCTAGCTAAAATGCTCCTAAAGGAAGATATGAGCAAAAATATGAAGAGAGTGCCGGTTTTTCCAATATGGCGGCGGGCGCGGAGGGGGGGGAATTGTGCATTTTGCATTGTAAACACTGACTAACCATCCTATACAACATATCAAAAATTCAAAACTACCGGACCGTTTGTAAGGTCAAAATCCTTTATTCACTGAGTTAATAGGCGATGGGTCACTTTGATAGGTACTGAATAAATTAACCGACTTGGTTTTATATTGTATCTCACAACTTTTTTCGGTAGAAGGTTGCGAGACTTGCAATTTTTTTACATGTAATGTTTTTGATGGGATTTAATAGTCTCTGGGCATTCAGCAGTATATTAGTGTTAAGAGTCTCCATTTATTTTATACTCTACTAGCGGCCGCCCGCGACTTCGTCCGCGTAGATTTTTGATGATGACAAAGATATTAAAATAGGTAAGTGAATTTTATTCTTAGTTAAAATGGTCTAGACATATTACATTTCAAACAGTGGCAGACACTGATATGCAATTGTTAAAGAATTTAAGAAGATTATCCAATTGGATTACGGGAATTGTTTGCAGGATGCTTAATACTTATTCCGTCAGTTACCTGATGCTTTTAATCTTTGGCAAAAATTACTCTGCAAGATAAATCGCTCGCGTCGCTCTATAGCGACGCATGGATTTGGAGTTAGAAAATGGGGATCTTAGTTATTATGAGTGAGATAAAAAAACAGTTAAATATCGTATGGCTGTTAAAACAATCTTAAACTCAGCACTGGAAATCGAGAGATGGAGGCAGTTTAATGAAGAGTATCTCTTTCAATAATAATAAATAAATAAACTTTATTTCATAACAATAATAAATAATGACCTTTTTTCATAAGAAGGCAGCACTGGTTTTGTTATACGCCGGCCTGGCTATTACACGAAAAGAGTGGTGTGGCGGAGTTCCCGAGGCCAGCCAAAATGTTTCTCAATGGTCTAGAAGCTACCCCAGTTATTAAAAAGGCTAAAAATATTGGTACTACTAACGCCATCTATCGACAAATAGCTTTACTATTAGCAGTTGTAAATCAAATGATAACATAAGATATTATTATACTTTGTCATTTATCAAATGAACACCAAATAACGTGAAAACAGGTAAGTAATAATTGAAAATGTCTTGAAAAACCATTTAATCCGTATATTAACGCCAACTACAACAAAATGACTACCCTACTACTAAAACCTTCAATCTTTTTTAACCCCCGTAGGGATAGATTTTTATTAAACGCTGAAATTACTTTTTTTGTACTTTAATAAGTTATTCTTTCTACAAAGTTTCAAGTCAAAAATAAAGTTTTCCCCATACAAACTTTGCATCCCTTTTTTTTTCCCTTTAGAGGCGAAATTTTCAAAAACACTGATAGTACTTTATTTTTATTCTAATAAGTAATCTTTTTACAAAGTTTTAGGTCTCTAGCTCAAAAAAAAAGTTCCCCCCACACAAACTTTGCACCCCTTTTTAACCCCCTTAAAGGTGAAATTTTCCAAAACGCTGAAATTATTTTTTTTGTATTGGATTAAGTAAGCTTTCTACAAAGTTTCAAGTTTCTAGTTCGAAAAATAAAGTTTCTCCCATATAAATATTGGACCCCTATTTAACCCCCTTAGGGGTGAAATTTTTAAAAACGCTGAAATCACTTTTTGTGTTTTTTAATAGGTAATCTTTTTACAAAGTTTCAAGTGTCTCTAGCTCAAAAAAAAAAGTTTCCCCCATACAAACTTTGCACCCCTTTTTAACATCCTTAGGGATTGAATTTTTCAAAATCGCTTCTTATCTCTTGCCCACGTTATAAAAGTAACCTACTGTGCAAAAATCAACTCTCTAACATTACTAGTTTCGGCTGTGCGTTGATGAGTCAGTCAGGACTTCTTCTTTTATATATATAGATTATTTTTTTTCAAAATGCAGTGATATTTATAGAGGATAAATAGCACTGCATTTTGAAATAAATTAATTTTTGTATCGTTTTACAATCATGCCGCGCACTGGTAAACAAGCATTGAAGTGAGGAACCCCAGTAAATAATACCCACGACGCGTGGTTTCGAACTCAAATGGGTTTTTCCAAAATTCCGAAACACACATCAGATTAGTATCCCGACCACGTGCTTATTTTGATATGCATCAAGAACTCCTCTCCTCCCCTCCTTCCCCCTCCTCCCACCCTCCCACTCAGGTTGCATTGACACGGGACGAGGGACGAGGGTAGCGCCGTGACAGCTGTCGAACGCGGCTTACCCTGCAGAGACAGGGTACGCTTGTTTAGTATTGCCATCACTCAGTGTAAGCCGTTTGGTGTTGGAGTTTTATTTTATATTGTCTGATAAATATTTGCAACCGTTGACGTCAGCGCTTTGCGCTCCTATTGAAGTAAACGTGTTCTTGAATTGAGACGTTTACCTAGGCGTATCCTGGATACACACTAAGACTAGTCTGCTTGTTTCTATTAAATAGAAGAATACTATACTATTACGTATTGCACGAGAAAAAATAGAAACAAATACAAACATATCATGTCAGAAAAAGATTACAGTAGAGTTAACAATACGCGGTCTTAGTCTGGCTAGCCAAATAATATTGACAGATATTTCCTTGTGGTATCACCAATTGTCTATGGTGGTCCTCTATAAATAATTTTGATACTAGTTCTAACATGCCGATTGAGTTGAAATTTGGCATAGTTCTTATGTAATGTTTTTGGTGATGGATTATGGTATTATAGAACTAGGTCTTATTTACACTACATTTAATTTTTCGGCTTGTATATGGTTAGAAAGTGTAAACATATGAGTTTGTCGTTGACTGTATAGTGGTAGACATTACGTAAGCTGACTATGAGTGCATATCAACATAATTATATTTAGCTTATTTCCTTAGTTACTGTGTATAGAATGTCAAATATTACTATTTTTCTAGTACTTATCAAAACTATAATTCCTACTACACAAAGGGTGACGAGCCGCATATTTTTTAAATTTCCCGTCAAAACTTAGTAGTATTTCAATAGCCAGACTATATCAATAAACGTAAACAGCCACTTAGCGAAGGTGAGATGTCAGGTACTTCTTTTGAGATGCTATCGAAAAGAGTAATAGAAACTGTCTAGTAAAGGTAGATACTCCTCCTATCTTTACTAGACAGTTTCTGTATACCTATGCTCTGCAAATAGGTAGCATGAGTACCTATGGTTTAGGAACCATAGGTACTCATAACCTAGGTACTCCTGCTACTAATTTGCAGAATTAGTTTTTGCAGTTAAGTACGAATAGGTCAAAACTAACCGCCACATAATGACCAGCCTAATACTGTTCGACATGCACTCGGCCAGTTCTCCACCCCGACCTCGCCCATTTGCATCGCATTACCATTAAGCGGAACATTTACTAGCAAGTAAGGACTGGATGGAGTTTCACAAAATTGTACAGTGCACTATGAGGGAAATGGGTTTAGGCAGGTTGGTTGGAATGACTTTTTGATACTCATGTAATGCGGTTCACTTAAGTTTTATAGAGCAATTTTAAATTTTACAGAGTAGTAGTTCGGAAATTGACGGGGTATTTTATGCAATAATTCACTTGATTCACATTAACATAAATGCGTTTTCACACGTTGTATACAGCGTATTTTAAACTTACTTCTTTAAAGTAACCTATCCTTTGTGATTCACCGGATAACACAGACTTATAAAAAGTACCTGTGCAATCTCATTACAAAAATGTATTAATAGTATGATTTATTCCACTTTCGAACTCCATCGTTGCAATTTCGACATAAGTGATCTGCCTGAGCTTTATAAATACAATACAATACTTTATTGCACACCAAAAAAAGTTTACAAAAGGAAACAAGATAAATACAATTTATAAATAACGACAGACAACAGGCGGTCTTATCGCTAAAGAGCGATCTCTTCCAGACAACCTTTGGGCAGTGAAATTGATGAAAATTTTAACTTAATACAGAGTAGGTGCAGCGAAAGGCCTACCATAAGGCCTATAGGTAAATACCTATTTATACTGAAATGTAAAACGATAGTTGCATTGGAGTCGCTCACATGTTGCTTTGTTGTTGCAGGAGAGTGGCGCGGTGAGCGGCGACTGCTGGATATCACGCGCGACAAGCCCGTCAAGCTGTGCGTGCGCGTCGCCGTCCCCGTGCGCGACCACCCTAAGGTGAGAATGATAGACACACGAAGCCACGATGTGACGACGAATATTATTATTCGTAGGGACTTTTTTTAACGATAACAATATTCACCTCGGTCTTGGTGGCGTTGAATTTGATCAGTGGTATTCCCCAAAGTTTCAATCAGACCCCTGAGGTACAGCGGTGTCATTTTCACATTGCTTGGTCCGAAGCATGAGTCATCTATAACCACTCGGATGTGATCTCTACTTAAGAAATCTAAAATCAAGTTGCAAATTCCAACTGAGACCCCGCCATAGTAATGGAATGTACTAAATGCACACGCCCGACCAAAATTTTAACTGAAAATGTTTATGTTTTTCTGATCGAGTATAGTGTCCCAATTGATTGCGACATTTGCCTGTAGTTTCGCAGTTTATAATGAGAGGTACGGGGATAGACGGATGCAATCTGAATTCCCAAAATCGGTCGGTAACTTTTGAGATTTTCTAAAATTGTTTAACATTTCCAAATTTTTTCGCTGACTTTAATCGAGAATTTCGCATTAACTTTTTTGAGCTCGCTATTCAAGAAATTGAAAAAAGATATCTCGGGATTGAATCAAGCTAAAGTTTGTGCCTTAGGAGGTGGACGGACAAAAAATGTAGGCGGTAACGGATCCCTTATGCGCGAGATCCGAAAACAAATTTGTCAAATAATGTCCTTAATTTCTAAATTACATTTTCAATGCCTTTGATAGTTGCGTGTAGTGTGAAATCTGTAGATTTCATTGATTCCATCCAACTCAAGCTACCAACCCTTTTAGATCTTGCACCCTGCGAACGTCCGTACCGCTGGGCGTACGTACGTCAGCGTCCCGGCCCTCCTTCGAGCGCACAATAACTCGCGCGGAACTAATAAGGGGCACAACTGACAGCGCTACAATATGAAACTTTTCTTTTCTAAACATTTCATAGACCGTTGCAAATTTGTGCTGACAGCTGGTGCCGCGTTAGCGTTACCCTCAGACATTGAACGGTTAAATGACAGCGGACTCAAGTGTCGTGGGTCCCTTACCACCAAACCACCGAATAAAAAGAACAATAAATCGACTAGGCTGAGTTACGTTTTCGTACATTTACGTACAATATATAACGCAAATAAACCAATTTCGCGCCGGTTTGCCCAAAGATAGATTGAATACCACGGAAGATGAATTTAGCACCAGGAAATAGAGGATAAAAGAAATGAGAAGTAATAGAGGCGAATGTGTGTAGGTATTGATGGATGCTGTCACTCGACCATCCCGGGCGTAATAAGCTGTCCCGGATGCTCATTACAAATGGGCCGCGGCTCGGGCGGCGACGGTTCACAGGCTTCACCGCGAATTGAGCTGTTACGAAATGGCGGCGGAACACTTCGGAACGTAATTGCATATCATGTATACTGCACCCACCGAGGCAAGATAAAACTGTTCAGTATAATTTTTTCCTATTTTCCGTCTTTTCCCACTCCTGCAATTGATTATTTGTCTCAACGGCCTCAGTTTAAGTCTAGAGCGCTTGACATTAAGTATCTGATAGAACGTGCATAAAATGTGAAAGGCTGATTAACATACGTCATTACAAAAAAAAATTAACAAAAAAAAGAGCCGACTTCAGTAAAACTAAAAAGCCAAAAATAACCCGTTCAAGTACAGATTACATTTGACTCACCCTTCGAAGTCGATCCCAAACCACTCAGTTCTTATATCTATATATTATAGTTTACGCAAGCTTTGGCACCGACTTCGAAGGGTGAGTCAAATGTAATCTGTACTTGAACGGGTTATTTTTGTGGCTTTTTAGTTTTACTGAAGTCGGTTCTTTTTTTTGTTAAATTTTTTTTTTTTTGCTTTTTAGTGATTCATATAAAAGTTCTAGTGGCCATCTGTGGTGTTCATCATCAGTTTCCTTACACCAAATCCTATTTACTGAATGTAAATTCTTGACTATCAATATATTACCGAAAGCGCCGTACATGTCCCTATAACATTTGAAGAGTTCCCTCGATTTCTCCAAGATTCCATCATCAGATCCCGACTTAGTGCCAACGGGACCAACTCGGAGTTATACCCTTTCCATTAAAAAAAAAAAATTGAAAATCGGTTCACGGTTCTCGGAGATATCGAGTAACATACAAACAAAAAAAAAATAGTTCGAATTGAGAACCTCCTCCTTTTTTGAAGTTGGTTAAAAAGGAAGGTTTAGCGTCATTTCAATATAGTGTCACTTTAGCGAACCATGGCATTGATTATGATGACGTAATATGGACCATTGATGCAACAGTTTATTACTTCATTTAGAACGCCAATGCAACTTTTGACATAATCTAATCATACTTACGAAATTGTATGAACTCCAGTCAAAGTCCGTCTCAATTGCATCTACATGAAAGTTGGGTAGGTTGAGTGAGTGATTAACTGTAGCAGCCATCTCTTGTGCCCTCGGTGTAGTGTAGGTAGAGCAGGGCGCGGTGTCAGTGGCGGAGTGTGTGCGGAGCGCCGCCGGCTGTTTGAGGAGCTCTCCACGAGCTCGTGTGCTCGCAGTCCAGTCAACGTAGTATTGATTCAATACTACGGGACAATATTACAATGTAGTATTGATTCAATAATGCGGACAATCTTACATTGTAGTACTGATTCAATATTGCGGGGCAATCTTACACAGACCGATCGACTCCCAAACTACACAATGGTAATAGATAAGGCAATGGTGTATATACCTAAAAAAACGTGAACCGGAAGGAATAAGAGCTCTTTATCCACACGACCTCAAAAAAATGAAAATGAAAAATATTTATTTCCGTTTAACAACAGTAAACGTTGGGACATTCTATTTAGAATTTAATATGCCTGTGACTACTACAGGTATTGCTTTCAATGGAGAGTATTTATCGAAATCGACGGTTCCTCTGCGGTGCGGCGACTGGACTAATGAGTGGGGAGCACGCTCGGCCACTTTGTTGCTGGAGCAGCTTAGTAATAATAATATACGAGTATATAGGAATACCATAACTCAATTAAAGACTAGCGCTCTTAGGTTTGCTCGTTATATTTGTAAAAACAAGATTTGTGATTATCAAGTTTGAATGTTGTCTATATCATGGCAATCACGAAATAAGATAAACGGCTATAATGGCTCTTTCGTTGTTTTACGTCAACCTAGGCCGTAAGGGGGATTTTCAGCCCGCTACGGTTGAAGAAAATCTCACTCGGCAAGACGTACAACTTTAGACAAACCATGGGTGGTATTTTGTTAATAAAGCCTCATTCGCATACGTATTCATGGTAAATACAAACACCTGCGATCTGGGACATTCACAAATTCACCTATGTAATGTACTACATATTTCCGCATAGATAACACCGTAACCTCGCGAACTTTAACGGAGAAATCTGACTTTTAGAGCACTCTAGCTAGGAGTAGTTAGGAATTTCATCTCAATAAATAATGAGATCTTTGCTCAACCAACACCTTAAAAAAATTGGCATTATCCCAACTAAACGAAATATGTCCTTTCTCTGCCTACAATGAAGAGTACGTAGTGGGTATACCGCGCGAGACGAGCTCGGAGCGTGCGGGCTCTCGAGGCGAGTGAGGGTGCGCTGTTGAGTCGCCTTGTTAGTTCAAGATGGCGGCCGCGGCTTTCCGAGCGGACGTGCGCCTTTTTCTGGCTTCTTGTCCAGATATCTTCTAAATTTAATTAATTTGGCGTCACCAAACCCTTAAACACATGAAATATTATTTTCATCTCTCCTGTTCGGAAAGTGTCATTTTCATGAGTAGATAGCCGGGTGGAAAATAGCTTTTCCATCCCTAGGGTGGAAAGTATTTTTTTTTTAATTGCCACGGAGTCAAATGCTATTGCCATCTAGATGCACGTCGTGACCAACTCAATTAGGTACAATCTAGTCGGCCGTGGTAAGTGGCCATTAAAAAAAAAACTCCAAAGGTTAGATATATTTATTTATATCCAATTATTATTAAATATAAATATGTATGTATTATTATATTTATAATACGTACATTCTGTCCCTCATTTTATTGATAGAATCAAATTTATATAAAAAACAAAAATGAAACCATTGGAAGTGTTTTTTTTTTAATATTGGCGGTACGTATATTTTAACCTATTGACCGCCAAGCGGTCTAGCAATTTACCGTGCCACTGACGCCAGAGTAAAAAAAAAAGATGTGCCCCAAAATCAACAGGGATTGAAAAATACTTGTAGCGGTTAGAATTACAAAGTTTTTGATCATTGAAATTTGGACGGCTGTGGCCGACATGGCGTCAGGGACACGATTTTTTGTTGACGGCCACAGCCGACTGTGGCGGTCAAAAGGTTAACTTTTTTTTCTATTAAGAATAATTATAATGAAAGTTTGCAATAGAAAAAGCGGGAACACGAGATTAAATATAAATACCATGTCTTTTATTGATTATTGGTTAAAAATAACATGGACATTAATTTAACTCACTCATGACATGTGAGTGTAGTATTTTATTTTCCTCGCAGTCGAAATAAAAAGTAGAGTGTTTAACTCGGGTGAAATTACCCATTTCACCCTCGAACTATTGGCGCTCTCACTTCGTTCGAGCGCCAGAAATATCTCGGGTGCAATGGGTAACTTTCTACCCTTGGTTAACAATCTACTATTTCATCTCTCCTGTTCGGAAAGTGTCATTTTCATGAGTAGACAGCCGGGTGGAAAATAGCTTTTCCATCCCTAGGGTGGAAAGTAATTTTTTTTTTAATTGCCACGCAGTCAAAGGTAATAGATGCACGTCGTGACCAACTAAATTAGGTACAATCTAGTCGGCCGTGGTAAGTGGCATTGAAAAAAGGTATCCAAAGTTTAGATATAGGCAAGCTTCATTTATTTCTATCTAATTATTAATTACATATAATTCCGTCCCACATTTTTTTTTAATAAAATTGAAACCATTGAATTTTTTTTTTTACTTTTTAAATGTTGTATATCTTAACTTTTTTTTATCTACTAATTTTTTTTATTTATTAATAATAATTATTATGTTTAATGTATGTATGACTGTTACTATCCTTAATTTGTTATTTGTTTCTTACTAACAATCTATAGATCACTGATCCGAAATAAATAATAATTTGAATTTGAATTTAAAAGTAAGAAGAATGAAAGTTTGCAGTAGAAAAAGCGGGAACACGAGATTAAATATAAATACCGTGTCTTTAATTGATTATTTGTTAAAAATGACATGGACATTAATATAAGTAAATCACTCTTGACATTTATGTGTGTGTAGTATTTTATTTTCCTCGCAGTCGAAATGAAAAGTAGAGTGTTTAACTCGGGTGAAATTGCCCATTTCACCCTCGAACTATTGGCGCTCTCACTTCGTTCGAGCGCCAGAAATATCTCGGGTGCAATGGGTCACTTTCTACCCTTGGTTAACAATCTACTATTTCATCTCTCCTGTTCGGAAAGTGTCATTTTCATGAGTATATAGCCGGGTGGAAAATAGCTTTTCCATCCCTAGGGTGGAAAGTATTTTTTTGTTTTAATTGCCGCGGAGTCAAAGACAATTGCCATCTAGATGCACGTCGTGACCAACTCAATTAGGTACAATCTAGTCGGCCGTGGTAAGTAGCCATTAAAAAAAAATCTCCAATGGTTAGATATAGGCAAGCTTAATTTATTTATATCCAATTATTAAATATAAATATATATGTACTATTATATTTATAACACATATAATTCTGTCCCTCATTTATTGATAGAATCGTACATTTATATAAAAAACAAAATTGAAACCATTGGATTTGTGTGGTTAATGTTGGCTACGTATATTTTAACTTTTTTTCCTATTAAAAATAATTAATTATAATGAAAGATTGCAATAGAAAAAGCGGGAACAGGAGATTAAATATAAATACCATGTCTTTTATTGATTAGTGATTATTGGTTAAAAATCACATGGACATTAATTTAACTCACTCATGACATGTGCGTGTAGTATTTTATTTTCCTCGCAGTCAAAATAAAAAGTAGAGTGTTCAACTCGGGTGAAATTACCCATTTCACCCTCGAACTATTGGCGCTCTCACTTCGTTCGAGCGCCAGAAATATCTCGGGTGCAATGGGTAACTTTCTACCCTTGGTTAACAATCTACTATTTCATCTCTCCTGTTCGGAAAGTGTCATTTTCATGAGTATATAGCCGGGTGGAAAATAGCTTTTCCATCCCTAGGGTGGAAAGTATTTTTTCATCTCTCCTGTTCGGAAAGTGCCATTTTCATGAGTAGATAGCCGGGTGGAAAATAGCTTTTCCATCCCTAGGGTGGAAAGTATTTTTTTTTAATTGCCACGGAGTCAATAGTAGATTGTTAACCAAGGGTAGAAAGTTACCCATTGCACCCGAGATATTTCTGGCGCTCGAACGAAGTGAGAGCGCCAATAGTTCGAGGGTGAAATGGGTAATTTCACCCGAGTTGAACACTCTACTTTTTATTTTGACTGCGAGGAAAATAAAATACTACACGCACATGTCATGAGTGAGTTAAATTAATGTCCATGTGATTTTTAACCAATAATCACTAATCAATAAAAGACATGGTATTTATATTTAATCTCGTGTTCCCGCTTTTTCTATTGCAATCTTTCATTATAATGAATTATTTTTAATAGAAAAAAAAGTTAAAATATACGTAGCCAACATTAACCACACAAATCCAATGGTTTCAATTTTGTTTTTTATATAAATGTACGATTCTATCAATAAATGAGGGACAAAATTATATGTGTTATAAATATAATAGTACATATATATTTATATTTAATAATTGGATATAAATAAATTAAGCTTGCCTATATCTAACCATTGGAGATTTTTTTTTAATGGCTACTTACCACGGCCGACTAGATTGTACCTAATTGAGTTGGTCACGACGTGCATCTAGATGGCAATTGTCTTTGACTCCGCGGCAATCAAAACAAAAAAATACTTTCCACCCTAGGGATGGAAAAGCTATTTTCCACCCGGCTATATACTCATGAAAATGACACTTTCCGAACAGGAGAGATGAAAAGATAATTTCCGTCTAGATGCACGTCGTGACCAACTGTATTAGGTACAATCTAGTCGGCCGTGGTAAGTGGCATTGAAAAAAGATCTCCAAAGGTTAGATATAGGCAAGCTTAATTTATTTATATCTAATTACTAAATATAAATATGCATTATATTCATAATACATACATATAATTCTGTCCCACATTTATTGATAGAATAAAAAAAAACAAAATTGAAACCATTGGATTTGTTATTTTTTGTTTTAAATGTAGTCGGTACGTATATTTTAATTTTTTTTTCTATTATAAATAATAATAATGAAAGTTTGCAATAGAAAAAGCAGGAACACGAGATTAAATATAAATACCGTGTCTTTTATTGATTATCGGTTAAAAATGACATGGATTTTAATCTAACTCACTCATTCGATGACATGTGCGTGTAGTATTTTATTTTCCTCGCAGTCGAAATGAAAAGTAGAGTGTTTAACTCGGGTGAAATCACCCATTTCACCCTCGAAGTCACTTTCACTTCCACTTTCTACCCTTGGTTAACAATCTACTATTCTTTGTTTGTTTAAGATGGTCGAAACGTGACCGTAACACCGTGAAAGTAACAAATGTGTAACTACCTTCTCTCGAGCCTTTTCCAAACATTGGTCGAGTATTTGTCCGCCATGGGCCCGTGTCCACTGCTTATTTTGCGTTTATGTGTGTTTAGGGATTGGGGAAATCTTGGGGGAAAATCGTATTTATTTTCTATTTTTTACAAATGAAACTTATTGTTCTTATAATACATTTCGCTCATTTGTTAGTATAAAAAATAAATAATAATAATAATAATAACTTTCAAACAGTCAATAGACAGAAAATTATAACATATGCTAGTTAGGATCGCGGGCAGAAATTCGATGAGGGCGCGGGCGGCACAAGATTGATCGTCGTGGAGAACTTTGGGGGAGGCCTTTGTCCAGCAGTAGACGTCTATCGGCTGATATGATGATGATGATGATGATATGCTATTATGAAAGAATTAGAATTTACGAGCTCTTAATACTTTTGCAATTTAAGTTCATGATATTATTAATCCGGTGACGCGTCAGTAAAACAAGACAATGATCTGACGTGTTATTGATACAGTTTCGGATTGAATTGTCGGATATTTCCTTTTGTGGATAATTCTGAAGTCTAGCAATACCTATAACCGACCGCAACTGGACCAACTGATTGAAACACAACGGGCCCCAAGTGATTGGGGGCACTTGTTCGGAGATTGGGCGCTGAGTTCGGCGAGACTTCGGCCATTTTGCGAATTGCTGCGAGTTCGGAGCCCGCCGACAGAATCACATCCGTCTGCGATTCAACTTACTTTGCCGCCATCTGTTCAATTCGCTGCAAGCCAATAAACATTTGTCGTGGAGATAACCAATTTTTAAAGGAACACAGAATTCTCTTGGCACATGCAATTTGTGTATATGATATAGATACGGCAACATCTAAAGTGTGTAACGTCTAAATATGCGAATTACAGTAGTAAGTTAAAACTAAATCAATGTATTTTCCTTTGACAGTTTAACTTCGTTGGCAAGTTACTGGGACCGAAGGGCAATTCATTGAAGAGACTGCAGGAGGACACACTGTGCAAGATGGCGGTGCTGGGGCGCGGGTCCATGAAGGACCGCCAGAAGGTAAATCATTTATATTTCACTAGCTGCGCCACGCGGTGTTACCCACTCATCCCACGGGAACACTTATTTTTTTGGGATAAAAAGTGCCTATGTGTTAATCCACGGTGTCGGCTATCTTCATACCAAAATTTATCAATATTGGTATAGCCGTTTCGGCGTTTTTTTCTATTTATTCTATTTATTTCTGTAATCAATTACTTAAATCTATCATTACAGGCAGCCCCAATGCGATAGATATAAGCTAACACAATAGTTCAATTAAAAAAAACACTAAGAGAAAAAAATAGTAATAAAGTCATTAGATAAAAAAGAGATGCAAATAAAAATTGTTACAAAATTAATAGTAGATTGTTCAACAAGGGACTAAAACAAGCCATAATGACACGAGATGTTTTAGCCACCCGAGCTAAGCGAGGGTGGCTAATAGTTCGAGTGTCATTATGGTTGTTTAGTCTCGCGTTAAACACTCTACTTTTCACTTTGAATGCGAGGAAAATAAACGAATTTCAATATAAAATTACGATATTTATTATAACAAAGTTTCTTACAATTACGTAGTACAGCCGTTAATCTAACCTCAGAAAAATTTAAAGGGCAATTTGTACAATTCTTTACATTTAAATGTATGGTTTTCCTGTAAACTAAGCTGGGTCGGCGTGGTTTGTAATTGAGAAGTATGTTCAATATTTTCACTCGAAGTCGAAGTAAAAGTAGGAGAGAATGGAGAGTAGGTATAGTAGAGACGTAGACCTTTTCTCAAAAAGGTTACCGATGGTCATTTCATTAGGCTCATTCTCAACCCGCGATGTTGATGTCACTTGGTTGTGATTTTTGCTTTGAGGATATTTTAATTCCTTCAATATAGTATAGCCTTCGATAGATACTGTGTTTATTTTGGATTGACTCCTCTATATAGCCTTCAGCTTTATTCTTCTTCATTGGAAGATGATGATTACATATTTTCTCCGTAATTTATAAAGTGACACAGTTAATTGGTCTAATTGGTGATTACAATTCAAGCTTAATACAAGTAATGGACATCTACTCATTCCATTCAAAATTCTAGGTAATAGAAAAAAGAAATGTTCCGTGGTTTTTTATTTTTTTTGTAAAGTGACGCTTTAAATGCTTGCATATTTAGCCAACAGATTCAAACTTGAAAACTATTTTATTTAAGACTAATATGGACTTATGGACCATGCATGATAAAATTACATTCGTATTCGTAATAATACTTAATCGTGTTTCATTAAATAAAATCTTGAATTTTTGAGCGGTTGTAATTTTGAGGTTATTTTCACGCACCAAAAAGTTTGTATACCTATCACTGAAAATTGCTATAAACCTCCATTCACAAACGTCGTGATTGGCTGTTTAGGGGTTTTTCAAAGTACCTAAATTAAATCAATTTTACTTTTTTTGAGCAGTTGTATTTTTGAGGTTATTTTCACGCACCAAAAAGTTTGTATACCTAACACTGAAAATGGCTATAAACCTCCATTCACAAACGTCGTGATTGGCTGTTTAGGGGTTTTTCAAAGTAAATTAAAACAATTTTACTTTAGTCCCTAGAGATTAATAAGGAGCTTTAGTCCCGATATGCAGAGACTAAAGTAACATTTTAAGAGCATGAGAAGTGAAAAATAATAAATGTCGTTTTATGTCATAGGGGGCAGACGAGCAAACAGATCGCCTGTTGGAAAGCGATTACCGTCGCCCATAGACACCTGCAACACCAGAGGAGTCACAAGTGCGTTGCCACCCTTTCAGGTGGGAGTACGCTCTTTTCTTGGAGTAAGTCCGAAAATACCGCAAGCAATTCATTTCACAATGCAGTCGTGCGTGGCAGGAGAATACTGGAAAAATGCACAGTTGTGGACTGCTAACTACCTGGGTGAATTTCAACAAGCTCGAAATTTACCTAATTTTGGTGGCTTTTTTTTATTTTTGATGTTAGAGTCATAATTATATATCAATAATACGAATAAAATCATAACCAATATTGTTTAGTAATGACCCTTTGTTATACATAATAGTTTTAAAGATATTATGATTTTAGTAATTTGCCTGCCACCAAAATTGTACATCTACACCAAAATTAGTTACTTGTGCTAAAAATTAATATTTGTCAATGAAATTGCCTGCTGGAAATGAAAAGAAAGTATATGTATAATTAATGATTTTAATTATACCAAAATATCTATGAAAATACAATCACTAACTTTTGTAAGAACAGTATATTTTTTTCTTTTCGAGGACTTCTTCTCTTGATTGATTTTTCTTGCGATTAGCCATCGTAAAAACTACATACATTTCAAAAAAATAAGCATGTACCAAAGCGAACTTATCCCTTAAAGGGATTTCTTCCAAATCACCTTCGAGTAAATGAGTGTTAAACACAAGTAAATGGCAGACAAACCAAGCAACATGTACAAATACAATAACTTTACAATAGTACAAATGAAAATGCAAAAACCAAATGAGAGAGAGATAGGCAAACAGTCAAAGTAATACATGTTACGTAATATCTATATAAATACATATAACATAAATATAATCATAATTATAACAAAAACAGCAACCTAATCAAATAATCATTCATTCGACAGCCACAATTTCTTGAACTTCCCCTTGAACGATGCTACGGACTACGTCTGCCTTAGGGCGGGAGACAATTTATTTCATAATTTCACGGCGCGCACAGCAAAAGATACATCGTAAACATGAGATCTATCCAGTGGGATAGATAGAGCCAGATTCGCACTTGACCGCAGGCGATGGCCACTACCATCCGCCATGTAAAAGAACTTCTCTGCAAGGTAAGGTCCTGAAGAAGGAATGAAAGAGACATTATACAAAAGACAAAGAACATGTAAGTCTCTGCGCTGATGGATCGGAAGTCATTTAAATTGAGCGAGGTATTGATACACGTGATCAAACTTGCGGAGACCAAACCAAAAGAGAGCAGACAAGCATGATCTTCGTATGAAGAGGAAGGAAATTCTGCAGAAACCTCAATGAATGAAGGGACGCGAAAAGTTTCCTACTGATCTCAGAAATATGAGGTGCCCATGACAAAGATTGATCTACGGTAATGCCAAGTTTTTTAGAGGAAAATACAATAGTAATATAGGAAAGGATAGGAGCTATAGAATCCGCCACCAGCATAAGCATATCTAAGCTAAGATTACCCTCACCGACAGCTTGTAATATTAGATGTATTGTGTTTATACTTGACTTCAAATAAATTCACCTAGTCAAAAGTGTTGGAAATGCGATTACAAATGTGTAATTATATACAGATTACAGAATTGACAATTCTGGTGGCATCAAGCAATTTTGGTGACTGAAATTACCACCAAAACCACCAAAATTGACCCACCAAAATTAGAAAAAGTGATTAAAAAATATTTAAAAAATATCCGTATTATTTACTTCCAATTTAACATTATATTTAAAAAAGGGAACCTTTAACACGTCTTACACACAATTCACACACAATCAATTATTGCTAAGTCACTAGAAACATATACCACAAAAATTGAGTCAAAACGTATTTGTACCCCACCAAAATTAGATACGTGCTGAGTGGACAGTTCCAGCAAGGTACGACATGTGTGTCATCGTTCCATGCCGGAGCGGAACTAAACGAACAGGTTAACACACGTTTTCTGGTCTTGTTGCGTTTCGTTCATCCATAAACACATTATCAATATTTACCACCAAAATTGTCAATTTCACCCGGACAACTTTTAGTGCTCAATTTTGAGTATCTATTTATGTATTTTTCTTTATTTATATATCCTTATAAGATACTTAAACTAATAAAGATTATAAACAAATGCAATTTTAGTTTAAAACATTGATGATATGGTTCTATCAAAGACATTTATGAGGAACAACGAATACTGGACGCCACACCAAAATTATAATTTTACCGCAAAAAAAAAATTATTAAACATAAAATGACTTTTACAATACTTTGCGATTTGGCGTAAGATAATAATTTGTGTCTTCTTTTCAGAAAAAAATTAAAACTTTTAAAACAATTGTTTCACACTATAGTTATCAATTCCGCCGCAATTTTTTTTCGCTGAGATAATCACCCACCTAATTGGTGAGGTTTGAAAGGATTGTCGGGTAGAACAAGGGCGGAATGATGCGGCAGGAATCAATCCGAACATTTCCTTGGATCACTCCCCGAGCGTGAAGAAGTAACAAACATACACATAACCACGCTCACAACCTCACCTTCGCTTTTATAATATTAGTGAGATATACTAGAAACCAAGCAGCATTTGCTATTAGTGATCACTAAGACTCGTTATATATTATCCGGAAGGCTACAGTTCTTGCACTCCGTAAGGTCTGTCTTGGCTTAACATGTCATAATAACCACATGCCATGACAAAGTGCAATGGCGCTTAGATGTTTAACCTACATTAAAAATTTAAAACACCACCGACAGAAGTAGCTGGTCATCATCAGGCCCTCATTCAATGAGTGATATAGAAAATAGTAAGTACTAAAACTGAACATAACTACCAAATTTGGGATTCTTAGCTTCTATATTGGCTGAGATCTTGTCATTTGTTCCAATTAAAGCTGAATATCTTGGAAACTACTGGTCCTATTGCACCCAATACAGCTAAGAACCATCTCGACGGAAATTTCTTTCGATTAAAAGAACTGCGCTCAAGTTAGTCCATCGGTTTGGGACCTACGATCGAAGCCTACGATGCCACAGTCAGACACACAGATATAAAGATACACAGATACACATGTTAAACTTATAACAGCCCTTTTTTTCATCGGGGGTTAAAAGCACGACATTTGATTCCTTGTTTTGGTATTAAGAGGTAAACGCGATATACATACAATTTAGATGTATATGCCATTGCTAATTATTCCAATTTTGGGGTCGGTATCCTACTACCACATGTACGAATACTTAATAGACATTTTTTTTTCTAAATCCATAACGATCATATTTTCAGGAAGAGGAGCTCCGCGTGTCGGGCGACCCGAAGTTCTCGCACCTCGCGGAGGAGCTCCACGTGGAGGTGAGCGCGTTCGCCACGCCCGCCGAGGCGCACGCGCGCGTGGCGTACGCGCTAGCTGAGCTGCGCCGGTTTCTAGTGCCGGTGAGTAACCACACACACACACTAACATTTTCTTTGCTGTCGCCGAAAACAGACCCGTACGTAGTATGTACTTCGGGCCTGGCTGGGGTGGGAGCTATACGATGAACACTCAGCACAATGCGCGACTTGCTGCAACTTACAGTGTATTTCCATGATTAGAGCACATAACTGCATGCTGCACATCACCAGAATGGCGTACGTGCCAGTTCCTCATGCTGGTGAGTAAACAGAAAGGTCAAGATGCTATCTAAGGCTTGGAAGATCCATGAGAAACTCGTACGCACTACGTTGTTTCATTACGGAACACTATCTGATCTGTGTTAAGGTATTACTATAATCAAGCCACTTCGACCACCGCTCTGTCTTTCATCATTTTTTTTAGAATACTGCGAGATGGGCATGATACTTTCGGATATTCGGTTCTGCTGAATGGTTTTAGAAATCAAGTTACATGTTTTTTTTTTTTTGAAGTGAAAACTTCTTTAGCGGCGCTTGGCAATTTTTAGATGGGTAAAAAATGTTAAACTCGCGACAGATCCGCGCGTCAGATAACAGTCAGTCGGTAACCTAGCAACCGTGTCTGTTTCAAAGAAAGGGGGCCTTCGAACAACAAAATGTTGTAAGTGACAGATGGTGAAGCGTAATCATGAACATACATTAGTAAGAAATAGAGATTAAAATAGAAATCAAGTGTCAGTGACATATAATAAAATCGGAGTTTTCACTTCTGCCGGCACTCCCGGAGTGCAACCCGTCCTTTTTTTTACTTTATTTACCAACAAAAAACATACATAAAATTCAAATTTAAGTAATTTCTCGCCAAACTGTAACGTTTATTGGCGAGACGCGCTCAATTTTAATAAAACAACTTAGCGTATCTTATCAACAGAATAAGCAATGACGAGATATCTCCTTCTCGACAACAACTTCACAGTTTCACAGTTGAGGTGTCCATTTGTAATATAGGGTAGGATGAGTTCTTTCAACCTGCTGACAGCATGTTATTGAGAAGGAAATCCCTAAGCTTTGATTTTAACAGTCTTTTTCTTAATTTTGGTTCTTGTCTTAACAAATCTATTTTATTAACCTCTTGCTCAAGACGAATGTTTTTTTTTTTTTAAATCATATGTACCTATCGATATTCTCATGTCACTCGAGATCAAATGTCGTACGGTTTTTATAAAAAAAACATACTAAATTGACGTTTCGTATCGATAACAATATTAATATCTATGGATACTAGAATAGAGACCAACTTGTGTATTGACAGCTGTTCCTAATTTAAACTCGTAACCTTACTAAAATCGGTACTGTTATTACAGTGTTAGTGTGTAGTGTTATTAATGTTATTACATTACAGTACAGATTTTACCTACTACCACAGACAAAAAACTTCTCATAGTAAAATTGGTTGTAATAATGCTGGTCATTTCCTACGGTTTCTGAACGCATTTTAGAGCACTAATGATATGTGCGTAGATAAAATACTATTTGGTACTAGGTATTTGGACATTCTTTCACCATAATAGTTTTTTACTTTTGTTGGAACATATTTTTTTTGTTTTACACTTCTAGTTTCATACCTCTTATTCGTATTAACTTTGTACTCTTCGCTTTAGTAGTGTTCTAAACCTATCAAATATTTAATTTTTTTATCAACTGGCAAGATTTTACATAGCGGGAATAATGTATCATACTCTTTATTACAGTTTTCTTTTACGTTTTTGCTTACAAGGAATTTAATTAACCTTAATTTATGAGGTCATAAACGTTCGCCCGCATACAATGAGCCCGCAGCTGATAAGCGAGTCGGCAAGTGCATAATATACAACTCGTAATGTGTCCCTATTTAATATTTTGCTTAATAGATAAAATTTCCCTAATACAGACCTGAGCCGGTTACAAACACCGCTTACATGTGGTTTCCAGTTAAACTTTGTGACAATCGTAAGGCCTAGATATTTAAATGTCTCAACATACTCTAATTTAGTCGTACCGTACTTAAGCATTGATGTGTTAAACGTGTGCAAAGGAAGAGGCATGTATGTCCCTATCATATAAACATTGACGCATTAATGGCACGCATACGCATACATTTCACTGCAGATGCACTATGTAGGTTATTTTTTTATTTTTAGGGTTCCGTACCTTCAAAAGGAAAAAACGGAACCCTTATAGGATCACTTTGTTGTCCGTCTGTCCGTCCGTCCGTCCGTCTGTCAAGACCCTTTTTCTCAGGAACGCGTGGAGGTATGAAGCTGAAATTTATATCAATTACTCAGGTCTACTGTCCCTTGAAGCTGTGAAAAAATCAAACTTCTAAACCAACGCAATCAAAAGATACAGCCGTTTATGCCGCAAATTTTCGACACTTGCAAGGGAATCAAAACCTACAGGGTGCTTCCCGTGAACTAATCTTGAAATTTGGTACGAAGCAACGTCTTATAGCATAGATAAAGGAAAAATTACGAAAACCATAATTTTTTTTTTTAATACCTAACTTTGCACCTAATTTATATGGGGCGCTATACATACCAGGTGCAAACTTAACTTAACCACTTAGGGATGGAAAGTTTTTGTACGGAACCCTCGGTGCGCGAGTCCGACTCGCACTTGGCCGGTTTTTTTTATTTTTATTTATTTAAACTTTATTGCACAAAACAAAAGTCAATACAAATGGCGGACTTAATGCCAAATGGCATTCTCTACCAGTCAACCATAGGGCCAAACAGAGATACTAGAAGTGGGTGCAAATCAGAAATCTGATGGTACAGAGAGGATCTAGAGTACAAGTAAATACAAAATATTATATTACTGTTTATACAAAAATACATATACCTACATTTACACACTATAATATAATAGATATACAGATATATACATAATATAATATATATATAAATATATACGAAAGTCTACAACATGGGATGATGGATGAACTATTCGAGCTCTTGTTCCAGCAGATGCTTACGCAGCATACACTTGAAAGCTACCTTGCTTGGGGCTTGTCTGATAGAGAGAGGGAGTGAATTCCAGAGACGGCATGCCTGAACGGCGAAAGAATTAGACATAAAACCAGTATGGTGCGAAGGAATGGAAAGTTTGAGAGTTCGAGAGGAACGAAGTTCACAGCCTGGACGGGGAGTTTGAAAAATGAATTTACTTTTGAGATATCCTGGTGTAGAAGGCTCGAACAGGATAGAAAACAGACAGCAAAGGATCCTGAGGGATCTGCGACTACGAATAGGAAGCCAGTTAAGCTGACGGCGAAATAATGAAACATGATCGTATTTTCGAAGTCCGAAAATGAACCGTATACCATTATTAAGAAGACGATCAAGTTTGTTGAGGGACTCTTGTGTGATGTTCGTGAGGCACACTTCAGCATAATCAATAAGAGGTAACACCAACGCCTGCACAAGTAACTTTTTGGTACTTACTGGAAGAAAGTTTTTAAATTTATAAAGGTTGCGCAACGTACCAGTGACCTTCCGACTTACCTCCGAAAGTTGACCATTCTATGCCAGGTTAGAGTCTAACACTAAACCGAGATTCTTTACCTGCTTGGAGAGGGGAATGTGCTCACCATCGAAGAGGATCGGAGCAACAGAGGTGGCTGGGAGCTTAGAAAGTTGCCGCTGACTGCCCAAAATTATAGCCTGGCATTTAGTGGGATTAACACAAATGCCAAATCTACTAGACCAATCAGCGATGTGGTTCAGATCATCGTTAATCAGAGAGATAGCAGAGTTAATGTCACTGACGTCTGCTTGGGAATAAATTTGTAAGTCGTCAGCATACAAATGGTAAGAACTGAGAAGATTAGTCGTTATAAGGTTGATGAAGACAGAAAACAGCAGGGGAGATAGAATACCACCTTGGGGCACTCCAGTATTTAGATCGCACCAATCAGATAATGACCGTTTGCCATTTACAGCCTGGGTACGGTTCGAGAGATAAGTCGAAAACCACTCAGTTGCACTAGACGATACCCGCAAGTGCCTTAGAATCGCAAGGAGTAGATCATGGTCAACCGCGTTAAAAGCGTTTGAAAAATCGATGAGCACCAACACTGTAACCTTGGTTGATTCCATGCCATGTCTAACGTCTTCGATGACATTAAGGAGAGCAGTAGTGGTGCTATGTCCAGGGCGGAAGCCAGATTGAAAAGGAGATAGTAGTACATTACGATTAATAAAACTAGATAATTGTCTGTGAGCAACTGCCTCGAGAATTTTGGAGAGAAATGGAAGAATTGAAATGGGACGAAAGTGATTGAGAGCACTGGGGTTTGAAACTTTAGGGAGAGGGATTACAAAGGCCTTACGCCAACAGGATGGAAATACCCCAGAGAGCAATGAAGTATTGACAATGTGAGACACAATAGGCAAAATGCAGTCTAGAATGAGAATGACCATGATTCTACTCACATTATCATGTCCGACAGCCTTGGACTTGATTGACATGACGACTTTGCGGATATCCTCGTCATTAACTGGGGTGAAAGTAAATGGCACAATATCGGTATAAGGAAGCGAAGCAATAAAAGATAGAGTTTCTAATTTAGTAACGGGATTGAGAGGAGAAGATTTAGAGAAGTGTGTATTTAGTTCGTTAAGAGAAAAAGTAAATGTATCAACTTCAGACTTGGGTAAGCCGACACCAAGAGATTTCAAAAATTTCCATGTATCGGCTGGAGAGGACGTAGAGATATTCTCGTGAATATAACGACGCTTCGCAGCTCTTACCATCTGATTGCAACGATTTCTGGCAGTTTTAAAAAGGCCCCAGTTCTCGTCGCACCGATCCTGCTTATATTTACGAAACGCTTTATCTCGTCGAGTCATCGCCATGCGAACACCTCTGGTAATCCATGGAGCAGGCGGCCGCCTGAGCTTGACTGCACGCACCGGCGCATGATCATCGAACAGTTTTAAAAGGGCGGAGTTAAAACGATACACTTTATCGTCTACTGTTGATGCCTCAAGCGTGGGCGCCCAGTCAACCGAAGCGGCATCCCGCTTGAGTTTATCGATATCAAGGCTAGCTAAACTACGCTGATGTATGACTACAGGTTCTAACTTTGGTGGCTTGACTTTGTATGCAAGGAAAATTAGGTCATGATGTGAGAACCCCGGTGCTAAAAGCTGACCAGATTTAACAATGTCGTCGGAAGAGGAAGTTATGATCAAATCCAACCAGGTGTCAGGGGAGTCGGTGTTGTGATGCGTTGCGTTTAAAGGTACCACCGAAAAATCAGCAGAATCTATAATAGACTCGAGCCTACGTGATCTGGAGTCTTCTTTCAGTAAGTCGGTGTTAAAATCCCCCATGAATATGTGATGCATGCACTCACTACCAACCGCTAAAAAGAGAGCCTCAAGAGAAGAAAAATAATCAACGGTTGGTGGACAGTAGCATACTCCTAAGATAATAGCCACTCCAGAGAGTTTAACTTCGATAGCTAAATACTATAATAGGTTATTATTAAATTTATACCTATTCTATACCAGCAATGTTCTACATCGTAATTAGTGACGTGGTCCTAATAATGGACAGACTGGAGTGCGGCAACAGAAGTGAAATTTTACGGTGATTGGACGCAATTAACTCGTCGAATGAATGCAATAACGAGCGGACACTAATACACGGCAAATTGCTCCATCGGTTATTAAACGTTGGCGGACTTTAATTATAAGCTATAAACAATAATAAGGGGCCTCCAAACATTGTTCTTTAAGGGTCAAAAAATTATGGGCAAATTCATGAAAATGAGGCCTTATTTCAATGAAAACTATATTGAATAAAATCGGTCGAGCCGTTTTTGAGCTATCGAAAATTTCAAATTATGATATTTTGCGATAGCAAAAACTGCTAAACGGCCAAAATGCCGTAAGCACCGCGCGGTGTCCTTATACTTCGAACGTTACACGTATTAGTTAAGTGCCATACTGCATTAAAACATTCCGCTCAATCTGGCGCGTGTAATCGATAACTTCCAGAAGGTAAGTAATTACAGTTACTTTGGCGTTAACGACCTTTTCATAGAGCTTGAAGTCTTTCTCGTAATTTAAACCTCGGGCCTAAAACCGCTGTTTTAAACCCGTCTATTATGAAGGATGGGCAAATACGGAACCCTACGCCGGTTTTGTTAATTTATGGTGATCCTTATCTGTAACTGTGACGATGTCCCTATTCCGAAGCAAATACATTTTTGACGGATGGAGACGCGGCGCAGGTTGTTCGAGATGATCCCCCCCCCCCTTCTCCCTCCCATATCCCCCGCATTCCAAATGACAACAATTTAGCGTGATGGCGTCGGGTAATGAACCTTGTTACGCGCGACGCACAATTTGTCGGCGCGCGCTCAGGACTAAATATGCATCTTTGATACATTACACCCATTAAAGGCATATTTCGCGCTTAATGAATTTAAAAGTACCTATTCTGGGACAAGAACGACTGAGTGTGACGCGTGAGTGGGTTACATGTTGGGCTCAGTTGATGTCTATAAGATTTTATATAATTTTGTTTTGGTTGAGTATGACGGCAAGACAGTACTGTCGGCCAAATTATAGTGTCATTTATAACGAAGTCTTCAGCTGTGATTTTGGACTACACCATCACATATCGAGACATGACACCCATTCAGTTTCCAATAATTTTATTCGTAATCTTATTTGAATATTGCGTAACAAAATCCATATTTAAACTGAGGGATAAATTAAATGCGCCCAAACAAGCAATCAGTTCGCTGGATGGAAACAGCAATTGCAGCCACAAAACACAACCGACCCCGAACGACACAAGATTAATGAACATACTTCGTCACTCCGTACATTAAATAACCTGTGCCTGGGTATAGTTTTTAAATGGGCCCGTCATTATACAGACTCTTCCCACAAATGTACGCTGCTGCTTAATAACAGAAATAAGTAAGAGGAAGAAGCTACATAGAGGTCCTACACTTAGATCTTTTCGTCCATTTTCTGAAGAATAGAGGGTCTGGTTTCTTGACTACCCCACCACGCATATATAAGTAGAGAGACACTTAGAACATACGAGTGTCATAAAAGCCTCCTTTTGTAGTAAAATGGACAAAGTTGTCCAAATGTTATTAATGGCAAAGTTGTCCAAATGTTAATAAATCCGATCAAATATAACGCTTTCAAAGAGTCGTAAACTGTCAAAGTGTCTTCGGAAGAGGCCGGCACCCTCGCGCACCGTCATAAACCCGTGCGCCGCGGGGCCAGCCGAGGCCCACACACGAGTTATCATATGAAATCTTCGAGATGTTTGTCGATCAATTGAGACATGAGTTAAGCTATCTTGCGTGACGCCGCGGTATAATTTCCTTGCTTTTACTATTATAAACGCATTAGATAAGTGAGATCTCTATCTCTCACTTGAAATGCATTTGATAATGATGGATAAGGCAATACAATAAAAGCAAACATAGACAGACAACAGGCGGCCTTATCGCGATCTCTTCCATGACGTGTAAGATCTTTATCATAATCCTCATAAAAACCCTCAAGATTTCTAAATAGATTTTGGTTACTGATTCCTGTGACATATCCATTTCTTGTCACCGTCACCGAGGCTTCGCGAAAGATTGCTCATTTCCATGTCGCACATCCACCAACATCGCAAAACCAATCTCGATTGAACCAGGGACGTCGGCATTGTATTTACGAGTACAATACACGTAGTTATTTTTACGCGCGCCGTCTAGGCACATAAAATCCCGCCCTATCTCAGCGCCGCGAAATATGCCGAACCTTTATGCCCCTAACTCACGATCGACCGATGAGAAAATCCTTTCACTACGTTAAGAAGCCTGGAAAATATCTTCCGCCGTAGATTGCAGACTTACGCCTTTTGCGAAAATTTACGCGGATGAAACTCTGCCAAACCGGTTCGAAAATTGAATAACAAGTCGGTAACGGTAATGGTATCGCGGGATATTATACGCCGTGTAATATCTGCGAGCTGGCGCGGCGCAGCGATATGCCAAAGTTTATGTCGCGCGTCGCCCGCGTAGGCACCGGTGAACTTTTTGAACTTTTATAGAAATTAAATTTGAGCACTCTTTTACTCTGTTAGTACACTTAATATAATTATTTACTATGATGACGGTATATAGGATAGTAAACCACCTGGAAATCCTTAAATCGATAGATATATAGAATTAACTAATCAAACACTATATGTAATAATTTTACCAAGACTTAATTTTAAGATTTGTATTGAAAATCAGTTTTCTATGGATTTATTGGATTTCAGGAGAAAATCTCATGCCAGCCTGGTGCCATCTGTTTTCATAATTTCCTTTGTCCTCACATCACGCCGAAATGGCTAGACGAATTTAAACCAATTATCTGGGCATCTAAAGATGGTTATAGGATATTTTTTACCCGATTACGGTATGAACAACAACAACAAACAATAAATCCTCTTTTCTCAAACATGCAATGAAATATCGTCATAACGTGCGTTAAAACAGGCTTCGAAGTGTCAAGTTTCGGGCGGAACAATTCGATTTCGTTAAACATGGCGTCGTGTTCATGAACAGGCTAAACAGCTGAAATTTATTATTATTTAATTTTCAATAATTTATGTTAATCCTTCTTCTACAACCTAGTTCTCTATCGCGGTAATATAACGACGATAGCAAAGAAATAGCAAGTATACCAACTCCTATTATTAATCAGAAGTATGTTAGTCACAAACTGCCCTCTACACGAGAGCACCAGACGCGCGGCTGTGAGAGAAGAATGGAGCCGCGTGGTTAGGCTTGCCACACAAGGAATGACAGCCACAACCATTCCGCCAAGAGTGTAACGACAAAGATGTTAAGTGATCGTGTATGTTTGTGCGCAGGACTACAACGACGACATCCGGCAGGAACAGATGCTGGAGATGCAGCTGCTGGCGCAGGCGCCGCGCTCGCCGCCGGCCACGCCCCCCCACCCGCCGGCGCCCGCGCCGCGCGCCGCGCTCTCGCCCGCGCCCGACCCGGACCCGCTGCGAGACCACACACATAAGCATAGGGTTAGTTTCCGCTGATGGGCCTTTATTCCAACGGACTTTTCAATGCATGTGCTCGAAAAGAGCGTATTCTAGGCATTCAAACTGTGCGGAAAGTACTACTTTTCCACACTAGTGCTTTTTACTTCTCATTTTTTTTTTCTAGCTGTATCTGACAGCCTCACACAGAGGTTTTATGATTTACAAAAAGTTTGATAAATTAGTCAAATACCTCGCTATCTCTGTTACACACTTATCGAATGTTCTGAGCATAGCTATCTCTTTCTACCAGTGCTATCTCTGTCACTTCTACTGGAAATTTCGCCATATAATGATTTGTGCTTCAGAGGCCCATAAGGGGTCCTGAAAACGGGTTTTCAGGTTATGGCGTCATCTGATAGAGGGTGCCCTGAAACGGACTGAAAACATGTTTCAGGCGCCTGAAAACGACGGCAGCTTGGGTGAAATCTTGATCTTTTGATATGCGATAGAGCAACTCCTGAAACGGCCTGAAATGACTTTTCAGCCTGCTGAAAACACCTCTAAAGCACTGAAATTGACGTTCAATGTTTTTGACCTAACCTACCCGCGTAACAGTATTTTCTATTTTCTCGTACATGCATAGTAAAGTTTTGTACGAATTTTGTGTGTAAGATGATTTCCGACTCGTGTTTGTTTAATCACTCGCTCGTACCTCGCTCGTGAATAAAAATCACACTCGTCTGAAATCACCTACCTTACACACTTGTATCGTAAATAACTATTGTCATTTTTAGGGTTCCGTACACAAAGGGTAAAAACGGGACCCTATTACTGAGACTTCGCTGTCCGTCCGTCCATCCGCCCGTCCGTCTGTCACCAGGGTGTATCTCAAGAACGGTGATAGCTAGACAGTTGAAATTTTCACAGATGATGTATTTCTATTGCCGCTATAACAAAAAATACTAAAAATAAAATAAAATAAATATTTAAGGGGGGTTCCCATACAACAAACTTACAGATAATGGTACGGAACCCTTCGTGCGCGAGTCCCACTCGCACTTGGCCGATATTTTTCCATATCGTAATGCTTGTAAACTGTTTCTTGACATTCTTATACCTCGTAATTTTTCCTTATAGACGTTAGTCGCCTAAAGGCTAATAACCTGGTCCACTTTCCACTTCCAAAGCAACGAGAGTGCCGAGTTTGGATCAAACAACAGCGATCGCCTTTTAGCTTCAAATATTTGAATTTTTTTAAAACAAAAGGCTGATAATGATATGAAGTGGAACAGTAAGTTTTCGCTTCTATACTACAGTAAAATGTGAATGAAAAACTAAACGTTTGTTATATCACAATCAGAATTAAGCTGAAATTTCATGTATTGTGGCGTCTTTGCGGTGCCTAAATATATTGGTTTATCGTGGGCGACCTGCTGTGTGAGCCCACAATGCCCGCAATCCGCGTTGTGCGGCACCGGCCGTGAATGCCTCGCAATTGCGGATTCAGTGGCTTGTCGCGACTATTGTTGGTTTGTCGGCTCCGTGTGGCCCACTAGAGACGCTTACTGCTATTCGATTGTTAGAATATAATAATAATATAGGTATCTAGATAATATGACATATTCTGACAGCTTTGCCATGACGATTGAGAAAACAAGTATCAAAAAAACCCTTATAGTTTCGCCATGTCCGTCTGTCTGTCCGTCCGCGGCTTAGCTCCGTGATCATTAGTACTAGAAAGCTGAAATTTGGTATGAGAATGAGTATGTATCACGCCAACAAAACGGTAAAAAAAAAAAAAAAAAAAAACTTTTTTTCGGGTATCTCTCGTACACCACCTAAAGTGGGGGTGATTTTTTTTTCGTTCCAACACTAGGGTGTGGGGTGTCGTTGAATAGGTTTTTTTTTTAAATAAGAGGGGTCGCCAAACATATTTTTTTTATAAAGTCAGCAGTTTTGTAAATATTCACTCCGGAAATCCAAAAAAAAGCGTCCGTTTTTTAGTCGGTTCTTTTATTATTGATGAATATTACGTGCCCAGGTTGGCGGCATGGCGTGTGCGGCGCCTACGCTCGGGGCGCTGGCCGCGAGTGGAGCCGCCGGGCGCGACTACTCGCCGCCGCTGCCTACACCCGCGCCGGATCCCCATCCTCACCATCAGGTACTAACACACACACACACACACACACACACACACACTAACACACTTGTGATGTGGAGAGTAAAAGATGTGTTCGTTGCTTGAGTATAAGGTTTATTGTGTCTCGAATTTACATACAATGCATTTATATAGCATCTACATGAAGAGAGTGTGTGTGTTACATATACGCACACTACACCTCCCATCTTGAAGAAAAAACTAACTGTAGAGAGACAGTAGTTAGTTGATCTATTTTTTTTTTATATCTTGACATGAAATTTTAAAAACAAGTATCAGTTGCAAAATGGCAAAATGTTGTTTGTTTCTTTTATAACAGTTACAATATTAGTGAAAAAAAATAACGCAATAAAAATACACAATCCTAACATACGAATGTTAAAATAAATGCTCACCAATTAATTAATACATAGTACTGTGGTATTTTTAAAATGATAGTTAATAATCAATGTTCTGTTACGTTACTTACAATAACATAGTACTGATACTGGTCGGGTAAACGGTATAATGTATCATACAGTAAACATTTTTATTGTTATTAAGGTCCTCTATAGTGAGAACATTTATAAATGTCGAATACATGTTTTTATCTATAAAGTAAACTATGAACTAATCTCGCTTTTTCCGTTGCTGTTAAACAATTGATAAAAGAAGAAAATTATTGAATACAATTTAAACAGCCTTTGAAAAGAAAAATACTACAAATTTTATTATAAAATGTCTGATATTTTAAATTTTTTCACATACTTAGTAATTTTACTATGACGGTGTTCCATACAATGTTAAAAAAAAAAAAAAAAACAAAATAATTGTATAATCTTACATGGTACAGTCAGCGAGCTAAATATTTCAAATATATATCACTATACTATACTATACACGGTTCTCGTGAGGAATCCAAATGCTTTTAACAGCGGATTCCTGAGGTCGTATGGAGTAAAAAATGTTGTATGAACCTATGCCGAAATATGATTTTTAACTTTATTTATATTTTCATACATAATAAATAAATTACCTTTACTTCACCAGTAAAACAATGCTTTAGAACGAGCTGGCAACGTTTGTTATTGTTATCTCTTTTCATTAAAAGGGGAGTCAATGTCATAAAGAAGTTTTCTTGTTGGGCAATGTTTTTTTCAAAACAGGCTTTACTTAAATATGCGATCTAAACTCCTTACTCATGAATCTTATGATTTATCTAATGGCTGCTCTACACTCTCTTTTAATAACTTTGCTATTAAACTCCATGGATTATGATTATAATACAGACTGGCCACTAAGAAATACCCTTTACTCGTTTCGTTTATAACTACTTTTGACAATGACTCCAGTCATATGACAAGTCATTGTTGTGATTGATTTTAACGGTGTTAACGTATGTAATCTCATTATTACAAATAATAATTACATTAGCCATTGAATAAATTGCGGTGTCTAGCTCACGCAGTCAACCTTTATAACAACTGAAGAAAAATATGTTTTTGAATACTCCAAGGTGCAAAATATCACAAGGGTGGTGTAAAACTGAAAAAGATTTTGCGGATTCTAGTTCAGCAGCCGTGGATTCCAATGAACTGCACGTAGCTGATACAGTGAGAAGCATACAGAAATTGTTAAGAATAATCATACTGCTTGTAGTGTAATAAATAAATAATTTGATTAATGATTGTGTTTGTTTATTTAGGGAATTAGAAACATGATGTTTATTGTAAACTTTAATCAAATAAATTAGGTAATATCAAAGTATTAAATAAATATTACATATGACCAGTAAAAAAACAATACGTTTATTATCACGAACCATTTAGTTTTCAAGGTTTTAACTAGATAACGTAGTTCTCACAACTTAAGCCATCGTTTTTCCACCATCAAAAGGAAAATCAAAACCGGCTTCATACTGTGCAAATCTGTTGTACGAAGACTATCGTTCTAGGCGTATTTATGCTAAGACTCTACATAATTAATTTCTTAACTGAATTTTTGAAGGAAATTTGTAATGATTGACACATAAACAATGATCGTGACAGAAACGGTTTTCAATAGTCAACGTTTGTCAGATAATGTGACGGTCTCGCAACATCGCAATGATAAAGATGATTTACACTGGAGATGTTTTAAAACAAAAAATGCTAATATCTCGAAAACTAAGCCGATTTCGGTTACTTTATACGACATTTTATTTTCTACACATACTCAGGAATGCGCTGGTGAAATCATTTGGATTCCTCGCGAGCACCGTGTATACTAAAGAAAACTTATACAAACTTTAAAACGCATATTACATGCAGTAAACATTAATTCTACATTACGCACACAATAATGACGTAATAACCTAGCCTTAGGTTCTATTCTAAATGTTACTTACGACTAACATTTCTTTAACAATTGTTTTTCTACGTAGTTTCTTCACTTCAGTATATTTTATGCTAGCAATGTCATAATTCGATTAAATTCGTACGTACTTTCATCTACTATAGGATTCATAGGTACCTATATATTTGTCGTTTTTCTGAGATTAACTTCATACTTAAGTATTTGTCACAGCTGTTATTATTCTCTCGTTTTCATTAACGTCATTACTTATTTATTCCTCATTTATTATTATATTTAGCGTGCAACTTTGGCAACACTATCAAGCACCAAGGTACACAGCACATTATTTATATTGCGGCCGGCTTTATAATATTTATTTAATTGTTCAGGATACAAGGATTTTTTATTTAAGTGCGCGCACACATACTTCATATATCATTTATTTATTCACATCAGGCATTTCTTTTAACACGTCCATATACAATATCACTCCATGTGTCCAAGATTCGTCACAATCGATACTCGATCAAATCATGATCCGAAGGCAAAGATTCCGTGCCTGCCTTGTATCCTGGTGTACCTTGCTAAACATACATTACATATAAATACCTACTCGCTCAACTGCGCCTCTCGGGTCGCCGATGATAACGATTGGCATTCATCATATTACCTTATAAATTCTCCATACCCTTCTCTTTTAAACAAAAAACATTCATACTCCCTTACAAAGAACTCGCACCTCATGAAAACTTCAGCATATAAAAAATTCAATAACTCTTAGTAGATCAGGCTAATCGCTCGTTGAAAAACTTATTTGCCGTAGCTTTCCCAAACACTAGGTTAAAAACACTTTAGAACATCTTATATCCTTTTCCTAAATCTATTTACCTATTCTTATTCGACTACCTGTTTTCTAAGTACTGAACAATTTCCTTTCTAAAACGTTATATATACACAATCAAATTCCAAACATTTACGTAACTTCAAACCAATAAAATCCAACACTAAAACTTTATCTAGCTTTCTTATTCTTTCTAATATTATTGCTGTAACTGACAAATTCCTTCTTTATCGTTATATTTTTATTTATTTACTTTTTATTTATTAATATACCTCGCACATTTTTATTATTTTAATAATCTCTGCTTTATAAACTCTCACTCGTTTAAATATCACTTCGTTATCTCTTATTATTTTTGTCACGTCCGTGTATAAAATGTTGTCTCATCTAAAATATCTAAAATAAGCGCATTTTTAGGGTTCCGTAGCCAAATGGCAAAAAACGGAACCCTTATAGATTCGTCATGTCTGTCCGTCTGTCCGTCTGTCCGTCCGTATGTCACAGCCATTTTTTTCCGAAACTATAAGAGCTATAGTGTTGAAACTTGGTAGGTAGATGTATTCTGTAAACCGCATTAAGATTTTGATGCAAAAATAAAAAAATAATAATAAATATTGGGGGCTCCCCATACTTAGAACTGAAACTCAAAAATGTTTTTTTCATCAAACACTTACGTGTGGGTTATCTATGGATAGGTCTTCAAAAAATATGATATCGAGGTTTCTAAAACATTTTTTTTCTAAACCAAATAGTTTGCGTGACAGACGCTTCCAAAGTGGAAAAAAGTTGGTCCCCCCCTCTAACTTCTAAAATAAGAAAATGAAAAATCTATATGATGTACATTACTATAAAAACTACCAACGAAAATAGTTTTGAACGAGATCTAGTAAGTAGTTTTTTTTTAATACCTAACTTTGCAAGTTTGCACCTAATTTATATGGGGCGCTATACATACCAGGTGCAAACTTAACTTAAACACTTAGGGATGGAAAGTGTTTGTACGGAACCCTCGGTGCGCGAGTCCGACTCGCACTTGGCCGGTTTTCATACTACAATTCCTAACTTTCCTGTAAACCCTTAATGAGTTATGTATGACCTATGATGGTCAAAAGACGATACACATCTACAGAATAAATGCAAAAGCATCTCAACCTAGAAAAAATTAAAACTTGCGTAAAAACTGTAAAATAATCTGTTCATAAAAATCAACTCATTACTATGTAAATTTAAATCATCTAAAACAGTGCACAAAGCTTCACATTGAATCAGTAACTTGATATGAAATAGCAGACGATGCATACCTTTCCTTTTTAACCGACTTCAAAAAAAGGAGGAGGTTCTCTATTCGAACTATTTTTTTTTTTTTGTGTGTATGTTACTCGATATGTCCGAGAACCGTGAACCGATTTTCAATACTTTTTTTTAATCGAAAGGGTATAACTCCGAGTTGGTCCCGTTGGCCCTAAGTCGGGATCTGATGGTGGAATCTTGGAGAAATCGAGGGAACTCTTCAAATGTTATAGGGACATGTACGGCGCTTTCGGTAATTTATTGATAAAGTCATGTAAACATTCAGTAAATAGGATTTGATGTAAGTAAACTGATGATGAACACCACAGATGGCCACTAGAACCACAAAAAGCAAAAAAAAATATTTTTTACAAAAAAAGAACCGACTTCAGTAAAACTAAAAAACCAAAAATAACCCATTCAAGTACAGATTACATTTGACTCTCCCTTCGAAGTCGGTGCCAAACCTCGCGTAAACTATAATATAACTATAAATATAAGAACTGAGTGGTTTGGGATCGACTTCGAAGGGTGAGTCAAATGTAATCTGTACTTGAATGGGTTATTTTTGGTTTTTTAGTTTTACTAAAGTCGGTTCTTTTTTTTGTTAATTTTTTTTTTTTATAAATGAAAAAACAATTTGTGGTGCCTACCGATGATTTAAGAGAATGTAGCTTTGATATCAGCAGATTTAGTTAATGATGAGTAAAATAATGCGATTAGACAAGTAGACAAAAGGGTAACAACGCTGATTAACGATTATACTTGAGGGAACCAGGTGCAATGGAGACACCATTAATAGTTGGAATAGAAATTGGTTATACCTTTGTAATCAATTGATGACGTCTTGTTCTTGTTCCGTTACATGAGTCAGAACACAGAATTGAATGGTGAACAATAGCAAACAAGAATAAAGTTCAGTTCATGTGTGATTCCCTATTATATTCCGCAGTGGTATTGAAAAATTCCAATGCAGCATTGTTGGTTGGAAAACTGAGATCCTTAGAAGCGGCCTTTGTAACTTTTACCTATGACACCAAACGGTGGCATTTTGTGTTGATTTTAATATTTCTTTTCTATGAATTGCTGGCTAAAAATTTGCTACATATTGAATACTAGAAAGACAGTCCAATGACAGTTTATAAATATTATTCATCTGTGGTTTATAACGGTTGAGGGTTGATATATGGAGGGTAAAAAGAAGGAGCAACGTCTTTAATTCTTTATACAGGGTGTTTGGCAGATGGTTGGACAAATAAACAGCGGAGGTGGCGCCATACTTACTTAAGGTAGGACCGCACTGGCCGTAACTACGCGGCAGCGGAACAACGCGACGCGACGCGGTTAAATATTCTTTGTATGAAATAGTATGAGATAGAACGGTAGGACCACACTGGTCGTAACTACGCGGCAGCGGGACTATGCGGCGCGACATCCAATTCTATACAAAAAGTATATGGTCGGGTAGTTACGCTTAGTGCATAAGGCGTAAGCACCTTAAGAGTTTAGTATTCTAGGCCAGTGTTCAAGAACACTTAGCATCTCTTTTGGGCTTTTAAAGGTTCGATATCACTTAGTACATATTCTGAACAGGCCCGAACGAAAATTATTCTTAAAAACCACAAACTAAACAAATTTTCGTTCAGCACTAAGTGAAAACACACCCTTAAAAATATTGTTCGCTTAGAACTGCTCAGAGCGTTGGCGCGAGGTGCGTCTCCATTGAAGCGTATAGTCCGACCAAAACGAGTAAATTAAAAAGTGGCAATACTGTGTGTCGTCCCTTTCTAATCAATCTAAGAAAACGGGGACGACACTACAATATTGCCACTTTTTAATTTCTGTCAGACTGTAGCGGAGTGGAAACGTGCTATAGACAAATCATCAGTTGAAACATGTTTCTCAGTTCCGCTTCACTTTTGTGATTGGTCAATTCCGCTCGTCTCCACTCCGCTCCGCTTCAGTGGAAACGCACCCGTTAGTCTATCCGACCACAGAAGTGAAGCGGGGGAATTTTTGGGGTTCCGTACCCAAAGGGTAAAAACGGGACCCTATTACTGAGACTTCGCTGTCCGTCCGTCTGTCACCAGGCTGTATCTCAAGAACGGTGATAGCTAGACAGTTGGAATTTTCACAGATGATGTATTTCTACTGCTGCTATAACAACATATACTAAAAATAAAATAAAATAAATATTTAATATGGTTGTATGGGGGGCTCCCATACAACCAACGGGATTGGTTGCGTTAACTTTGCACCTCATTTGTATGGCGCGCTATACATACCAGGTGCAAACTTAACCACTTAACACGTTCACTACGGCATCGGGTCGAATATATCCGATGAAGAACTTTCCTCCGGTGCGGGGGAGAAATTGCTGTTCCTACCGTTGCTGCGGGACAGATATCTCAGAATTTTACAGGAGTAGAAAAAGGACAGTTAGTGTTTTATCGATGTTTTTTCGAATATAGGCGGTTTACGTAATAAAAACTCATCGGATCTTTTCGACCCCATGACGACCAGAGAGAAACTGTTTTCATCTAGTACTGCTACCGGGTCTTAAGGACCCGATGCCCGATGACCCGATAGCCGTACTGAATGAAAGTCTAGTTGAGCCAGTGACGTCCAAGTGTGTGGGTGGTTATTAGTAAAATTACAGTGATTTACGAGTAATACGAGATAAGGTGAATTATCGATCATGAAGCGGTCGCGGAAAATGTTATTTATGTGTGACAAAAATTAAAATAAACATGAAACTGTGAAAAAGAAAAAAGAGAATATACGTGCCAGAAATATTATAATTGGTAAGCGAAATATTGCCATTAATAATGTTTATACAAGCCCATCAACTGGCCAGACACTCCAAATACGACAAAATATTAAAAGTAATTCAAAATGTTATGTATCTGATAAGTCTTAGTTAGCCTATTAAAATTAATAACTATATTGATATCGGTATTTTATTTCTACCCCAACACTAAAAAAATATCGACAATGTTAACATTCAGTGCGGATATCGGGTCTAAAAGATCCGACAGATTGTTCTTTGTTTTGCAATCAAACCATTCATTGAATCTACCTGCGTTTTGAAGATTGGTTTGGTTGTCTATGTAAGAATATGTTAACATAAATATATTTGCGTGAATGGCTTTAACTACGTACATAATCACAATTAAACAAGAGTATACCCAACGGATCTTTTAGACCCGTTAACGCACCACAGTACAGTTACACGTCGGATCTAAAAGACCCCATGTCGTACCCAGGTAAAGTCACAAAAATTCTTTGCCGTAGTGAACGTGTTAAGGATGGAAAGTGTTTGTACGGAACCCTCGGTGCGTGAGTCCGACTCGCACTTGACCGGTTTTTATAATTATTAAAGATGTCTCACGATAGTTTTAATAATATTGAAGCGAAGTGTACAAAATGGAACAATAACATTTCTCAGGTTTAAATGCACTTCTTTCGAGCTTCACAGCCTGATTGGTTTAATTTCTCCGCACCCCTTCAGACAGGCAGGCAGGTTACAAGCGGCGCAAAGTAAACACGAATTACCGTTGGATTTTTTTATTAAAACTAGACATTTCCAACATTGGATGATGTAACATTAGTCTGTTCAGACCATAGTATTACTTATAGTTATTTCAGAATTATAGCACAGAATCACGATGATAAACAGTAGCATCATAATAAGAGTAAATTCTATGTACCACTCCGCACATTGAACAGGTATACATATGTATGGCGTCGAGATTACTTCCGGGGTAACTTTCACTTTAGATTTTGATGGCATTTTGGATTGGTCTAATTTTATTAGTGTTTTGGTTGCTGGTTGCAGAAAATTTTCATGAAATTTGTCACATATTGAATTCTATTTTATCCTATTTGTTTGATTTGTGGCAACCGGTCATATTGAATTCTCGAAAGATACTTCAATGACATAATATGTCATCAAAATATTTATAGAGAATATAAACCATAGATATAGTATAGTAGTTAAAACCTTTTAATATAAATTGTTTACTCGTTGTTTCAAGGTTGAATAAACTCTCTTTGCGCCATTTTACGGTTGAGTTGTAGTTCAAAATGTTCAAATACTATCTGCCGGTCGATACCGGTACCTAGGTTCTCGTACATGAAACTCGATGAATGTAATGTTCAGAGATTAATTATGATCCCTTATTTAATGAACAAGTTTATGGAGCCCCGTGTTTACGTTTGCGAACTCGGCGAAACTTTCGTTATCAGTATAAGGGAAGGGGAGCCAGATAGCCCAGACTTCGAGGCAATCTGAAGTGCACAAGGCATGCGGGTTACGCAGCTATATAATTATTGGCAGTACAATGAGATTATCTCATAAACAGATAACTTTTCGGGATAGCTATGAAACAAACTGAGCCGTATTTTTTTCGGCCTTCACTATTATTCTTATTAATGCTTCGTTATTCAGATAGTAACAACATTTTGAATTCTTAGCTTCAATAGTGGCCGAGATCCTGTCACTTGTTCCAGTCTATGTATCTTGGAAAAGGCTGCGGTTATTTTTAAAAGCTTTTATTTTTAACTTGCAATGTATGTATGTATATAAGTATGTTTGTTCGGGTGGAATCTTGCAACTCAGAAATTTTGCATACTTGCTTAACTTTGATGACAATACAATAATATGGTACCCTGGGGCTAATCTGATGATGGAGCCGGAAGGTGGCCATAGGAACTCCATAATAGATAAAGCAATCCTACCGAGTTTGGGCTCTTTAGAATCGTCTCAGTGGGCATTTGATGGATATCCAAAGAAAATAACAGTTGGCTATAAAAGCTTGTCGCTAAAATGAATGTTTTGACAGAAACTTATTACCAAATATATATACTAAGCACCATCTCAGCAGACAAGGTTTTCGATTGAAAAATAAAAAAAATGGGCAAGTGCGAGTCCGACTCGCGCATGAAGGGTTCCGTACCTATATAAATATATATATAATCTATAACAAGTTTGTTGTATGGGCGCCCCCCTTAAATATTTATTTTATTTAATTTTTAGTAGGTATTTGTTGTTATAGCGGCAATAGAAATACATCATCTGTGAAAATTTCAACTGTCTAGCTATCACCGTTCTTGAGATACAGCCTGGTGACAGACGGACGGACGGACGGACGGACAGCGAAGTCTCAGTAATAGGGTCCCGTTCTTACCCTTTGGGTACGGAACCCTAAAAATCAAATCGGGGTATCCGTTTCGGATCTACGACGCCCCAGATACACAGACACACATTTTGAACTCATAAAACCCTTCTTTTTTCGTCGGAGGTTAAAAATAAAACTGTTTCAGCAGTGAGTTGTGCCCTTCGGCGTATGTAGGGTCATTTCACTGATTTTGGGCGAACGCACCTGTTTTCGCAGAGTTTTTCATCGATTGCGCCTGATCATCATTTCAAAGATTACGTGTTGTTGACATGTTAACTCACAACGGTTAATTTAATTTTGATATAACTCGATAATCCAGGTAATAAAGGAGTTTGACCTTACAAACGGTCCGGTAGTTTTGAATTTTTGATATGTTGTCTAAGATTGGTAGTCAGTGTTTAAAATGCAAAATGCACAATTCCCCCCCCCCCCCCCCCCCCCCCCTCCGCGCTCGCCACCATATTGAAAAAACCGGCACTTTCTTCATACTTTTGCTCATATCTTCCCTTAGGAGCATTTTAGCTAGAAGAAAGCTTAGGTACAATGTTATAGAGAGTTAAATTTACTATATTGTCCATGTTATATTTTGTTTCTAGGACAGATAGATACGGAGATATGCACATTTAAAAAAACTTGAAAAATCACAATTTCCAACTTAAAAACAAACTTTTGGATTATATCTTCGTTTAGGAGCATTTTAGCTAAAACAGAGCTTGGACAATGTTGTAGAGAATTAAATTTACTATAATTTACATTTATAATTTTGTTTCTAGGACAGATAATTACGGAGATATGTAAAAAGTAAAGTCACATTTTTCGAAAATGTATGTAAAAAAATTTTAACAAAAAAAAAACCGACTTCAGTAAAACTAAAAAGCTAACAATAACCCGTTCAAGTACAGATTACATTTGACTCACCCTTCGAAGTCGATCCCAAACCACTCAGTTCTTATATTTATATATTATAGTTTACGCGAGGTTTGGCACCGACTTCGAAGGGTGAGTCAAATGTAATCTGTACTTGAACGGGTTATTGTTGACTTTTTCGTTTTACTGAAGTCGGTTCTTTTTTTTGTTAAATTTTTTTTTATGATGACTATTGAAATTGTTACTAGCCCATTATTATTGATACTAAATTATTTTAGGTATACTACACGAGAAGTAAATTATTATTGTCAGTAATAAAAAAAAATGATAATTTCTTCAGCATAATTACGTTGCTATTATTTTTCGACGTCCTGCTTTACTCCAAACATGTCCTGATGATGCTGCCCTTCCTCACGACACGAACAACTCCCTGCAGCAACCATCACTCCATCACCGATTCCGATATAGATACTTTAGTTAAGTATATTATAGATTTATAGATTTTATTAAAATTCGAGTTTTTGCACTGTGCTGTAATGTTTTTAGGGTTCGGTACCTCAAAAGGAAAAAACGGAACCCTTATAGGATCACTTTGTTGTCCGTCTGTCCGTCCGTCCGTCCGTCTGTCAAGACCCTTTTTCTCAGGAACGCGTGAAGGTATGAAGCTGAAATTTATATCAATTACTCAGGTCTACTGTCCCTTGAAGCTGTGAAAAAATCAAACTTCTAAGCCAACGCAATCAAAAGATACAGCCGTTTATGCCGCAAATTTTCGACACTTGCAAGGGAATCAAAACCTACAGGGTGCTTCCCGTGAACTCAGAATCTTGAAATTTGGTACGAAGCAACGTCTTATAGCATAGATAAAGGAAAAATTACGAAAACCATATTTTTTTTTTTTAATACCTAACTTTGCACCTAATTTATATGGGGCGCTATACATACCAGGTGCAAACTTAACTTAACCACTTAGGGATGGAAAGTGTTTGTACGGAACCCTCGGTGCGCGAGTCCGACTCGCACTTGGCCGGTTTTTTTTTCTTTCCGGGACACATTTTGTTTTTATACATTTTCACGTTTTCACAAAGTTCTGCTGTTTTCAATAATTATTTTGAAGTCTTTTTTCGTAGTCCAGATTTAGATATATATATTATATATGTATTAAAACACACAAAGAAGAAAAGTTCCGGTTTCCGAATTTCATAGTTCAATAATTCACTGGTTTCACCGTCACCAACTGTTTTTGTTTTAATCACTAATATTATTTTTTAAGTTAATGGTCCTTGACTGGTGGCGCAGCGCGCCGCCAGTGCAGCACAAGGCCGCACTGGCAGGATCGCCATGTGATGTGGAGAGTAAAAGATGTGTTCGTTGCTTGAGTATAAGGTTTATTGTGTCTCGAATTTACATACAATGCATTTATATAGCATCTACATGAAGAGAGTGTGTGTGTTACATATACGCACACTACACACTACTCTACACCAGCTTACTCCACTCTCCACAGGAGCTACGTACGCACTGCATAAGCATATTGTACTGCTCCTCCTCCACTACATTATAAAATAACTCCGACTACTACCGGCAACAGGCAAATCCAACTTCAGACAGAGGTTTCTCTCATTCCAATGTGTTCAAACATAAACTACAGGGATCCCCTTGGATCGCAAAATGTTTTTTAGACTAATGCTGTTTCGCATAATTGATTTAGCATAATTTGTTTTGGCATAATAGTACTTTCGCATAGTAATATTTTGGCCAACTGTTTTTTTGGCATACTACGCTATTAGCATAATTTTAGTTGGAATAATTTGTATTGGCCGAATATACTTTACGCATACTATTGTTTGGGCTAATAATTATTTGGTATATCTGTCATTATCCATAATTTCTGTTGTCTAAATGAATGAAACTCAGTTACGTGGTTAACATGTATTTATTATTATTGTATGTATATATTTCAAAACAAAATATTACGTTACGTAACGTTAGGTCACTTTAGGTAGGTACAATGAGCTGCAGAATTGCATGGCCCATTTATGAAATAAATAATTCATAAATGGACCATGCATTTCTGCAGCCCATAGTACATTAGGTTAGGTTAGGTTAGAATGATAACCAGGCGCGAAGCGCCTAAGCAACGCGGAATAGGTGGTCTGCGAAGCGGACCTCCGTCGACCTCGCTTTAGTTCCTAAATATAATATATACACACTATACTACCTAACCTTCTCTCGTAGTGCAACTTTTAATAGGATATTAGCGTTATGCATTTTGATATGATGCGAATTGATTATTATGCCTATTTATGCTTATGCTTTTTGTTATTAGTCTTCATGACGGTTAATACGGTTATGCTTTCTGTATTTATGCTTTTTAATGTTATGCGTAAAAAAATATGCGTAATGAGGCTTATGCACATCTTATTTTCGGCGAAAAGCAATTATGCGTAACCATATTAGTATTAATGATTTTATGCCTTCCAATAGTAAACCAAACTACAGACATTACGTTGGTTGCTGTGAATGCTATAACAGTTTGCTTCACTATAGATCCGACTTCATAACTTCTACTTCCTACTGCTCAATTATTTTTTGTGTAATCAATGAAGATTAGCTGTATTTTATATAAGGTATAAAGGCGTGATATTTCTTGTGAGCCCTCAAACCGAGCTCCGTTCTATTTTACAGGTATTGTATATATCGTTTTGTTATGTTCGCAGTTGGCGGCGAGTCATGGGGTGCTGATGGGCGGAGTCCTGCCACCGCATCTTCTGCACAACTCCATACTAGGTAAAACCACGGCCCGTCCCACTTACTCCCAAAGACGCGTGTAAGACCTACTACTATTCTATGTAGTTCCCTTGGAAATCAAATTATGACGAACTTGTGTTATGTTGCTTCGGATACAAGCATCACCATGATTTCCCCACCGTTCGCTCGTTAGCTAAATAGTAGATAGAAATCTACCACGCTCGGCTCGCTTCGGTGAACTCTTTGTGCCTTTGCCTAGCATGCCCAGTGTATGTGTATGTGTGTGTGACTAACCTCGTGTGTGTGCGTGTGTGCAGGCGGCAGCGGCGGCGAGCTGCTGGGGCTGGGGTCGCCGGTGCTGCGTGGCGTGCTGCGCGCGCACCCGCACGCGCCCGCGCCCCAAGGTCGGTACGTCGCCTTCTTATACCGCCGTACCAACCACGTAGAGAGGACCCGACCGACGTGGAATAAGGCGTATTTACAGAATTAATGTCTTATGGCTTTTATTCGGCGCTTAGTCTCCGAATACACCTTATTCTAGTTCGGTTGAATCCAACCTTTTTACACTGAAATGTAGCTAATATAATTAGTATACCACCATGCCAACTACTGCTAAAAGCCAAAAATACCTATTTAAACAGGGCGTTCAACTCAGTCACGATTCACGTCACATCACGGGCTTACATTATATTACGGATTGTTTCGCAATAAAATTAAACTCGCATTTTATTTCATATATAAATAGGCTGCAATGGCAGTTGCCACTTGATCTCCGAATACGTCTAGTTCTGGTTTGGTTGATCTAGCATTAGCCGGAACTTTCTCTGTACCTACTAGAGCAAGGAGATAATATTATACAACTTTTCTCATTGAGAAGTGTCTTCGGAAAAAGTCTGTATCAATGATTGCGAGACTGTGGTTAGTAATTCTCAAAATAGTGTACAGAGAGTGACGAACAATGTCTTGATACCTTCTGTTTCCTAACAATATCGCTCTATTAAGTTGTTTCGCTCCGCTCTTTATTGCTGGTCACCGGTCTAATACCGCACCTAGATGCATGAAACTTAATGGTAGACTACGTTTGGTAGCTAAGCATGAAACGTGGCAGGGAAGTTTTCATATATGCGCTTCAATCTTATATATATCAACCCAGCACTGAGCCTCGATTACGGCGCTGCTGAAAATCAGCACACTCTTTTCAAGAGCCCTCCCTACTACTGAATAGTGAATACGCGTACGTTTCGTAGCAGCAACAAGTACAATTTATTCACAAGTACGCTTACCTTGAAACACGGCCTCGCAGCCATAATAAAATTTGTGAGCACAACCATGACGTTACATATTATGTATATTGATTTATATTTCTCAGATTTTTTCATCACTACATAGTATAAAACAAAATCGCTTCCTGCTGTCTGTCTGTCTGTCTGTCCCTATGTATGCTTAGATCTTTAAAACTATGCAACGGATTTTGATGCAATTTTTTAGGGTTCCGTACCTCAATCGGAAAAGACTGAACCCTTGTTGGATCACTTTGTTGTCCGTCCGTCCAACTGTCTGTCTGTCAAGACCTTTTATCTCGAGAACGCGTGGAGGAAAACATAAGTAGCGCTTGCTCTCAAATATTATAGTTTCTGTAGAATAGTTACAAAAGCCGGTTTTTAGCTAAGACCAAACCACATTTTTTATCATCATTCATTTTAGGGGTGTGATGCCTACCTATTACTTACTATGTACATATTTATGGCTAGTGCCACGCTTAATGATGTCTGTGTATTAATTATTTTCGCTTTCCCTCATGTCCGCAGCCTTAAGTGTATGTGTCCAACACAACTCTAATTTTTAGAATTACAGCGTTAAGATATACCTACAGTACCAAAGGACACAAAAGAGTAGAACATTTCACAAAACCAATTTCCAATATTCCATAATACGCTGTCGCCGTTTCGCGAAGCTTATCGGCAGTATAAGTTTAGTTCTAGCAGAACGTTGAACACTGAAGACATTTTCGATATTTCTGCGTCGCGGCGATCCCCACAAAGCTGCGCGCAACAAACCAGCTCATTTTCCCCGGCCACAAAACGTAAAATAGAATTTCGCAAATGAAAATATACCGCGCTCGTCGCTTGATACAGAAACTCTATCGGCGTCGGAATTGAATCTCGAACCCGCATCAAAGGCGCGGAATAACCGCGGCCGCGCGACCTCTCCCTCGCCAATTAATTGTGTGTCTTTAGCGAATTGCTGCGCAGTGCCGCGGGTTGTCAGACGAATAAAACAACACGTAAACTAAATGTTTACAATATAAATGTATAAAAATAATTAAAACAACACGTGTTTGCCCTGACTTGAGTAATAAGAACTGCTGTATGATGTGCTGTTTTTTCTCCCGACTTGAACCATAAAACGACACTTTATTAATTTATTGTTAATTTTGTGATCGAATCAAGAAAGCTATTTGCGTCGTTTTCAAAAAAACATTTACTAAGTTAAGGGCTTTAATTAAAACAAAACTTAATTGATGCCTTTGTGTAACGATAGTTACCCATATCTTTTGAATGAGTAACTTTCGTTACACAAAAGACGCGATCGTACCTATATTTTATTTATTTATTTATTTAAACTTTATTGCACAAAACAAAAGTCAGTACAAATGGCGAACTTAATGCCTAATGGCATTCTCTACCAGTTAACCATAGGGCCAAACAGAGATGCTTCAAGTGGGTGCAGAGTAGAAAATTAATCGTTCGGAGAGCATCCAAGATACAAGTGAATACATGTAGGTATATTATATAACTTGACTACCATAAATACAATGATACAGATATTTACATACTATAAGATGTATATTATAATATAATATAATAATAAATACGATGAAGTGTCTACTGCACAGGGTGAGACGTTATTCGGCTCTTTTTCGAGCAGGTGCTTACGTAGCATCCGTTTGAAAGCTACCTTGCTTGGGGCTTGTCTAATAGAGAGAGGGAGTGTATTCCAAAGACGACTTGCCTGAACGGCGAAAGAATTGGAGATGAAACCAGAATGGTGCGAAGGAATGGAGAGTTTGAGAGTTCGGGAGGAACGAAGTTTACCGCCCGGACGGGGAGTTTGAAAAGTGAATTTACTTTTGAGGTATCCAGGAGCAGAAGGCTCAAACAGGATGGAGAACAGAGTACAAAGGATCCTGAGGGATCTGCGACTACGTATGGGAAGCCAGTTAAGCTGACGCCGGAAGGACGAAACGTGATCATATTTACGGAGGCCGAAGATGAATCGTATCCCATTGTTAATTATATTGTTAAGTATATTTTGTTTTTATTAAGCCTTTAACAATGTACCTTACATGTTTTTTGAAAATGACTCATTTGCCACTGATTTTAAATTGCTAAGGACCAACATTATTTAATTTGAATCCAATCGAATCCCTGCGGTAATCGTTATAATGAAAGTTATTTTCTTCGGTTAGTGGAATAAACGTGATGTAGGTAAGACGAGCTGGCAAGGAACTCAGCTAAAGAGTTCCACATACACATTTCACAACGTGGCGATACGAGTACCTACATCTGTTTTCGCAGAGCACCCCAAGCTGCTTCAAGCAATTTTCAAATACATGACGCGCCGGTTGACGTGGCCAGTAAACGAAAGCAATACTTGTGGCGAATCCGTCGCTGAAGACAAAGCCGTCGCTAACTCGAATTTCGCCGCTTTAGCACAATTTGTATTCACCGTAATTTCTGCTTTGCGTTTATCTTGTTTCTTTCTCTCCTTTGAAATTATCAAATTCAATTTCGTAATTGTCATTTTTGAGTCGTTAACGTTGTTCGCCGCAATTTTAAAGTTTGAAAGAGAAAATTGGTTCACAGAACAAATTTGGTTGACTAAACTTGCTCAATAGAGTGCATTATGAAAAAGAACTGAATTTTAAATGAGAAACTTTTCAATTTATTGCAAGCTAAAAAATAATAGATACTTAAACGAATAATTTCTAGAAGTAATTAATATCCCACCAAAAACATTCTGTAAAAAACTAGCCAAATATCGATGGAGCTGCTTGTTTATCTCTAAAAAAACCGGCCAAGTGCGAGTCGGACTCGCGCACCGAGGGTTCCGTACAAACACTTTCCATCCCTAAGTGGTTAAGTTAAGTTTGCACCTGGTATGTATAGCGCCCCATATAAATTAGGTGCAAAGTTAGGTATTAAAAAAAAAAATTATGGTTTTCGTAATTTTTCCTTTATCTATGCTATAAGACGTTGCTTCGTACCAAATTTCAAGATTCTGAGTTCACGGGAAGCACCCTGTAGGTTTTGATTCCCTTGCAAGTGTCGAAAATTTGCGGCATAAACGGCTGTATCTTTTGATTGCGTTGGCTTAGAAGTTTGATTTTTTCACAGCTTCAAGGGACAGTAGACCTGAGTAATTGATATAAATTTCAGCTTCATACCTCCACGCGTTCCTGAGAAAAAGGGTCTTGACAGACGGACGGACGGACGGACAGACGGACAACAAAGTGATCCTATAAGGGTTCCGTTTTTTCCTTTTGAGGTACGGAACCCTAAATGTAATGAAATCTAGACAAAGTCGTACGAAGTCTAAGGTTCCTTACTGCGATTTCTTTATTATTATGGTTAATGTTGTGTGACTTGGCCGTTGAAGGGTACACAAGGGTACAAAACCAGGTGCTCCATGACACCATTGCACCAATCTGTCGCCAGAACCGCTACCCATTGACGATGGAAAATTGCCACTTGGAAAACGTTGATTCAATAACCAGTCAATTGTAGGCTTGATGAAGCTGCGTATTTCAATAATACTTATGTATCATTAAACTTCCAAAAATTATTATACCAATTTTTTCGGGCAAGTACACTGAATGGGTGACACTACGAAATCTTTTTGAATCCTTAATCCACAACAATGACACTTTAGACAACGTGCAGAAAATGCATTATTTAAAAGCATACCTGACCGGCGAGGCGGAACAACTACTCCGTCAGACGCCAATTTCTGATGCTAACTATAAAATATGTTGGGATTTATTAAAAGAAAGATACAATAATAAGAGATTTATGTGTCAAAATGTATTAAAACGATTATTATCACAAAGGAGCAGTGGCTGTGAGTTAGCAAGTTTTCTAAAAGAAATAGTAGACACCAGCACCGACTGTTTGAATGCTTTGTACAACCTCGGCATCGACGTCAGTACTTGGGATGCGATAGTTATACACTTGCTCACTCTCAAGCTTGATCCAGAGACCAGGAAACAGTGGGAGTTTACAGCTTCATCAAACCTCGACACGGATGAATTACCTAGATTCCAACAGTTTAAAGATTTTTGTACATAACGATACAGAGCATTGGAATTTGTAGAAGTAAGTAAGCCGTTTAACAATAATTTAAGCACAAACGCACTGAAACCGCATACCTGTAGTTGCCCAAAGCTTTCAATGCGCATTCTGCTCCGGGTCTCACAAGATAACCCTGTGTATACAATTTACCAATTTAGATATTGATGCACGATGTAAGTTTATCTCAACCACATCTCAACCAAGGGCTTGTGTTTTAATTGCTTGGGATTTCAGTCTGTCAGCGTCGTCATCATACGTTGCTTCACCAGAATACTAGTGACGACAATAATACGTCTTCATTTAATGCAGTGAAAGCTTCAAGGGTACTCAACTCACCCGACTGAAGCTTACCGAAAAATAAATTGTCATCAAATTTACGTGTAGTAGTGTTGCATTCTTGCATCAACGATAACGGCACAAGACAAACAAATGTAAATACGACGCGAGAGCAACTACGATCTGAAAAAGAAATAAATTTAAATGAAAATCAATGTTCAAGAAATAATAATATAAATACAAAAATACAAATACAAAATTCATTTATTTACCAAAAAGTATTACATGCTAACACAAGTACAAATATGACAGTGTTTATACAGTGAGAGTATTTTGCGTAGATTTTATCAGTGGTCCTCACACTAGGTCAAGCCTGTATCGTGAGGGCCTATGAACACAATTTGCATTTCACTACACGATGATGCGTATACAGATAACATTTATAAATATTTAATAATAATAATAATATTCGCTCTTCTCAATTACATCTATATCTAGAGAAAATTAGCATTGTTAAGCTTATTAGATAGATGCGCTCGCCATGTGAAAGTGTGTTGCTGTACATGCGTACATATGTGTGTAAGTGTGTATGTGTATGAGTGTAAGGTATCATTATTAGTGCAAAGGTTTCAACAAATCTTCAGTTTCCTTATAAGTTAGAGTAAGTAGCCATTTTCTTATTTTGTTCTGCATTTCTCTGACAGTAAGTTCCCGGATGTTAACATGCTTCGAAATGCGATTGTACAAAAAAGGGAGGAGGAATTGGCAGAATCGTCGTGCGTATGGAGTTTTTGAGATGACCTGCGGGACTCGAAAATAGTTATTTGTTATACAAGGGGGGAAAGTTGTATTTTACCCGCGAGTGTATATTTGAAACACGAGCTAGCGAAAGGATCCTATGATTGACCACGAGCGAAGCGAGTGGTTCAAAATAGAATCCTGAGCGTAGCGAGTGTTTCAATACACGAGACGTAAAATAACTTTCGCCCGTGTATAACACAAAACTTTTCACCTCACTACAGCGAGGAAAAAAGAATAAGGGTTTGTACTATATCTTCTCTGAAAAATATCTGCAATAATCAACCAATTTGCCATTTATTAAAACTAAGGTATAATTAGCTTTCGTGTAGGTATTTTAAACGGGATTTTTCAGAAAATAAGCTCATGTCAAATTTTACTTTAGCTGCGTTGAAACGTCAAAACTCTTTCTCCACATGTGGATAAAAAGCGATTTTCTCAATAGATATCAAACAAACAAACTGGGCTTTCCGAGCTAGTGAGGTGAAAACCCTTTTGTCTCGCAGGCCTGCGTAATTTGAGGAGTTAAGAGTATCACGGTGCATTTTTGTAACAATATTGTAAATAAATAGTTGACGGACGGAGAGTGTGAGTTTCGCACAGCAGCGAAGTCGTCGGATACTGGAAGGGCTTCCGAATCATAGCTTTGAGAACCGACCTTTGTGCTCTTTCGAGCCCGAGCAACGTTGTGGAGGCTGCTCCACCCCATGCTGAAATACAGTATCCGAGCATGGATCGGCATAATGTGACGTAGACTAGCCTCAGGATACGGATATCAGCGGAGTTTCGCAGCAGACGCATCGCATAGACAAGTTTCCTCACTCGTTGAGAGAGAGAAGCAACGTTGCTTAAAGCTGAAGCGTTGATCGATTTCTACACCTAGGTACCGGATGCAATCTGTGCGGCTGATCGAACTGCAGGAGAGTGGTGACAAAGAGTTATGCGCAGAATCTATTTTAATTTCTGAGACTTTCGGTTCAGAGGCCTTAGTTTTATGAAAACAAATGAATTTAGTTTTTTTAACGTTGAGAGTGAGAAGATTATTGTCCAGCCAGTTCTTTATAGCGGTCATACCTATCTCAGAAAGAGAATAAAACAAAATCATACTACAATTCAAAATATATGAATAAAGTACCGGAACCAAAATACTTACCTCGAGATGAATTGATGAATATCTGTGAAACTGCAGAAAACGGAATTATACACAAAGATCAGAAAAATGTAGCCAAGTATCAAAACCAAAAATCTGTTCCAAATTTAGAACTCACCTGGAACTTAACTGGAACCACGATGTAAAGAATTTGACGAAACTTACGCTGCGGAAGAATCCTGAAATAAGAGAAAATATGGTACCAAACGTAACGAAAATGAAAATGAGGAATTATTTACATAAAAGGAAATATCAAAATATTTTTTATGATAATTGGGATAAGGATTTAAATTATAAAATAAACACAACTTGGAAAATAATAATATTACAATATTACTTATCCAATTATATTTATATCTTCTGTAATTGGCATGAAAAATTGGTTCGGACGAAATTATGCTTGTAGTCATTCTAATCTTCTACTTATGTATACTATAGTTTTATTATGTATTTATGTTAATGAGGTCAATATTAAATTGTTTTATAGAAATGTTTAGGATTTATTACCATCCCAATTTTATTTGATTTATGTCCATTAACCTGCACCTAAGTGAGATGCAATTAATTTTTAATGTTTTTATATAGGTAACCATATTATTTGTGCTACCACTAAGATGCAACTTGTCATTCAATTGAATTACCATTCCTCATGGGGGGCGGTATACCATATACTTATGGACTCGTGAGACGGTCCATGGTGGGCGGTATGTATAACCGTAGATATATATAGATATAATTTCATTTAACCTCGATAGATGTCGCGATCTGTCCTCTTTTGATCTTAATTATTTATTGTTACATATAATGAAAGTAGATGACGCTAGCAGTCCTGCTTTAATGGTTGACAGGTTGTAGATTTATAGTTTAGTTCTATACAAATTTTGATATCTTACTGTCACAACAGATGTCGCTGACCCGAGCATGGGATCCGCTGCATCGCGTTGTTAAGATTTTCCTAGTTTGATAACCCCTGATGTATTTTATAACCAACCAAAACCAACCAACAGAGACCTGTATATTAACCAATATACGTACTCCGAAAGTATCAACGTCTTTGATTTCATTCATACTGAGACTTCGCTGTCCGTCCGTCCGTCCGTCTGTCACCAGGCTGTATATCAAGAACGGTGACAGCTCGACAGTTGAATTTTTTACAGATGATCTATTTCTATTGCCGCTATAACAACAAATACTAAAAATAAAATAAAATAAATATTTAAGGGCTCCCATACAACAAATTTGTTTTCACCTCACCAGCTCAAACATGGCGATTTTGCTGTCAGATAACAGTGAACAAAATGCGATTTTGTTTCGAGCGTGAGTAGAAAGTAGCTTTTTAATTTTTTCAATATCTGACCACGAATTGTCATTCTTCAGCCAAAGGTTAATTATAAAATTCAAATCATTTGAATTTCGATGCACTCTGTTTCTTTCATATGTATAGAAAAGAGAGGGATAGAGACTTATCAATTTGAAATTCGATTTTCGAATCCGACCTCGATTGAGAACAGTTCGGATACGCGTTATACCAAAAAAAAAACATTAAAAACACCCGAAAAAGTTTTAATTGCAACGTATTATTTTTCTTTATTATATTTTTATTTAACGACCGAAAATTAAATTGATTGTGCCTTTTATATAAAACAATTGAGCATTGCTCAAATATAATAAGATTTTTCACCTTATTACTTATTGTAAATTATATTTACTTATTGTAAAATATAATTTATAATTTCGCCATTTATCATAGATGCATATTCGAAACGTACCTTAAAAACTATCGAGTTCATATTGTAATTGTTATTTTCTTTTGCATATATTTTGTTTGGTGTTTTAGGAGTAAAAATATTAATCTATGTATAAACAAAATCTCGTAATATAATAATGTATTTATAAATAAACACGTCATGTATCTGCTAAATCTTCCAATTTGATCAAATAATGACAATAACCGTGTTGGTTGGTTGATTATAATTTCAATTAAATTATATTGTTATTCCTTTTTAAGCAGCACTTATCTATTTTCTGATTAATAATATTATTGAAATCAGCAACAAAGACTATAAACATACGTTGGAAGAAAAAACACAAAATGTCGAATATGTTCTCGCTGATGAGGTGAAAAGTTGTGTGTGCTACACGAGAGCAAAGTTTTTTGCATCTCGTGCTGTTGAGTCCCTCGCTACACTCAGGATTCTAACATAGAATCACTCGCTACGCTCGTGATTCAAACGTAGAATCCTTCGCTTGCTCGGGACTCAAAATCAGCACTCATAACAAAAAACAACTTTGCTCTCTTGTTGCACAAATAACTATTGACTCGCACAACTTGGCCAATTTTTATAGTTTTCGCTTTATGTGGCCATTAAACCCTAACTCTGTACCAAATTTAAGCTCTCTGAATTTATAATTCAGTAAATAAACGAGTTTGACCTTACAAACGGTCCGGTAGTTTTGAATTTTTTATATGTTGTCTAGGATGGTTAGTCAGTGTTTAAAATGCAAAATGCACAATTGCGATTTTTTACGTTTTTTTAAATGTGCATATCTCCGTAACTATCTGTCCTAGAAACAAAATATAAAATAGAGAATGTAGTAAATTTAACTCTCTATAACATTTTCAAAGTTTTCTTCTACCTAAAATGCTCCTAAAGGAAGATATAAGCAAAAATATGAAAAACGTGCTGGTTTTTTCAATATGGTGGCGGGCGCGGAGGGGGGGGGGGGAATTGTGCATTTTGCATTTTAAACACTGACTAACCATTCTAGACAACATATAAAAAATTCAAAACTACCGGACCGTTTGTAAGGTCACACATAGTACTTTAGTCTCTATTCACCGAATTATTATGGGAAGTACTAGTTCTTTTCTGATATGTGATTATAGCTTACTGAATGACGAAAATTTCTGCGCTCTGGTCTTATCCAGAGGTTCTCAAATAGGGGCCTGAAAATGTGGCGAAATGGTTCCAGTAAAGGATGGTACGGCAGTGTTTGCGTCGCGCTTGACTTGGCGGGGGCACTGCTGTGCCCCCCGATTTTTACTTATAACGCCTTACATTTCGAACCTCAAGAAAAAGAATTTATACTATACCAAGTAATGCTTTTTTGGCGACATTATAACAATGGTTAGCAGTGTTTTTTGGGCAGTATAGACTTTTACAGACTTTCATAATTTATGTCTTTATATTAGAGTTAGTAACTATATAAATGACAGAAAAAAGTACTGGAGTAGAAAGGAATACAAATGTGTACAGGTGCGGGTGGGGCTGCGACGGGTGCGGCGGCGGCGGCGGGGGCGGGGCGCAAGCGGCCGCTGCTGGGCGGCGCGCGCGCTAACATGTCCCCCACCAAGCGCGCCGTCATCACGCTGCTCGCGCGCGCGCGCGCCGCCGCGCACCGCCGCGCACCGCCGCCCGCCTGGCGCCACGAGTGAGTACCTCACCTACTGTTTATATGTGTCGCTAAGTTATTCGGTTAAAGGGTAAAAAGAACATCAAAATCCGGTAGACACAAGTCATCCTTTGGACAAACCAGACTTAAGATTTTTTCATATTATGAGAAATATGGTGATAATTTCAACCAACTTTTTGAAGTGAATAATAATTTTCCCCAAGTTCTAGTTAGTAACATAGCTATTTCATGCTTTCATTGCGCGCAGCCGAAAATAAGTTGAAAAAACTAACCAACCGCAACCTTCCCTATAATATGGTTGAGGGAGGCGATGGCTGAGATATGCGTCATGCTCGTGAACGGGTGCCGTTTGTGGGGTCCGGTCTGTTCATACTAGCAAGGGCCTAATTAGTTGTGTAGTAACTGCTTTCCAGTGTTCAATGAACTGACGTGAGAGACTTCATCCTGTACTCGACTGAAGTTATTTTTTACTTAGAGACTGTATACATCTCTAATAAACTTAGTGTACTGTACAATCACACACACACACACACACACACGCGCGCGCGCACACACACATGCGCACTAACCTGATCGAGCATACCATGTTTGTTTAATTTTTCTTGTAACTAGTTCTGCTTACTGTATTTTTGTGGACATCTTTTATTGGCTTTTGTTGTTGTACTATATTGTTAATTATTACAAATTGTATTGCTGTTGATGCCCCAAATAAATAAAATAAAAAAAAAAATGACGCTCAGAGACCTTATACATCTCTGAGGAATGAAATTTAACTATTATCATATATTTATTATTTATATTTTTTTTATTTTGTAAATTGTGACGCCTAGAGACCATATACATCTCTAAGAAATTTAGTTTAATTATTTATTTTTTCTTTTGTATAGTTAGTTTCTTATTCAGTCCTTAACTTTTCTAAGGATTTAAATTAATTTATTTTGTTTTGCATGTTGTGACGCCTAGAGACCATGTACATCTCTAAGAAATCTAAATTAAGTACTTAATTATTTTGTTGCATTAGTTATTGATTTTGACTCCTTGAGACCTTATACATCTCAACGGAATTGAATTATTTCATTAATTAATTATACCGATCTATATTGCGTGTCGTGACGCCTAGAGACCTTCTACATCTCTGAAAAAATCACTTTATTTTATATAATTTTTAGTGTAAACATTGATTTGGAGACTTGTACATCTCCTCTAACATATATGTATCAATTACCTAGCTATAATATAATTGTATTAGTTTTTAAGTATAATTCACGAAAAAATGACTTACTGTTGAGTTTCTTTCGGCTTTCTTCTCAACAGCGGTCTCCTCTTGCGAAATGCCGGTAGACTCACAATCTGACTTGTAAAAGTGCCCTTGTGGCCTATTTACTGAATAAATTATCCCACCAAAACATTTCATGTAAATTTGGCGGCCAAGACTCACATGCTCATAACGCTTTTGCTCTAAAAAGTTATCAGATCCCAGGAAAAGCCAAGCCCCTAAGCCCTGACTTTACTAACCCTGCACCTTGGTTTCAAAAGTATGGCTTGGCTGTTTCATAGGTTACCGTAAATATAAACTGTAATGTGCCAGACGGTCCGTTGGACTTATTTACGGTGGGATCTCATTTCTTTTTGTAAGGTGCCCTAGTTTTTTTATTTTTTTTGGGCTGTAGCGTTTCTTGAGCATCAGTCTTCAGAGCTCTATCTTTGCCTATTTTTCTTGTTGATATCATTTCCTCTTACGCATTCATCTTACGCTTAAATCTGCTTAAGATGGATATAAAAATCATTGATTCAACAATCAAAAATATTAATTCCGCGTGTTAATTGCGCTGCATGATTTATTGCATTTTGGTAGGTCTATAAAGAAATATTTAAAATACATAGTCAAAGTGTAGATACACAGAAGTACTAGAAGTAGTAATAATTGTGTATTAAAGAAATACTTACGTTTAGCCCCATATATAATATACACTTTTATCCCCTATTATGGGAACTCCACACAAACTTCCATCCCCTTATTTAAAGGGTTGGGTGGGGGAAGGGGGGGGGGGTTATTTTCTAAAAATCCTAGAATATTATGTGTTTTATTTATAACAAGGAGTCCCTATATCAATTTTCAGACCTCTAGTATCAAAATTTGCAGAAGTCTCATACAAACTTCCATCCCCTAGTTTAAGGGGTTGGGGGGTAAAAGTTTCAAGTTTTAGAATTTTTTTGTTGTTTGTGTACTAATACTAGCTTACATACCAAATTTCAGCTTTCTAGGTCATCGGGAAGTACCCCAGAGGTTTTGATACGTCAGTGTATAAGTGAGTGGCAAAATCGGCGTATTTTAGGCACCAATAAAACCTAAAGTATAAAATCTAGATCAATGAAATTTTGTACATTTCATATCTTTCCTAACTGCATCTTAACCTGTGAATTTGGGCGCTCTGGTGTTTACTGGGACGAAACTATGAGGGTTTGAAAATGAGACGAAACGGTTCGAGAAAAGGTAACACCAAAAACATTTCATGTAAAATTGGCGGCCAAGACTCACATGCTCATAACGCTTTCGCTGTAAAAAAGTGGTCAGATCCCTCGAAAAGCCAAGCCCCTAAGCCCTGAGTTTACTGATCCTACACCTTGGCTTCAAAAGTATGGCTTGGCCGTTTCATAGAGTAACGTAAATAAGTCCAACGAACCGTCTGGCCCATACGGTATCAAGAAATTAAGTTTATGTCTTCATGATAAAATATATTTAACTTAATTCCTTACCATATAGGCCCGACAGTCCGTTAAACTTATTTACGGTACTTTATGAAACGGCCAAGCCATACTTTTGAAGCCAAGGTGTAGGATCAGTAAACTCAGGGCTTAGGGGCTTGGCTTTTCGAGGGATCTGACCACTTTTTTACAGCGAAAGCGTTATGAGCATGTGAGTCTTGGCCGCCAATTTTACATGAAATGTTTTTGGTGGGATCTCATTTCTTTTTGTAAGGTAATTTTTAATGTATATGTTTTTTTTTGTGCTGAAATGTTTCTAAGTAAGTAGTAATAATAATTTTGTGTATTTAAGAAATACTTACGTTTAGCCCCATATATATGTATACACTTTTATCCCCCATTACCTATGGAAAGCCCATACAAACTTTCATCCCCTTATTTTAAGGGTGGGGGGTGATTTTCTAAAAATCCTAGAATGTGTATTTTATTTATAACAATGAGCCCAATAGGTATAAATTTTCAGACCTCTAGTATCAAAATTTGCGAAAGTCTCATACAAACTTTCATCCCCTAGTTTAAGGGGTTGGGGGGTAAAAGTTCCAAGTTTCAGAATTATTCTATTGTTTGTGTACTAAACCTAGCATACATACCAAATTTCAGCTTTCTAGGACATCGGGAAGTACCCCAGAGGTTTTGATACATAAGTGAGTGAGTGGCAAAATCGGCGTATTTTAGGTACCAATAAAACCTAAAGTATAAAAGCTAGATCAATGAAATTTAGTACATTTCATATGTTCCCTAACTGCATCTTAACCTGTGAATTTGGGCGCTCTGGTGTTAACTGGGACGAAACTATGAGGGTTTGAAAATGAGACGAAACGGTTCGAGAAAAGGTAGGTAGTGCCCCGCCTCTTTTTTTTTCGTCTTGGCGGGGGCACTACCGTGCCCCCAGATAATAATAATAATAATAATAATAATAAGAATTATATTTATATTTTACTTTTTATATAAATTTATTGTAAAAAAAACCTAGCCTAAGTACAAAAATGAATAAAGGGAATAATAATAATAATAATAATAATATCGTTTATTGCATATCACATAGCTATAAAGGTAGGTACAATATAGGGCATGTAGGGTGTAATAGTTTATCGCACCCTACATGTACGAATGTAGTATGTTAATTGTTAGGTTTGTTTAGTATGTTATAACGGGGCGGAATGTTAAGTAAAAGATGTGACCGTTCCCGATGAGTACCTTTATTGCACTAAAATTACATTTAAGTAAAATATATCAAATAAACTCGATTGTGACGCATACGCTAGGTGCGGCGTCAGCTTAACATTATATTGTCGAGTGTGCTCGTACATGCTGCCAAATTTAAGCAAAAGAAAAACACAATAGAAAAGGAAGAAATTAAGATAATTAATTAATTAAGGCGCGGTAGCCTTGTCAACACGTAATGGGGCATGTACAATCACCTCGTTGACGCTATCGAATTCCCGTGGCTGCGGAAGATGTCTAAATGATGCGTTGTCCTTCATTTTCATCTCCAGGTTCTGCTCCTGAGTAATAGCTTGCGCTGCAAGGTTTCGAAGTCTCCGCCTGATGTAGATGCCAGCCCAGGTGCTGACTGCAATCGTGCAGATTACCATAAATGAGATAAAAGTATAGTGATTCGTCTCATGAGATGATGTAATCTCTGACAATGTTTCTTGCTGTACTTTTACAGTTTCAATGCTGGTTTTTAGTCTGTCTAGGGCTTCTCTGTGGTCTTCAGTGACGACGCTGTAATTTTTCTCCACGATGATACGATTTATTGACGATTCTTGTACGTACAAATTGTCTTCGCTAATTGTCATTTCACTGCGGAAGTTGTTATGAGAGTGGATAACAACATTTTCTCCCTTCATCATACATCCCGTCTCGAGTGTGATGATACCCGTCCCTTTTAGTAGTAATGGCGTCACGCCGGCTGGGCAAAATGTGCGCATAGCACATTCCTGGCAGCACGCGAACAACCAAGCGCCGGGCTTGTGTAACCTGATCCAGTAGTCGGCGCACTCCAGTGTTATTGTTTTACAGGCAGATATATTATAATTGTTTATTAATTGAGCTTCACATATATTGGCGCCGGCCTTTGTGTCGTAAATGGGTAGTGACATACCACATATAAGTTGATGTTCTTTCACTTGTAAGCACGATGCGATATCTTCGTGAGACAAGGGTATAACTGCATCCTTTTTAAGATTGACTGCCAAATATTCCGATGTTTGCACGACGCGCTGTGTAGTGCGGGATTTTATTTGCGGGATAGGTATAATCCGATTCAGTTCATATTGTTCCGTATTTACTAATGGTAATTTGAGCTCGAATAAAATGTATTTGTTAGCCAGATGTACGTGCACGCGAGATAGTTTGTACATTTCTCTCGTGCAGTATTTTGTGTTGACGCATGGCAGAGTTAGTTCCCCCGGAAGCTGTCCGGCTATGATGTTCAGCTGTTCTTTGAATTGTTCGGGTCTTAATAAGTGCATATCTATGCGACCGTCTTTTACGTCGGTTAATAAATCCAATAGCATCTGCTGCAACCGTCGTAAGTTGGCCATGATCATGTTGGCGGCGAGGGCTGTTGCTGTTATGTAGTTGTTGGTCACTGTCGCTTGATGATCAGCCTGTATACGTTGGTCTTGCTCTGCCAGATGTTTGTTAATCGCTGTGAATTGTTCATTCATTACTTGCTCGTGTCTTTGTAAAAGATTATATTCGCCTTCAATTATTGATGTATGGTTTTTGAATAACCTTAAGATGTGATTTTCATTGTTTTGAATAAGCTCGATATCCTTGTTGTATTGTTGGGCGAATCTCTCGTCTAATACGCCAAATAGAGAATTCGCTATATATCCCACACCGTCAATAAGGCCTCGTTTTTCTCTCTTCATGTGTGGTCTATGTTCTGTAGTCAATATGCTGTTGTAGTGTTGCAATTCTCTCAATTCATGTTGAAGTTGTGCGGCAATAGATGAAAATGCGGTTTCTTGAATGGAAAGACTTGTAAGATGGTTTATGTATTTTTCAACGCTATCCAAGCCCTGCCAATATGTTGACATGTTGTAATAAACCACTAATTTCCATTGATCTTGCATTATCTGCATGTCTGCTAATTTATCAAAATAAATTAGCTTCGCCGGTTTTAACTCGTTCACGCTTGTTGTTTGTTGTGTTGCCGCTGGCATGCAGGATGCTAACAGAAGAACTAACAGACAGGTATAACTGTTATGTTGCGATTTTTTCTCTCGTCGGCCGCTGCGTGGCTTATCTTGTTGTGGTTGATCTGCTGGTGCTTGTGACTTCGGAGCGGAATTTTCGCTTTCGTCTTCAGTCGTATTTACTGGCAATGGCGATAATTTAGTAATTGGTCGTTTCATAATACTTGTCCTTGTTTTAAGCGTAACTACTCTGACATGACCATCCGTGCCAGGGTGAGTTTCTGTAACCCGTCCTAGTAGCCATCTTGCCGGAGGCATGTTATCTTCCTTCACTAGAACTAGATCTCCGATCTTCAAGTCCCTTTTGACAGTATTCCATTTGTTGCGGGTTTGTAACGTTTGTAAGTATTCCGCTGACCATTTCTTCCAAAAATCCTTGTGAAGTTTCTCCATTAATTGCCACCGTGTTCGAATATTGCGCGGCTCTTCGTTAGAGGATAGAGGACCTGCCAGCACTGGCCCTCCGACCAAGAAATGTCCCGGAGTAAGACACTCAAGGTCATCTATGTCTTCTGTTAAGGGTGTTAAGGGCCTGGAGTTGAGACAGGCTTCTATCTGTGCCAGTAGAGTGGAGAACTCTTCGAACGTAAGTTTCTGTTCTCCAAGCACACGCCGCAGGTGGTACTTCGTGCTCTTGACCGCAGCTGCCCATTCTCCATTTGCTGTAGGCCAAGCTGGAGCACTGAAGTGCCATTCGATGTTTGAGTTGGCCAATGAGGCCAGCAGTTCCGTGTTTAAGTATTGTTTAAGGGCCTCTCTTCTTTCTTTCGCTAGTACCTTTGCTGATTTCGTAAAGTTGGTCCCATTATCGCTGTAGACATGTGAAGGTGTGCCTCGTCGAGCACACAATCGATGAAACGCCGCCAAAAATGTTTCAGAGCTCAGATCTGAAACCAGTTCCAGGTGAATCGCCTTAGTCGATAGGCACACAAAAACTGCTATGTAACCCTTGGTTGTTTTGATCCCCCTTCCCTTGTTAGCCTTGACTTCTACATAGCCAGTGAAGTCCACGCCAGTGTGCGTAAATGGCCTTGATGGAGTTACTCGGGTTCCAGGAAGATCAGCCATTATTTGATTGTTGTTAGTCGGCTTGAAGCGATGACACTTGACACACTTGCGGAGTCGTCCCTTAACCGTTCGGACCCCCCGTAGTATCCAATAATTGTTTCGAAGGTGCGAAAGCGTAAGTCTCGGGCCTCCGTGAAGTGTTGTTATGTGGGCTTGCTGAATTAGTAGCTCCGTAATCTTGTCCTTGTGCGGCAAAATAATGGGATGCTTTTGTTTGTAGGTAATGTTCGCGTTTTTCAGCCGTCCACCGACTCGTAAAACGTTTTGTTGGTCTAAAATCGGATATAAGTTTAATAGCCGACTCTTCGGTGATATGTATTTATGTTTCTGTAATTGCAAAATTTCCTCAGCGAAGTATTTATTTTGCACTGCTCGCATTATTGCGTTGTGTGCATTCTCCAGTTCCGATTTGGTTAGGTACGGCAATTTTAATTTATTTTTTCCACTTGCATTGTTAGCAAAACGTGACACCCAGCCGAGTGTTCGTACTGCACGCGTCATAGAGCTGTTATTATTCAGAAGCGTCTCTATAACCGGTGATGTTATTTGTAGGGAACATGTATGTTTGTTACTTCTTCGCTCTTCGACAGGCTCCTCGTATAATGTTGTTTCTTGCAATATTTTCGACTCATTCGCTAACCATTTAGGACCTTGAAACCACAAATGGTGTCCTAGTAGCTGCGATGGTTGCAGGCCACGGCTGGCACAATCTGCCGGGTTATCTTCAGAGTGGACGTGTCGCCAACACGTAGAGGGCATGACCTGGGTGATCTTCGTGACTCTGTTTGCCACATATGTGTTCCACCGTGTTATATCACCTTGCAGCCACCCCAACACCACCGTTGAATCTGTCCACCCATGTATCTGCACTGTCTGATTGTTTAGCGACTCTATGGTTTTTTGCATCAATCTTGCTAGTAAAAGTGCCCCACAAAGCTCCATCCTCGGTAGGGTGACATGTCTGTTTAACGGCGCGAGTTTAGTCTTTGCCGCTATTAATATGATACTGATCTGGCCGTGTTCATCCGTGCTTTTACAATATATGACGCAGCTGTAACCCTTTTCAGAAGCATCTGAAAAGCCATGTAATTCACACTTTCGTTGTGTATCTCCGATCCATCTAGGGATTGTTATCTCATTAAGTGTGGTTAGCTCGTTTCTGAAGACCTTCCATTCCTCTTGTACTGGTAGCGGCAGGGGTTCGTCCCAGGCTTGAGATTGTTTCCAGGCTTGTTGAAAAATGAGTTTTCCTTTCATATTCACTGGCGCGAGCCAACCAAGCGGATCAAATAGCTTTGATAAGTCTGATAATAATGAACGCTTAGTGATTGCGACATTTTTGTTTACATTTAAGTCGGCGATGTTAAATGTAAATTGGTCTGTACACGGATTCCACAAAATACCGAGTGTTTTGTTGTTGTTTATGTTTTTAAAGTCAAGCATAGTTTGACTGATTTGCTCTTGAGTTAAGTCTTCAAGAAGACCTGGATGGTTACTTGCGAATTTGCGAAGATTGAAACCACCTGCTAGCAATAAACTGATAAGTTGCTTCTGTGTTGTCATGGCCTCTTCAAGGTTATTGTTTCCAGCAAGAAGATCGTCCACGTATAGTTGGTTATTTAAGATGTCTGCAGCGAGAGGATATTGTGGACCATCATCAATGACCAGCTGTTTTATAGTCCGCATTGCCAAATAGGCAGCAGCCTTGGTTCCGTAGGTTAAAGTACAGAGCTGGAACTCCTGGATTGGTTCGGATGAAGAATCTCGCCAGACAATTTTTTGTAAATGTTGATCCTCTTCCTTTACGAGTATTTGTCTATAGAACTTCTCAATGTCAGCAGTGTACACGTAACGAAATGACCTCCATCGTAAAATCAAAGCTTGTAGATCTTGTTGCAGGTTTGGACCGCTTTCCATGAGCTGATTTAAACTGTATCCAGATTTTGTAGGATGTGATCCATTAAAAACAGTGCGTAATTTTGATGTTGTGGAGTCAGGCTTGAGGACTCCGTGGTGTGGTAGAAAGCAGCTAGGGTGTTTTTGTTCAATACACGGTTTCATATGGCCGAGTTTTAAATATTCATCCATAAAGCCTTTATAGCCGATGGCCAATTCCTTATCTTTAGTTAGTCGTTTTTCTAATTGAAGTAATTGCGCAACTGCCTGTGGCTTAAAGGCGCCGATGTTTTGTTCGAAATCGGGTTGCATTGGAAGCTTCACCACGTAACGTCCGTTTTCCAGTCTTTGTGTTGTTGTTTTGTATAATGTTTCGCAATATTCTTCCATTGGTGACATGCTGTTTGCCGGCTCGGTTATCTCTTCGCCTTCCCAAAATTGAGAAATCTCATCCAAGTTGTTAAGAATTGCGTGGCAGTTGAACGGCTTCACGTTACCAAGCAGGACCCACCCCATTTTTGTTTCTTGACCAATAGGAGCGTAGGCTGGACCCCTGAGAATGCCTCCCATTACTATGTCTGCGTAGACACCAGCGTCGAGTAACACGTCAATGGGCCGAGATATGTTGTAATCAGGATCCGCCAGGTTGATGTTTTCAAGGTGGGGCCATTCTGGTTTTTCAAAAGAATAATTTGGCAGGTTGTTTATCATATGGGTCATTACCAGAGCGTCGGTAGTAAACACGTGGTCTCCATATAATGACTCGCATGTCAATTGAACAGTTCCGTTGCTCTGCTTCGCGGAGAGGCCTATGCCCGATACCGTAGCATTTTGTTTCTGTCTTTTGAGGCCCAGTCGTTGAGCTGCAGACTCGGTTATTAAGTTGATTTGAGATCCTTGATCTAAAAGACATCTTAGTTGTATATAAGTTCCGTCAGCCGCCCTAACCTTCATTTGTATCGTGGCCAGTAAAACTTCATTAAAATTTCCCGCTACGTGGTTATTTGCCCTCCGTTGGCTATCAGAAGTTCCTGTTTCATAAGTCGCCGCCGTCTTTGAAGCGGTCGGCGTCGGCACTTTGTTGTCGGCACGTGGGGCGTCGCGTAACAAATCATGAAGTGAAGTATGATGTGCAGAATTGCATACTCGACAGCGTTTAATTGAACTACATTGCTTTCCGTTATGTGAAAATAAGCAGTTATCGCAAATGTTCAATTGCGACATTGTTGTTTTCTTCGTATTCGGTGTCATGTTCTGGAATGTTTTGCAATATAGTAAAATATGATTTGTTTTGCATATAGGACAATTGCGATCCGTGTTGGCATGATATGATTTCGCAATGAATCGCTTAAACTTTCCATTGTTATGTCCATTATTGTGCGATGTTGAAGGAAGTTCTCTGATGTGCCCTGGATTCGGCTTTTGTTGAACTATTGTTTGTTTTCGTTTGATGACCGGTTCCAATGCCGTAAACTTGCTTTCCAAAAATGCAACGAACTCGTCAAATTGTGGCAATTCACGTGGTTTTTTCCTTGTTTCCATGTAGGATGCATAGGTATCTGAGTCCAACTTGTTAGTAAGGATATGTACCAAAAAAGGATCCCAGGATGATGTATCGATACCGAGATTGTGGATGGCGTGCACAACCTCCAGGCTAGTATCGTGAAGTCGTTTAATCTCAAACGCACTTTGTTGTTGTATAGTTGGCTGATTGAGGAATGTTTGCATTTGTTTGGTGAAAAGTAATTGTAAGTTGTTGTATCTGTGGTTGAGAAGTTCCCAGCAGGTGTCGTAGTTGTCCGCCGAGACTGACAAATGTTGGACAATGCGCTCCGCTTCACCACGAAGCTTTCCCTTCAGATGTTGCATTTTTTGCGCTTTAGGTATCATATTATTATTATGGATTGCTTCGGAGTATAGATCCAGAAATGTAGGCCACTGAGAGTAGTTGCCCGAAAAGGCTGGAATCTCGATTTTAGGGACAGATTGATGCTGATGAGCCGAGGCGTTAAGTTTATGATGCAGTTGTTTCTTGGTGGCCTCGTAGAGAGTTTCATGTTGGGTATACTCCTGCTCGTAGTCCACGTCAGCGCCGATGAACATGTTATCTAATTTCCAATGTGCGTCATCAATCGCCTTCCACCTCGACTGCAACATTTGTAACTTGTCTTCGATTTCCCATTTTTCAGAGATCTGATCAACTTTGATGCCTTTTACCAAACGAATAAAAGCTCGAAAATTAGTTGTTTGTTGGCTGAACAATTCATCAGCCTTAGACGGCATACCTTTCTCTTCTGTAACTGTCACCACAAATGTCTGTAATTGTTTTTGAAATGTACCGTACAAGGACTTAACTCTTGTCACTAGGTTGTCGTAATCGTCGTTTAAAATGTTCTTGTCTTCCGTTTGTTCAAGCTCCTCGTGTTTCGAGTTAAATTCTTCCCACAGAGCTTCTAATGTCGAAAGTCGTTTCTCGATGTAGTCAGCTGTTTTACGATTGGCAGAGTCCTTTTGAAAGTTGGTCTTCATCTTCTCGATGGTTTCAAGGATGATATACTGCCTCTTCAAAGACTCCATTATGTTAAGTTGGTAGGATCTAGCTCGATGCAACCGTACACTTTCCACGATTGTTGCGTTCAGTCTCAATTAGACTGGTGAGACCCGCTTGTGGGAGGCCAGCTAACCGATTCGCTACGTAGAAAAGCACAATCACAACGAATTAAATCCAATCCGGCTCGAAGGACCAAAAATGTAGGGTGTAATAGTTTATCGCACCCTACATGTACGAATGTAGTATGTTAATTGTTAGGTTTGTTTAGTATGTTATAACGGGGCGGAATGTTAAGTAAAAGATGTGACCGTTCCCGATGAGTACCTTTATTGCACTAAAATTACATTTAAGTAAAATATATCAAATAAACTCGATTGTGACGCATACGCTAGGTGCGGCGTCAGCTTAACATTATATTGTCGAGTGTGCTCGTACAGGGCAGTTTTACATGTGATACCCTGCATAGGGCGCAGCAATATGAGAGGGCATCTACAGCTTAATAGCTATTATTTTTAAGTAAGTTATACATACAATTTTTTAAGACTTCAGATTCTAAACTTTATCATTAAAGAAATCGTCTATATTATAGTAGCATTTATCAACTAAATAAGCTTTTAATTTTGTACAGAACGATTTTAGTTCGGTCTCATTTTTTATAAAATTAGGTAAGTGGTTATAAATTTTTATTGTCATATAGTGCGGGCTAGATGTAACGAACTTTAATTTTGAAAATGGTAATCTTAGTTTATTTAAATTTCGGTCATTTCTTTTGTTTTGCGTTATCTGGGAATATAAATCTATATGTTTTCTGACAAATTTACTCGACTCCAAAATGTACATGGATGTGACAGTCAATATTTTGTATTTTATGAAATGGGGTCTACACGATTCCATTTGATCTATGTTTGCCAATATCCTAACGCACTTTTTTTGTAAGATAAATATTTTTCCTATGTCTGTGCTATTACCCGCCGAGGTAGGTAGTGCCCTGCCTCTTTTTTGTTCGTCTTGGCGGGGGCACTACCGTGCCCCCAGATTTCATTTCATTTCATTTCATAAATTTCCGCGTGAATTTTATCAATTATGAGTAGTTTTAAAACAAAAATTATCTATGAAAAATTCAAATTGTAGGTTTCAAATATATATCACTAATCCCAATAGCCGTCTCTGTCTTGGTAGTAACATCAATAATATGTTAAGAAACATGTTTGATTATAGAAAAAAAATTAAAACAATCAGCATTTTAAAAGGGATAATCCTGATCTTGTGATAAGACAGACGTGGCTTGTACTAAATACCTGTGTCGCGTTGTGTGCAGGCACGGCGCGCTACTCCCGCTACTGCGCGACGAGTTCGCGGCGGCGGCGGCGGCGCCGCGCGTCAACCTCGCGTAGTGCCGCCTCCTCCCGCCCCCCTCTCCACACCAGCAGTCGACACTCTTCTCCCCGCAGTTGCCGCTCCGCTCCAGCACTCTTTGCCGGCAGACGGAGCTGCAGTATGAAGAATGTCACTGACGTGACGGTTGGATGCCGCGAGGCATCTGTTCCACTTTGGCAGCTGCGGTGACGTCACTCAAGACTGGGAAATCAAAAAAATAATTAGGCCCCATTCATACTTTATGGGACATACCGCCGTCGTATGCAAAGTCAAAAATTTGCTACTAAAATTGTAACTAACATTTAAAGTAAAGCTGAGATGTCCTACACGGATCCGTGTTTAACTAGTTTAGTAGCAAATGTTTGAATGTGTAAGTATGATATCAAACCTGAACCGAGTGTGAATCGAGGTTTTAGTAGCTATCATTTCGTGTGATTTCAACGAAGATTGCCTAGGCGATGTGGAGTGAGTGTCCTGACGTTACTATTTTCCCTTTTTATCGGCATCCTTCGACGGCGAGCCCGATCTGTACGATATTATTTTAGTTTTGTATTTTTTCGTCGAAAGATGTTTTTGGAGGCGGAAAAGTTGTCACATCAACTGCGCGTCAACATGATTCAAGTATTTCGTATACCTACAGTACACGTTTCTCATCCTTGTGGTCTGTGCATCACACTAGTCACTAACTTTCTCGTAAATAATTGAAAATTGTACTCAGTAGGTTTAGGAAATACTACGTTATAATTATAATAATGAGATTTCAATTTCAATTGAATTATTTTACTCAGAATCGACTCGATGCGTATTTTAGGCAATGTACGAAAATATGAATTTACGAGTAAGTATTTACATTATTAGTGAAATTTTGTTATCGCCGTTTTTGTTACGTTTTGTGTTATTGTCGTAAGATCTTCGTGAACGAAACCCCACATTGTACGAAGCTTTTAATTAGACATAATTTGATGGACCATGTGTATGTCGGATATCCTCTGCCTTGTAGGAGAATGTATATAAGATGTATCACTATGTAAGCCGGCGACGAGAAGAGAAGCTTTATATTTAGTATGATATTCGTATTGAGGACGGCGGCGCCGCCGGGAAGTCGCAACTGACAGTGTAATATCACTCGATCGCGTGATCTCGTAACATGTAAGTCTGTAATCATAGCGGCTTGAGTAATGCTATCGGGTGATGTAACGTAGAACAAAGACAGGTATTACACTGTAATGAAAATCACGTCTCCATAGATGTTGTGTGATTTGATATGACAAGCAGCCGGCGCCGCGCAGCCCGACCCCGCACGAACCGGTCAACTGTACCTACACAACACATGACTACCGTGGCTTGAGCGACTAGTGTTTCAGATAGACACATCATCTAAACAGGTAACTAGCCACGGAGTTATGGCCTCAGCCCCACACCATACATTAATCTTGATAAATTATCACTTTATTATAAACTTCATTACATTTATCAAATTAAATACTCACTCACAGCACCGTTAACTACGAACGATCGTTTAAGATAATAAATAAATATATTTAATAATTAACGTTCTAACGATTAGCTTAATCTAGTCTAATAGTAGTTTATGTGACTGTACATAATGAAGGGTATTAAACACGAGTGTGGGTTTATGAAACGCGCCGAAGGCAAGTTTCATAATAACATCACACGAGTGTTTTCATTCCTAATGATGTACAGTTACATACACTACTTTATCTAGCCACATATCATAGGCCTCCATGATGCATTCAGGAGTCGCACATTACGACAAATATTACCCGGTAATGGCGGTAATGAAGTTTTCTGGCAGCTGTCATAGTTATTTTTTAATTCAGAGACAAACTAGAGTTGGCCCCAACTATCATATCGTTCGATATCTTACTTACGTGCGACATTTGTCAAATTTGATGCAAATTGACAATTCATTTCGAACTAAACGTCATCTTGACTGATATTAGAATAGAGGTCAAATCAAATTTCTTTGTTTTTCAAAGATGTTCGAAATTTGAATAAATAATATTATCGAAATCGATGTTATTATTTAGCAATAATAACATTTTCACAGATAAGAAATTGGTTCTAATAAAACAGTCTATTTTTATGGTGGATATAATGTGCGGTTCTTGAACGCATCATGGAGGGTTTATGATATTTGGATAGATAAATGTACTATAAGAGATCGACATAATGTACTTAAACGGTGGCGAGGCGCAAGCACACACGCGCTGGGTTGCGCGGGGGCTAGCGTTTTCTTCGATCGCGGTGTTTCTGCGATCTCAAGCTATTGTGACGTATTAAATTCACGAGTCTGGGATGATGTCACTGAGTCGCCGAAGGAATAATACCAAAGATATTTAAGTGAGGAGTATACTCAGACTACAGAGCGAACACACTGCATCGATTTCCCTCCGGACGGATACAGGTAGAAAAGAGAGTATAGAGGACGTGAGCCTCCCGCGGCCCGCACTCTGGGCTGGCGCTGCGCCTGCGCCTCTCCCAGCGATGCGACTAATGCCCGCAACTGTATTATTTTCAGTGTAAATTATATAATTCTGTATTGTAAATTGTATAAATCTTTTGGACGTTTTGCTCTTATTTATCAAACTTTTTAGTTTTTGTACCGTAAAATTACTATAATGTTTCAAACAAATTGTACCTTTATAACACCAATTTTTAACGTTTTACAAATTATAACGAGATAGCTCACAAAATAACGATATTGATGGCTCCACTTTATTTATACAAATTATATCAACTATTTATATTATACATATACTACGATGTTGAGTTTTGTGAAATATAATATGTTATTATGGAAGCAGCGAATGAACTCGGCTCCCGTTGTATAAACGTGGTGATAATCTTGCTAGCTCCCTCTAACCAAACGCGTTAGAAAGACATGTATCAGCACGGTAGCCTCGGCACGGTTGACGCGTGTCGAGGAGCCCGTGGTGACGCCACTCGCTAATGTCGGGCTGACGGGCGGAGAGGATCGCGCCCGAGAGAGTGATACCTCTCTTCATTGTGATATATCAGAGTGAGAAAGCGAGCAGGGACATTAAGAAGCAGTACATTAATTTATCATTACTTAAAACGAACAATTATTTGTTTTTAATGGTACTTACCTAATGAGAACTGCATTCAGTTTGTTAGAATTAGAATTACTATTTCAATAAATCCAATTCACTGCAATATATCGCCAATCGAGCTAAAATTATAAAATAAATAAGTTTCTGTCAAAAATGACATTTTAGTGGCAAGCTTTTATAGCCGACTCTACTTTTCTTTGGATATCCATCAAATGCTCACTGAGACGATTCTAAAGAGCCCAAGCTCGGTAGGATTGCTTTTTCTATTATAGACTTCCTATGGCTACCTTCCGGCTCCATCATCAGATCAGCCATGGTAACATATTATTGTATTGTCATCAAAGCTAAGTAAGTATGCAAAATTTCAGCTCAATCGGTTGACGATATCTGCTTCAAAATTGAGTTGCAAGATTTCACCCGAACAAACATACTTAGATACATACATACATACAATGCAAGTTAAATAAAAGCTTTTAAAAAATCAGAGAATTATATTTATTGTGTGACATCAATTTAGTTGGCATTAGTTTTTCCACCAAAAATCCTGTTTGGTACTTGGAATAAAAACGACTATATACCTAGTCACGTAGTCAGCACTTGAAAGTGAAGCCAGTTTTAGTGAGCCAAGGCCCGTCACGGGCTTAGTATTGTCTGTGTCCCTACGCATCTGTCACAACGTCAATGTCACTAGCAAAACGTCTCTATGATTGGTTCGTAGTCACGCACACATATATCAAAACCGGCTTTATCTTTCGCAAACCTGTCGAATGAAGACTCTCCTTTTAGGCGTATTTCTTCTAAGGTTTACCAAAGTTTATTGCCCAAAACAACAATCAATACAAATGTCAAATGAATGACATTAGTAATTTTCAATAGGTAATGCCTTCCTCGTGCTATTCTCGCCCGCTTCACTTCACTGCTCTAACGAATGGGTCTGTCCCTCTCGCCGGCAGCCCGCGCCGGCGGCTGCTTCCCTGACGCAGGTGTCTGATCTGTAGAATAAATATATTGAACTAGAACACTGCATTTTTCTTTTACTCCGACCCTTAGAGTAAGAAAAAGTCCATAGAGCTCGTGTTACTTAGTAGAAACCTACGACTGTATTGCTATCTCTGTAAAGCACGTCTGCGCAAGAAGAAACGAGATGACAGCATATTTGACAAAACGTAGTTTTCAAAGACATAAAAGTCATGCGTCAAGTTTTTGTTGGTAGTGATGCCCGAACATATTTATCGATATTGATACGATGTCGATCAAACTACCATTAACATTTAGTTTATAAAAAGTTATGTTTTGCGATTCAATTGAGCTTGAGAGATGAAGATTCAATAAAGAGCCGATAAATAGTTCTGAACGACAGTAGTAAGTTACTTATAATGCGACTTAATCGAAAAGAATTATCAGCATTTGCTTACACGTCTGCTTTATATGGTAGCATAATAAAGCATGGCAGACAAACAGTGGCCTTTTTGATAGACAGTGGCCTTTGTGACTTTTAGGCTTGTGAGGTGTGACGTCATCAACGCCCTATCTTCCAAAATCTATGCTCCGACCCGTGCTCGTATTAAATCCCATTTTACACATTGGGGTAGCGAATGTGACGTATACAGAGTGACCAATCTAAGCGAGTCCTAGTCTGGATTGAGGTATATTGATCTAATTCTATTTATTTGAAGTTTTATTGAACAAATGAGTAAATACTTGTCTAGGCAACCACGTTGTCCATCGATCAACCAGTTGAACTAATTACGCGGACCACGGGTAATGCCTGGCCCAAAATGCCGGTTTGGTTTTAGCTACAAAACAGTCATTGTTCAAAATTATCTTCACTAAAAAAAATTGGGTCACGACACAGTGAGGCAGTCTGAAGGCGATGAGTTTTACGATATCACTTCATCAATTTTAATGACAGAATATACAGGAGTGAAATGTTGAAATGGGTGAAATGTTGGTTGTTAAATTTCTCTCCACGTGGCTTATTCCCATCCGTGGATAAACCTCTGTATCGTCTATTGACAACCAAGACTCACTAAGTAACAAATACCTACTTAAAACAAGGCTCTCTCAGTGTCAATATATTTACTAGATACGAGGTTTTGAAGAGCAGTGACAGAAATTGTAGTGAGTCTTGGTTGTCACCAGGCGATATAATATGAATGTAACAGCTGTGTATCTTCAGAGGTAGTGACTCGGTAGACTTGCACGACGCAAGATGCGTGGTTACAGCATCGCGGAACGAAAGCCGACTACGAGCAGCGTAGTGCTACGTTAACTGCGTAGAGCCGCTACGGCCTACGAGCTACGAGCGCCCACCGCTACACGGCTTAGCGCAAGCCAGTACAGAGCATGCTTGGCCAAAAGGGTCCTAATTCAACTGACATTTAGAGATATATTTTAGTAACGTATCGGATATATCATCGTGATATGGCCAATATCGATTTTTGATAATTGACACCGATAAGTTAACATATAATTATTGTCACCTGAAAAATATCAAATAGGGGACGGGGGGCATAAATTTACGTCGAGCCCAAATGAGCCCGGCTGGTTGTGTTATGATTTGGGCTCAGCCAGCAGATGACAAGGTGATTGAGTCCTCTCCTCAAAACAATGAGGACTATTAACTCCATCAATATCAAATACCTAAGTAAAATTAACTATGCCCTCTAAAATGCCCTCAAAAGTAACTATGGGCCTCTTAAGGAAGCTCAGAGTCACTCGAGCTATGGAAAGGGCTATGCTCGGGATCTCTCTACGTGATCGAATCAGAAATGATGTTGATGAGCTTCGTAGACGAACTAACGTCACCGACATAGCAAACAGGGTTAGCAAACTGAAGTGGCAATGGGCAGGGCACATAGCTCGAAGAACCGATGGCCGTTGGGGCAGAAAGGTTCTCGAGTGGAGACCACATACCGGCAAGCGCAGCGTATGTCGGCCACCCGCAAGGTGGTCGGACGACCTGGTCAGGGTTGCGGGGACTCGCTGGATGCGGGTCGCTTCTATCCGGACCATGTGGAAGTCAAGTGAGGAGGCCTGTGTCCAGCAGTGGACGTCCTATGGCTGAAATGATGATGATGAAGTAAAATTAACTTAATTCTTTATAATTGTGACGTTTTCAACGAAAAGAGTCCAGGTCCACTTTGTCGCTTGTCATAAAGGCATTAGTTTGAATCAATATCCTGTCAATGCGTCCTTATATAGGTATGCAATTTCGTTCGTGACACTCCCATGGTTCGCGGGCGACGGGGGACGAAGGCCAGCGGGGCAGTATGAAGTGTGGGGGCTGCGGGTCTGTCAGTCAGGAGCGTCAGTCAACCGCCTTCGCTCTTGGCGGTAACTTGTGTATAAGAGCACGGCTTTACGTAACAACACGCACAAGAGATTACCACGCAACGATGAGTCCACCGATAGGCAAAGTTATTGAACAGCAAGCCAAACAAATTGTATATAATGTATACAGAGATGGGCAAAAGTTAATCGATTAAGATTAACCGCGATTAACGATTAAAACTGACGATTAGTGAATCTAATCGTACGAGTTCCGAATAATTTAATCCCGATTAAGTTAATCTATATAATTAAAATACAAATAACCGTCCTTACTGTCCTTACCTTACTTCCTAAATTACTCACATAAATCAACTAATTATTTATTTGTAATGGTTAATCGGTCACAACTACATTATATTCGTAAAAACAAATAAGGTTCATGCAAAATATTGCAAGGGATATCGGCAGATATATCCGATATGTAAATCATACCGTGTGTAGCGGTGATCAACATGGCGGCAATGTGTCATCGAATACTACCGTCTTCCGCCCTCCACACGGACCATGGGAGTGTCACGTATGAAATTGTAGACCTATAGTAAGCGACAAAGTTGTACTTTTTGCTCGAAAACGTCACTTCTAAATGTATTTTTTTTTATACTACGACGGTGGCAAACAAGCATGCGCCCCGCCTGATGTTAAGCAGTTACCGCCGCCTATGAACGCTTGCAACGCCAGGAGCATCACGCGCGCGTTGCCGACCCTTTAAGAACCTATTTACTCCCCTCTTGAAGAACCGCATACTGTAGCCCCCGGGGAAAACCTCGGCAGGGAGCTCATTCCACATGTATAACCAATATCTCTGAAACTGAACAGATAAGTATGCAAATCTGAAGTGTACAGCGTAGGGTTCAGCGTAGGGTTTTTAATACACTTACAACAGTCGTGTCGGTGTGTCCCCAATAGCCACACATAGATAACAGCAGAAGAGTCCCAGTGACCCAGTTGTGAGCAGGCGGCTCGCATTAGGGGCAGGTACGGCATTAGCGATAAGCGCGGAAACTCCCCCCTCCCCTCCTTCCTCCGCAGAGCAGCGCCGCCCGCGCCGGATGCCGATATCAGAGCGGTTTCCGTACGGCGCTCGCTGCTCGGAGACGCTTTAATAGGGAATATGTGATAAAAAATATTAGCCCAATCAAAATCAGGGTTATTTCAAAATTTGTTGCTGATAAACTTGCGGTATCTAAAAAAGTTAATCATCTGTGTCACTACGTAATGGACCGTGTCTTTGATTGGCAGAGTGTCTTCCAGGCGTTAAATATCAGTTTCGTTTAGGACATCAAGTGTTAATGTATGAGGATATTTATTTATGGAACCTGAGATATATAGTACACTAGCTTTTGCCCGCGACTACGTCCGCGTGGAACTTGGAAGTATGGAAGCAACCTCGTACAACACGATAGATATCCACCTAATCACCTTAATTAATAAAAGAGCGCCTAAGCAAATGCAAGAGCAATTGTGCTTTTGGTTTAATCATTACATTTTCTACAGGGTCATCAATGTCATCATGAATTACTTACTCACTTTTCAATCTTTTTAGGGATAATTTCCAGGATGAAAACTATCCTATGTCCTTCCTCGGATCTTAAACTATCTCCATGCCAAATTTCATTAAAATCGATTCAGCGGTTTAAGCGTGAAGAGGTAACAGACAGACAGACAGACAGACACACCTTCGCATTTATAATATGGTCACACCGCTAAATCATGCAAGCAGGCAGAGTACACGTGCGGTTATTGCGGTGATGTAGGTCACTCTATCAAAGAGTGCGGAAATAAGGCGGAGTCCCCGAAATGTGCAACATGCAGACTTTACAAAAAGCCGAATAACCACCAAACAGGTGACGCAGAATGTCCTGCTCGAAAAATCGCCGAGCAAAGATACATAAATTCAATTGACTATGAAGGCGTCTAAAAACGCCGCTCATTGGTGTGTTTTCTTTATTTATCTGGCAGTTTATATTATAGAAATAGAATAGCCTAACTTACAGCATTGTAATTTATAATGTAGAGTCTATAGGTCACCTAGATTTAAGAAATGAGTTACCTTTCTCGAATTATTAAATCCTTATTTCGTAATTTAGAAGAATATTGTTCTAATAACTCGTAATATTATAAAATGTTAAATTGCAGAGGCGACGATTTATGCAATATATCGACTATAACCTGACCGAGTTTCTAATTATGCTGACGCTGACATTGCAATGCCGTACCCAATAAACGTAATCAAGTATTATGTCATATCAAAAAAAAAATACAAATATATATAGTATAATAGTTTTATAGTATGATTGTAAACAATTACTTTGTCACAGAATATAATTTGTACGCGTTTTTATGAATTTCTTTGATAAGATTTATTGACAAAGAATTTAATTAATTAAATGACCTCTCTCAAAGCCTGAGATACAGGATTTTCCTAGTTCAGGCACAAGAATTAAGTGTGTTCTGTGTAGATGTAAGACTTTTTATGCTTAATTGTAATTTTTATGTGTTTTATTAATAAAGATTTATTATTATTATTATTAATGTTAGTATGGATATGGATTACAGCAGAGGCCGCGAAATAGGGGATTGTTGGTCGAGTAGTAATAGATGGCCAAGTCATAACGAGGCAATCTAGAGATACGAGGCCGACAATCCCTGTTTGCGCCGAGGCTTGTAATAGTACATTGCGTAACAAGGGTGGTAAACGAGGAATTACAAACGAGTGTCTATTAGAAGCCCGAAGCCGAAGGCGAGGGCTTTAATGACAAGATTTTGGAATTCCGTGGAAGAGTCACGTACGACGTTTTTCATCACACTTGGGAGGAAATAAAACAAAAGTCATAAGCAGCAGTCAATACCAAAATATTTATAAAACAAAACTATGTAAATATTATATTTAATACAATTTAAAAAAAAACAGCTCATAGTGATAATGCTTTAATTTAGTGCGGCGTTTGTACCTCCTTAAATTGAGGAATAATATATATAGGTTAAGATAGATAGATAGATAGATAGATAGATAGATAGATAGATAGATAGATAGATAGATAGATAGATAGATAGATAGATAGATAGATAGATAGATAGATAGATAGATAGATAGATAGATAGATAGATAGATAGATAGATAGATAGATAGATAGATAGATAGATAGATAGATAGATAGATAGATAGATAGATAGATAGATAGATAGATAGATAGATAGATAGATAGATAGATAGATAGATAGATAGATAGATAGATAGATAGATAGATAGATAGATAGATAGATAGATAGATAGATAGATAGATAGATAGATAGATAGATAGATAGATAGATAGATAGATAGATAGATAGATAGATAGATAGATAGATAGATAGATAGATAGATAGATAGATAGATAGATAGATAGATAGATAGATAGATAGATAGATAGATAGATAGATAGATAGATAGATAGATAGATAGATAGATAGATAGATAGATAGATAGATAGATAGATAGATAGATAGATAGATAGATAGATAGATAGATAGATAGATAGATAGATAGATAGATAGATAGATAGATAGATAGATAGATAGATAGATAGATAGATAGATAGATAGATAGATAGATAGATAGATAGATAGATAGATAGATAGATAGATAGATAGATAGATAGATAGATAGATAGATAGATAGATAGATAGATAGATAGATAGATAGATAGATAGATAGATAGATAGATAGATAGATAGATAGATAGATAGATAGATAGATAGATAGATAGATAGATAGATAGATAGATAGATAGATAGATAGATAGATAGATAGATAGATAGATAGATAGATAGATAGATAGATAGATAGATAGATAGATAGATAGATAGATAGATAGATAGATAGATAGATAGATAGATAGATAGATAGATAGATAGATAGATAGATAGATAGATAGATAGATAGATAGATAGATAGATAGATAGATAGATAGATAGATAGATAGATAGATAGATAGATAGATAGATAGATAGATAGATAGATAGATAGATAGATAGATAGATAGATAGATAGATAGATAGATAGATAGATAGATAGATAGATAGATAGATAGATAGATAGATAGATAGATAGATAGATAGATAGATAGATAGATAGATAGATAGATAGATAGATAGATAGATAGATAGATAGATAGATAGATAGATAGATAGATAGATAGATAGATAGATAGATAGATAGATAGATAGATAGATAGATAGATAGATAGATAGATAGATAGATAGATAGATAGATAGATAGATAGATAGATAGATAGATAGATAGATAGATAGATAGATATATAGATAGATAGATAGATAGATAGATAGATAGATAGATAGATAGATAGATAGATAGATAGATAGATAGATAGATAGATAGATAGATAGATAGATAGATAGATAGATAGATAGATAGATAGATAGATAGATAGATAGATAGATAGATAGATAGATAGATAGATAGATAGATAGATAGATAGATAGATAGATAGATAGATAGATAGATAGATAGATAGATAGATAGATAGATAGATAGATAGATAGATAGATAGATAGATAGATAGATAGATAGATAGATAGATAGATAGATAGATAGATAGATAGATAGATAGATAGATAGATAGATAGATAGATAGATAGATAGATAGATAGATAGATAGATAGATAGATAGATAGATAGATAGATAGATAGATAGATAGATAGATAGATAGATAGATAGATAGATAGATAGATAGATAGATAGATAGATAGATAGATAGATAGATAGATAGATAGATAGATAGATAGATAGATAGATAGATAGATAGATAGATAGATAGATAGATAGATAGATAGATAGATAGATAGATAGATAGATAGATAGATAGATAGATAGATAGATAGATAGATAGATAGATAGATAGATAGATAGATAGATAGATAGATAGATAGATAGATAGATAGATAGATAGATAGATAGATAGATAGATAGATAGATAGATAGATAGATAGATAGATAGATAGATAGATAGATAGATAGATAGATAGATAGATAGATAGATAGATAGATAGATAGATAGATAGATAGATAGATAGATAGATAGATAGATAGATAGATAGATAGATAGATAGATAGATAGATAGATAGATAGATAGATAGATAGATAGATAGATAGATAGATAGATAGATAGATAGATAGATAGATAGATAGATAGACAGATAGAACTATGCTACGAGATGGTACCCGTAAACACAAAAAAGTAGTGAGGTGAAAGTAGAAAGCGGATATTTACAGTAACAATCGGAGAGAATCTTACAACCTAAATGATATCTAAACTAATTGAACGTAAATGTTGCAGTAAACTTGAAACCTATTTATTGAGCCACTTAAAGCGTTTCGTGATTCTTTTTTTTTATGTTGCAGTAAACTTGAAACCTATTTATTGAGCCACTTAAAGCGTTTCGTGATTCTTTTTTTTTTTTTTTTTTTTTTTTTTTTTTTTTTTTTTTTTTTTTTTTTTTTTTTTTTTTTTTTTTTTTTTTTTTGGAAAAAGCGAAAGGGAGAAAAGTCGAAAATCGGTTTGAAATTACGTAAAAAATTAGTTTCTGGCGTCTTGTATTAGTGGAAAAGTTGTAGCTTGAGAAGTACTACTCTATTTCTACTATTTTCTAAATCAAGTAGATAGATCTACTGCTTTATCAGTAGATCTGGCATCACTGCAGTGGTTAGGTTAGGTTTTTTTTTTTTTTTTTTTTTTTTTTTTTTTTTTTTTTTTCTGTCCTCCAACATGATCGGAGCCTATTTTAACAGGTTATCATATTCATATTCATATTTATTTATTGCATCCATGGTTACATTTTGATCTTACATTATTTATTACATTGGTTTCTCATGGACCCTGGTAGGGTACAGCAATTGTAAGTCAGTCTTAAATCTAAAATGGAGTAATTTTGGATTTTAACTTGTTTCATTATAAAATAGATTAGCAAACGATAAAAATGTCATGTCAATAATAATCATTCTTGAGTCACATAATATAATACAATAATAATAATAATATGAAGTCGTTATAGATTGCTACATTAAATCATAAACATTTAGGAATAAATAGAATGTAAATGAGCTTCAATCACTAAAAAAGTCCTTGAGGCTATAATAACATTTGTTGATTAAAAAACTCTTCAGTTGTTTATTGAACTGCTCTTCTTCTGCTATCATTTTTAGGCCGTCATCTAGTTTGTTGTATATTTTGACCGCCATCACGTTTGGACTTGCTTTGTGTTGTTTAAGTTTGGAGCTGGTGGGTGGTGCCAGGTTATGTTTAAATCTAGTTTCGTATCGCCGGGGTTGGTCTGCTAGTTTAATAAAGAACTGCGGATATTTCCTCACAAACTTGCACATTTCTAATATATATATTGAGGTTAGTGTTAAAATTTTATGTTCAATAAAGTATGGCCTACAGCTAACTCTGGTTTTAACATTGACTAAAATTCGTATGCACTTTTTTTGAATAATAAATAAATCGTCTATATCAGTACTATTGCCCCAGAGTATTATTCCATACGTTAGCCATGCAAAGGCATATGCATAGTAAGCAGTTAATGCACATTGAAAATCTGTTGCTCTCTTCAATTCTCTTAATGCGTATATAAATTGAGAGAGTTTATTTTTTATTTTTAGAACATGTGGTTTCCAATTTATATGGTTATCGATGTCCAACCCCAAGAGGGTGAATGTGTCTACACACTCTAGTGCTGTTCCGTTGAAAGTGACATTGATATCCAGTGGGTTTTTTTGATAAGGTCGAAATTGCATGATTTTTGTTTTTGAATAATTTATTTCCAAATTATGCTCAGTTAGCCAGTCCGACAGTTTTGATAGTATATTATTTATGTCAAAATGCAGGTCTCGATCATTTCGGGATGATGTTAGAACCGAGATATCGTCTGCAAAGAGTACACACGATTCCTCTATACTTAATGGGAGATTATTTATATAAATAAGGAATAATATACAACCGATGCAGCTTCCTTGGGGTATCGAGTGTTTGACCGGTTGTATATCGGATTTAACAGAGTTGATATACCCAGTTTCGTAATCTAGATGCTGAATTTCCACATATTGTTTACGATTTTGTAGGTATGAGGCAAACCATTTATGCGCTGTTCCTCTAACGCCTATTTCGTATAGTTTATCGAGCAGTATTTTATATTGAACTCTGTCGTATGCTTTCGACATGTCTAAAAGAATGCCTATTGCGTATTTTTTGTCATTCATGATGTTTGTCACTTCCTGCATATATTTGTATGTAGCCAATATAGTGGATCTGTTCTGTCGGAAGCCGTTCTGGCTTTCATTGAATATCTGATATTTTTCACAAAAGGAGTTCAAGCGCTTACACATTGCTGTTTCAAAAATTTTTGATGATGTCGGTAATAGCGATATTGGCCTATAGTTACTGGGATCTGATTTTACGCCTTTTTTGTGGATCGGTTTAACCACAGAATTTTTCAAAAGGTCAGGAAATGTTCCTTCAGAGAAAGACTGGTTAATCATCAAGTAATAAGGTAAGGTTAATTCATCAGCACAACTCCGAATCAATCTAGGAGATAACTCGTCCGTTCCGCAGCTATTCTTATTTTTTAAGTTACGTATTATCGTGTTAACTTCTCGCGGCTCGACCGGCTGTAAGTACATGGTGTTGAGTGTGCGGGGCCCGGGCCGCCCGTGCGGCTCCGACCTCCCGCTCACCGCACCGATAGATACAAAGAATGAATTAAACGCGTTAGCCACTAGTTTCGGGTCCGACGTAAGATGATTACAGGTTTCTAGTTCGATGTTATGTCGCGGAGATTTCGTGATTTTGTTTGTGCGCTCCTTTATTATTTTCCACATTGTTTTTGATATGTTTTTGGTTTTGCGTATTTGTGATATGTATTGGTTTTTTTTAGATCTTTTAATTGCGCGTTTGAGAAGTTTTGCATATTGTTTATAGTGACTTGCAAGTACTGGATCTTTCGTATAAGTGACAAGGATTTTTAGGAGTCGTTTATTGTTGCACGATGTTTTTATTCCTTTGGTTAGCCAAGTTTTTTTGTTGTTTGATCTGACTTTAATAGTTTTTTTAGGTATATGTAGGTCCAGTATTTTTTTCAGTGTATGCTCAAAAATTTCGTAGTTTTTGTTAATGTTGTTTATTGGAACAAGTTTTCGATTCCAATCGATTTTTTGTAATTCTTGTTTAAATTTGGATATGTTTTCTGTGGTGAATATCCGTTTGTGCATTTTCCAGGATATGTGTTGTTTATTATTTATTTCATTTGTAATATTGAAGTCTATTATGGTGGCCTTATGGTCAGAGAACCCATAGTCATGAACATGTGTTTTTAAGGAGCTGTGTTTAAAGTTCGTACAAATCAAGTCCAAACAAGTTGATGATGAATTGGTGACGCGTGTTGGGTCTTTAATGTGTTGTCTAAAATTAAATTCTGACATGCAGTTCAATAAAGTTGATGAGTCTTTGCTTCTTTCCAAAACATCGGTGTTAAAGTCTCCACCTAGTACAATTGACTTATTTCTGTATTTTTCATTTACAATTTTTAAAACGAGTTTTAACTGTGTGTAAAAAACATCAATATCTCTATTGTTCCAGTAAATAACAATTACAATGACATTTAGCTTAATAAGTTCTATCGCTGCAATTTCAATAATATATTCTACAGAATAGTCCACTAGGTCCTTTCTCTCCTCGTACTGCAGGTCGTTCCGCAGCAGTATGCACGCGCCGCCGCCCGCGCGGAGTGTTCTGCAGTACGATGATGCTAACACGTACCCGTCAATATTAATCATCTCAGTTTTTCCTTCTGTTAACCAAGACTCAGAAATGCAGAAAGCTTGGTACTGGGTATTGGATGCTAGAAATGATTCGAGTAAAGTTGTTTTATTGTTTAGGCTTTGCATATTTTGGTACAATATCATTAGTTCGGAGCTATTATTATTGATTTGCGGTGGTGTTGCCGGCGTTGTTGTTGCGAAATGAACAGTTATTGCTTTGCGGGGTATGGAGATCACTTGTGAAAGATTTGGTGATAGTAGTTTGTGAACAGGTATTGTTGGGGCTGTCGTTTTTCTCGTTGTTAATTGAATCGTGCTTCACTATGGATGCGTACGTGCTGGTCGATTGGGTACTTTGTGCATTTCGAGTTGATTCCTTCCCGTTTATGTATAGCTTGTTATTTCTTATTATGGCGTGGTTTCCCGCTCGGCGCGCCTTCACGAGTTCGTCTTTGAGAATTTTCCTTTGCTCTAGGGTTTTACTGTCCATGAATATTGAAACAGCGTAGCCCGTGTTTTTAAAGAGGTGGGCGTTACTAAGTACATAAGTAACCATACGTTTGCTTAGAAGTTCGACCTGTAATGGGCGACGAAAACCTCGCGTCCCAATTCTAGAAACCCTCTCTATGAAACCGTTGATACTTATGTTAAGTATGCCATAGAATATATCATCGATTCGCTGGCACACTTCCGCTTCAGTTTCATACCGATGTTCTTCAAGTCCAAATAGAACAATTTTTTTAGTGCTGTCAGCTGGAGTTTGGTTAATTTGTGGGTTGTGACAGTGTTTCTTCAACTCGTTTAGTTCATGTTGCAGTTTTTGATTTTCTCTGTGTAGATTTTCTATGGCCTTATTTGTATTATCAAGCTCTTCTCTCAAGGATTGTTGGGTGGCGGTAAAACTGTTCATTTCTGTTGAGATGTCCCGTTTTAACTGGTTGACTATATTAAATATTTCTGAGTGTAACGTTTTTTTCATTTCAATAACAATAGCCTGATTATTTCTTTCTAGCAGATTGCTAATTTGCTCAAGTGTAATGGGTTGGGTTTGTAGAGAAGTCTGGTTGCTGAAGCTGCCCAGCGTATAGCTGCTGTTGGCAGCGTTACCCTCGACAGTGTTACTCTCCTCCATGTTCAAGAGGTCGTCTACAGACATTGTGGTGTCATTTAGTGCTGGTATTCCGGAGCTTACGGGTGTGTTGTCGTTTTTCCTGCGGGCGAGTCCGATATGGGTATTACACGTAGGGCATCGCCAAGCTTGTTTCAGTTCATGTGATTTTTCTGTATAGTACGCCGAGGTCATATTTACGCATCTATAGTGGTACGGTTCCTTGCATGCTATACATATCAGCAGCTCTGATTTATATTTTATTTGGTCGTGGCAAACTAAGCAATTCATTGTAAGATTTGTAAGGTCCTTTATTTGCAAGTTCATAAAATTTGTATTCCTAATCTGTTTAGAATTGCTGCGGTAGGGTTGGCGCTCGCGGTGCGTCTATAAGATGTAAGCACTTCAAGCGCTGCGTCTGTGTTACGTTGACCAGTGGGCGGTCAAGATAGTAAGCGCTGCCGTCGATTACCGGTAGCAGTCGCCACCTACCACTGACCGTTTTATACAATGCAGCGCTTCAACCGCTATCGCTGCGTCGCGCCGTCTAGTTGAGCTTCAAGGTGACTAGCGCTGTAACTGATGGCCGCTCGTAACCGCTACCGCTCTGTACGCGATAACGATTATGAATCACAACGAACACTTTTATTTTTAATATTGTCACAACTTCTAGTTAGTATGTCCGATTGAAAAACAAATAACACTCCTGAGTAGCTTATGTTTTCAGCTTCGCGGTAGTATATATCACTAGTTTATAGTCGCACTATTTGTATTTTTAAAACGATTAATATTCATAGGACACTGGCTAAACGCTGTTGTCGCGGGTCGGCGCTTAATTCCTTATCTTGCATACCAGTTCTCGCTTGTTTGCCTCTCGCACTATCATGCTTCATACTTATCTTTCTTTCATTCATCTTCTTTCATTGCTTTATCTGGGTGGGACTCCCAGCTAATTGCCTATTCTGTTTAGCTTTCTTTGTATATTCTTTATTTATTCATTTCGGGTTTCATGCAAACAGGGATTTTAAATAAATTAGAACACCAGTACACAATGAATTGTAGGCGGGTCGGGTTTTCATTACTGCTGGGGCTGCGGGTGGCCCTGTCCAAGACGGAAGCCATTATTTTCGGGGGCAGAGGCTGGCGGCCGCCCGCCGCGACCGTCATCCCCGTGGGTGGAGAAGCGGTCCAGGTGAAGGCCCACATCAAATATTTGGGCCTCCACCTGGACCGCAGGTGGAATTTCGAGGAGCACTTCCGCCAGCTTGCTCCCCGAATTGTCGCGGCAGCGTCAGCGCTTGGCAGGCTGTTGCCCAACGTGGGGGGGCCCAATGCGACATGCCGCCGCCTGTACGCGGGGGTAACCCGCAGCATGGCCCTATATGGTGCGCCGATCTGGGCCGATCGGCTCAATGCCGCCAATAGGGCCCAACTCAGAAGGCCGCAAAGAGTGGTGGCCATCCGTGTAGTAAGGGCCTACTGCACGGTGGCGTGGGCGGCGGCGTGTGCCTTGGCGGGCACCGCGCCCTGGGAGTTGGATGCTCAGGTGCTCGCGGAGGCGCACAGGGAGCGGGTAAGGCGCAGGGTCCTAAACGAGATCCCCACCCCCGAAGAGCTGAGGGAGGAGCGTAGCCAAGCGCAACGGCGAATGAGGGACCGGTGGAAAAACGACCTGGAGGACTCCCCCTATGGACTCCGCACCATAGGGGCACTCCTCCCGTCGTTTGACCACTGGCTGGAGAGGGCGCACGGGAGCGTTGGCTTCAGGATGGCGCAGGTAATGACCGGACACGGGTGCTTCGGTCATTACCTGCACAGAATCGGGCGGGAGGCCAGCTCGGCCTGCCACGAGTGCGGCGACCCAGACGATACCGCCCAGCACACCCTAGAGGTGTGCGATCGCTGGGTCGAGGAACGCCGTAATTTGGTCGGCGCCCTCGGAGTGGGTGATCTCTCGCTCCACAACGTCGTGGCGGCCATGCTGAGGAGCGAGAGATCCTGGGAGGCAATGGCCTCTTTCTGCGAGTCCGTCATCGCACAGAAGGAGGCCTCGGAACGGGAGCGCGAAGAGAGGGCAGATGCGCTCCCGATCCGGCGCAGACGTGTGGGGAGGAGGCGAGCCCAATTTGCTGCTCGCCAAATCCCCTAGTGGAGTTCGTGGGTGAGGGGCCCACAACTACAGACTCCACACGGCTGGGGGAGGGATCCTAGCGTCTTCCCTCCCTCCTTTGGCGCGGGAGCCCTTGGGCAGGCCGGGGGGTGTCGTGGTAGAATGCTCGCGACCCCATGGCACCCCCCCTAACGGCAGTGACGACATATCGTGGTAGGTTTTAGTCGGTGCGAGTCCGACATAACCCGTCCTCACCCCCTGAGAGGACGGGTATGCATAAGGCATTTCCCCCACGTAAAAAAAAAAAAAAAAAAAAAAGGTTCCACGGACCTGCTCGGTTGTCCGAGTGGGCGGGGAGGTGAACCCCGACGTGGCGCGTCCCCAGGTGGTGGATAGGGGAACGCCCCGGCTGCTGACGTCGAGCCGGGGTAGGACGTAGTCCCGCGAACCAAACACTGGGGGGGAAACGGGGGGGCTTCGGCCCAGGGGGGGGGTAGGGGGGCTTCGGCCCGGGAGGGACTCTCCGCGCGTCCCTCTGAGTAGCAGAGGGCGCAGTGGACGAGCTGTGAGGAGGAGTGGTGGGACGGTTGTCCCCGGGAGGGTTCTCCGCGCGTCCCTCTGAGTAGCAGAGGGCGCAGTGGAGGAACCAAGGGAGGGCGGGCCCGGCGAGCACTAACCATGCCGTCGGGCAGGCGCCGGGGGGCTTATCCTGCCCGCGCCACCGCCGGACCCGTAACCCCGTTTCGAGTGTCGTGGTCACGTCTCGCGGCTTGGAACGGGAACGGAGGTCTTGCCTTCATTGGCCGGACCGCGAGGAGACAACCTCTATAAAAAATCCCCAATTCCCGACGCTGCGGTACATGGCGTCGGGAAACTCGACGGAGGGGGTCAACAGGACCGGGCTTTTGCGCGCGTAGCCTGGGCAGGGTTCGTCCACCCTGACACTTAGAGTCTGCCCGAGTGGCCCCTCGTGTGCTGCGGATGTGAGCAGCCTCTGGACCGGCGAACCTTCCACCCGCCAGGCACTGCTCTTTGAACTGGGGTAGATTGCGTCCTCCCATTTCATGAGCAAATGGAGGGCGCGTATAATCTCCCTAGTTCGGGATCAGTGTCGGGGGAGTGGGGGAATCGTTGTCCTGGAGGTTGCACAGATCCTGGGCACAGCGAGGGTTATACTTGGGTGGGCTTGTGTTTGGGCGGGAGGGTCTTGCCCGGTCTGGGTGTGCCGAGGCCCGTGCCTGTTTTCACCCTCTGAGAGTGGCTGGAGGGTAGTCCAGCCGCTAGTGGCCAACCATGGGAGACTGCCCGCTCTCCCAGTGGTATTAGGGTTACCCAGGCACAGGGGGCACTGCCTGGGTGGACTGCTCTTCCCCCATACTCGTGGGATAAAAATTAGGAATTTGAAAAAGGATACCGGACAAGGACCAGATAATGCTCAAAGATTGGATTTAGTTGATACAGCGGTGGAAGCGGGCGCCCTGATGGTGCGCGTTGAAGCCAACAACCCTGGCGTGGAAGACTTAAACCTGGACGTAAGGGCTGAGGAGGAGATCTTCCGCCCTCGCAAGTCCCTGGCGCGATCGCCGAGGAGAGGGGATGGAGCCGACCAACCCGTGGGCCCTTCGGGTCCACGGACTGACTTGAACATCACCGGGATCCAGATCCCGGTGACGGACGCCGTCGACACGGCAGCAGAGGCGAAGCCAAATAAAAATGGCCCGGACCCGCAGTCAACACTGCCGCAACTGCGTGTTGAGCTGACGCGGGTCGAAAACATGGACGTGAGCGCCCTCGGAGTCACCTGGAACGACCCCAAGCTGGCTAACAGACCCATGGCAGTCGCAAGGCGAGGCAGGGGTGTGGATCCAGGAAGTTCACAAGAAAAGTCGGAGCTGCGCGCAGCGGCAGAGGAGAACAGCGAGGCTGAATTCAGCCGGAGACTACACTGTCGGGCCTTTTACAAGAAGGCACCACCGACTCCCGATCTGGAAGAGGAAGGGGATGGAGGACAGAAAGAGGTGGATCCCGAAAAACTCTCCCCTGATGAGCTGCGGACCATGGCCGCGGATAAGGCCGCCATCATCGTTGGGGTAGCCAAAAAATCCGGACACCTCCAGGGGCCGATGGTGAAGCGGCTTAAAGAATCTGCTGCCACACTCCTGTCAGTGGTGGATATTCTTTCCTCACGGAAGGAGGAAGAGGAGACGAGACGGCTCCGTCGAGATAATGGACGGCTTCGCAAGGAGTTAGACTCACTCCGGGAAGAGCTAAAAGCCCATCGCCGCGAATTCGCCGCGACACGGACCCAGCCGCTGGCCCCCGCAGTTGACCTGGAGGAACTAAAATGCTCCTTTGCCATAACGGTGGGAGCAATGCTGGATGCCCGATTTGCGGCTATCGAACACCGCCTTCTGCCGGAGCCTGCCCACCAACCCCCGTTGGTTATAGACAGGAAAAAAGCAGCGCCTCCTAAGGCTCCCCGCGGGATTCGGGAGAAAAGCATTCCCGCTAAGGATAGGCCCATAGCCACTCCTGCACCCAAGTCGGCTCCTGCTAAGAGGGCGGAAGAGCAGCTGCAGGGGCCCTCGACGGCCCCGTTAACAGATGCAATAATGGAAGGGGAGGGACAATGGGTGCTGGTGGAAAGAAAAACAAAGAAGAAGAAGCCATCTGCAGGGATCCCGCCGCCAGCTCCAAGCCTGGCGTTAAAGAAGAAGAAGAAAAAGGCCTCAGGGAAACCAAAACTGGCCCCCCCAAAGTCGGCAGCTGTAGTCATCAGCATGGACTCCGAGGCAGCTAAGCGAGGCGTAACATACGCCTCCATCTTAGAAACGGCGGAATCGAGGGTTAACCTGCAGGGAATAGGCGTCAGCCCGGGAACGCTCCAAATCCGTGCATCTGTGGCGGGGACACGCATCCTGGAAATAAGGGGAGAAGGGAAGGCCGCAGCTGCCGACAAGCTGGCGGAGGGCCTCCGGGGGGCTTTGGATGGTCTAGCCAAAGTTACCAGGCCGGTGATGCGTGCGGACCTGCGAATCACGGGTCTGGATGACTCGGCTACCCCAGAAAAGGTAGCCGCTGCGATAGCGAAGGCTGGAGAGTGCCTGGAAAATGATATAAAGGTACTCACTATTAGGAGGGGCCGAATGGGTATGGGATCGGTGGTGGCACAATGTCCCATTAGGGTGGCAGCCGCCTTGGCAAAAGAAGGGAGGGTTCTTGTTGGCTGGAGCTCGGCCAAGGTCCAGGCCCTTGAACAGCGTGCACTACGCTGCTATAAGTGCATGGGGACAGGTCACACCCGAGCTACATGCCCCTCCAACGTATGCCGGGACAACCTGTGTTTCCGGTGCAGCAAAGAGGGACATAAGGCGGCGGACTGCAGTAGCGAGCCACATTGTGACGTGTGTGCTGATGCGGGAAGGCCCCCCGATCACCACATGGGTGGTAGAAAATGCCTACCCCCAAACATGAGAGGGACTATAGCTTCTAGGACTGAGGCTACCGCTACAGATGGGGTGGCCGGCACGGAGCCACAGACGGATACTGCTGAAATGTCGGAATGAACCCCAGACACACCAGCTTTTTACAGGCGAACCTCAATCACTGCGCCGGGGCACAAGACCTGCTCATCCAATCCATGGCACAGTGGCAAGTGGATTTGGCGGTGGTCTGCGAGCCATACTATGTCCCTGCCCATAATAGCTGGGTTGGAGACATAGACGGGACTGTGGCAATCCTGAAGGGGACAAATGCAGGTCCCCCCCTCTCTGCCCCCGAGAGGAGGCCTGGGGTCGTAGCGGTGGAATGGGGCGAGTTCGCCATCATCGGGGCATACTTCTCCCCCAACCGGCCTTTGGCCGAATTTGAAACGTTCCTCGATACCATCAGAGCAATGGTAGGGAGGATGAACCCGAGGCCCATAATCATTCTCGGTGACCTCAATGCTAAGTCGTGCGCGTGGGGCAGCCCAGCAACGGACGCCCGAGGGAAAGCCGTACAGGTCTGGAGCATACAGGCTGGTCTAACCCTCTTAAACAGAGGGAAAGCACACACCTGTGTCCGACAGCAGGGGGGATCCGTGGTGGACGTTTCGTTTGCCACCCCGTCTGTCGCGAGCAGGGTGCAAAATTGGAGGGTAGACGAGGACACAGAAACTCTATCAGACCACCTGTATATCCGATTTGAGGTGTCCAGTCTCACCCCCGGACTGGCGAACTCTTTAGGAGGGCGCAGTCGGTTCCCACGTTGGACCCTGATGCGGCTGGACAGAGAGCTTGCCAAAGAGGCAGCCATAGTGCAGCGTTGGCAGGCTCCCGAGACGGTGACGGACGGGGTGGGCGTGGACGTCCTGGCCGATCGAGTCCGTGGCGCACTTACAGCGGTCTGCGACACGGCCATGCCGAGGGCTGGCCAGCCTACCCCACGCCGGCAAGTTTACTGGTGGTCACCAGAGATCTCCAACAAGAGGGCGCAGGCCAATGCAGCAAGGCGAGCGCTCGCCCGCTGCCGACGCCGCCGCGGGAACGGCGAGGAGACGGTGGAGGAGGCCCACCTCCGGGGTATCTACAGAGAGCGCAAAAAGGAGCTACAGCTGGCTATAAGCAAGGCCAAGTCTGCGGCCAGGGAGGAACTGCTCACGGACCTAGATAGAGACCCCTGGGGACGCCCATACCGTATGGCGCGGAAAAAACTCCACACCACAGAAGTCCCCCCAACGAAGGCCCTCGAGCCACAAACCGTGGAGCAAATAGTGGGACAACTCTTCCCTAACTCCACTGGGCACCGCCCACCGGCCATGGCACCTCCCTCCCAACAACAACCAGAGCAGGAGGACGAGCAGGAGGAGATCCCCCCAATAAGGGACGGAGAGATGGGGGTAGCCTACGCCCGCCTCAAGGGGCGACGGACTGCTCCAGGACCCGACGGCGTGCCGGGACGGCTGCTGCTTACCACGGCAATGCAGATGGGGGACTGGATCAGGGAAGTTTTCGACGCCTGCCTCCGCGTCGGGCACTTCCCGAAGATATGGAAGATGGGCCGCCTGGTCCTCATCCCTAAAGAAGGCCGACCACCGGGATCACCTGGGGCCTACAGGCCTATCGTGTTGTTGGACGAGACCGGCAAAATGCTGGAGAAGATTCTCGCAAACCGCCTCGTCCGACACTTGAAAGATGTCGGACCGGACCTTGCAGAGGCCCAGTACGGGTTCCGGGAGGGTCGCTCTACTATTGACGCTCTGCTAGCCCTTAAGGACCAGACCACCACTGCAGTGGAGGAGGGAAATGTTGCTCTTGCCATCTCACTAGACGTGAGGAATGCCTTTAACAGCCTGCCGTTCGAGACAATTATTGAGGCCCTCCGGTTCCATGGAGTGCCTAACTATCTCCAGCGGCTGTTGGAGGACTACCTACGCAATAGAGTGGTCCAATGGGAGGGCTCTGACGGGCTGGTGCACCACCATCGTGTCGAATGCGGTGTTCCACAGGGCTCCGTTTTGGGCCCTGTCCTGTGGAATATCGGATTTGACTGGCTACTGCGCTGCCCGCTCCTCCCCGGGACAAGCATCATCTGCTATGCAGATGACACACTCGTCATAGCCCGGGGACGGACTTACCAGGATGCTGCGCGCCTAGGAACGGTGGTGGCGACCCTGGCCGTGGAGAGGATCCACCTACTGGGCCTCGAAGTCGCCGTGAGCAAGACAGAGGTGATCCTGTTCCATGGACCGCGGAAAGGCCCCCCTCGGGGGGCAGCGATCACCCTTCTGGGAGCGAGAGTTGAGGTTGGGACAGAAATGAGGTACCTCGGTCTCAGCCTCGATGGTCGGTGGAACTTCCGGGCCCACTTTACTCGGCTCGTACCCCGCCTGATGAGCGCAGCGATGGCCTTGGGCAAGCTTCTTCCCAACCAGGGAGGCCCTCAATCCCCATGCAGGCGCCTTTACGCGGGGATCATCCGGAGCATGGCACTGTACGGGGCACCCGTCTGGGTGGATGCCCTCACGACACAAAACGTGACCCTCCTGCGTAGACCGCAAAGGGCAACAGCCGTGAGGGCGTGCAGAGGGTATGGAACAATATCGTGGGCGGCGGCTACCCTACTGGCTAGTGACCCTCCCTGGGAACTCCAGGCCGAGGCCCTCGCCGAGGTGTACGCCTATCGGGCTGAGTTGAGGGACCGGAGGGGGATCCTATGCCCAAGGGAGGTCGAGGAACTGAGAAGTGCCGCTGGGGCCGCTCTGCTGCGAAGGTGGAAGGCGGACCTGGACGTGGCTGCGGTGGGCCGGGTGACCCTGGACGCACTTTTGCCTAGTTTCGAGCGGTGGGTCACCCGAAAATGGGGTGCGTTAGATTTCCACCTGGTGCAGGTCCTCACCGGACACGGCTGTTTCGGTGAGTACCTGCACCGAGTGGCGGGCCGTGAGGAGAGTCCCCGCTGCAGCGAGTGTGGTGCCACGGTAGACACGGCGCGCCATACGCTGGAGGAATGCGCAGCGTGGGCGCCGCAGCGGCAAACCTTGGCCGCTGTTGTGGGAGGAGACCTCTCGCTACCGACCGTCGTAGCAAAAATGCTCGACAGTGAGAGGTCTTGGAAGGCGATGGCCTCCTTCTGCAAGTCAGTCATGACGCAAAAGGAGGCCGCGGAGCGGGGGCGGGAAGACGACCCCCAAGCCCCTATAATCCGCAGACGCAGGGTGGGCCGGGCACGTCGGCGATACGCCCATCTGATCGACCCACCGTAGCAGACTGGTGAGCCGGGTCGGGGGACCCGGGCCAATCACAACAGCGCGCGGGATAACAAGGCCGTGCCCACCTAACGGGCTAGCCGCGAGAGCCACAGTAGAATGCGCAAGCGATCCTGCTGGCTCTCCTCGAAAGCGGCAAGGAGGGTGACACTGGGTTTTAGTGGGTATCCTGGCCACTCTAGCCGGGGAGTCCTACATACCCGCCCCGTAACCTTGGGGCGGGATGCGTAACTGCATTTCCCAGTATAAAAAAAAAAAAAAAAAAAAAAAAAAAAAAAAAAAAAAAAAAAAAAAAAAAAAAAAAAAAAAAAAGGTTAGGTTAGGTTAGGTTAGTTATATATAATATCCCCCCCGACGTGCTGCCACCTTGCCGTGGTGGGGGGGCTTGCGTGCTCCTGTGATCCCCGAGGCTATACCGGACAGGGCTACCCATACCGGAAAGGCGAGGGGGGAGGGGCCAGACAAAGAGCGGCACAGGAGGAGTGCGCCCAGTTGCGCAGGGAGGCTTCGGCCCCGGAGGGACTCTCCGCGCGTCCCTCTGAGTAGCAGAGGGCGCAGTGGACGAGCTGTGAGGAGGAGTGGTGGGACGGTTGTCCCCGGGAGGGTTCTCCGCGCGTCCCTCTGAGTAGCAGAGGGCGCAGTGGAGGAACCAAGGGAGGGCGGGCCCGGCGAGCACTAACCATGCCGTCGGGCAGGCGCCGGGGGGCTTATCCTGCCCGCGCCACCGCCGGACCCGTAACCCCGTTTCGAGTGTCGTGGTCACGTCTCGCGGCTTGGAACGGGAACGGAGGTCTTGCCTTCATTGGCCGGACCGCGAGGAGACAACCTCTATAAAAAATCCCCAATTCCCGACGCTGCGGTACATGGCGTCGGGAAACTCGACGGAGGGGGTAAACAGGACCGGGCTTTTGCGCGCGTAGCCTGGGCAGGGTTCGTCCACCCTGACACTTAGAGTCTGCCCGAGTGGCCCCTCGTGTGCTGCGGATGTGAGCAGCCTCTGGACCGGCGAACCTTCCACCCGCCAGGCACTGCTCTTTGAACTGGGGTAGATTGCGTCCTCCCATTTCATGAGCAAATGGAGGGCGCGTATAATCTCCCTAGTTCGGGATCAGTGTCGGGGGAGTGGGGGAATCGTTGTCCTGGAGGTTGCACAGATCCTGGGCACAGCGAGGGTTCCACTTGGGTGGGCTTGTGTTTGGGCGGGGGGTCTTGCCTGGTCTGGGTGTGCCAGGGCCCGTGCCTGTTGTCACCCTCTGAGAGTGGCTGGAGGGTAATCCAGCCGCTAGTGGCCAACCATGGGAGACTGCCCGACCTCCCAGTGGTATTAGGGTTACCCAGGTACAGGGGGCACTGCCTGGGTGGACTGCTCTTCCCCCACACTCGTGGGATCAAAATTAGAAAGTTTAAAAAGGATAACGGACAAGGACCTGATAACGCTCAAAGATTGGATTTAGTTGATACAGCGGTGGAAGCGGGCGCCCTGATGGCGCGCGCCGAAGCCTACAACCCTGGCGCGGACAGAAGGCTGGACGCAAGGGACGAGGAGGAGATTTTCCGCCCTCAGAGGTCCCTAGCACGGTCACCGAGGAGAGGGGATGGAGTCGATCTCGCTCAAAAACATCCCGCTGTCTTGCTAGAGCGTGGATGTGTCGAGAGATATCTCGAGGAGCGGAAGAAGGCTGCGTCGGTGTCGGACGCCAGTATAGAGACGGTGAGGAACAACGGATCCGAATCGCCTCCTGGGTCAGACCGTCGGCCCGGGTTCGAGACTGCAGTCTCCTCTGACTCAGAGGCGTCTAACATAGAGGGCCGGAAGATAGCTGTGGATGAAGGTAAAGGGACGTCGGGTGTAAAAAGGTCTCGGAACGCGTTAAGCTCCGACGGCGACGATGAGGAGTCTGCCCCGAGTAAAGGTGCTAAAATGAGCTCCTCCCGTAGAGGCCGCCTCCACATAGCAAGAGGTGGCGCTGGAAAGGGGCACCAAACCGGCATAGCCGTGGCAAAAGCCCAGCTTGAGGCCCTAGAGGTGGAGGAAGGGGTGGCGGAGGGTGGCTCCCACTGCGGTGCTACCATCAAGACGCACAAAAAGAAGGGGTCTCCTCTCGGATCAAGAGACGGTAGTCCAAGTGACAGGTCCGTGGCAGGCTACGTAGACTACTATGAGGTAGTCCGAAAGGCGGCCACAACGGTGCTGGACGAGGCGAGGAAGTCCGGTCACCTCAGCGGAAAGGTGTGGGGTCGCATGAACCAGGCGTGTCGCGACATTATTGTAGCTGCGGACATTCTAGAGGACAGACGCGAGGAGGACGAAGTGCGCGCCCTGAAGGCGGATAACAAGCGCATGAGAGAACAACTTGAGCAGCTCCGAAAGGAAACAAAGGCGCTTAGGACGGCCTTTTCGGAGAGGAACATGCGCCCAGCACCGGACGCCCCTGCAGACCTGGCCACAGGGCTGGCTGCACTTAGGGAGGACCTAAAGCGGGATCTCACTCAGTCGCTGGGTGAGATGATAAACGTCCGAGTCGGGGAAGTAAGGAAGCTGCTCCCTTCGGAGCCGATTCTCCGCCCCCCATTAGCGGCGGACAATACTCGTTCGGCCAGCCAGTTGGCGCCAGCCACGCAACAGGACACGACCAGAGCATCAGTTGACAAGGCTCCTAAGCCTATCCCTGCTCCTAGAGCGCGGAAGTCAGCTCCTCCGCCGAAAACACGCACAACTGCGCCCAGGAAAGCCTCTACTTCTGCGGGTTCGACGCGTCGGACCGGGAAGAGGACAACCGCAGAAGTTGCTGCACAGCCGGCTCCCGCTCAAACGTCGCAGATCACCGGAGAGTCGGCCAACGCCCAGCCAAGGGAGAACCAGCCTCCGTCCCCTGCTCCGAGCGCCTGGACTCAGGTGGTTAAAAAGGGCAAAAAGAAGGCTGCACCATCTTCTGCGCTGCCTCCGAAACCAAAACCCAAACCGAAGCAATTCACCGCCCCAAAATCTACGGCGGTCGTCATCACGCTCAAACCGGGGGTTGAGGCTGACTACAAGTCGGTCATGGGGACGGTCACGACAATTAAGCTTGCGGAATTGGGCCTTGGGCCTGTAAAAGTGAGAAGCACAGCTGCTGGCGCCCGCTTAATTGAAGTCCCTGGGGCAAACAGTGGACCTATGGCGGACAACCTAGCCGACAAGATTCGTAGCCTTGTCGGCGAAGTGGCCGACGTCCACCTACCCTTTAAGACGGCCGATATCCGGATTTCCGGATTTGATGAGACGGTGACAACAGAAGCCGTCCAGGCGGCAATAGCAGAAAAGGGGGGCTGCCCGCCGGGACAGATCCGCGTGGGGAGGATCCGCATGGCGCCGTCAAACCACACTGGGTCTGTCATCGCGATCTGCCCCGTAACAGCGGCAAACACCGTCATCGCTGCCGGACGGTTATTGTTAGGGTGGACATCTGCTAGAGTGGAGGCCATGGACCCGCGGCCTATGAGGTGCTACAGGTGCTTGGGGACGGGACATACCAGAGCGCTCTGTCCCTCACCTGTAGACAGGAGTGGCCTCTGCTACCGGTGCGGTAAATCTGGCCACATGAGCAGGGAGTGTGAGGCGGACAACCCGTGGTGCGCGGTATGCCACGACGCCAAGTTACCAGCCGAGCATGTGATGGGGGGACCATCGTGCACCCCCCCACGCACAAGAGGAAGAATGGTTCCCGCCAAGACCCAGGTAGTTGCCAGAACTCAGGAAGTTCCCCGAGACCAAGCGCCCCAGGCGAACAATGAGGAGCAAAACACGGACCATTGATGCCAACACAGCATACACAGCCCGCCCACGAAGTGTTGCAGTGCAATTTGAACCACTCCGCCAGAGCACAAGACCTGCTGATGCAGCATATGGCGGAGTGGGGCATTAATGCAGCAGCGGTGTCGGAACCGTACTTTGTGCCACCCCAGCCCAACTGGGTCGGGGACGCGGAGGAGTCGGTTGCGGTGGTAACACCACCAGTGGGCAACCACCCCCCGCTCTCGAAAATTGAGTGCGGGCCGGGGTACGCTGCCGCCAAATGGGGAGACTTAGTACTGGTAGCGGTGTACTTCTCCCCCAATCGGCCGCTCAGAGAATTTGAGCAGTACCTCATCAGGCTCGGGGAGGTGGTCAGCAGAGCGGCACCTTCGCCAGTAATGGTCCTCGGGGACCTTAACGCCAAGGGCAGGGCGTGGGGTTCCCCATCAACGGATCCCAAGGGCGCGGCCCTCTGGGAATGGACGGTGCGAACTGGCCTTGTGGTCTTGAACCGGGGCACCGACCACACCTGCGTGCGCCAGCAAGGGGGGTCCATCGTAGACATCACCTTCGCGACCCCCGCCCTTGCAAGGCGAACGTCCGACTGGAGGGTCCTGGTGGACACGGAGACCCTCTCCGACCACAAGTATATCAGGATGAGGGTCTCCAAGTCGCTGACAGCCCCGGTGCCAGGTCCGAGGGAGCCAAGAAGCCGGGACCGATTTCCAAGATGGAGCCTCGCCACTCTGGATACGGACATGGCGGAGGAGGCGGCGATGGTGGAGGTGTGGCGGGCCCCCCCACCAGACCGGGCCACGGACGTGGAAGAGAGGGCAGTACAGTTTCGGGCGTCACTCACCTCGGTGTGTGACGCCGCCATGCGCAGGGCGGGGCGGCCGCCTGCGAAGACCCGGGTGTACTGGTGGACGGAGGAGGTTGCGGCCCTCCGCCTCACCAGTAACAAGGCCAGACGGGCATACACCCGATGCAGGCGGCGACGTAGCCATACTACGGAGGAGGAGGAGCTCCTGTACGAGGCCCTCAAACAGGCCAAGGCGGCCCTCTCCGCAGCAATCGCGAAGGCGAAGGACTCCGCGTACGAGGAGTTCCTAGCAACACTGGACAGGGACCCATGGGGACGGCCGTACAAAGCCGTCCGTAATAAGTTACGCCGCGGCCCCGGCATGGACTCCCTGGACCCGGAACTCCTCGGCAGAGTGGTGGAGGGCCTATTTCCACCGGCACCGGACTTCACTCCCCCCTGCATGGCCGTTCCCCCGGAGGAGCTAACAGAACCGGTCGTTGCGTCACCGATTACGGACGGTGAGATGGGGTGCGCGATTCACCGCCTGCAGGGCTGTAAAAAGGCCCCTGGCCCGGACGGCGTGCCCGGCCGCATCTTGCCGGTGGCACTGACGCACCTCGGGGACCGCCTCAAAGACCTCTATGACGACTGTCTGGAGGTGGGGCGGTTCCCGAGATGTTGGAAAGAAGGCAGGCTCTGCCTCCTCCGCAAGGAGAATCGGCCGGCGGACTCCCCTTCGGGATGGAGGCCGATAGTCCTGCTGGATGAGACCGGGAAGATGTTCGAGCGCATTATCGCTTCCCGGATCATCCAGCATCTAGAAGGACCGGGGCCGAATCTGTCGGACCGCCAGTTTGGTTTCCGAAGGGGACTGTCAACGATAGACGCCCTGGGTGCCCTACGGGCCTTCCATCAATATGCTGCAGGGCGTGGGGAGGGAGTTGTGGCGGTGTCCCTCGACATAGCCAACGCCTTTGGCTCCCTCCCGTACACGGTGATCGTGGAGGCTCTCCGTTACCACGGGGTGCCCCTCTATTTAATGCGGATCATAGAGCACTACCTCACGCAGAGAGTAGTGCTATACGAAGAGCGGGGCGAGCGGCGGTGTGAGCGGCCGATGGCATGCGGAGTCCCCCAAGGCTCTGTACTCGGGCCCCTCTTATGGAACATTGGGTTCGACTGGGCGATAAGAGGGGTCCTGCTCCCTAGGATGACCGTCATTTGTTATGCGGATGACACAATGGTGGCCGTCCGGGGAGCGGAAGTGGAGGAGGCTCTGCGGAGGGCGGCAGTCGCGGCGGACCTGATGGTCACCCGCATAGAGCTGCTGGGGCTGCGGGTGGCCCTGTCCAAGACGGAAGCCATTATTTTCGGGGGCAGAGGCTGGCGGCCGCCCGCCGCGACCGTCATCCCCGTGGGTGGAGAAGCGGTCCAGGTGAAGGCCCACATCAAATATTTGGGCCTCCACCTGGACCGCAGGTGGAATTTCGAGGAGCACTTCCGCCAGCTTGCTCCCCGAATTGTCGCGGCAGCGTCAGCGCTTGGCAGGCTGTTGCCCAACGTGGGGGGGCCCAATGCGACATGCCGCCGCCTGTACGCGGGGGTAACCCGCAGCATGGCCCTATATGGTGCGCCGATCTGGGCCGATCGGCTCAATGCCGCCAATAGGGCCCAACTCAGAAGGCCGCAAAGAGTGGTGGCCATCCGTGTAGTAAGGGCCTACTGCACGGTGGCGTGGGCGGCGGCGTGTGCCTTGGCGGGCACCGCGCCCTGGGAGTTGGATGCTCAGGTGCTCGCGGAGGCGCACAGGGAGCGGGTAAGGCGCAGGGTCCTAAACGAGATCCCCACCCCCGAAGAGCTGAGGGAGGAGCGTAGCCAAGCGCAACGGCGAATGAGGGACCGGTGGAAAAACGACCTGGAGGACTCCCCCTATGGACTCCGCACCATAGGGGCACTCCTCCCGTCGTTTGACCACTGGCTGGAGAGGGCGCACGGGAGCGTTGGCTTCAGGATGGCGCAGGTAATGACCGGACACGGGTGCTTCGGTCATTACCTGCACAGAATCGGGCGGGAGGCCAGCTCGGCCTGCCACGAGTGCGGCGACCCAGACGATACCGCCCAGCACACCCTAGAGGTGTGCGATCGCTGGGTCGAGGAACGCCGTAATTTGGTCGGCGCCCTCGGAGTGGGTGATCCCTCGCTCCACAACGTCGTGGCGGCCATGCTGAGGAGCGAGAGATCCTGGGAGGCAATGGCCTCTTTCTGCGAGTCCGTCATCGCACAGAAGGAGGCCTCGGAACGGGAGCGCGAAGAGAGGGCAGATGCGCTCCCGATCCGGCGCAGACGTGTGGGGAGGAGGCGAGCCCAATTTGCTGCTCGCCAAATCCCCTAGTGGAGTTCGTGGGTGAGGGGCCCACAACTACAGACTCCACACGGCTGGGGGAGGGATCCTAGCGTCTTCCCTCCCTCCTTTGGCGCGGGAGCCCTTGGGCAGGCCGGGGGGTGTCGTGGTAGAATGCTCGCGACCCCATGGCACCCCCCCTAACGGCAGTGACGACATATCGTGGTAGGTTTTAGTCGGTGCGAGTCCGACATAACCCGTCCTCACCCCCTGAGAGGACGGGTATGCATAAGGCATTTCCCCCACGTAAAAAAAAAAAAAAAAAAAAAAAAGTTATATATAATATATCCTTGGCGCGCCCGGGGGGCTTTCGACATCCAATGGTGGCTGCGGGGGGGAGACTCCGGTTCTTCGCGCGCAATGCAGGTCCCCAATTGATACCCCTAGGAGTGGCTGCGTAGGCAACGCAGTCGTTAGCGGCCAACCCTGGGAGATCGCCCGCCCTCCCAGTGGTATTAGGGTTACCGAGGTGCAGGGGGCTCCGCCTGGGTGGACTGCTCTTCCCCCATACTCGTGGGATCAAAATTAGAAAGTCTCAAATGGACAACGGACAAGGACCTGAGAACGCACAACGCTTGGATTTTGTTAATGCAGCGGTGGAAGCGGGCGCCCTGATGGCGCGCGCCGAAGCCAACAACCATGGCGCAGACAGAAGGCTGGACGCAAGGGACGAGGAGGAGATTTTCCGCCCTCAGAAGTCCCTGGCACGGTCACCAAAGAGAGGGGATGGAGTCGATGGAGTGACCTCCACCGCGATTCAGATCCCGGCGAGGGAAGCCGTGGACAGAGCAGCAGAGCGTCAGCTGAACCGCGAACCTGCGGTGTTGCTCGAGCGGGGATCTGTAGAGAAGTATCTACAAAAGCAGAGCGAAGCGAGGTCGAGAACGGATTCTGACACAGGCGTGGAAACCGGCTCCGAGAAACGTCGTTTTTGGGCCGATATCGGATCCAAACGACTCTGTTTGGAGGGGATCGATTATTCGTCGGCGGAGAGTGAGGCTGGGGAGGCAACAGTGCCGCCGCAGCCCTCAACCAAAAACTCGCCCCCGAAGCAAGGCAGAGGCCGTTCTCCTAATACGGGAGAGCATGTGGGCCTAGCGGCGACCCAGAGGGCTCTCAACGAAGCTAAAAGGGAGGTTATACAATTAAAGGCGGAGTTGGCGATTGCCAACAGCACGGCCCTGGCGAGACACTTCCGTCAGACCCATCTCTCCGGGTCATCATCCGCCAGCGAGGACGCTGCTAAGTCTGTCGCTGACCTAAATAAGTCGGTTGCAGACCAAGTGGCTATAATAAAAGATGTGGCCCTAAAATCTAGTCACTTAAAGGGTACTTTTGTGCGTGCACTCAAGGAAGCGGCATCAGCCATAATGGTTGCAGTCGAGAGTCTGAGTGTGCGTACAACATCGGAGGAGACCCGTCAGCTGCAGGCAACTAACACCCGCCTGCAAACTGAAATGGCCAGTCTTCGCACAGAACTAGCCCAAATCAAGGGGGAAATGGAGCAGCTAAGGAGTCGAAAGAGTGAGTCTCTAGCACCCGAAGACATTTCTCAGCAACTTAATAGGACAGAGGCGGAAAGGCCCGAAAAGTCGGGAGGGAGGAAGCCCGCAAAAAGAATGCTGGGGTACCGGGATCCCCTTAAATCTGATACCGTCTCTAGGGACGAAGAGCTTATGCGCGCGGTTTCAGAAAAGGTGGGAGCAATTATAACAGCTAGACTGGAGGGACTAGAAGCAGATGGTCGACTCCTACCAGCAAAACCGATGCGGCCACCGCTGGCTGCTCAGAAGAAGTTAAAGGCAAAGCAACCCAATTCGCCACAACCGAATCCAGCACCAGCTAATTTAGCGAAGAGTAGTAGCAAAAAGAGAAGGGCTGCTCAAAGTGACAAGACAACCGATTCACCGCAAACGAATGAGCAGCGTGAGTCTATACCTGCGCTCACGTCCGTCACTGAACCGTGGAACAAAGTTGTTAGTCGGAACAGCAAAAGAAGAGCTGCTAAGGCTGTAGCAGCTAAAAGCGCTCTACAACCCCAGCAACAGCCGAAGCGGGTCAAGGATGCCCGTAAACTCCGGGCCCCACGGTCAGCGGCCGTAGTGCTGACCCTACAGCCGGGTGCCGAAGAAAGGGGCGTCACCTTTAAAAAGGTGATTGCCGAGGCAAAGACCAAGGTCCAACTGAAGGATATTGATATTCCTGGCCTGCGGTTCAAGCGAGCAGCCACCGGGGCCTGCATCATGGAAATACAAGGAGACACCAGCGGTGATAAAGCCGACAAGCTGGCTGCTGCCATTAAAGAGCAGCTCAACGAGGAGGATGTGCGAGTGACCAGGCCCGTAAAAACCGCGGAGATCCGCATCACTGGTCTGGACGACTCCGTATCAGCCGCAGAGGTAGTAGCCGCGGTGGCAGCATCGGGAAGTTGTTCACCGGACTTGGTGAAAGTGGGGGAGGTACGCCAGGGGTTTGCAGGCCTTGGCACAGCATGGGTGCGTTGCCCTATCCCTGCGGCGAAGAAAATAGCGGAGTGCGGGCGACTTTTGGTCGGTTGGGTCTCCGCACACGTTAAACTGTTGGAGAAAAGGCCTCTGCAATGCTTCCGCTGCCGAGAAATCGGGCACGTCCGTGCTCAATGCCAATCAGAGGAAGATTGGAGCGAGCTTTGCTTCCGATGCAGTAAGCCCGGACACAAGGCGTCCCAGTGCTCAGATGCACCGCAGTGTGCAAGGTGTGTGGCCGTAGGCAAGCCGGCAAGCCACAGGATGGGGAGCAAAGCGTGTGATGCACCCAAGGTCTCCAAGAATAAAAACGCGAGAAAGAGTACGACAGCTGCTGATGGCTCTCAGGCCCCCTCACAGCCCGTCCAGCCGCCTGCCAATGAGGTAGATGCGACCGAGGAGGTTGGTCAAATGGCCGTAGATTAATGGCGGCCATAAGATTCCTACAGGGGAACCTCAACCACTGTGCCAGAGCTCAGGACCTCCTGGTCCAGAGCATGGCAGAGTGGTTGATCCACATAACGGTGGTGGCAGAGCCATATGCCATCCCTCCTCGGGCTGAGTGGGCTGGTGACCTCGACGGCACAGTGGCCCTTGTGACGCGGAGCTCTGCCGGCTCCAGTCCCCTTGAAGGCGTCGTGAGGGGCCACGGCTGCGTCGCGGCTACCTGTGGAGAGCTGGCGCTGGTAGGTGCCTATTTCTCTCCAAACAAAACCTTAGCTGATTTTGAGCAGTTTCTTGTGAGAGTAAGCGCGTTGATAAGTCAGCTGCACCCTAGGCCTATCATTGTTGCCGGGGATTTCAATGCCAAGTCCGTAGCGTGGGGATGCCCGGCGACCGACCCACGGGGCCAAGCTTTGCTCGAATGGACGGTAACCTCCCACCTGGTGGTCGTTAATAGAGGGACCGCAGACACGTGCGTGCGGCAGCAGGGTGGCTCAATAGTGGATGTCACGTTTGCCTGCTCAAATCTGGCCAGCCGTGTCCAGGGCTGGGAAGTAATGGTGGGCGTAGAAACACTGTCGGACCACCGATACATTCGGTTTGATGTTTCTGCGCCTCCAACGGCCTCATATAACCCCGATGGGAGTAACACAACCCAAAACGGCCCACGTTGGTCGCTCAAAAACCTCGACCGGGAAACGCTGGAGCTGGCGGCAATGTTGAAGGCATGGGCACCCATACGGGAGGGACCAGTAGACGTAGAGGCAGAAGCTCACTCGCTTAGGGACTGCATGACCGAGGTATGCGATGCAGCGATGCCCCGGGTCAAGGCTGGACCCCCCAAGCGCTGTGTGTATTGGTGGTCTCCGGAACTAGCGCAGTTACGCGACGAGTGCGTCGCCACTAGACGCCAATACACACGTCAAAGACGGCGCCGCCAACGAGATGAAGCAGCGGAAGCGGATCTGTACACACGGTACAAGAACACGAAGGTGGCGCTTTCAACTGCCATCGGCAAGGCCAAAGATCAGGCTAGTCAGGAGTTCCTGGAGACTCTCAACAGCGATCCCTGGGGGCGGCCGTACAAGCTGGTGAGGCAAAAGCTTCGGCCCTGGGCCCCCCCAATAACGCAAAGTCTCCCGCCCCAACTCCTAGACACAGTGGTCGTGGCTTTGTTTCCAAATAGAGGGCAAAATGACCCGCCAACGATCGCGCCGGCAAGAGCAGCTGAGCGGCAACAGGAGGAGGAGGTGGAAGTCCCTCCAGTCACAGATGGCGAGATGGGTGCTGCGGTCCAGCGCCTCCGGGCCAAGAATACAGCCCCCGGGCTGGATGGTATCCCTGGTCGGGCATGGGTTCTGGCTATGGAGGCGCTGGAGCCGAGAGTCAGGGATCTATTCACCTCCTGTCTGGAACAAGCTCGCTTTCCCAATAACTGGAAAAAAGGCAAACTGGTGCTACTAAAAAAGGAGGGGCGCCCGGCAGACTCTCCTTCGGCATACCGGCCCATCGTGTTGCTTGATGAGATAGGCAAGCTCTTTGAGCGGATCATCGCAAGCCGTCTCATCAAGCACCTGGCTAGAGAGGGACCCGATTTGGCCAATTGCCAGTATGGATTTCGCAGCGGTCGTTCCACAGTCCACGCAATCCTGCGAGTGAAACAGCTGGCAGAGGAGGCTACGTCTCGGGGGGAAGTCGTCCTGGCGGTGTCATTAGATATCGCCAATGCCTTTAACACCCTCCCTTGGAGCAGCATAAGGGAAGGGCTCCTGCTTCACCAAGTGCCCCACCATCTCAGACGTATAGTGGAGTCCTACCTCTCCGAGAGGTCCGTGGCTTTCCCCGGGCGACATGAGTGGATTCACCGGGAAATGATGTGCGGTGTTCCACAGGGGTCGGTACTAGGACCACTCCTGTGGAACATCGGATACGATTGGGTACTGAGAGGTACAAGCCTACAAGGAGTAACGCTCACCTGTTACGCTGATGACACACTCGTGACAGCGCGGGCGGCCACGTTTAGGGACGCTGCAATACTAGCAACTGCAGGAGTCGCTGACGTAGTGGCTCGTATAAGGCGTTTGGGCTTGGAGGTGGCTTTGAACAAGTCCGAGGCCATTTGTTTCCACGGCCCTCGCAAAGCGCCCCCAGCCGGTGCCCATGTCATGGTGGGAGGAGTCCGGATAGCTGTCGAGTCGACGATGCGTTACCTAGGCATCGTCCTCGACAGCCGCTGGAACTTTCAGGCGCACTTCCAGCAACTAGCGCCCAAACTGCTAGGAACAGCTGCTGCCCTGGGACGAATACTCCCGAACTTAAGAGGGCCGAAAGCATGCTGCCGACGGCTGTACACGGAGGTCGTACGTTCGATGGCCTTGTACGGAGCCCCAGTGTGGGCCGACGCCCTTAATAGGCAGAACATCACCAAACTGCTACAATCGCAGCGGGTGATGGCCATTAGGGCGATACGAGGCTATCGGACGATCTCGGCGGAGGCAGCATGTGTGCTGGCCGGGTTTCTGCCCTGGGACCTAGACGCGATAGCCCTTGCGTCAGTTTTCTTCTGGCGCGAGGAGGCGCGAGGCCGCGATTTCTGGCCAGCACCCAGGGAGGTCGACGCTAAGCGCGACGAGTTTCGCCGTGAGGCGATCACGGAATGGGAGGTGAGGCTGGCGCAACCAAGCGCAGGCGTCCGCACGGTGGAGGCAATCAGGCCAATCCTACCACAATGGCTTGACCGAGAACATGGAAGGCTCACATTCCGGCTCGTGCAGGTACTCTCGGGGCATGGCTGCTTCGGGCGGTACCTGCACCGAATTGCCGGAAGAGAGCCAACTCCGGAGTGCCATGAGTGTGGCAGCGCAGAGGATACGGCGCAGCACACGTTAGAGGTGTGTCCAGCTTGGGCCCAACAGCGTGCCATCCTGACGGCTGTAGTGGGGCACGACCTGTCACTGCCCACTGTGGTAATCAATATGATTAGCAGCAGTGGGTCGTGGCAGGCAATGCTCTCTTTTTGCGAGAAGGTGTTGCGGCAAAAGGAGGCTGCGGAACGGGCCCGGGAGGCCGATGAAGCGGCCGTCCAACAGCGCCGCAGACGGATTGGGCGCAGACGGCTCGCGCATGATCGCCGTCTGCCTCCGTAGTGAGGACCTCCGGGTGACAGTCACGGGGACGTCTGTCACCCATTAAAGGTGGTCCTCGAGTTGGAGGGCGTGTCGGGTGTCTGGACACGCCCTTGACAGTGGAAAGGGGCTCCAATATCCCCCAAGTCGGGTCTGGATTCACCGGACAGCTGCCGGTGGAGTCGCGGTAGTGTGCGAAAGCGTTCCCGTGGCTCCACCCGTAGGCAGCGGGAAGGACACCCCAGGTTTTTTAGTCGGTAGGAATCCGACATACCCACTGCGTCTCCCCGTGGCGTAGTGGGATCTTCCGAAGATTTTTCCTGGGAAAAAAAAAAAAAAAAAAAAAAAAAAAAAAAAAAAAAAAAAAAGGTTCCACGGACCTGCTCGGTTGTCCGAGTGGGCGGGGAGGTGAACCCCGACGTGGCGCGTCCCCAGGTGGTGGATAGGGGAACGCCCCGGCTGCTGACGTCGAGCCGGGGTAGGACGTAGTCCCGCGAACCAAACACTGGGGGGGAAACGGGAGGGCTTCGGCCCAGGGGGGGGGGTAGGGGGGCTTCGGCCCGGGAGGGACTCTCCGCGCGTCCCTCTGAGTAGCAGAGGGCGCAGTGGACGAGCTGTGAGGAGGAGTGGTGGGACGGTTGTCCCCGGGAGGGTTCTCCGCGCGTCCCTCTGAGTAGCAGAGGGCGCAGTGGAGGAACCAAGGGAGGGCGGGCCCGGCGAGCACTAACCATGCCGTCGGGCAGGCGCCGGGGGGCTTATCCTGCCCGCGCCACCGCCGGACCCGTAACCCCGTTTCGAGTGTCGTGGTCACGTCTCGCGGCTTGGAACGGGAACGGAGGTCTTGCCTTCATTGGCCGGACCGCGAGGAGACAACCTCTATAAAAAAATCCCCAATTCCCGACGCTGCGGTACATGGCGTCGGGAAACTCGACGGAGGGGGTCAACAGGACCGGGCTTTTGCGCGCGTAGCCTGGGCAGGGTTCGTCCACCCTGACACTTAGAGTCTGCCCGAGTGGCCCCTCGTGTGCTGCGGATGTGAGCAGCCTCTGGACCGGCGAACCTTCCACCCGCCAGGCACTGCTCTTTGAACTGGGGTAGATTGCGTCCTCCCATTTCATGAGCAAATGGAGGGCGCGTATAATCTCCCTAGTTCGGGATCAGTGTCGGGGGAGTGGGGGAATCGTTGTCCTGGAGGTTGCACAGATCCTGGGCACAGCGAGGGTTCCACTTGGGTGGGCTTGTGTTTGGGCGGGGGGTCTTGCCTGGTCTGGGTGTGCCAGGGCCCGTGCCTGTTGTCACCCTCTGAGAGTGGCTGGAGGGTAATCCAGCCGCTAGTGGCCAACCATGGGAGACTGCCCGACCTCCCAGTGGTATTAGGGTTACCCAGGTACAGGGGGCACTGCCTGGGTGGACTGCTCTTCCCCCACACTCGTGGGATCAAAATTAGAAAGTTTAAAAAGGATAACGGACAAGGACCTGATAACGCTCAAAGATTGGATTTAGTTGATACAGCGGTGGAAGCGGGCGCCCTGATGGCGCGCGCCGAAGCCTACAACCCTGGCGCGGACAGAAGGCTGGACGCAAGGGACGAGGAGGAGATTTTCCGCCCTCAGAGGTCCCTAGCACGGTCACCGAGGAGAGGGGATGGAGTCGATCTCGCTCAAAAACATCCCGCTGTCTTGCTAGAGCGTGGATGTGTCGAGAGATATCTCGAGGAGCGGAAGAAGGCTGCGTCGGTGTCGGACGCCAGTATAGAGACGGTGAGGAACAACGGATCCGAATCGCCTCCTGGGTCAGACCGTCGGCCCGGGTTCGAGACTGCAGTCTCCTCTGACTCAGACGCGCCTAACATAGAGGGCCGGAAGATAGCTGTGGATGAAGGTAAAGGGACGGCGGGTGTAAAAAGGTCTCGGAACGCGTTAAGCTCCGACGGCGACGATGAGGAGTCTGCCCCGAGTAAAGGTGCTAAAATGAGCTCCTCCCGTAGAGGCCGCCTCCACATAGCAAGAGGTGGCGCTGGAAAGGGGCACCAAACCGGCATAGCCGTGGCAAAAGCCCAGCTTGAGGCCCTAGAGGTGGAGGAAGGGGTGGCGGAGGGTGGCTCCCACTGCGGTGCTACCATCAAGACGCACAAAAAGAAGGGGTCTCCTCTCGGATCAAGAGACGGTAGTCCAAGTGACAGGTCCGTGGCAGGCTACGTAGACTACTATGAGGTAGTCCGAAAGGCGGCCACAACGGTGCTGGACGAGGCGAGGAAGTCCGGTCACCTCAGCGGAAAGGTGTGGGGTCGCATGAACCAGGCGTGTCGCGACATTATTGTAGCTGCGGACATTCTAGAGGACAGACGCGAGGAGGACGAAGTGCGCGCCCTGAAGGCGGATAACAAGCGCATGAGAGAACAACTTGAGCAGCTCCGAAAGGAAACAAAGGCGCTTAGGACGGCCTTTTCGGAGAGGAACATGCGCCCAGCACCGGACGCCCCTGCAGACCTGGCCACAGGGCTGGCTGCACTTAGGGAGGACCTAAAGCGGGATCTCACTCAGTCGCTGGGTGAGATGATAAACGTCCGAATCGGGGAAGTAAGGAAGCTGCTCCCATCGGAGCCGATTCTCCGCCCCCCATTAGCGGCGGACAATACTCGTTCGGCCAGCCAGTTGGCGCCAGCTACGCAACAGGACACGACCAGAGCATCAGTTGACAAGGCTCCTAAGCCTATCCCCGCTCCTAGAGCGCGGAAGTCAGCTCCTCCGCCGAAAACACGCACAACTGCGCCCAGGCAAGCCTCTACTTCTGCGGGTTCGACGCGTCGGACCGGGAAGAGGACAACCGCAGAAGTTGCTGCACAGCCGGCTCCCGCTCAAACGTCGCAGATCACCGGAGAGTCGGCCAACGCCCAGCCAAGGGAGAACCAGCCTCCGTCCCCTGCTCCTAGCGCCTGGACTCAGGTGGTTAAAAAGGGCAAAAAGAAGGCTGCACCATCTTCTGCGCTGCCTCCGAAACCAAAACCCAAACCGAAGCAATTCACCGCCCCAAAATCTACGGCGGTCGTCATCACGCTCAAACCGGGGGTTGAGGCTGACTACAAGTCGGTCATGGGGACGGTCACGACAATTAAGCTTGCGGAATTGGGCCTTGGGCCTGTAAAAGTGAGAAGCACAGCTGCTGGCGCCCGCTTAATTGAAGTCCCTGGGGCAAACAGTGGACCTATGGCGGACAACCTAGCCGACAAGATTCGTAGCCTTGTCGGCGAAGTGGCCGACGTCCACCTACCCTTTAAGACGGCCGATATCCGGATTTCCGGATTTGATGAGACGGTGACAACAGAAGCCGTCCAGGCGGCAATAGCAGAAAAAGGGGGCTGCCCACCGGGACAGATCCGCGTGGGGAGGATCCGCATGGCGCCGTCAAATCACACTGGGTCTGTCATCGCGATCTGCCCCGTAACAGCGGCCAACACCGTCATCGCTGCCGGACGGTTATTGTTAGGGTGGACATCTGCTAGAGTGGAGGCCATGGACCCGCGGCCCATGAGGTGCTACAGGTGCTTGGGGACGGGACATACCAGAGCGCTCTGTCCCTCACCTGTAGACAGGAGTGGCCTCTGCTACCGGTGCGGTAAATCTGGCCACATGAGCAGGGAGTGTGAGGCAGACAACCCGTGGTGCGCGGTATGCCACCACGCCAAGTTACCAGCCGAGCATGTGATGGGGGGACCATCGTGCACCCCCCCACGCACAAGAGGAAGAATGGTTCCCGCCAAGACCCAGGTAGCTGCCAGAACTGAGGAAGTTCCCCGAGACGAAGCGCCCCAGGCGAACAATGAGGAGCAAAACACGGCCCATTGATGCCAGCACAGCATACACAACCCACCCACGAAGTGTTGCAGTGCAATTTGAACCACTCCGCCAGAGCACAAGACCTGCTGATGCAGCACATGGCGGAATGGGGCATTAATGCAGCAGCGGTGTCGGAACCGTATTTTGTGCCACCCCAGCCCAACTGGGTCGGGGACGCGGACGAGTCGGTTGCGGTGGTAACACCACCAGTGGGCAACCACCCCCCGCTCTCGAAAATTGAGTGCGGGCCGGGGTACGCTGCCGCCAAATGGGGAGACTTAGTACTGGTAGCGGTGTACTTCTCCCCCAATCGGCCGCTCAGAGAATTTGAGCAGTACCTCATCAGGCTCGGGGAGGTGGTCAGCAGAGCGGCACCTTCGCCAGTAATGGTCCTCGGGGACCTTAACGCCAAGGGCAGGGCGTGGGGTTCCCCATCAACGGATCCCAAGGGCGCGGCCCTCTGGGAATGGACGGTGCGAACTGGCCTTGTGGTCTTGAACCGGGGCACCGACCACACCTGCGTGCGCCAGCAAGGGGGGTCCATCGTAGACATCACCTTCGCGACCCCTGCCCTTGCAAGGCGAACGTCCGACTGGAGGGTCCTGGTGGACACGGAGACCCTCTCCGACCACAAGTATATCAGGATGAGGGTCTCCAAGTCGCTGACAGCCCCGGTGCCAGGTCCGAGGGAGCCAAGAAGCCGGGACCGATTTCCAAGATGGAGCCTCGCCACTCTGGATACGGACATGGCGGAGGAGGCGGCGATGGTGGAGGTGTGGCGGGCCCCCCCACCAGACCGGGCCACGGACGTGGAAGAGAGGGCAGTACAGTTTCGGGCGTCACTCACCTCGGTGTGTGACGCCGCCATGCGCAGGGCGGGGCGGCCGCCTGCGAAGACCCGGGTGTACTGGTGGACGGAGGAGGTTGCGGCCCTCCGCCTCACCAGTAACAAGGCCAGACGGGCATACACCCGATGCAGGCGGCGACGGAGCCATACTACGGAGGAGGAGGAGCTCCTGTACGAGGCCCTCAAACAGGCCAAGGCGGCCCTCTCCGCAGCAATCGCGAAGGCGAAGGACTCCGCGTACGAGGAGTTCCTAGCAACACTGGACAGGGACCCATGGGGACGGCCGTACAAAGCCGTCCGTAATAAGTTACGCCGCGGCCCCGGCATGGACTCCCTGGACCCGGAACTCCTCGGCAGAGTGGTGGAGGGCCTATTTCCACCGGCACCGGACTTCACTCCCCCCTGCATGGCCGTTCCCCCGGAGGAGCTAACAGAACCGGTCGTTGCGTCACCGATTACTGACGGTGAGATGGGGTGCGCGATTCACCGCCTGCAGGGCTGTAAAAAGGCCCCTGGCCCGGACGGCGTGCCCGGCCGCATCTTGCCGGTGGCACTGACGCACCTCGGGGACCGCCTCAAAGACCTCTATGACGACTGTCTGGAGGTGGGGCGGTTCCCGAGATGTTGGAAAGAAGGCAGGCTCTGCCTCCTCCGCAAGGAGAATCGGCCGGCGGACTCCCCTTCGGGATGGAGGCCGATAGTCCTGCTGGATGAGACCGGGAAGATGTTCGAGCGCATTATCGCTTCCCGGATCATCCAGCATCTAGAAGGACCGGGGCCGAATCTGTCGGACCGCCAGTTTGGTTTCCGAAGGGGACTGTCAACGATAGACGCCCTGGGTGCCCTACGGGCCTTCCATCAATATGCTGCAGGGCGTGGGGAGGGAGTTGTGGCGGTGTCCCTTGACATAGCCAACGCCTTTGGCTCCCTCCCGTACACGGTGATCGTGGAGGCTCTCCGTTACCACGGGGTGCCCCTCTATTTAATGCGGATCATAGAGCACTACCTCACGCAGAGAGTAGTGCTATACGAAGAGCGGGGCGAGCGGCGGTGTGAGCGGCCGATGGCATGCGGAGTCCCCCAAGGCTCTGTACTCGGGCCCCTCTTATGGAACATTGGGTTCGACTGGGCGATAAGAGGGGTCCTGCTCCCTAGGATGGCCGTCATTTGTTATGCGGATGACACAATGGTGGCCGTCCGGGGAGCGGAAGTGGAGGAGGCTCTGCGGAGGGCGGCAGTCGCGGCGGACCTGATGGTCACCCGCATAGAGCTGCTGGGGCTGCGGGTGGCCCTGTCCAAGACGGAAGCCATTATTTTCGGGGGCAGAGGCTGGCGGCCGCCCGCCGCGACCGTCATCCCCGTGGGTGGAGAAGCGGTCCAGGTGAAGGCCCACATCAAATATTTGGGCCTCCACCTGGACCGCAGGTGGAATTTCGAGGAGCACTTCCGCCAGCTTGCTCCCCGAATTGTCGCGGCAGCGTCAGCGCTTGGCAGGCTGTTGCCCAACGTGGGGGGGCCCAATGCGACATGCCGCCGCCTGTACGCGGGGGTAACCCGCAGCATGGCCCTATATGGTGCGCCGATCTGGGCCGATCGGCTCAATGCCGCCAATAGGGCCCAACTCAGAAGGCCGCAAAGAGTGGTGGCCATCCGTGTAGTAAGGGCCTACTGCACGGTGGCGTGGGCGGCGGCGTGTGCCTTGGCGGGCACCGCGCCCTGGGAGTTGGATGCTCAGGTGCTCGCGGTGGCGCACAGGGAGCGGGTAAGGCGCAGGGTCCTAAACGAGATCCCCACCCCCGAAGAGCTGAGGGAGGAGCGTAGCCAAGCGCAACGGCGAATGAGGGACCGGTGGAAAAACGACCTGGAGGACTCCCCCTATGGACTCCGCACCATAGGGGCACTCCTCCCGTCGTTTGACCACTGGCTGGAGAGGGCGCACGGGAGCGTTGGCTTCAGGATGGCGCAGGTAATGACCGGACACGGGTGCTTCGGTCATTACCTGCACAGAATCGGGCGGGAGGCCAGCTCGGCCTGCCACGAGTGCGGCGACCCAGACGATACCGCCCAGCACACCCTAGAGGTGTGCGATCGCTGGGTCGAGGAACGCCGTAATTTGGTCGGCGCCCTCGGAGTGGGTGATCTCTCGCTCCACAACGTCGTGGCGGCCATGCTGAGGAGCGAGAGATCCTGGGAGGCAATGGCCTCTTTCTGCGAGTCCGTCATCGCACAGAAGGAGGCCTCGGAACGGGAGCGCGAAGAGAGGGCAGATGCGCTCCCGATCCGGCGCAGACGTGTGGGGAGGAGGCGAGCCCAATTTGCTGCTCGCCAAATCCCCTAGTGGAGTTCGTGGGTGAGGGGCCCACAACTACAGACTCCACACGGCTGGGGGAGGGATCCTAGCGTCTTCCCTCCCTCCTTTGGCGCGGGAGCCCTTGGGCAGGCCGGGGGGTGTCGTGGTAGAATGCTCGCGACCCCATGGCACCCCCCCTAACGGCAGTGACGACATATCGTGGTAGGTTTTAGTCGGTGCGAGTCCGACATAACCCGTCCTCACCCCCTGAGAGGACGGGTATGCATAAGGCATTTCCCCCACGTAAAAAAAAAAAAAAAAAAAAAGGTTAGGTTAGGTTAGGTTCCACGGACCTGCTCGGTTGTCCGAGTGGGCGGGGAGGTGAACCCCGACGTGGCGCGTCCCCAGGTGGTTGATAGGGGAACGCCCCGGCTGCTGACGTCGAGCCGGGGTAGGACATAGTCCCGCGAACCAAACACCGGGGGGGAAACGGGGGGGCTACGGCCCGGGAGGGACTCTCCGCGCGTCCCTCTGAATAGCAGAGGGCGCAGTGGATGAGTCGAGAGGAGGAGCCGTGCTAAGCTTCGTTCTGTCGAGGTCTTAGGTGGTGTCAATCGGGTCACTGCATTGGTCCGCGCGCAACGCAGTTCCTTGATTGACACCCTGAGGAGTGGCCGAGTAGTTAGTGGCCCTTGTGATTCCCGGGGCTATGCCGTATAGGGCCTCCCATAACGATCAGGCCCGGGGAGAAGGGCCAGACTATCGTGGCACACGGCGGGCGGCTCCGCGTGTCCCTCTGAGTAGCAGAGGGCACAGTGTGAGCCGCAATGTCCCTGCTGGGATGGTGGTTGAGCCCATTTGGGTTGGACTGTGAAGGAGGGTGTGGCTCCGGCCACGAGGCGCGGCGGGTTCGTCTCGCGGTCTGCAGACGGACGTTGGTTTCGGCCACCGCCGGGCAACCCGTAACCCACACTGAGTGGGCCGGGGGTTTCCCTCACTGAGAGGGAAATCACGTGGAAGAAAACCACTATAAAAATCACCCCAATCCCAAGGCGTGTCTGGCGTGCTGAGGGGATGCGTGGCTGGAGGGAGTCCAGTCCCTAATGTCAGGGAGGGGCAAACCTCCTTAAACATAGCAAACATGAGTGGAAACGAAATTGTAAAACTACCCCAGGAGGTTTCAATCCTCCATGTCACCACAGGACGGGTAAGTGCCCGTGCTGTGGAGACATGCCGCCTTCCGTATTCTGGGGGGGCAAACCACTCGCGATCCGAAATCGACGACTTTGGCGAATGCATAATGGACACCGATGTACACAATGACTTGGTTTTGAGGTTGAACGGAGGGGGCAACGAGGAGGATGGCTGTCCGGCAGGGGCAGATGCGTCTACTACGCCCCCAAATAATGGGTTCCGGCCCCTACGTGATGCCCAGGGGCGCTTTGTGCGCCACGTTGGAGACGTGCCCACTGGAACGGCCTCGGACTCGTCGCACTCCCCACTCGACACAACGAAGGTGCTTAGTGAGAGGCGTAAAGCCGTCGTGGTATTGGAGAGGTTGACAGAAAGGGTCCCTTCTCTCGGCAGGGAGGAGTTCTTCTCCCCCAGGAGAATAGACGCGGGTGACCTGCCTGGAGGCGGGGAATTTTTCTCTCCGGAGCCAACCGACGCGGAAACTGCCGAATCCGACGTTTCCATGCCTGCTCAGGCCACTCAAACGGCTGATAGGCGGAAAAGGCAGCGTAGCGGGGGGAGTGAGACGGAAGCACCAGGGAGCGACGAGACTTCCGATGCCACGGAGCGAGGGAAATCTACCTCGGCACCTTCCAAGCGAGGAAGAGGCCGCCCTCTATCCAAGGCACACCACGTAGGGCTCTCCAAGGCCAAAGACGAGCTACAGGAGCTGAAGCAGCAGGAGCTCGAGCTTCAGGCCGAAGAAGAGCTGAGGATGACGTCGCACAGACTGGCAAAGAGGCGCCTGGCCCTTAGGCCGGAACTCCTGAGAACGCCATGTGGATCTGACGATGAGGGCACCCGCACAGCCCTGGCCCTAAAGGAACAGGTGCGCGATAGTCTGGGGCTCATCACGGACGTGGCTACGAAGTCGCGAAACTTGAAGGGCACATTCCAACGTGCCCTGAAGGAGGCTGTGGCCGCGATCCGGGATGTGGTCTCCGAGCTGGGGGACCGTACTGTCTCTGATGAGACGAGGAGGTTAGCTGCCGAGAACGCACGCCTAAAGGCCGAAATGGCCGATCTCCGTAAGGAGATGGGCGAGCTGCGTGCCAGTCTCGGGCGGCGCCCCGAAGATGCACCTGAAGAGGCAAGGACGATGGAGCGCAGTATCGTGGACCAGGTAAGTGCCATGATGGAAGCAAGGATGAGCGCCTGGGAGGAAAGACTGCTCCCACAGCAGACGACCCAGGCACCTGCGCCGGCAAAGGAAGGGAGGACCGTCCAGTCAAGACCCTCGGTCACTGGAAGCTCCCCCCCTGGTCGCACCACGGCTACTACCATCTCACCGAGTGCGAAACGAAAAAAGGGGCAAAAGAAAAAGGAGTCCAAGAAGCCTCCTAAGACTCGCCTTGGCCCCGCTTCCCAATCCCAGCAGCCTCAGCCCCCAGGGCCTGCGACTGGGAATGATTGGTCGACTGTGGTCAAGTGGGGCAAGAAGAAGAAGATCCTGGTTCCGTCCACCGGCACAGAGGCGACTGGCAAGCCCCCACAGCCAGCGATACCGCAGGGAGCAAAAGGGGGGAAGGGCCAGAAGAAAATGGCAGCGCTGCGCGCCCCACGGTCAGCAGCCGTCGTCCTGACCCTCCAGGAGGGAGCGGAGGAGAGAGGCATCACCTACGGAACGGTGATTACCGAGGCCAAAGCCAAAATCTCCCTGGACGTACTCGGTATCACCGGTCTAAGGTTCCGCAGAGCGGTGACAGGGGCAGCGATCCTGGAAATCCCGGGCCCGGGCACCTCTAGCGGCGAGAAAGCGGACTCCCTTGCTGCTAAGCTGAAGGAGACGCTAAAGGAGGCCGATGTCCGTATCTCCAGGCCGGTAAAGTGCGCGGAGATGCGTATTTCTGGCCTGGATGACTCGGTCACAGAAGGCGAACTCGCCGCTGCTGTGGCGCAATGTGGAGGCTGTGCCCTAGAGGCGGTGAAAGTTGGCCGGATCTCCCGCACGCCAACAGGCCTGGGTACGGCGTGGGTTCGCTGCCCCGTAGCAGCCGCCAAGAAAGTGGCTGAGGGGCGGCTACTGGTTGGCTGGGCTTCGGCGCAGGTAAAACTGTTGGAGGCCCGCCCTCTGAGGTGCTACCGATGCCTGATGCCTGGCCATGTCAGGAAGGGGTGCACATCGGAAATTGACCGCAGTGACCAATGCTACCGCTGCGGTCAAACCGGCCACCTGGCCAGAGACTGCATGGCCACGCCTCACTGCTCTCTGTGCGCAGCAGCGGGCAAACCTGCAGACCATAGCGCCGGCAGTGGCAACTGCACGACGGGGGCCAAAGCCCCGAAACGTGTGCCTTGGAAGATGGCCGGCAGACCAGACACCCCTAGAGCGTCATCGCTTCCGGCTGCACAAGAGGGCCCGACTGACACTGCGCCAACATGACGCCTGTTAGTCGGGTCCTCCAGGCGAACATCAACCACTGCGCCGGGGCTCAAGATCTCCTCCTGCAGTCCATGGCGCAGTGGTCGATAGATGCTGCCGTGGTCGCCGAGCCATACTATGTCCCTCCTAGGGATAACTGGGCTGCGGATCTGGACGGATTGGTGGCCATCATTTTAAAAGTGGGGGCAGAAGGCACATTGCCCCCCTACATCGTGTCGAGGGGTCAAGGCTACGTGGCGGTCCTCTGGGGAGAAATAACCTTGATCGGGGTATATTTCTCCCCCAACAGAAGTGTCCCCGAGTTTGAAGCCTTCCTTGGCCAGCTAGGGGCCCTCATTGGGCAGACCCTACCGCGCCCGGTGGTTGTCGCGGGCGACCTAAATGCCAAATCCATGGCTTGGGGCTGTCCCGCGACCGACACTCGTGGAGACCTTCTCGAGGAGTGGGCGACGATGACCGGCCTGTCGGTGTTGAACCGAGGGTCGGCCAGCACCTGCGTGCGCTGGCAGGGGGAGTCCATCGTGGACGTAACGTTCGCGACCTCTGCCCTTGCGCCGCGTGTCCAAGACTGGAGAGTCCTGGAGAAGGTGGAGACATTATCAGACCATATGTATATCCGGTTTGATGTCTCCACCTCCTCCGAAGTCACATTGGACACGGATCGTCGTCCGAATGGCCGTGCTGCGACCCCGTCCCCCAGATGGGCCTTAAGCAGCCTGGATCGAGAAGCAGTGGAGATAGCGTCCCTCGTCCAGGCCTGGACAACATCTTCCGGGCCTGTGGAGGTCGAGGAAGAGGCAGTCAGGTTCCGGGACGCCATGTCACAAGTTTGTGACGCAGGCATGTCCCGAGCCAAGCCTCGGCCTCCGAAGCGACAAGTGTACTGGTGGTCTCGTGATATCGAAGAACTTCGATCCCGCTGCGGCAGGGCGAGACGCCAGTACACACGGTCGCGCCGACGCAGGCAGACCCGAGACATTGACGAGGAGACGCAGCTGCACAGCGCCTATAGAGAGGCGGTCAAGGCGCTGCAGCTCTCCATCTGCGAGGCGAAGGCGAGCGCCAGAGCGGAGCTTCTCGAGACTCTAAACCGAGATCCATGGGGGAGGCCGTACAAGGCGGTCAGGGGTAAGCTACGCCCCTGGGCCCCCCCCTTGACGGAGAGTCTCGAGCCTCGACTGCTGGGGGCCGTTGTCTCCAATCTGTTCCCGAACAGACCGGAACACCGGCCTCCGGAAATGGCACCACCCCGTCAGCACGTCGGGTATGAGGGCGCGGAAGTCGAGGTGCCTCCGATAACGGAGGCAGAGCTAGACGCGGCCGTGCTGAGGCTTAAAGCCAAAAACACGGCACCGGGGCCAGATGGGATCCCGGGACGCGTCCTGGCTCTGGCGCTGCAGGCCCTGGGGGAGAGATTTCGCGGGCTACTGGACGCCTGTCTTCAGTCCGGCCGATTTCCGACCATATGGAAAACCGGCCGGCTCGTCTTACTTAAAAAAGACGGGCGTCCCGCGGAATCTCCATCAGCCTACCGTCCAATCGTGTTGCTCGATGAGGCGGACAAGCTGTTCGAGCGTATCATCTGTTGTCGCCTCGTCGAGCACCTCCGGGAGGTGGGTCCCGACTTATCCGAACATCAGTTTGGATTCCGAGAGGGCAGGTCGACCGTGGATGCGGTCGCGCGCATTAAAGCCCTCTCGGATGAGGCGGTCGACCACGGCGGGGTGCTCCTGGCGGTATCGCTAGATATCGCCAACGCATTCAACACTCTGCCGTGGTCATGCGTTAGGGAGGCGCTGAAACACCACAAGGTGCCTCCCTACCTATGCCAGATAGTCGGGGCCTACCTCTCGGAACGGTGTGTGAAGTACCCGGTCCAGGGCGGTGGGCTGACAAGGTGGGAGATGTCGTGCGGTGTTCCACAGGGCTCGGTCTTAGGGCCGCTCCTGTGGAACATCGGGTACGACTGGGTGCTGCGGGGGGAGCTTCTCTCGGGATCGAGCGTGACCTGCTACGCAGACGACACGCTAGTCACGTCTCGGGGAACCTCGTACCGGGAGGCAGCACGCCTCGCTACCGTGACAGTAGCACTGGTGGTAAGGCGCATAACGATGCTGGGGCTGGAGGTGGCGCTACACAAGTCCGAAGCGATTTGCTTCCACGCCGCCCGGAAGGCGCCACCTGCAGGATCCAGCATCGTCGTCGGTGGCACTCGAATCGAGGTCAAGTCCGACATGAAGTATCTTGGACTTGTCCTCGATTCCCGCTGGAGCTTCCGCCAACACTTCACCCGCCTGACCCCCCGATTGATGGCAGCATCGGGCGCATTGAAGCGGCTGATGCCCAACGTCGGGGGGCCAGAGAGTGCGAGCCGCCGCCTGTATATGGGGGTGGTGCGATCGATGGCCCTGTACGGGGCCCCGATCTGGGCGGTAAACCTGGCGGCCCGCAATGTCGCCCTGCTGAGGAAGGCTCAGAGGGCGATGGCCGTCAGCGTTGTACGCGGGTACCGCACCACCTCATACGATGCGGCGTGCTTACTGGCGGGAACGCCTCCCTGGGACCTGGAGGCGGAGGCCCAAGCGTCTCTGTACCAGTGGCGAAGGGACCTCCGGCTTCAGGAGTACCATCCTGCGCCCGGGGAGGTAGAAGAGCAGAAGCTCCTCCTCCGACAGTCCATTGTCCTTCAATGGGAGGAGCGACTAGCTAGAGTCGAGGGGGGACATAGGACTGTCGAGGCGGTTCGGCCGGTCCTACGAGACTGGCTGGAGAGAGAGCGGGGTTCGCTGACCTTCCGGTTGGTGCAGGTGCTCACGGGGCATGGCTGCTTTGGGAGCTACCTGCACCGGTTCGCCAGACGGGAGGTGACGGCCGGGTGCCACCAGTGCAGCAGCGACGAGGACACGGCGCAGCACACCTTGGAGGAATGCCCAGCTTGGGCGGGGCAGCGCCGCGACCTTGTGGCAGTGGTGGGGGACGACCTCTCCTTGCCGGCCGTAGTCAAGGCTATGGTCGCCGACGAGAGGTCGTGGAAAGCGGTCCTCTCCTTCTGCGAGGATGTGATGTCGCAGAAGGAGAATGCGGAGAGGGAGCGGGAGGCTGACCCAGCATCGCACCCGATCCGCCGCAAGCGCGCGGGGGCCCGGAGAAGGGCGTACGCCCACCTCATCCCCCCCACCTAGCGAGGCCTGGGCAGTGGCGCGGGGGCGTCGCTGCCCGTAACATAAGCCTCGCCGAGAAGGCGCGCGTGGTGTGTCCACGCGCCTTCTGAGGAGGCAGGGGTAGAAGTTCCTCTCTACCCCTCCCAGAGAAGGGCCCGCTGCGTGTGCTAGCGGCGGGCGGCGCCGGCGTGGTCGCGGTTGCGTACTTAGGAGATCCCGTGGCCACGCCCCACTGGTGACGCGCAGACACAACGTTGGTTTTTTAGTGGGTAGCGGCGGCTTTTTTGCCGAGTCCCACATAACCCGCATCTCCTCCCCCGAGGGTGCGGGTATGCATAAAGCATTTTTCCAACGAAAAAAAAAAAAAAAAAAAAAAAAAGGTTAGGTTAGGTTCCCCTTCGAAGTGCTGTCACCTTGCCGTGGTGGAGGGGCTTGCGTGCCCCAATGACCCTCAGGGCTATGCCGGACAGGGCCTCCCAAACCGGACAGGCCTGAGGAGAGGGGCCAGACAAAGAACAGCACCCGACGTGCGGCTCCGCGTGTCCCTCTGAAACCAGCAGAGGGCACAGTGCGAGACGCCATGTCCCTCCCTGGGACGGAGTTGGCGGGCAGCCTCACAAAAAGGCTACCCTGGGGTGGCTCGCACCACCCGCGCGATGTGTGGCCACGGCCACTGTCGGGCAACCCGTAACCTGCACTGAGCAGACCGGGGATCTCCCTCATTGAGAGGAAGGTCACGTGGAGTAAACCACTATAAAAATCCCCAATCCTAAGGTGTGACTGGCGTGCCGATGGGATGCGTGGCTGGGGGGAGCCCAGTCACAAACGTCAGAAAGGGGGGGCATACCTCCTTAAAAAAATAGCGAATCATGAGTGGCTATATTTTGAATAGACTACCCCAGGAGGTTTCAATCCTCCGTGTCACCACGGAACGGGCAAGTGCCCGCGCTGCGGTGACATGCTGCCCGTCGTATTCTGGGGGGGCACACCACTCAAGGACGGAAACCGACGACCATGGCCAATGCTTACTGGACAATGATGCATGCGGATTAGTTTTAAGGTTGCGCGGAGGAGGGGATAAGGAAGGTGACAGAGCGGATGCTACGAAGCCTTCTCCGAACCCCCCAACTATGGTGTTCCGCCCAGTTCGGGATAACCGGGGGCGCTTTATAAGTCACGCCATCCCCGAGGACGGTAACGGAGAGAAGGAGGTGCCCGCGGCACCCCAGGAATTCGTGCGGTCGCCCACACCACTCCCTACGAGGGTGTTCTGTGGGAAAAAGCCTCTCGTCGTGCTTGAGAGGCTGTCACCAGGAAGAGAAGAGTTCTTTTCCCCCGGAAAAGTCGACAGGCGTGACCTTCCCAGCGAAAAGTTCTTCTGTTCGCCGCTGCAGACAGACGCCGACACTGAGACAGCCGACTCGGATGGCTCGCTGCATATAGCCGCTTCAAACCGATCCGGGGAAGGACGCAAGCGGCTGCTCAGCGGAAAGGATGGGTCGGAAGGATCCAGTGAGGATGTTTCCGACCCCGGAGAGAGGCCCAGGTTCGGGCCTAATAAGAGAGGGCGAGGCCATCCCACATCATCCCGGTACGTGGGGCCTGCCCAGGCCAAAGCCGAATTCCTAAAGCAGAAGCGGGAGGAGCTCGAGCTACAGGCTGAGGAGGAGGTGGCGGAGGCAACCCGAAAGGCGGTGAGTAGGCACCTTGCCCGCCTGTCAGAGTCTCCCTGGACACCGAGTGGCGACGAAGACGAGGACGCCCGCACCGCACTGGCTCTGATCCAGCAGGTGCTGGACAGCTTGGGCGTCATCAACAAAGTCGCCACCAAGTCAAGCAACTTAAAAGGGAACTTCCAAAGGGCCCTTAAAGAAGCCACAGTCGGGATTCGTGAAGCTGTCGCGGAGCTAGGCAGGCGCACGGTTTCAGACGAGACCAAGAGACTGGCCGCGGAAAATGCCCGTCTAAAGGCAGACATGGTCGAACTCCGCAAGGAGATGGATGAGCTTCGAGCCAGTCTCATGGAGCCGAGGGCAGGCGCAGCTAGCCAGGGGCAGTGCTCCCATGGGGGCAGCCCAACATCACTAAACCCGGGACCAAGCGTTCCTGCGTCCTGGGATTTAGAGAACATTGTCCGTGCTCTCACGAACCAAATGGGCCAAATAATAAATGCTCGTTTTGACGGTTTGGAAAAGGAAGGCCGGCTTCTGCCAGCTCAACGTCTCCGCCCGCCACTGGCCGGAGACAAAAAGAAAGACACGGCTCCTAACAGGACACAGAAGCTGTCAACGCCGGGAGCACCTGCTGCTCCGAAGAAGGGACCTCCTAATTACACTGAGGAGCCGCCAAAGCGTGGCGGTAAGGGCAAAGGAAAGGGCAAAAGGAGTGTTGCTGTTGCCCCACAAACACAAAAAGCCCTTACTTGCGAGAACACAGAGGCTCCCCTGCCTCAGCCAGCGCCTAGAGATTCTGCGCTGGCGAAAAATGCATGGCAGGTAGCGGGACGGAAGAAAGGAGGGAAGAACGGCAAACAAGTCAACTCCCAGCCACAACAGAGCCAGCAGAGGCAAAAGCCAAGAGTGAAGAAATTGACACCTCCACGTTCTTCAGCTGTGGTTCTGACGTTGATGCCAGAGGCGAAAGAGCTTGGAGTGACGTATGCGAACGTCCTCTCCGAGGCAAAAAAGGTGGACCTGACCAGTATCGGCATCACCAAGATGAGGATCAAGCGTGCTGTCACTGGTGGCCAAGTACTGCAGGTGCCTGGGACTGATAGTGATGGCAAAGCTGATCAGTTGGCCAAGGCCCTTGCGGAGAAGCTGGGTGAGCAAGCTGTCCGCATTTCAAGGCCTATCAAATGTGCAGAGCTCCGCATATCGGAGCTGGATGACTCTGTGTCAACAGAGTCAGTGGCAGCCGCGATCAGGAGTATCGGTGGTTGCCCCGCGGAAAAAGTAAAGACTGGCGAGATCCGTCGAGGCATCCGCACCCTCGGCACACTCTGGGTGCGCTGCCCTGTTACGGCTGCCAAGAGGGTCATCCAGAATGGGCGTCTGGACCTGGGCTGGGGCCTCTCGGCCAGAGTCACCCTATTGGAGGAGAGGCCAATGAGGTGCTATAGATGTCTCCAAATGGGGCACACCAGTGCCCAATGCACTGCGACCGAGGACCACAGCGACCTTTGCTTTAGATGTGGTCAACCAGGGCACAAGAGGGCAGCTTGCTCAGGGACACCCCGCTGTGTCCTGTGTTCTGCTGCGGGTAAGCCTGCGGGCCATAAAATCGGGTCCAAGGCCTGCTCGAATCCCCGCTCTAAGATGACAAAGCGCACTGGCGATGGCTCCCGAGTCTCCTCCCAGGTTGCTCCTCCCTCCACTGGTGCAGTGGCAGAGGACGAGATAGAGCTAGTGGCCACGGAAAATTTAAATGGCCCTCAAGGTTCTACAAACTAACCTTAACCACTGTGCCAGGGCTCAGGATCTGTTATTCCAGTCTCTGGCACAGTGGGGTATTCACGTGGCAGTTGTAGCGGAGCCGTACTCGGTCCCGCCTCGGGACGACTGGGTCGGAAACCTCGATGGGACGGTTGCTCTTGTGTCGAGAGTGGGCGCAGGCTCCCCTGCTTTCGAAGGCGTGCTGAAGGGGCAAGGTTTCGTGTCGGCGAGATGTGGGAGTGTCACATTCGTTGGCATCTACTTCTCCCCGAACCGAGGTCTTGCGGACTTCGAGCGCTATCTTACAGAGGTGGGTGCTCGTGTCGCAATACTTCCTGGCCCGCTTATTGTCGCAGGGGACTTCAACGCAAAATCCACTGCGTGGGGTTCACCTGTGACAGATGCGCGTGGCGAGGTGCTGGAAGAGTGGGCGGTTGCGACAGGACTCATCCTAGCCAACGTGGGAGCAGTTCAAACGTGCGTGCGGCAACAGGGCGGCTCCATTGTGGACCTGACCTTCACGAATGCCTCCCTGGCGGGGTGCCTAAATGGGTGGAAGGTAATGGTGGACGTGGAGACGCTGTCGGATCATCGATATATCCGGTATGACGTCTCCACGGTGCCACCAGGCTCCGGCCCAAGTAGCGGTCCTCCTGCCGGCAGTGGTGGTGGCCCGAAATGGGCTCTGAGCAAGCTTGACCGTGACCGGCTTTCAGAAGCGACAATAGTTCAGGCTTGGCTGCCCATGCCGGAAGGTGAGGTTTCCGACCCCGGAGAGAGGCCCAGGTTCGGGCCTAACAAGAGAGGGCGTGGCCATCCCACATCAGCCCGGTACGTGGGGCTTGTCCAGGGCAAAGCCGAATTCCTCAAACAGAGGCGGGAGGAAGTCGAGCTACAGGCTGAGGAGGAGGTGGCGGAGGCAACCCGCAAGGCGGTGAGCAGGCACCTTGCTCGCCTGTCAGAGTCTCCCTGGACACCAAGTGGCGACGAGGATGAGGACGCCCGCACTGCGCTGGCTTTGATCCAGCAGGTGCTGGACAGCTTGGGCGTCATCAACAAAGTCGCCACCAAATCAAGTAACCTAAAAGGAACCTTCCAGCGTGCTCTGAAGGAAGCCACAGTTGGGATCCGTGAAGCTGTCGCGGAGTTAGGCCGGCGCACGGTTTCAGACGAGACCAAGAGATTAGCCGCGGAAAATGCCCGTCTAAAGGCAGACATGGCCGAGCTTCGCAAGGAGATGGACGAACTTCGAGCCAGTCTCAAGGAGCCGAGGGCAGGTGCAGCTGGCCAGGCACAGAGCACCCTGGAAGACAGACCAACGCCGCGGACTCCGGCACCAAGCGACCCTGTGCCCTGCTACATAGAGAACATTGTCCGTGCCGTCACGATCCAAATGGGCCAGGTAATCAATGCCCGATTTGACGGGTTGGAGAAGGAAGGCCGGCTTCTGCCAGCTCAACGTCTCCGCCCGCCATTGGCTGGTGACAAAAGGAAAGCTACGGCTTCTAACACAACACAGATGCCGTTAATACCAGGGGCACCTGCTGCTCCAAAGAAGGGTCCTCCCAACTACACGGATGAGCCACCAAAGCGTAGCGGTAAGGGCAAAGGAAAGGGCAAAAGGAGTGTTGCCCCACAAACACAAAAAGCCCTTTCTCGCGAGACCACAGAGGCCTCAGCAATCGCCTAGAGATCCTGCGCTGGCGAATAATGAATGGCAGGTAGCGGGACGGAAAAAAGGAGGGAAGAACGGCAAGCAAACCAACTCCCAGCCACAACAGAGCCAGCAGAGGCAAAAGCCAAGAGTGAAGAAATTGACACCTCCACGTTCTTCAGCTGTGGTTCTGACGCTGATGCCAGAGGCAAAAGAGCTTGGAGTGTCGTATGCGAATGTCCTCTCCGAGGCAAAAAAGGTGGACTTGACCGGTATCGGCATCACCAAGATGAGGATCAAGCGTGCTGTCACTGGTGGCCAAGTACTGGAGGTGCCTGGGACTGATAGTGATGACAAAGCTGATCAGTTGGCCAAGGCCCTTGCGGAGAAGCTGGGTGAGCAAGCTGTCCGCATCTCAAGGCCAATCAAATGTGCGGAGCTCCGCATATCAGAGCTGGATGACTCTGTGTCACCGGAGTTAGTGGCAGCCGCGATCAGGAGTATCGGCGGTTGCCCCGCGGAAAAAATCAAGACTGGCGAGATCCGTCGAGGCATCCGCACCCTGGGCACACTCTGGGTGCGTTGCCCTGTTACGGCTGCTAAGAGGGTTATCCAGGGCGGGCGTCTGGACCTGGGCTGGGGCCTCTCGGCCAGAGTCACCCTATTGGAGGAGAGGCCAATGAGGTGCTACAGATGTCTCCGAATGGGGCACACCAGTGCCCAATGCACTGCAACGGAGGATCACAGCGACCTTTGCTTTAGATGTGGTCAACCAGGGCATAAGAGGGCAGCTTGCTCAGGGACACCTCGTTGTGTCCTGTGTTCTGCTGCGGGTAAGCCTGCGGACCATAAAATCGGGTCCAAGGTCTGTACGAATCCCCGCTATCAGAAGGTCAAGCGCGCTGGCGATGGCTCCCGAGTCCCCTCCCAGGCTGCTCCCCCCTCCACTAGTGCGGTGGCAGAGGTCGAGATGAACGTAGTGGCCACTGAACATTTAAATGGCCCTTAAAGTTCTGCAGACGAACCTTAACCACTGTGCCAGGGCTCAGGATCTGTTATTCCAGTCTCTGGCACAGTGGGGGATACATGTGGCGGTTGTGGCGGAGCCGTACTCGGTTCCACCCCGTGATGACTGGGCCGGGAACTTAGATGGGACGGTGGCTCTCGTGTCGAGAGTGGGCGCAGGCTCTCCTGCCTTCGAAGGCGTGCTGAAGGGGCAAGGTTTCGTGGCGGCGAGATGTGGGAGTGTCACATTCGTCGGCATATACTTCTCCCCGAACCGAGGTCTTGCGGACTTCGAGCGCTACCTAACAGAGGTGGGTGCTCGTGTCGCAATACTTCCTGGCCCGCTTATTGTCGCAGGTGACTTCAACGCAAAATCCACTGCGTGGGGTTCACCTGTGACAGATGCACGTGGCGAGGTGCTGGAAGAGTGGGCGGTGGCGACAGGGCTCATCCTAGCCAACGTGGGAGCAGTCCAAACGTGCGTGCGGCAACAAGGCGGCTCCATTGTGGACCTGACCTTTACAAATGCCTCCCTGGCGGGCTGCCTAAATGGGTGGAAAGTAATGGTGGACGTGGAGACGTTGTCGGATCATCGTTATATCCGGTATGACGTCTCCACGGTGCCACCAGGCTCCGGCCCAAGTAGTGGCCCTCCTGCCGGCAGTGGTGGCGGCCCAAAATGGGCTCTGAGCAAGCTTGACCGCGACCGGCTTTCAGAAGCGGCAATGGTTCAGGCATGGCTGCCCGTGCCGGAAGGTGAGGTTGTGGTGGAGGCGGAAGCATCCTGGTTCCGGGAAGCTATGACGCAGATATGTGACGCAGCGATGCCCCGGGCCAAGCCTCCATCACGAAAGACTCAAGTGTACTGGTGGACAGCTGAGCTGGCACTCTTGCGCAAAGGCTGCTCAGATGCGCGGCGCCACTACCAAAGACAGAGGAGACGTCGGCGGCCAGATGAGGAGGCGGAGAGGACCCTGTATGCCCTGTACAAGGCAGCCAAGGATTCATTTAAGACTGCCATGGGCCGGGCCATGGATGCTGCGACAGAGGAATTCCTCGAAACCCTGAATGCAGATCCGTGGGGCAGGCCCTATAAGCTCGTGAGAGGCAAGCTGCGCTCATGGGCCCCTCCCCTCACGCAGACTCTAGAACCGGAGTTCCTCGAAGAAGTGGTGACGGCACTGTTTCCGGCTAGGGGCACTTTCAGCCCTCCTGAAATGGCGCCGAGGAATGTTGACGAGACCGAAGATGTGCCGCCAGTTTCTGCGGGAGAACTGGGGGCTGCAGTTCTTCGCATGCGGACCAAAAATACGGCTCCGGGGCCAGACGGACTACCTGGCCGCGTATGGGCCCTCGCAATGGCGGAGCTGGAGCCGCGTCTTACTTGCCTCTTCTCAGCGTGCCTGGAGCAGGGGTGCTTTCCTCAGGCATGGAAAATAGGAAAACTTGTCCTGCTGAAGAAGGAGGGTCGCCCGGCAGAGTCGCCATCGACTTATCGCCCAATTGTTTTGCTTGATGAGGTCGGGAAGCTATTTGAGCGCATTATAGCTTCCCGCCTCATCAATCACATGCGGACAGTGGGGCCAGACTTGGCTGAAAACCAATTCGGGTTCAGGACCGGCCATTCCACGGTGGACGCCATCTTGTGCGTCCAAGCCCTGGCCCAAGAATCTGTTTCCCAAGGTGAGGTCGTTTTGGCAGTGTCATTAGACATTCGCAACGCCTTTAACACCATGCCTTGGGAAACAATAAACGAGGCTATGCGCTACCATGGCGTACCTCCTCATTTAGCCCGTATCATCCGGGCCTATCTGAGCAACCGGTTCGTGGAGTGGCCTGGGCAGCACACGTGGGGCCGGAAACGAATGGAGTGCGGCGTTCCTCAGGGGTCGGTTTTAGGGCCACTTCTCTGGAATGTTGGATATGACTGGGTCTTGAGGGGGGAAAACCCTCGTGGAGTTGACGTATTTTGCTACGCTGACGACACGTTGGTGATGGCCAAGGGACCCAGTTATCGTGATGCGGCCATTCTGGCTACGGCGGGTGTTGCCCAAGTTGTAAGCCGCATAAGACGGCTGGGGCTGGAGGTTGCTCTCCAAAAATCAGAAGCCATCTGCTTCTACGGGCGTCGGAAAGCACCTCCAACGGGTGCCCAAATTACTGTCAGCGGGGTCCCAATTGCTGTTAAGCCTACTCTACAATATCTTGGAGTTGTGCTTGACAGCAAATGGAATTTCAAAGCCCATTTCGAGCGTCTGGCCCCAAAATTACTGAGCGCTGCTGGGGCCCTCGGCCGCTTACTTAAAAATTTGGGAGGGCCCAATGCCCCATGCCGCCGCTTATACACGGGAGTAGTGCGCTCCATAGCCCTTTACGGTGCACCCGTCTGGGCTGGTGCCATCGCCAGACAGTGTACAGCCCACTTACGAAGGTCACAGAGGGCGATGGCACTGAGAATGGTGCGTGGATACCGCACTGTATCCACCGACGCTGCGTGCGTCATGGCCGGATCCCTACCCTGGGACCTGGAGGCTAAAGTCCTGGCGGAACTCTTCTTCTGGCGAGCAGCGGCATGGGAGCGGGATCACTGGCCGGCTCCTTCCGAGATTGAGGCTCGACGCACTGACCTCACCAATGACGCGATGGGAGTCTGGGCGCTCCGTCTAGAACGGCCAACAGCTGGCTCCCGCACCATTGAAGCCATCCGCCCGGTCCTCAAAGAGTGGGTGGGAAGGCGACACGGGGTCCTGACCTTCCGTTTGACACAGATCCTGTCGGGACACGGTTGTTTCGGCCAGTATCTGTGGAAGATCGTGGGTCGGGAACCAACCCCTGAATGCCACGAATGCGGCGGCGACCGAGATACGGCTCAGCACACCTTAGAAGTGTGTCCGGCATGGAGCGCGCAGCGGACAGCGCTCGTGTCTGTGATAGGGGCGGATCTGTCCTTGCCGGCAGTGGTTGCTGCCATGGTGAGGCAAGACACAGCGTGGCAGGCGATGCTCTCTTTCTGCGAGGAAGTGATGACGCAGAAAGAGAGCAACGAGCGCGAAAGGGAGATTGCGGCGGAAGAGCACTCCATTCGCCGGCGAAGAGTGGGGAGAAGGCGCGCCGCGCATGAGCGTAACCTTCCACCCTAAATAGGGTAGCGGGCGGCAGAGATGGAGGGTTTCTGTCGCACCTAGCTTAGTCCCTCGAGCGGGAAGCGCGTGGAAGCATAGCGAAACGCGTTTCAGCGAAGTTAGCCGGGGGAGAAGTGTGATCTCTCCCCCGTTTATTCTAGTCATTCCAGCTGCTGGTGGGTCCGCGGAGAATACGCAAGTGGTCCCGTGTTCCCGCCTAAAGCCAGCGAGGCGGCCAACGTCAGTTTTTAGCAGGTATTACGGGCAATATACACCCGCCGAGTCCTGCATAACCCGGTCTCCCTCTACAAGACCGGGTATGCGTAAAAGCATTTTCTGACGATAAAAAAAAAAAAAAAGGTTAGGTTAGGTTAGGTTAATGTCCCCTTCGACGTGCTGTCACCTTGCCGTGGTGAAGGGGCTTGCGTGCCCCAATGACCCTCAGGGCTATGCCGGACAGGGCCTCCCAAACCGGACAGGCCTGAGGAGAGGGGCCAGACAAAGAACAGCACCCCGACGTGTGGCTCCGCGTGTCCCTCTGAAACCAGCAGAGGGCACAGTGTGAGACGCCAGGTCCCTTTGGGACGGAGCTGGAGCTCGGCCTCACGGGCCATAGTGGCTTCGGCCACCGGCGCGACGTTGTGGCTACGGCCACCGGCGGGCAACCCGTAACCTGCACTGAGCAGACCGGGGACCTTCCTCACTGAGAGGCGGGTCACGTGGAGTTAACCACTATAAAAAATCCCCAATCCCAAGGTGTGACTGGCGTGCTGATGGGATGCGTGGCTGGGGGGAGCCCAGTCACAAACGTCAGACAGGGGGGGCATACCTCCTTAAAAAAATAGCAAATCATGAGTGGCTATATTTCCAATATACTACCCCAGGAGGTTCCAATCCTCCGTGTCACCACGGAACGGGCAAGTGCCCGCGCTGCGGTGACATGCTGCCCGTCGTATTCTGGGGGGGCACACCACTCAAGGACGGAAACCGACGACCATGGCCAATGTTTACTGGACAACGATGCACGCGGATTAGTTTTAAGGTTGCGCGGAGGAGGGGACAAGGGCAGTGAGAAGGCGGCTGCTACGACACCTTCCCCAAACCCCTCAACAACTATGGAGTTTCGCCCAGTCCGGGATAACCGGGGGCGTTTTATACGTCACGCCGTCCCCGAGGAGGGCAACGTAGAGGAGGAGGTGCCCGTGGCGCCACAAGAATTCGTGCGGTCGCCCACACCAATCCCTACGAGGGTGTTCTGTGGGAAAAAGCCTCTCGTCGTGCTTGAGAGGCTCTCACCAGGTAGGGAAGAGTTCTTTTCCCCTGGGAAGGTCGACAAGCGTGACCTTCCCAGCGAAAAGTTTTTCTGTTCGCCGCTGCAGACGGACGCTGACACTGAGACAGCCGAGTCGGATGGATCGCTGCATTTTTCCGTCGGGGAAGGACGCAAGCGGCTTCTAAGTGAAAAAAATGGGTCGGAAGGATCCAGTGAGGATGTTTCCGACCCCGCAGAGAGGCCCAGGTTCGGGCCCAATAAGAGAGGACGAGGCCATCCCACATCAGCCCGGTACCGGCCGGTGCTGGCGCAGGCCAAAGCCGACTTCCTAAAACAGAAGCGGGAGGAGCTCGAGCTACAGGCCGAGGAGGAGGTGGCGGAGGCAACCCGCAAGGCGGTGAGCAGGCACCTTGCCCGCCTGTCAGAGTCCCCCTGGACACCAAGTGGCGTCGAAGACGAGGACGCCCGCACTGCACTGGCTCTGATCCAGCAGGTGCTGGACAACTTGGGCGTCATCAACAAAGTCGCCACCAAGTCTAGCAACTTAAAAGGGACCTTTCAACGGGCTCTAAAGGAAGCTACACTCGGGATTCGTGAAGCTGTCGCGGAGCTAGGCAGGCGCTCGGCTTCAGACGAGACCAAGAGACTGGCCGCGGAAAATGCCCGTCTAAAGGCAGACATGACCGAACTTCGAAAGGAGATGGACGAGCTCCGAGCCAGTCTCATGGAGCCGAGGGCAGGCGCAGCTAGCCAGGGGCAGAATATCCTTGGAGGCAGCCCAACGCCACTGAACCCGGGACCAAGCGGTCCTGCGTCCTGGGATTTAGAGAGTATTGTCCGTGCTGTCACAAACCAAATGGGCCACATAATAAATGCTCGATTCGATGGCTTGGAAAAAGAAGGCCGGCTTCTGCCAGCTCAACGTCTCCGCCCGCCATTGGCCGGTGACAAGAAGAAAGCTACGGCCCCTAACACGGCACAAATTCCGTCAATACCGGGGGCACCTGCTGCTCTAAAGAAGGGTCCTCCCAACTACACGGAGGAGCCGCCAAAGCGTGGCGGTAAGGGCAAAGGAAAGGGCAAAAGGAGTGTTGCCCCACAAACACAAAAAAGCCTTGCTCGCGAGAACACAGAGGTTCCCCTGCCTCAGCCATCGCCTAGCGATCCTGCCCTCGCGAATAATAAATGGCAGGTAGCGGGTCGGAAAAAAGGAGGGAAGAACATCAAGCAAGTCAACTCCCAGCCACAACAGAGCCAGCAGAGGCAAAAGCCCCAGCGGCCCAAAAAGGCGAAGAAATTGACACCTCCACGTTCTTCAGCTGTGGTTATGACGTTGATGCCAGAGGCAAAGGAGCTGGGAGTGACGTATGCAAATGTGCTCTCCGAGGCAAAAAAGGTGGACCTGACCGGTATCGGCATCACCAAGATGAGGATCAAGCGTGCCGTCACTGGTGGCCAAGTACTGGAGGTACCTGGGACTGATAGCGATGAGAAAGCTGATCAGTTGGCCAAGGCCCTTGCGGAGAAGCTGGGTGAGCAGGCTGTCCGCATTTCAAGGCCAATCAAATGTGCGGAACTCCGTATATCGGAGCTGGATGACTCTGTGTCACCGGAACTAGTGGCAGCCGCAATCAGGAGTATCGGCGGTTGCCCCGCGGAAAGAATGAAGACTGGCGAGATCCGCCGAGGCATCCGCACCCTCGGCACACTCTGGGTGCGTTGCCCTGTTACGGCTGCCAAGAGGGTTATCCAGGGTGGGCGTCTGGACCTGGGCTGGGGCCTCTCGGCCAGAGTCACCCTATTGGAGGAGAGGCCAATGAGGTGCTACAGATGTCTCCAAATGGGGCACACCAGTGCCCAATGCACTGCGACGGAGGACCACAGCGACCTATGCTTCAGATGCGGTCAACCAGGGCATAAGAGAGCAGCTTGCTCGGAGACACCATGCTGTGTCCTGTGCTCGGCGGTGGGTAAGCCTGCGGACCATAAAATCGGGTCCAAGGCCTGCATGAATCCCCGCTATCAGAAGGTCAAGCGCGCTGGCGATGGCTCCCGAGTCCCCTCCCAGGCTGCCCCCCCCTCCACTAGTGCGGTGGCAGAGGTCGAGATGGACGTAGTGGCCACTGGAAATTTAAATGGCCCTTAAAGTTCTGCAGACGAACCTTAACCACTGTGCCAGGGCTCAGGATCTGTTATTCCAGTCTCTGGCACAGTGGGGGATTCATGTGGCGGTTGTGGCGGAGCCATACACGGTTCCATCCCGTGATGACTGGGTCGGGAACCTTGATGGGACTGTGGCTCTTGTCTCGAGAGTGGGCGCAGGCTCCCCTGCTTTTGAAGGCGTGCTGAAAGGGCAAAGTTTCGTGTCGGCAAAGTGTGGGAGTGTCACACTCGTCGGAATATACTTCTCCCCGAACCGATGTCTTGCAGACTTCGAGCGCTATCTGATAGAGGTGGGTGCTCGTGTCGCACAACTTTCTGGCCCGCTTATTGTCGCAGGGGACTTTAACGCGAAATCCACTGCGTGGGGTTCACCAGTGACAGATGTGCGCGGCGAGGTGCTGGAAGAGTGGGCAGTTGCGTCAGGACTCATCCTAGCCAACATGGGAGCAGTTCACACGTGCGTGCGGCAACAAGGCGGCTCCATTGTGGACCTGACCTTCACGAATGCCTCCCTGGCGGGGTGCCTAAATGGGTGGAAGGTAATGGTGGACGTGGAGACGCTGTCGGATCATCGTTATATCCGGTATGACGTCTCCACGGTGCCACCAGGCTCCGGCCCATGTAGCGGCCCTCCTGCCGGCAGTGGTGGTGGCCCAAAATGGGCTCTGAGCAAGCTTGACCGCGACCGGCTTTCAGAAGCGGCAATGGTTCAGGCATGGCTGCCCGTGCCGGAAGGTGAGGTTGTGGTGGAGGTGGAAGCATCCTGGTTCCGGGAAGCTATGACGCAGATTTGCGACGCAGCGATGCCCCGGGCCAAGCCTCCATCATGAAAGACCCAAGTATACTGGTGGACAGCTGAGCTTGCACTCTTGCGCAAAGGCTGCTCAGATGCGCGGCGCCACTACCAAAGACAGAGGAGACGTCGGCGGCCAGACGAGGAGGCGGAGAGGACCCTGTATGCCCTGTACAAGGCAGCCAAGGAGTCCTTTAAGATTGCCATGGGCCGGGCCATGGATGCTGCGAGAGGGGAATTCCTCGAAACCCTGAATGCGGATCCGTGGGGCAGGCCCTATAAGCTCGTGAGAGGCAAGCTGCGCTCATGGGCCCCTCCCCTCACGCAGACTCTAGAAACGGAGTTCCTCGAGGAAGTGGTGACGGCACTGTTTCCTGCTAGGGGTACTTTCAGCCCTCCTGAAATGGCGCCGAGGAATGTTGACGAGACCGAAGATGTGCCGCCAGTTTCTACGGGAGAACTGGGGGCTGCAGTTCTTCGCATGCGGAACAAAAATACGGCTCCGGGGCCAGACGGACTACCTGGCCGCGTATGGGCCCTCGCAATGGCGGAGCTGGAGCCGCGTCTTATTCGCCTCTTCTCAGCGTGCCTGGAGCAGGGGTGCTTTCCTCAGGCATGGAAAACAGGAAAACTCGTCCTGCTGAAGAAGGAGGGTCGCCCGGCAGAGTCGCCATCGACTTATCGCCCAATCGTTTTGCTTGATGAGGTCGGGAAGCTATTTGAGCGCATTATAGCTTCCCGCCTCATCAATCACATGCGAACAGTGGGGCCAGACTTGGCTGAAAACCAATTCAGGTTCAGGACCAGCCATTCCACGGTGGACGCCATCTTGTGCGTCCAAACCCTGGCCCAAGAATCTGTTTCCCAAGGTGAGGTCGTTTTAGCAGTGTCATTAGACATTCGCAACGCCTTTAATACCATGCCTTGGGAAACAATAAACGAGGCTATGCGCTACCATGGTGTACCTCCTCATTTAGCCCGTATCATCAGGGCCTATCTGAGTGAACGGTTCGTGGAGTGGCCTGGGCAGCGCACGTGGGGCCGGAGACGGATGGAGTGCGGCGTGCCTCAGGGGTCGGTTCTGGGGCCACTTCTGTGGAATGTGGGATATGACTGGGTCTTGCGGGGGGAAAACCCTCGTGGAGTTGACGTACTCTGCTACGCTGACGACACGTTGGTGATGGCCAAGGGACCCAGTTATCGTGATGCGGCCATTCTGGCTACGGCGGGTGTTGCCCAAGTTGTAAACCGCATAAGACGACTGGGGCTGGAGGTTGCTCTCCAAAAATCAGAAGCCATCTGCTTCTACGGGCGTCGGAAAGCACCTCCAACGGGTGCCCAAATTACTGTCAGCGGAGTCCCAATTGCTGTCAAGCCTACTCTACAATATCTTGGAGTTGTGCTTGACAGCAAATGGAATTTCAAAGCCCATTTCGAGCGTCTGGCCCCAAAACTATTGAGCGTTGCTGGGGCCCTCGGCCGCTTACTTAAAAATTTAGGAGGGCCCAATGCCCCATGCCGCCGCTTATACACGGGAGTAGTGCGCTCCATAGCCCTTTACGGTGCACCCGTCTGGGCTGGTGCCATCGCCAGACAGTGTACAGCCCACTTACGAAGGTCACAGAGGGCGATGGCACTGAGAATGGTTCGTGGATACCGCACTGTATCCACCGATGCTGCGTGCGTCATGGCCGGATCCCTACCCTGGGACCTGGAGGCTAAAGTCCTGGCAGAACTTTTCTTCTGGCGAGCAGCGGCATGGGAGCGGGATCACTGGCCGGCTCCTTCCGAGATTGAGGCTCGACGCACTAACCTCATAAATGACGCGATGGGAGTCTGGGCGCTCCGTCTAGAACGGCCAGCAGCTGGCTCCCGTACCATAGAAGCCATCCGCCCGGTCCTTAAAGAGTGGGTGGAAAGGCAACACGGGGTCCTGACCTTCCGTTTGACACAGATCCTGTCGGGACACGGTTGTTTCGGCCAGTATCTGTGGAAGATCGTGGGTCGGGAACCAACCCCTGAATGCCACGAATGCGGCGGCGACCGAGATACGGCTCAGCACACTTTAGAAGTGTGCCCGGCATGGAGCGCGCAGCGGACAGCGCTCGTGTCTGTGATAGGGGCGGATCTGTCCTTGCCGGCAGTGGTTGCTGCCATGGTGAGGCAAGACACGGCGTGGCAGGCGATGCTCTCTTTCTGCGAGGAAGTGATGACGCAGAAAGAGAGCAACGAGCGCGAAAGGGAGATTGCGGCGGAAGTGCACTCCATTCGCCGGCGAAGAGTGGGGAGAAGGCGCGCCGCGCATGAGCGCAACCTTCCACCCTAAACAGGGTAGCGGGCGGCAGAGATGGAGGGTTTCTGTCGCACCTAGCTTGGTCCCTCGAGTGGGAAGCGCGTGGAAGCCAAGCAAAGCGCGTTTCAGCAAAGTTAGCCGGGGGAGAAGTGTGATCTCTCCCCCGTTATTATTCTAGTCAATAAAGCTGCTGGTGGGTTCGCGGAGAATACGCAAGTGGTCCCGTGTTCCCACCTAAAGTCAGCGAGGCGGCCAACGTCAGTTTTTAGCAGGTATTACGGGCAATATACACCCGCCGAGTCCTGCATAACCCGGTCTCCCTCTACAAGACCGGGTATGCGTAAAAGCATTTTCTGACGATAAAAAAAAAAAAAAAAAAAAAAAGGTTAGGTTAATGTGGTCAACCGGGACATAAGAGGGCAGCTTGCTCAGGGACACCCCGCTGTGTCCTATGTTCTGCTGCGGGTAAGCGTGCGGACCATAAAATCGGGTCCAAGGCCTGCACGAATTCCCGCTCTCAGAAGGCGAAGCGCGCTGGCGATGGCTCCCGAGTCCCCTCCCAGGTTGCTGCCCCCTCCACTAGTGCAGTGCAGGAGGCCGAGATGGAGTTCGAGGCCACGGAAAATCCAAATGGCCCTCAAGGTTCTGCAGACTAACCTTAACCACTGTGCCAGGGCTCAGGATCTGTTATTCCAGTCTCTGGCACAGTGGGGTATTCACGTGGCAGTTGTCGCGGAGCCGTACTCGGTCCCGCCTCGGGATGACTGGGTCGGGAACCTCGATGGGACGGTTGCTCTTGTGTCGAGGGTGGGCTCGCCTGCTTTCGAAGGCGTGCTGAAGGGGCAAGGTTTCGTGTCAGCGAGATGTGGGAGCGTCACATTTGTCGGCATATACTTCTCCCCGAACCGAGGCCTTGCGGACTTCGAGCGCTATCTAACAGAGGTAGGTGCTCGGGTCGCAATACTTCCTGGCCCGCTTATTGTCGCAGGGGACTTCAACGCCAAATCCACTGCGTGGGGTTCACCTGTGACAGATGTGCGTGGCGAGGTGCTGGAAGAGTGGGCGGTGGCGACAGGACTCATCCTAGCCAACGTGGGAGCAGTCCAAACCTGCGTGCGGCAACAAGGCGGTTCCATTGTGGACTTGACCTTCACAAATGCCTCCCTGGCGGGCTGCGTAAATGGCTGGAAGGTAATGGTGGACGTGGAGACGCTGTCAGATCACCGATATATCCGGTATGACGTCTCCACGTTGCCACCAGCCTCCGGCCCAAGTACAGGTCCTCCTGCCGGCCGCGGTGGTGGCCCGAGATGGGCTCTAAGTAAACTCGACCGGGACCGGCTTACAGAAGCGACGATAGTTCAGGCTTGGCTGCCCATGCCGGAAGGTGAGGTCGTGGTGGAGGCGGAAGCATCCTGGTTCCGGGAAGCCATGACGCAGATATGCGACGCGGCGATGCCCCGGGCCAAGCCTCCATCACGAAAGACTCAAGTATACTGGTGGACAGCTGAGCTTGCACTCCTGCGCAAAGGCTGCTCAGATGCGCGGCGTCGGTACCAGAGGCAGAGGAGACGTCGGCGGTCAGACGAGGAGGCGGAGAGGACCCTGTATGGTCAGTACAAGGCAGCGAAGGAGTCCCTCAAGACTGCTATGGGCCGGGCCAAGGATGCTGCGAAAGAGGAATTCCTCGAGTCGCTAAATGCGGATCCGTGGGGCAGGCCCTATAAGCTTGTGAGAAGTAAGCTGCGAACATGGGCCCCTCCCCTCACGCAGACTTTAGACCCGGATTTCCTCGAGGAAGTGGTGACGGCACTGTTTCCTGCCAGAGGTATTTTCAGTCCTCCAGAAATGGCGCCGCGGAACATTGAGGAGACCGAAGAGGTGCCGCCAGTTTCTGCGGGAGAACTGGGGGCAGCAGTACTTCGCATGCGGGCCAAGAATACGGCCCCGGGCCCAGACGGTCTACCCGGCCGCGTATGGGCTCTTGTAATGGCAGAGCTGGAGCCGCGTCTTACTCGCCTCTTTTCGGCGTGCCTGGAGCAGGGGTGTTTTCCTGTGGGGTGGAAAACAGGAAAACTCGTCCTGCTGAAGAAGGAGGGTCGCCCGGCAGAGTCGCCATCGACCTATCGGCCAATCGTTTTGCTTGATGAGATCGGGAAGCTATTTGAGCGCATTATAGCTTCCCGCCTCACCAACCATATGCGGACAGTGGGACCGGACCTGGCCGATAACCAATTTGGATTCAGGAGCGGCCATTCCACGGTGGACGCCATCCTGTGCGTCAAAGCCCTGGCGCAAGAATCTGTTTCCCAAGGTGAGGTTGTATTGGCAGTGTCGTTAGACATTCGCAACGCCTTTAACACCATGCCTTGGGAAACAATTAACGAGGCTCTGCGTTTCCATGGCGTACCTCCTCATTTAGCCCGTATCATCAGGGCCTACCTGAGCGACCGGTTTGTGGAGTGGCCTGGGCAGCGCACGTGGGGCCGGAGACGGATGGAGTGCGGAGTGCCTCAGGGGTCGGTTCTAGGGCCACTTCTATGGAATGTTGGTTATGACTGGGTCTTGCGGGGGGAAAACCCTCGTGGAGTCGACGTATTCTGCTACGCTGACGACACGTTGGTGATGGCCAAGGGACCCAGTTATCGCGACGCAGCCGTTCTGGCTACGGCAGGTGTTGCCCAAGTCGTAAGCCGCATAAGACGGTTAGGGCTGGAGGTTGCTCTCCAAAAGTCAGAAGCCATCTGTTTTTACGGGCATCGAAAAGCACCTCCAACGGGTGCCCAAATAACTGTCGGTGGGGTCCCAATTGCTGTCAAGCCTACTCTGCAATATCTTGGAATTGTGCTTGACAGCAAGTGGAATTTCCAAGCTCATTTTGAGCGTCTGGCCCCAAAATTGTTGAGCGTTGCGGCGGCCCTCGGCCGTCTACTTAAAAACCTGGGAGGGCCCAATGCCCCGTGCCGCCGCTTATACACGGGAGTAGTGCGCTCTATAGCCCTCTATGGAGCACCCGTCTGGGCTGGTGCCATCGGCAGAAAGTGTGCAGCCCACCTACGAAGGTCTCAGAGAGCGATGGCGCTGAGAATGGTGCGTGGATACCGCACTGTATCCACCGACGCTGCGTGCGTCATGGCCGGATCCCTACCCTGGGACCTGGAGGCTAAAGTTCTGGCGGAACTCTTCTTCTGGCGAGCAGCGGCATGGGAGCGGGATCACTGGCCGGCTCCCTCTGAGATTGAGGCTCGACGCGCTGATCTCATCAAAGACGCGATGGGAGTCTGGGAGCTACGTCTGGAACGACCAACAGCTGGCTCCCGCACAATAGAAGCCATCCGCCCGGTCCTTAAAGAGTGGGTGGAAAGGCAACACGGGGTCCTGACCTTCCGTTTGACACAGATGCTGTCGGGGCACGGCTGCTTCGGCCAGTATCTGTGGAAGATCGCGGGTCGGGAACCAACCCCTGAATGCCATGAATGTGGAGCAGACCAGGACACGGCTCAGCACACTTTGGAAGTGTGTCCAGCATGGAGCGCGCAGCGGACAGCGCTCATGTCTGGGATAGGGGCGGATCTGTCCTTGCCGGCAGTGGTTGCTGCCATGGTGAGGCAAGACACGGCGTGGCAGGCGATGCTCTCTTTCTGCGAGGAAGTGATGGCGCAGAAAGAGAGCAACGAGCGCGAAAGGGAGATTGCGGCGGAAGTGCACTCCATTCGCCAGCGAAGAGTAGGGAGGAGGCGCGCTGCGCATGAGCGCAACCTTCCACCCTAAATAGGGTAGCGGGCGGCAGAGATGGAGGGTTTCTGTCGCACATAGCTTAGTCCCTCGAGCGGGAAGCGCGTGGAAGCAAAGCAAAGCGCGTTTCAACGAAGTTCAGCCGGAGGAGAAGTGTGATCTCTCCTCCGTTATGATTCTAGTCATGAAAGCTGCTGGTGGGTCCGCGGAGAATACGCAAGTGGTCCCGTGTTCCCGCCTAAAGCCAGCGAGGCGGCCAACGTCAGTTTTTAGCAGGTATTACGGGCAATATACACCCGCCGAGTCCTGCATAACCCGGTCTCCCTCTACAAGACCGGGTATGCGTAAAAGCATTTTCTGACGATAAAAAAAAAAAAAAAAAAAAAAAAAAAAAAAAAAAAAAAAAAAAAGGTTCCACGGACCTGCTCGGTTGTCCGAGTGGGCGGGGAGGTGAACCCCGACGTGGCGCGTCCCCAGGTGGTGGATAGGGGAACGCCCCGGCTGCTGACGTCGAGCCGGGGTAGGACGTAGTCCCGCGAACCAAACACTGGGGGGGAAACGGGAGGGCTTCGGCCCAGGGGGGGGGGTAGGGGGGCTTCGGCCCGGGAGGGACTCTCCGCGCGTCCCTCTGAGTAGCAGAGGGCGCAGTGGACGAGCTGTGAGGAGGAGTGGTGGGACGGTTGTCCCCGGGAGGGTTCTCCGCGCGTCCCTCTGAGTAGCAGAGGGCGCAGTGGAGGAACCAAGGGAGGGCGGGCCCGGCGAGCACTAACCATGCCGTCGGGCAGGCGCCGGGGGGCTTATCCTGCCCGCGCCACCGCCGGACCCGTAACCCCGTTTCGAGTGTCGTGGTCACGTCTCGCGGCTTGGAACGGGAACGGAGGTCTTGCCTTCATTGGCCGGACCGCGAGGAGACAACCTCTATAAAAAATCCCCAATTCCCGACGCTGCGGTACATGGCGTCGGGAAACTCGACGGAGGGGGTCAACAGGACCGGGCTTTTGCGCGCGTAGCCTGGGCAGGGTTCGTCCACCCTGACACTTAGAGTCTGCCCGAGTGGCCCCTCGTGTGCTGCGGATGTGAGCAGCCTCTGGACCGGCGAACCTTCCACCCGCCAGGCACTGCTCTTTGAACTGGGGTAGATTGCGTCCTCCCATTTCATGAGCAAATGGAGGGCGCGTATAATCTCCCTAGTTCGGGATCAGTGTCGGGGGAGTGGGGGAATCGTTGTCCTGGAGGTTGCATAGATCCTGGGCACAGCGAGGGTTCCACTTGGGTGGGCTTGTGTTTGGGCGGGGGGTCTTGCCTGGTCTGGGTGTGCCAGGGCCCGTGCCTGTTGTCACCCTCTGAGAGTGGCTGGAGGGTAATCCAGCCGCTAGTGGCCAACCATGGGAGACTGCCCGACCTCCCAGTGGTATTAGGGTTACCCAGGTACAGGGGGCACTGCCTGGGTGGACTGCTCTTCCCCCACACTCGTGGGATCAAAATTAGAAAGTTTAAAAAGGATAACGGACAAGGACCTGATAACGCTCAAAGATTGGATTTAGTTGATACAGCGGTGGAAGCGGGCGCCCTGATGGCGCGCGCCGAAGCCTACAACCCTGGCGCGGACAGAAGGCTGGACGCAAGGGACGAGGAGGAGATTTTCCGCCCTCAGAGGTCCCTAGCACGGTCACCGAGGAGAGGGGATGGAGTCGATCTCGCTCAAAAACATCCCGCTGTCTTGCTAGAGCGTGGATGTGTCGAGAGATATCTCGAGGAGCGGAAGAAGGCTGCGTCGGTGTCGGACGCCAGTATAGAGACGGTGAGGAACAACGGATCCGAATCGCCTCCTGGGTCAGACCGTCGGCCCGGGTTCGAGACTGCAGTCTCCTCTGACTCAGACGCGCCTAACATAGAGGGCCGGAAGATAGCTGTGGATGAAGGTAAAGGGACGGCGGGTGTAAAAAGGTCTCGGAACGCGTTAAGCTCCGACGGCGACGATGAGGAGTCTGCCCCGAGTAAAGGTGCTAAAATGAGCTCCTCCCGTAGAGGCCGCCTCCACATAGCAAGAGGTGGCGCTGGAAAGGGGCACCAAACCGGCATAGCCGTGGCAAAAGCCCAGCTTGAGGCCCTAGAGGTGGAGGAAGGGGTGGCGGAGGGTGGCTCCCACTGCGGTGCTACCATCAAGACGCACAAAAAGAAGGGGTCTCCTCTCAGATCAAGAGACGGTAGTCCAAGTGACAGGTCCGTGGCAGGCTACGTAGACTACTATGAGGTAGTCCGAAAGGCGGCCACAACGGTGCTGGACGAGGCGAGGAAGTCCGGTCACCTCAGCGGAAAGGTGTGGGGTCGCATGAACCAGGCGTGTCGCGACATTATTGTAGCTGCGGACATTCTAGAGGACAGACGCGAGGAGGACGAAGTGCGCGCCCTGAAGGCGGATAACAAGCGCATGAGAGAACAACTTGAGCAGCTCCGAAAGGAAACAAAGGCGCTTAGGACGGCCTTTTCGGAGAGGAACATGCGCCCAGCACCGGACGCCCCTGCAGACCTGGCCACAGGGCTGGCTGCACTTAGGGAGGACCTAAAGCGGGATCTCACTCAGTCGCTGGGTGAGATGATAAACGTCCGAATCGGGGAAGTAAGGAAGCTGCTCCCATCGGAGCCGATTCTCCGCCCCCCATTAGCGGCGGACAATACTCGTTCGGCCAGCCAGTTGGCGCCAGCTACGCAACAGGACACGACCAGAGCATCAGTTGACAAGGCTCCTAAGCCTATCCCCGCTCCTAGAGCGCGGAAGTCAGCTCCTCCGCCGAAAACACGCACAACTGCGCCCAGGCAAGCCTCTACTTCTGCGGGTTCGACGCGTCGGACCGGGAAGAGGACAACCGCAGAAGTTGCTGCACAGCCGGCTCCCGCTCAAACGTCGCAGATCACCGGAGAGTCGGCCAACGCCCAGCCAAGGGAGAACCAGCCTCCGTCCCCTGCTCCTAGCGCCTGGACTCAGGTGGTTAAAAAGGGCAAAAAGAAGGCTGCACCATCTTCTGCGCTGCCTCCGAAACCAAAACCCAAACCGAAGCAATTCACCGCCCCAAAATCTACGGCGGTCGTCATCACGCTCAAACCGGGGGTTGAGGCTGACTACAAGTCGGTCATGGGGACGGTCACGACAATTAAGCTTGCGGAATTGGGCCTTGGGCCTGTAAAAGTGAGAAGCACAGCTGCTGGCGCCCGCTTAATTGAAGTCCCTGGGGCAAACAGTGGACCTATGGCGGACAACCTAGCCGACAAGATTCGTAGCCTTGTCGGCGAAGTGGCCGACGTCCACCTACCCTTTAAGACGGCCGATATCCGGATTTCCGGATTTGATGAGACGGTGACAACAGAAGCCGTCCAGGCGGCAATAGCAGAAAAAGGGGGCTGCCCACCGGGACAGATCCGCGTGGGGAGGATCCGCATGGCGCCGTCAAATCACACTGGGTCTGTCATCGCGATCTGCCCCGTAACAGCGGCCAACACCGTCATCGCTGCCGGACGGTTATTGTTAGGGTGGACATCTGCTAGAGTGGAGGCCATGGACCCGCGGCCCATGAGGTGCTACAGGTGCTTGGGGACGGGACATACCAGAGCGCTCTGTCCCTCACCTGTAGACAGGAGTGGCCTCTGCTACCGGTGCGGTAAATCTGGCCACATGAGCAGGGAGTGTGAGGCAGACAACCCGTGGTGCGCGGTATGCCACCACGCCAAGTTACCAGCCGAGCATGTGATGGGGGGACCATCGTGCACCCCCCCACGCACAAGAGGAAGAATGGTTCCCGCCAAGACCCAGGTAGCTGCCAGAACTGAGGAAGTTCCCCGAGACGAAGCGCCCCAGGCGAACAATGAGGAGCAAAACACGGCCCATTGATGCCAGCACAGCATACACAACCCACCCACGAAGTGTTGCAGTGCAATTTGAACCACTCCGCCAGAGCACAAGACCTGCTGATGCAGCACATGGCGGAATGGGGCATTAATGCAGCAGCGGTGTCGGAACCGTATTTTGTGCCACCCCAGCCCAACTGGGTCGGGGACGCGGACGAGTCGGTTGCGGTGGTAACACCACCAGTGGGCAACCACCCCCCGCTCTCGAAAATTGAGTGCGGGCCGGGGTACGCTGCCGCCAAATGGGGAGACTTAGTACTGGTAGCGGTGTACTTCTCCCCCAATCGGCCGCTCAGAGAATTTGAGCAGTACCTCATCAGGCTCGGGGAGGTGGTCAGCAGAGCGGCACCTTCGCCAGTAATGGTCCTCGGGGACCTTAACGCCAAGGGCAGGGCGTGGGGTTCCCCATCAACGGATCCCAAGGGCGCGGCCCTCTGGGAATGGACGGTGCGAACTGGCCTTGTGGTCTTGAACCGGGGCACCGACCACACCTGCGTGCGCCAGCAAGGGGGGTCCATCGTAGACATCACCTTCGCGACCCCTGCCCTTGCAAGGCGAACGTCCGACTGGAGGGTCCTGGTGGACACGGAGACCCTCTCCGACCACAAGTATATCAGGATGAGGGTCTCCAAGTCGCTGACAGCCCCGGTGCCAGGTCCGAGGGAGCCAAGAAGCCGGGACCGATTTCCAAGATGGAGCCTCGCCACTCTGGATACGGACATGGCGGAGGAGGCGGCGATGGTGGAGGTGTGGCGGGCCCCCCCACCAGACCGGGCCACGGACGTGGAAGAGAGGGCAGTACAGTTTCGGGCGTCACTCACCTCGGTGTGTGACGCCGCCATGCGCAGGGCGGGGCGGCCGCCTGCGAAGACCCGGGTGTACTGGTGGACGGAGGAGGTTGCGGCCCTCCGCCTCACCAGTAACAAGGCCAGACGGGCATACACCCGATGCAGGCGGCGACGGAGCCATACTACGGAGGAGGAGGAGCTCCTGTACGAGGCCCTCAAACAGGCCAAGGCGGCCCTCTCCGCAGCAATCGCGAAGGCGAAGGACTCCGCGTACGAGGAGTTCCTAGCAACACTGGACAGGGACCCATGGGGACGGCCGTACAAAGCCGTCCGTAATAAGTTACGCCGCGGCCCCGGCATGGACTCCCTGGACCCGGAACTCCTCGGCAGAGTGGTGGAGGGCCTATTTCCACCGGCACCGGACTTCACTCCCCCCTGCATGGCCGTTCCCCCGGAGGAGCTAACAGAACCGGTCGTTGCGTCACCGATTACTGACGGTGAGATGGGGTGCGCGATTCACCGCCTGCAGGGCTGTAAAAAGGCCCCTGGCCCGGACGGCGTGCCCGGCCGCATCTTGCCGGTGGCACTGACGCACCTCGGGGACCGCCTCAAAGACCTCTATGACGACTGTCTGGAGGTGGGGCGGTTCCCGAGATGTTGGAAAGAAGGCAGGCTCTGCCTCCTCCGCAAGGAGAATCGGCCGGCGGACTCCCCTTCGGGATGGAGGCCGATAGTCCTGCTGGATGAGACCGGGAAGATGTTCGAGCGCATTATCGCTTCCCGGATCATCCAGCATCTAGAAGGACCGGGGCCGAATCTGTCGGACCGCCAGTTTGGTTTCCGAAGGGGACTGTCAACGATAGACGCCCTGGGTGCCCTACGGGCCTTCCATCAATATGCTGCAGGGCGTGGGGAGGGAGTTGTGGCGGTGTCCCTTGACATAGCCAACGCCTTTGGCTCCCTCCCGTACACGGTGATCGTGGAGGCTCTCCGTTACCACGGGGTGCCCCTCTATTTAATGCGGATCATAGAGCACTACCTCACGCAGAGAGTAGTGCTATACGAAGAGCGGGGCGAGCGGCGGTGTGAGCGGCCGATGGCATGCGGAGTCCCCCAAGGCTCTGTACTCGGGCCCCTCTTATGGAACATTGGGTTCGACTGGGCGATAAGAGGGGTCCTGCTCCCTAGGATGGCCGTCATTTGTTATGCGGATGACACAATGGTGGCCGTCCGGGGAGCGGAAGTGGAGGAGGCTCTGCGGAGGGCGGCAGTCGCGGCGGACCTGATGGTCACCCGCATAGAGCTGCTGGGGCTGCGGGTGGCCCTGTCCAAGACGGAAGCCATTATTTTCGGGGGCAGAGGCTGGCGGCCGCCCGCCGCGACCGTCATCCCCGTGGGTGGAGAAGCGGTCCAGGTGAAGGCCCACATCAAATATTTGGGCCTCCACCTGGACCGCAGGTGGAATTTCGAGGAGCACTTCCGCCAGCTTGCTCCCCGAATTGTCGCGGCAGCGTCAGCGCTTGGCAGGCTGTTGCCCAACGTGGGGGGGCCCAATGCGACATGCCGCCGCCTGTACGCGGGGGTAACCCGCAGCATGGCCCTATATGGTGCGCCGATCTGGGCCGATCGGCTCAATGCCGCCAATAGGGCCCAACTCAGAAGGCCGCAAAGAGTGGTGGCCATCCGTGTAGTAAGGGCCTACTGCACGGTGGCGTGGGCGGCGGCGTGTGCCTTGGCGGGCACCGCGCCCTGGGAGTTGGATGCTCAGGTGCTCGCGGAGGCGCACAGGGAGCGGGTAAGGCGCAGGGTCCTAAACGAGATCCCCACCCCCGAAGAGCTGAGGGAGGAGCGTAGCCAAGCGCAACGGCGAATGAGGGACCGGTGGAAAAACGACCTGGAGGACTCCCCCTATGGACTCCGCACCATAGGGGCACTCCTCCCGTCGTTTGACCACTGGCTGGAGAGGGCGCACGGGAGCGTTGGCTTCAGGATGGCGCAGGTAATGACCGGACACGGGTGCTTCGGTCATTACCTGCACAGAATCGGGCGGGAGGCCAGCTCGGCCTGCCACGAGTGCGGCGACCCAGACGATACCGCCCAGCACACCCTAGAGGTGTGCGATCGCTGGGTCGAGGAACGCCGTAATTTGGTCGGCGCCCTCGGAGTGGGTGATCTCTCGCTCCACAACGTCGTGGCGGCCATGCTGAGGAGCGAGAGATCCTGGGAGGCAATGGCCTCTTTCTGCGAGTCCGTCATCGCACAGAAGGAGGCCTCGGAACGGGAGCGCGAAGAGAGGGCAGATGCGCTCCCGATCCGGCGCAGACGTGTGGGGAGGAGGCGAGCCCAATTTGCTGCTCGCCAAATCCCCTAGTGGAGTTCGTGGGTGAGGGGCCCACAACTACAGACTCCACACGGCTGGGGGAGGGATCCTAGCGTCTTCCCTCCCTCCTTTGGCGCGGGAGCCCTTGGGCAGGCCGGGGGGTGTCGTGGTAGAATGCTCGCGACCCCATGGCACCCCCCCTAACGGCAGTGACGACATATCGTGGTAGGTTTTAGTCGGTGCGAGTCCGACATAACCCGTCCTCACCCCCTGAGAGGACGGGTATGCATAAGGCATTTCCCCCACGTAAAAAAAAAAAAAAAAAAAAAAAAAAAGGTTAGGTTAGGTTAGGTTAGGTTAGGTTCCCCTTCGAAGTGCTGTCACCTTGCCGTGGTGAAGGGGCTTGCGTGCCCCAATGACCCTCAGGGCTATGCCGGACAGGGCCTCCCAAACCGAACAGGCCTGAGGAGAGGGGCCAGACAAAGAACAGCACCCCGACGTGTGGCTCCGCGTGTCCCTCTGAAACCAGCAGAGGGCACAGTGTGAGACGCCAGGTCCCTCGGGACGGAGATGGAGCTCGCCCTCACGGGTGATGGTGGCTTCGGCCACCGGCGCGACGTTGTGGCTACGGTCACCGGCGGGCAACCCGTAACCTGCACTGAGCAGACCGGGGACCTTCCTCATTGAGAGGAAGGTCACGTGGAGTAAACCACTATAAAAATCCCCAATCCTAAGGTGTGACTGGCGTGCTGATGGGATGCGTGGCTGGGGGGAGCCCAGTCACAAACGTCAGAAAGGGGGGGCATACCTCCTTAAAAAAATAGCAAATCATGAGTGGCTATATTCTGAATAGACTACCCCAGGAGGTTTCAATCCTCCGTGTCACCGCGGAACGGGCAAGTGCCCGCGCTGCGGTGACATGCTGCCCGTCGTATTCTGGGGGGGCACACCACTCAAGGACGGAAACCAACGACCATGGCCAATGCTTACTGGACAATGATGCATGCGGATTAGTTTTAAGGTTGCGCGGAGGAGGGGATAAGGAAGGTGAGAGAGCGGATGCCACGAAGCCTTCTCCTAACCCCCCAACTATGGCGTTCCGCCCAGTTCGGGATAACCGGGGGCGTTTTATAAGTCACGCCGTTCCCGAGGAGGGCAACGGAGAGGAGGAGGTGCCCGTGGCACCACAAGAATTCGTGCGGTCGCCCACACCAATCCCTTCGAGGGTGTTCTGTGGGAAAAAGCCTCTCGTCGTGCTTGAGAGGCTCTCACCAGGTAGGGAAGAGTTCTTCTCCCCTGGGAAAGTCAACAAGCGTGACCTTCCCAGTGAAAAGTTCTTCTGTTCGCCGCTGCAGACGGACGCGGACACTGAGACAGCCGATTCGGACGGTTCGCTGCATATATCCGCTTCAAACCGATCTGGGGAAGGACGCAAGCGGCTGCTCAGCGGGAAAGATGGGTCGGAAGGATCCAGTGAAGATGTGTCCGACCCCGGAGAAAGGCCCAGGTTCGGGCCAAATAAGAGAGGGCGAGGCCATCCCACATCATCCCGGCACGTGGGGCCTGCCCAGGCCAAAGCCGAATTCCTCAAACAGAGGCGGGAGGAAGTTGAGCTACAGGCTGAGGAGGAGGTGGCGGAGGCAACCCGCAAGGCGGTGAGCAGGCACCTTGCTCGCCTGTCAGAGTCTCCATGGATACCAAGTGGCGACGAAGACGAGGACGCCCGCACTGCGCTAGCTTTGATCCAGCAGGTGCTGGACAGTTTGGGCGTCATCAACAAAGTCGCCACCAAATCGAGCAATTTAAAAGGGACATTCCAACGTGCTCTAAAGGAAGCCACAGTCGGGATCCGTGAAGCTGTTGCGGAGTTAGGCAGGCGCACAGTTTCAGACGAGACCAAGAGACTGGCCGCGGAAAATGCCCGCCTAAAGGCAGACATGGCCGAACTTCGCAAGGAGATGGACGAGCTTCGAGCCAGTCTCATGGAGCCGAGAGCTGGCACATCTAGCCAGGGGCAGAGCACCCTTGGGGGCAGCCCAACGCCGCTGACCCCGGGACCGAACGATCCTGCGTCCCGGGATATAGAGGGTATTGTTCGTGCTGTCACGATCCAAATGGGCCAAATAATAAATGCTCGTTTTGACGGTTTGGAAAAGGAAGGCCGGCTTCTGCCAGCTCAACGACTCCGCCCACCACTGGCTGGAGACAAAACGAGAGACACGGCCCCTAACAGGACACAGAAGCCGTCAACACTAGGGGCACCTGCTGCTCCGAAGAAAGGACCTCCCAACTACACTGAGGAGCCGCCAAAGAGTGGCGGTAAGGGTAAGGGAAGGGGCAAAAGGAGTGTTGCCCCACAAGTACAAAAAGCCCTCGTTCCCGAGAACACAGGGTCCCCTCTGCCTCAGATTGCAGAGCAGCCGAATAATAATTGGCAGGTAGTGGCTCATAAAAAAGGAGGAAAAAAATTCAAGCCAGTCAACTCCCAGCCACAACAGAGCCAGCAGAGGCAAAGGCCTCAGCGGCCCAAGAAGGCGAGGAAGTTAACACCGTCACGTTCCTCAGCTGTGGTTCTGACGTTGATGCCAGAAGCGAAAGAGCTAGGCGTAACGTACGCAAATGTGCTCTCTGAGGCAAAGAAGGTGGACCTGGCCGGTATCGGCATCACCAGGATGAAAATCAAACGTGCTGTCACTGGTGGTCAAGTACTGGAGGTGCCAGGGACGGATAGCGACGACAAAGCCGATCAACTGGCCAAGGCTCTTGCGGAGAAGTTAGGCGAGCAGGCTGTTCGCATCTCAAGGCCAACCAAATGTGCGGAGCTCCGCATATCGGAGCTGGATGACTCTGTGTCACCGGAGTCAGTGGCAGCCGCGATCAGGGTTATCGGTGGTTGCCCCGCGGATAAAGTTAAGACTGGCGAGATCCGTCGAGGCATCCGCACCCTCGGCACACTCTGGGTGCGCTGCCCTGTTACGGCTGCCAAGAGAGTGATCCAGGGTGGGCGATTGGACCTTGGCTGGGGTCTCTCGGCCAAAGTCAGCCTATTAGAGGAGAGGCCAATGAGATGTTTTAGATGTCTCCAATTGGGGCACACCATTGCGCAGTGCACTGCGACGGAGGACCACAGTGACCTTTGTTTTAAATGTGGTCAACCGGGACATAAGAGGGCAGCTTGCTCAGGTACACCTCGCTGTGTCCTATGTTCTGCTGCGGGTAAGCCTGCGGACCATAAAATCGGGTCCAAGGCCTGCACGAATTCCCGCTCTCAGAAGGAAAAGCGCGCTGGCGATGGCTCCCGAGTCCCCTCCCAGGTTGCTCCCCCCTCCACTAGTGTGGTGCAGGAGGCCGAGATGGAGTTCATGGCCACGGAAAATCTAAATGGCCCTCAAGGTTCTGCAGACTAACCTTAACCACTGTGCCAGGGCTCAGGATCTGTTATTCCAGTCTCTGGCACAGTGGGGTATTCACGTGGCAGTTGTAGCGGAGCCATACTCGGTCCCGCCTCGGGATGACTGGGTCGGAAACCTCGATGGGACGGTTGCACTTGTGTCGAGAGTGGGCGCAGGCTCCCCTGCGTTCGAAGACGTGCTGAAGGGGCAAGGTATCGTGTCGGCGAGATGTGGGAGTGTCACATTCGTTGGCATATACTTCTCCCCGAACCGAGGTCTTGCGGACTTTGAGCGCTACCTAACAGAGGTGGGTGCTCGTGTCGCAATACTTCCTGGCCCGCTTATTGTCGCAGGTGACTTCAACGCAAAATCCACTGCGTGGGGTTCACCTGTGACAGATGTGCGTGGCGAGGTGCTGGAAGAGTGGGCGGTAACGACTGGGCTCATTCTAGCCAACGTGGGAGCAGTCCAAACGTGCGTGCGGCAACAAGGCGGCTCCATTGTGGACCTGACCTTCACAAATGCCTCCCTGGCGGGCTGCGTAAATGGCTGGAAGGTAATGGTGGACGTGGAGACGCTGTCAGATCACCGATATATCCGGTATGACGTCTCCACGTTGCCATCGGCCTCCGGCTCAAGTACAGGTCCTCCTGCCGTCAGTGGTGGTGGCTCGAGATGGGCTCTAAGCAAACTCGACCGTGACCGGCTTACAGAAGCGGCAATAGTTCAGGCATGGCTGCCCGTGCCGGAAGGTGAGGTTGTGGTGGAGGCGGAAGCATCCTGGTTCCGGGAAGCTATGACGCAGATATGCGACGCGGCGATGCCCCGGGCCAAGCCTCCATCACGGAAAACCCGAGTGTACTGGTGGACAGCTGAGCTTGCACTCCTGCGCAAAGGCTGCTCAGATGCACGGCGCCGGTACCAGAGACAGAGGAGACGTCGGCGGTCAGACGAGGAGGCGGAGAGGACCCTGTATGGCCAGTACAAGGCAGCGAAGGAGTCTCTTAAGACTGCTATGGGACGGGCCATGGATGCCGCGAAAGAGGAATTCCTGGAATCGCTAAACGCGGATCCGTGGGGCAGGCCCTATAAGCTGGTGAGAAGCAAGCTGCGCCCATGGGCCCCTCCCCTCACGCAGACCTTAGAACCGGCGTTCCTCGAGGAAGTGGTGACGGCACTGTTTCCTGCCAGAGGCAACGTTAGTCCTCCCGAAATGGCGCCGCGGAATATTGAAGCGACCGAAGAGGTGCCGCCGGTTTCTGCGGGAGAACTGGGGGCAGCAGTTCTTCGCATGCGGGCCAAAAACACGGCCCCGGGCCCAGACGGTCTACCTGGCCGCGTATGGGCTCTCGTAATGGCAGAGCTGGAGCCGCGTCTTACTCGCCTCTTCTCGGCGTGCCTGGAGCAGGGGTGTTTTCCTGTGGGGTGGAAAACAGGAAAACTCGTCCTGCTGAAGAAGGAGGGTCGCCCGGCAGAGTCGCCATCGACCTATCGGCCAATAGTTTTGCTTGACGAGGTCGGGAAGCTATTCGAGCGCATTATAGCTTCCCGCCTCATCAACCATATGCGGACAGTGGGGCCGGACCTGGCCGAAAACCAATTTGGGTTCAGGAGCGGCCATTCCACGGTGGACGCCATCCTGTGCGTCAAATCCCTGGCGCAAGAATCTGTTTCCCAAGGTGAGGTTGTATTGGCAGTGTCGCTAGACATTCGCAACGCTTTTAACACCATGCCTTGGGAAACAATTAACGAGGCTATGCGCTTCCATGGCGTACCTTCCCATTTAGCCCGTATCATCCGGGCCTATCTGAGCGACCGGTTTGTGGAGTGGCCTGGGCAGCGCACGTGGGGCCGGAAACGGATGGAGTGCGGCGTTCCTCAGGGGTCGGTTCTAGGGCCACTTCTCTGGAATGTCGGATATGACTGGGTCTTGCGGGGGGAAAACCCTCGTGGAGTTGACGTATTTTGCTACGCTGACGACACGTTGGTGATGGCCAAGGGACCCAGCTATCGCGACGCGGCCATTCTGGCCACGGCAGGTGTTGCCCAGGTCGTAGGCCGCATCAGACGGTTAGGGTTGGAGGTGGCTCTCCAAAAATCAGAAGCCATCTGTTTTTACGGGCATCGGAAAGCACCTCCAACGGGTGCCCAAATAACGGTCGGTGGGGTCCCAATTGCTGTCAAGCCTACTCTGCAATATCTTGGAGTTGTGCTTGACAGCAAATGGAATTTCAAAGCCCATTTCGAGCGTCTGGCCCCAAAACTATTGAGCGTTGCTGGGGCCCTCGGCCGCTTACTTAAAAATTTAGGAGGGCCCAATGCCCCATGCCGCCGCTTATACACGGGAGTAGTGCGCTCTATAGCCCTCTATGGGGCACCCGTCTGGGCTGGTGCCATCGGCAGAAAGTGTGCAGCCCACCTACGAAGGTCACAAAGAGCGATGGCGCTGAGAATGGTGCGTGGATACCGCACTGTATCCACCGACGCTGCGTGCGTCATGGCCGGATCCCTACCCTGGGACTTGGAGGCTGAAGTTCTGGCGGAACTCTTCTTCTGGCGAGCAGCGGCATGGGAGCGGGATCACTGGCCGGCTCCTTCCGAGATTGAGGCTCGACGCACTGACCTCACCAATACCGCGATGGGAGTCTGGGCGCTCCGTCTAGAACGGCCAACAGCTGGCTCCCGCACCATTGAAGCCATCCGCCCGGTCCTCAAAGAGTGGGTGGAAAGGCGTCACGGGGTCCTGACCTTTCGTTTGACCCAGATACTGTCAGGGCACGGCTGCTTCGGCCAGTATCTGTGGAAGATCGCGGGTCGGGAACCAACCCCTGAATGCCACGAATGTGGAGCAGACCGGGACACGGCTCAGCACACTTTGGAAGTGTGTCCGGCATGGAGCGCGCAGCGGACAGCGCTCGTGTCTGCGATAGGGGCGGATCTGTCCTTGCCGGCAGTGGTTGCTGCCATGGTGAGGCAAGACACAGCGTGGCAGGTGATGCTCTCTTTCTGCGAGGAAGTGATGACGCAGAAAGAGAGCAACGAGCGCGAAAGGGAGATTGCGGCGGAAGTGCACTCCATTCGCCGGCGAAGAGTGGGGAGAAGGCGCGCCGCGCATGAGCGTAACCTTCCACCCTAAATAGGGTAGCGGGCGGCAGAGATGGAGGGTTTCTGTCGCACCTAGCTTAGTCCCTCGAGCGGGAAGCGCGTGGAAGCCTAGCGAAACGCGTTTCAGCGAAGTTAGCCGGGGGAGAAGTGTGATCTCTCCCCCGTCGTTATTATTCTAGTCAATAAAGCTGCTGGTGGGTTCGCGGAGAATACGCAAGTGGTCCCGTGTTCCCACCTAAAGTCAGCGAAGCGGCCAACGTCAGTTTTTAGCAGGTATTACGGGCACTATACACCCGCCGAGTCCTGCATAACCCGGTCTCCCTCTACAAGACCGGGTATGCGTAAAAGCATTTTCTGACGGAAAAAAAAAAAAAAAAAAAAAAAGGTTAGGTTAGGTTAGGTTAGGTTAGGTTAGGCGCTACACCCCCTTCGACGTGCTGTCACCTTGCCGTGGTGAAGGGGCTTGAGTGCCCCAATGACCCTCAGGGCTATGCCGGACAGGGCCTCCCAAACCGGACAGGCCTGAGGAGAGGGGCCGGACAAAGAACAGCACCCTGACGTGTGGCTCCGCGTGTCCCTCTGAAACCAGCAGAGGGCACAGTGTGAGACGCCAGGTCCCTCGGGACGGAGATGGAGCTCGCCCTCATGGGTGATGGTGGCTTCGGCCACCGGCGCGACGTTGTGGCTACGGCCACCGGCGGGCAACCCGTAACCTGCACTGAGCAGACCGGGGACCTTCCTCACTGAGAGGGGGTCACGTGGAGTTAACCACTATAAAAAATCCCCAATCCCAAGGTGTGACTGGCGTGCTGATGGGATGCGTGGCTGGGGGGAGCCCAGTCACAAACGTCAGAAAGGGGGGGCATACCTCCTTAAAAAATAGCAAATCATGAGTGGCCAACGTACTGTACAACTACCCCAGGAGGTCCCAATCCTTCGTGTCACCACAGAACGGGTATCTACCCGTACTGTGGTGACATGCCGCCCTTCGTATTCTGGGGGGGCACACCACTCTAGGATGCACACAAACGACTCTGGCAAACGTTCAACTGATACCGATGCTCACGAATTGGACTTGTTGCTTAGGCTACGTGGAGGAGGAGATGCGGAGGAGGCGGTGATCAACCTTTCACCGAAACGTGCACACGGCGGAGGAGACATGGTCAGCGAGGAGGCGGCGGGTACCCTGTCCTCACCCGGCCTTGCCCTGCCATCTCCTAAGCCCGTACCGGCGGAGTACCGCCCAATGCGGGACGCGCTTGGGCGCTATATACGCTACCCCGCGCCCGATACCGCAACGAGGGAGGAGGATGCGCCTGTGCTCTCAGGGCGCAGGCAGTTCGTGCGTCCTGCCACTCCAAACCGGACGAGGGTTTTTACCGGGAGGAGTGCTGGCACCCGCGGAGTGGAGGCGACCCAGTCTCCTGAGAGAGAGGAGTTCTTCTCCCCCTCAAGGTTGGACGGTCGCGACCTGTTGGGCGAGGGAGAGGCCAACACCGGTGACTCGGAGGGTTCGGCGGAGAGGTGTCCTCCAAAGGCGCAAGCGGAGCCCTCGACCTCAGGCATGGGCCGGAAGTTCTGGCACTCGAGGCCCGACAAACGACCCGCGAATGAGTTGGCGCTGTCTTCCGGCTCAGAGATCGAAGTGGAAGTCGTGCGACCCCCGATAGGCGCTGCCAAGAGAGGCAGAAGGGGCAAAGGAGGGGGGCGTAAAACCGGCCCTGGAGAGAGGACCGATCCACTTCTCCAAACACCCATTGTTTTGGTCGAGCGCATCCAGCTTAGATCGCGCTCACCTAGTGGTGATAATCCCACCCAGCGCAGCCAAACAAAAGCGCAGGAGTCGCAGGAGACGGAAGCGACTGATGGGCCCGTCATCCGGAGCCATAGTCCTCCCAATGCGGGCGCCGAGTCGGACTCAGCGTGGAGCGGTGGCTCACTGGAGGAGGGCAACCCTCGGCCAACTACCATGGCGCACGACATGGGCCTTGCCCTGGCAAAGCGGGAGCTGAACCGCCTCAGGCGGGAGGAGCTCCGTTTGAGAGCAGAAGAGGAGGCTGCCAATCTGCAACAGTCATTCCTGACACGTCCTCAGACCGGCAAGATCAGGCTGACTTTGGACCAGTCAGGCGCGGAAGACGAGCTCTCCTTAGCGTCGCTCACAAAACGAGCAGAGGACGGCTTGGCGGCCATAGCCCTGGTTGCGTCCAAATCAGGGAACTTGAAGGGTACCTTCGTAAGGACCCTCAATGGCGCCGTTGCGACTATCAAAGATGCCTTTCAGGTATTGATTGATCGCACATCCACTGAGGAGACGCGTCGACTTCAGGCACAAAACGACCGCCTGCGTGCTGAGCTAACAGAGCTTCGCGAGGAAATGGCTCAGCTAAGATCCGAAATCCGAAAGCCCTCCGAGAGGCAGCCACCGGCTTCCTCTCCACTCACAGAGACTGCAACACCTGCCGGTCCAGGTTCTACGAACGTAGATGATATGGTGCGGGCCGTAACAGTGCAGGTGGGGCTCATGCTGGATGCGAGACTGGGAGCTCTTGAGCTCGAGGGTAGGATCCTGCCTGCCCAACCAATGCGGCCCCCGTTGGCCGCCGACCGGAAAAGACAAACGGGGCAGGAGTCTGCGCCTGTTCCTAAGCCGCAAACGGTACCTTCCGGTAAGCCGAGTACCGCAACGGCTGCGAAGAGAGGACCCCCGAACTTCACGGAGGAGCCCCAAAAGGGTAAGAAGGGAAAGGGGAAAGGGAAGAAGACGAAGGCAAAGACAGTTGCCTTTGTTCCCCCGGCTACTCCTTCTGCGACGCCAACACCTCAGCCGTCACCCTCAGTACCATCTACGGATGAAGGCTGGATCGTAGTTGGCCGAAGGAAGAACAAAAAAGTGGCAAATCGCAAGTCGGCTTCCCGGCCTCTGCCTCAAAAGCAGAATCCCAAGCGACAGAAGCCGCGTAAACTACGCCCCCCTCGCTCGGCGGCAGTGGTACTGACACTACAGCCTGCCGCGGTAGAAAAAGGGGTGACGTACGCGCAAATGCTTTCAAAGGCAAAGGAAAGCGTTGACCTCAGTGGCCTTGGCATCAGCGCAATAAAATTCAAAAGGGCGGCTACCGGCGGCAGAGTGCTTGAAGTGCCGGGTATCGATAGTGGGGAAAAGGCCGACTCTCTGGCCAGACAGCTGGCTGAGAAACTTGGGCAGGATGTCCGGGTCGCCAGACCGACAAAATGCGTAGAGCTGCGCATTTCGCAAATGGATGACTCAGTGTCGTCCTCTGAGGTTGCGGCTGCTGTTGCAAAAGCTGGCGGTTGCGAGGAGGGGCAAATCAAGGCTGGGGAAATCCGGACGAATAACACCGGCCTTGGCACAATATGGGTCCGCTGCCCTGTCGCCGCAGCTAAAAAAGTAGTAGAGGCTGACCGCGGCCGGCTTCAGGTGGGCTGGGTTCGTGCCGCAGTCAAACTCCTGGACCCACGTCCCATGCGCTGTTACAAGTGCCTTGAAAAGGGACACGTAGTGGCACAATGTGCGAGTGCCACCGATCGTAGCAATCTGTGCTACCGGTGCAGCAAGCCAGGCCATCTAGCGGCTGGTTGTGTTGAAGCACCACAGTGCGTGGTTTGTGATGCTGCAGGGAAAAAGGCAGATCATAGGCTAGGCTCATGCAAAGCCCCGGGCCCGAAGACGCCGAGGTTGAAGGCTGGCACTGGCCCTCGGGCCCCATCCCAGACCACCCAGCCATCTGCATCACTGTGCGTGGGTGCGGAAGAGGGGGATCATATGGCCGTCGAATAGAATATGGCACTACGCATTTTACAAGCGAACCTCAACCACTGTGCCAGGGCCCAGGACCTCTTGTTGCAATCTCTGGCACAGTGGACAATCGGTGTTGCGGTGGTCGCGGAACCCTATTCGATTCCTCCTCGGGATGACTGGATAGGAGATGTTGATGGTCTGGTGGCACTGGTCGTGCGCACGGTGACGGGCTGTCCTCAGTTGACTGGTGCCGTAAAAGGTAGTGGTTACGTGATGGCGCAATGTGGCGAGGTTTGGTTTATGGGAGTTTACTTTTCCCCGAACCGCCCTCTAGTGGCTTTTGAGCATTTCCTAAATGTTATTGGGGCTCGAGTCAGTCAGCTTCACCCGAGTCCCGTAATCGTTGCAGGTGACTTTAACGCCAAATCCACGCTTTGGGGCTCTCCGGCTACGGATGCGAGGGGCGCAGCTCTTGCAGAGTGGTTGGTTGCGACAGGCCTCGTAGTTATTAACCAAGGCTCAGTAAACACGTGTGTGCGTCAACAGGGTGGCTCGATCGTGGACATCACTTGCGCGAGTTCCCCTCTGGCTCGTGATGTCCACGGTTGGGAAGTCCTGGAGGGAACCGAAACGTTATCTGACCACCGATACATTCGGTTCGAAATTTCCTCAGTGTCACTCGCCCGGAACAATCTCGACCGAGCTGCAAGCGGTCCAAGGTGGGCCCTCACTAAACTTGACCAGGACCTCTTAGAGGAGGCAGCAATCATAGAGGCCTGGCTGCCTACACAGGAAGGTGAATTGGTGGTCAACAGTGAAGCGGCCCGGCTCCGGGAGTCCATGACACGGATCTGTGACGCAGCGATGCCCCGGGCTAAGTGTCTGCCACCAAAACAAAGCGTGTACTGGTGGAACGTCGAAATTGCGCAGTTGCGTGAGGGCTGCATAGCCGCACGGCGCCGGTACATGCGACAGAGAAGGCGAAGGCAAACTGACGAAGACGAGGAGCGCCGTCTTTACAGTGTTTACAAGGACTGGAAACTGAAGCTCTCTGTGGCGATCGGGGAAGCGATTGAGGCGAGTCGTGCCGAATTCCTGGAGACCCTCAATGCTGACCCATGGGGAAGGCCATACAAACTCGTCCGGAACAAATTACGGCCCTGGGCGCCTCCGTTGACCCAGACGCTCCAGCCTGAATTCGTGACCCGCGTGGTTGAGTCACTCTTTCCGGACAGAGTATCCCAGGATCCGCCAGTAATGGCACCACGAACGGCGATGGTAAGGGTGGAGGACAACGTTCCGCCGGTTAGTGCTGGAGAGCTTGGTTGGGCAGTCTCACGGCTCCGTGCCAAAAACACCGCCCCAGGGCCTGACGGCATTCCGGGTCGTGCCTGGGTCTTGGCCATGGAAGCTTTGGAGCCGAGGGTGCTGCGTCTCTTGACTGCGTGCCTGGAACAGGGATGCTTCCCGAAAGAGTGGAAGTCCGGGAAGCTGGTTCTACTTCGGAAGGAAGGTCGGCCAGCCGAGTCCCCATCTGGCTATCGCCCTATAGTCCTGCTTGATGAAGCGGCTAAGCTCTTTGAGCGTATAATTGCAGCTCGCATCATCAAGCACCTGGAAGGAGAGGGGCCCGATTTAGCTGATTGTCAATTTGGCTTTCGTGGCGGCCGTTCAACAGTCGATGCTATCCAGCGGGTAAAGTCGATGGCACAGGAGGCTGTGTCCCGTGGCGAAACCGTCCTGGCGGTCTCACTTGATATTGCGAACGCTTTTAACACCCTGCCCTGGGAGGCCATAAAAGAGGCGCTTCGCTATCACCGGGTTCCCCTACACCTGCTCCGCATCGTACAAGCCTACCTCAGTGAGAGGTTTGTCACCTGGCCTGGACATCAGGAGTGGGGAAGAAAGGAGATGGCATGCGGAGTTCCACAGGGGTCGGTCCTAGGTCCACTCCTGTGGAATATTGGATACGATCGGGTGATCCGGGGAGCTCTTTTGCACGGTGTCAACATATACTGTTACGCTGATGACACGCTAGTGACGGCTCAGGGACCGAGCTACCGTGACGCAGCGATCCTGGCAACGGCAGGCGTCGCACACTGCGTTAGCAGAATTCGGCGGCTGGGTTTGGAAGTGGCTCTGACAAAGTCAGAGGCAATTTGTTTTCACGGGGCGCGAAGAGCACCTCCAGCTGGTTCGGAGATTGTGGTGGGAGGAGTCCCAATTGCTGTCAAGCCAACTCTGCTTTACCTTGGCGTTGTGCTTGACAGCAAATGGAACTTTAAAGCGCACTTTGAACGTTTGGCGCCCAGACTACTCGGTAGCGCAGCTGCGTTTGGACGCATATTGCCGAACTTGGGAGGGCCAAATGCGTCATGTCGACGCCTATATACAGGGGTGGTGCGCTCCATAGCGCTTTATGGTGCCCCAGTATGGGCGGAAGCACTCAGCGGGGACAATATTGCTCAATTGCGTCGGCCACAGAGGGCAATGGCTCAGAGAGTGATACGAGGGTACCGAACAATAAGCACGGATGCTGCGTGTGTGCTGGCGGGATCGCTACCATGGGATCTGAATGCGAGGGTTCTTGCGTCACTATACTGGTGGCGCAAAGAGGCGCAAGAACATGGTAACTTTCCAGCACCTCGTGAAGTTAAGGAGCGCCAAAAGGAGCTCATGCAGCAGGCGGTACAGATGTGGGGGCAACGGTTGGAACAGCCGAGAGCCGGCACCCGCACTATAGAGGCGGTCCGCCCAGTCCTCAAGGAATGGGTGGATAGACAGTCCGGGGTTTTAACATTCCGGCTGACGCAGGTACTGTCGGGGCACGGTTGCTTCGGCAGCTACCTGCACAAAATAGCGCGAAGAGAGCCAACCCCGGAGTGTCATGAATGCGGAGCCGGCACAGACACAGCCCAGCATACCTTTGCTGAGTGTCCGGCGTGGAGCGACGAGCGGCAAGAACTGTTCGGCCGATTAGGACAAGATCTTTCACTGGAGGCTGTGGTAGAAAAGATGGTCTCGAGTGAAACGGCCTGGCGGACGGTGCTCAAATACTGCGAGCATGTCTTATCCGAGAAGGAGAAGGCGGAGCGCGAAAGGGAGATCTGGGTCGACGCCGACCCGATGCGCGCCCGCCGTGTTGGTCGCAGGCGTGCTGCGCACGATCGCCGCCTGCCTCCATAATTTTGACCTCCGGGTGGCAGACACGGGGGCATCTGCTACCCATAGGACAGAGGTCCCCGAGGCGGAGAGTGTGTCTTGTGTTCGGGCACACTCCCAAGAAAGATGTTAAAGGGACTATAATCCCCAGAGATGGGCCCAAACGGGCAACTGTTGGCGGAGTCGCGGATGTGTGCAAGAGCGTTCCCGTGGCTCCACCCTGATGCAGAAGCGAAGAACACCCCAGGTTTTTAGTCAGTAGAAATCTGACATATCCACTGCGTCTCCCCCGAGGCGCAGTGTCGAATCTATGAAGATTTTCCTGGGTTAAAAAAAAAAAAAAAAAAAAAAGGTTAGGCGCTACACAAGTCCGAAGCGATTTGCTTCCACGCCGCCCGGAAGGCGCCACCTGCAGGATCCAGCATCGTCGTCGGTGGCACTCGAATCGAGGTCAAGTCCGACATGAAGTATCTTGGACTTGTCCTCGATTCCCGCTGGAGCTTCCGCCAACACTTCACCCGCCTGACCCCCCGATTGATGGCAGCATCGGCCGCATTGAAGCGGCTGATGCCCAACGTCGGGGGGCCAGAGAGTGCGAGCCGCCGCCTGTATATGGGGGTGGTGCGATCGATGGCCCTGTACGGGGCCCCGATCTGGGCGGTAAACCTGGCGGCCCGCAATGTCGCCCTGCTGAGGAAGGCTCAGAGGGCGATGGCCGTCAGCGTTGTACGCGGGTACCGCACCACCTCATACGATGCGGCGTGCTTACTGGCGGGAACGCCTCCCTGGGACCTGGAGGCGGAGGCCCAAGCGTCTCTGTACCAGTGGCGAAGGGACCTCCGGCTCCAGGAGTACCATCCTGCGCCCGGGGAGGTAGAAGAGCAGAAGTTCCTCCTCCGACAGTCCATTGTCCTTCAATGGGAGGAGCGACTAGCTAGAGTCGAGGGGGGACATAGGACTGTCGAGGCGGTTCGGCCGGTCCTACGAGACTGGCTGGAGAGAGAGCGGGGTTCGCTGACCTTCCGGTTGGTGCAGGTGCTCACGGGGCATGGCTGCTTTGGGAGCTACCTGCACCGGTTCGCCAGACGGGAGGTGACGGCCGGGTGCCACCAGTGCAGCAGCGACGAGGACACGGCGCAGCATACCCTGGAGGAATGCCCAGCTTGGGCGGGGCAGCGCCGCGACCTCGTGGCAGTGGTGGGGGACGACCTCTCCTTGCCGGCCGTAGTCAAGGCTATGGTCGCCGACGAGAGGTCGTGGAAAGCGGTCCTCTCCTTCTGCGAGGATGTGATGTCGCAGAAGGAGAAGGCGGAGAGGGAGCGGGAGGCTGACCCAGCGTCGCACCCGATCCGCCGCAAGCGCGCTGGGGCCCGGAGAAGGGCGTACGCCCACCTCATCCCCCCCACCTAGCGAGGCCTGGGCAGTGGCGCGGGGGCGCCGCTGCCCGTAACATAGGCCTCGCCGAGAAGGCGCGCGTGGTGTGTCCACGCGCCTTCTGAGGAGGCAGGGGTAGAAGTTCCTCTCTACCCCTCCCAGAGACGGGCCCGCTGCGTGTGCTAGCGGCGGGCGGCGCCGGCGTGGTCGCGGTTGCGTACTTAGGGGATCCCGTGGCCACGCCCCACTGGTGGCGCGCAGGCACACCGTTGGTTTTTTAGTGGGTAGCGGCGGCTTTTTTGCCGAGTCCCACATAACCCGCATCTCCTCCCCCGAGGGTGCGGGTATGCATAAAGCATTTTTCCAACGAAAAAAAAAAAAAAAAAAAAAAAAGGTTAGGTTAGGTTAGGTTAGGTTAGGTTAGGCCTCCCAAACCGGACAGGCCTGAGGAGAGGGGCCAGACAAAGAACAGCACCCCGACGTGTGGCTCCGCGTGTCCCTCTGAAACCAGCAGAGGGCACAGTGTGAGACGCCAGGTCCCTCGGGACGGAGCTGGAGCTCGGCCTCACGGGCGATAGTGGCTTCGGCCACCGGCGCGACGTTGTGGCTACGGCCACCGGCGGGCAACCCGTAACCTGCACTGAGCAGACCGGGGACCTTCCTCACTGAGAGGCGGGTCACGTGGAGTAAACCACTATAAAAATCCCCAATCCTAAGGTGTGACTGGCGTGCCGATGGGATGCATGGCTGGGGGGAGCCCAGTCCCCAACGTCAGAGAGGGGGGGCATACCTCCTTTAAACAATAGCAAATATGAGTGGCCTAAAACGTAAGAAACTACCCCAGGAGGTTCCAATCCTCCGTGTCACCACAGAACGGGCAAGTGCCCGCGCTGTGGAGACACGCCGCCCTTCGTATTCTGGGGGGGCACACCACTCTGGACCGGAAAGCAAAGACGACTATGGCAAACGTTTAATGGACACCGATGCGCATGGATTGGCTCTAAGGCTACGCGGAGGAGGGGACAGGGAGGACGAGAAGGCAGCTGCTGCGCCACCCTCTCCAACCTTCCGAACGGTGGAGAACGAGGAGGAAATTTTCCGCCCTCACATGTCCCTCGCGAGGTCACCGCTGCGAGGGGTCGGCCAGGATAGTCCATGCATAGACCTGGACTCCGCCGCGATCCAGATCCCGGCGAGGAAGGAGGGCGGCGGACAAGCGCGCGGCCGCCATGGCCGTTTCGTGCGGCGCAGCAAGACGACAGAGGAGCCTATGAAGGTCGCGAAGGTCCTTCTCACACGGCTGGATGAGGGGATCCTGGCGCGTGGGGATTCCGCACAGGATACTGACGACAGTATGCACACGGTGCGGTCCTCCTTCTCGTCGCCGGCGACCTCCCCAAGTCGCCAGAAGAAGGACCTGCCGGTGGAGAGGGCTGGCCCGGGGGGGAAGGGAAAGGCGCGCTCGCGGACGCAGACTCCCTTTAAGTCTGGAGAGGTAGCAGGGGGGCGCGAATCACCGAGCTCCCCAACGCAGCATAGTGATAAGGAGGAGGCACTGGGGCAAAGGGATGAAGGCGCAAAGGCGTACCCGACCAACGCGGAAAAGGAGCTAGTTCCTCCCGGCACGGATAGCCCTGCAATAAGCGGTCGCATGTGGCGGAACCCCCGTAAGAGGCCACGGTTCCACGCCAATTCCCAGTCGGGATCCAGCGGGGATGATGGAGACGAGTCCTGCCCGTCCGCCACAAGCGAAGGCTCGTCTCAGACATCAAAAGGACGAGGACGAGGTCGGCCCCCTTCTACGGGGAAGTATGTGGGCCTGGCCAAAGCGAAAGAGGCCTACAAACGGGCCATGCATGAAGAGATGCGCCTCGAGGCGGAGAGAGACGTGCAGGAGATGCAAATCAGAACCCGGCAAGGGTACTCCAAGTGCACTCCTTCTCCGCCTGCGCTGAATCCCGAGGAAGCCGCTGCCAACATCGAACTTGGGCAGCAGGTCGCAGACAGTGTGGCTATCATTGAAAAAGTAGCGGCCACCTCCAAAAACTTGAAGGGCGGGTACATCCGGTGCCTAAAAGATGCCGCGTCCGCTATATCGGATGCGTTTGCCGTACTCAGCAAACGCACCGTTTCCGAGGAAACGGCGCGGCTTCAAGCTGACAACAGCCGGCTAAGGTCAGAAATGGCCGGCTTACGAGAGGAAATGGCCGAAATCAAGGCCCAACTGGAGGGGCTGCGGAAGCAGGGGAATCCTGAGCCCCCCCCAACCCGACGTAACGAGGAGGAGCGGCCCCCTGCGCTGCCCTCTCAAAGCGAACGGATAGACGGTCGCGCCAATGCCACCCCTTCTATCCCTCTAACTGAGGAGATCTGTCGAGTGGTCATGGCCCAGGTCGGGACGTATCTGGACGCCCGCATGGCCGCAATCAGCGACAGACTCCTCCCGGAGAGGAGGGCGCGGCTTCCGCTGGCAAAACGGGACGGGACTGGGAGAGCAGAGCCGGAGTCTAGCGTGGCCCCCGCAAGTGCTTCTTTGGGAGACCGGGCTCCGCCCAACGCTTCCGTAGGTGGAGCGTCCTACGCGGGTGCTGTGAAGCGAAAAAGTCGGAAAGGCAAGAGAGCTTCTTCCGGGAGGGTCCCAGCCCCGGGAGAGTCGGCCCCGGAAGCAACAGCGCCTGCGCCTGCGCCTGCAGCGTTGGGAGAGCCCTGGAGGACAGTGAAGGGCAAAACAAGAAGGAAGCAGAGGGACGGCCCTACAATCCAGGCAGCCCCAAAAAAGAAGGCCCAGAGGCTGCGCCTCCCCCGGTCAACGGCAGTAGTTTTCACGCTAGTGGAGCCCAAGGCGGACACTAGCGAAAGAGACAACTACGCGGCCATCATCGGGGAGGCCAAAAAACGGGTAGATCTCGATGCGCTGGGGATCTCGGGTGTTCGGGTCCGACGTACCGCGACTAATGGCCGCATTTTCGAGATTCCCGGCGGTGAGAGTGGCGAAAAGGCCGACGCCCTTGCCCAAAAACTAAGGGAGGTGATGGATCCCGCCGTGGTCCGGATCTCCAGGCCCACTAAATGTGCGGAGATGCGCATCTCGGGCCTGGATGACTCGGTGACATCTCCGGAGGTGGTCGCGGCGGTTGCACGAGAGGGCGGTTGCGCGGCGGAGGACGTCAAGGCTGGCAAAGTGACGCTCGGCTCCTCGGGACTGGGCACTGTGTGGCTGCGATGTCCTATCGCGGCTGCAAAAAAGGTGGCTCAGGCCGGACGTCTCCGCGTGGGGTGGGTGTCGGCGCAGGTGCAGTTGCTCGACGCCCGGCCCATACGATGCTTCCGATGCCTGGAAGTGGGGCACGTGCGCGCCGCGTGCAAGTCCAAGGTAGACCGCAGCCTCCTTTGTTATCGTTGCAGCGAGTCGGGCCATATCGCCCGCGATTGTAACGCTGCCGCACACTGCGCGCTGTGCGCGGAGGCGGGTGCCCCCGCGGGCCACAGGGTGGGAAGCGTTTCATGCAACCCACCCAAAAGAAAGAGGACTGCTGCCGACAGGTCCGAAGCCACATCGCAGCCTAGTCACCCACCTGAACCCAGGGTCGAGGAGGATCGGATGGCCACTGACTAGTAATGGCCACCCAATACCTACAGGCGAATATAAACCACTCCGCCAGAGCTCAGGACCTTCTGCTCCAGAGCATGGCGGAGTGGTTGATACAAATCGCAGTCGTGGCCGAGCCGTACTCGGTCCCCTCCAGGGAAAACTGGGTGGGGGATAGAGACGGACTGGTGGCAGTGGTCACGCAGCCGCAAGCGGGATCCGCGCCCCACCGAGACGTCACCAAGGGGCGTGGTTTTGTGTCGACACACCTGGGGGACACAATGGTCGTTGGGACCTATTTTTCGCCAAACAGGAGCCTCACCGAGTTCGAGTCCTTTCTTGACGAGGTGGGTTCCCTGTTTGGCGAAAATTTCCCTGTGCAGCTGCTGGTCGCTGGAGATTTCAATGCTAAGTCCACGGCGTGGGGATCTCCAGCGACTGACGCGCGAGGGCAGGCACTGGAGGAATGGGCGGTCGAAGTGGGGCTGCAGATCCTCAACAGGGGGTCAACGAACACGTGCGTGCGACAGCGGGGAGGCTCAATTGTGGACATAACATTGGCCAGCCCCGCCCTCGCACGACGTGTCTCAGGCTGGAAAGTGAGGACGGACGTGGAGACGCTCTCGGACCATCGATACATCCGTTTCGAGGTCTCCACGTTCCCCCTCACCCCAAGGAGCGTGAACCGACCCCCTGCAGGGGAAGGTCCACGGTGGCGGCTGGGGCAACTGGACAGGGAGATGGCCCAAGAGGCAGTCCTAGTGGAGTCGTGGCAGGTCGGAGCTGGGCCCATAGGCGACATTGATGTCGAGACGGAGCAGCAGGTTGCCGCCACGCACCGGATTTGCGATGCCGCTATGCCCCGCGCGAGGCCAACCCCGCCTCGTCGTCGCGTGTACTGGTGGCGCGATGAGATCCGCATCTCACGGAGCGAGTGCACGGCGGCGCGCCGCCAGTACACCAGGAGCAGGCGAAGAAGGGTGCGCGACCCAGCCAGGGAGGAGGCGCTATACGCTGCCTACCGGGAAAAATGCCACCAGCTCCAGGCGGACATCGCACGGGCGAAGGAGGCCGCGTGGAAAGAGTGGCTGGAGACGCTGGACTTGCACCCATGGGGGCGCCCTTACAAAACTGTAAGGGCAAAACTCCGGCCATGGGCCCCCCCGCTGACCAGTAGTCTCGAGCCTCTCCTCCTAGAGCGGGTCCTCTCCGGCCTGTTCCCCGAAAGAGAGGCATGGCGTCCACCGGCGATGGGTGGAAACCCGGCGAGAGGCGAGGACGTAGTGCCTCCTGTGACAGAGGCAGAGCTTGGGGCCGCAATAGCCAGGCTCAAACTAAAAAACGGCGCCCCCGGTCCCGATGGCGTGCCTGGGCGCATCGTGGTGCTCGCGCTTGCGGCAGAAGAGCTGGAGGAGAGGGTGAGGACCCTCTTTAGCGCATGTCTCGACCGAGGTCAGTTCCCGCGAAGCTGGAAGACGGGTAAGCTCGTCCTCCTTCAGAAGGACGGGCGCCCGGCAGAGTCGCCGTCGGCCTACCGCCCCATCGTCCTGCTTGACGAGATGGGCAAGCTTTTCGAACGGGTTATCGCTGCCCGTCTCGTCAAGCACCTCGAGGAGGTAGGAGCTGGTAACAGGACCGAGGGCCTTGCCTTAGCTGGCTGGGTCGCGAGGAGACAACCTCTTTAAAAAATCCCTAAGTTCTGGCGTTGCGGCACATGACGTTGGGGCTCTCTTCGGGTGCCGGTTGGTGCCCTGGCTTCGTTGGTTCCGGGGGCTCTGCTTCTTGCGGGTGCTGAAGGTGGTTGGAAGAATCCCCGGTGTGTTGCAGCTGTGGGTGGCTGCCTGGATAGTGAGCCTCCTACTCCTCTGATACTGCTTACCTGCCGGGAGGGATTGTGCATTTCGATTTCTGAGAAATCGAAAACGCAAGTCCATTCCCCGGGCGGGTCGGCGGTGTTAGCGAGGCGGGAGGGTCGCACATCAGGCGTCATCCATGTCTGTGACACATCTGGGGGGGCTTTCAGCTTCTGGCGGCGTTTTCGGGGGCTGACCTCTTGAATTCGCGCGGGTCGGGACATCGGCCGGCACTGTTTCTCCGAAGAGTGGCTGGGGGGCAACCCAGTCGCTAGTGGCCAACCCTGAGGTACCGCCCGCCCCCTCAGGTGTATTAGGGTTACCCAGGTACAGGGGGCACTGCCTGGATGGACCGAATATTTCCCCCACACTCGTGGGAACAACATTTCAAGTTCAAAAGACCTAGGTTTAAGTTTAGGTATAAGCAGTGATCTAGTTTTAAGTGACGACCTGGCTAGAAAAACGGATAATGATAGAATGGTGGGTGAAGCGGGCGCTGCGACAGCTCAGCCGCAACTGCGCGTGGAGTTGACGCGGCTGGAACACTTGGACGTCAGTGCCCTTGGGGTTAGGTATGCAGACGCCGACTCCGATGCGTCTGCAAATAACGAAGGGTCCAACAACGACACGTACGACACCAAAAGTGTCTATATTAGAAACAGCCGGCTCTCCGAGTCGGACTCCTCGGCTGCCAGTGCGGGGACGGTTGCTTCTAGGGAGTCCGTCAGCTCGGTGCTCCGTAAGGGGGACACCCCTTCCGATGTTGGCAAAGTCCGTAAAGGAGAGAAGCGAAGGCGAAGGCACGGCATCGAGTCCAGCGATTCTGGCCCCGATAAGAGTCCCAAAATGGCTAAACCAGCAGAGGCAAAGAAGACAGGTTTCCAGGAGTTTCTTCGTTCCCGGCCCTTACACCAAGCGGCGGAACCTGTGGTCTGGGATTTGGAAGAGGAAGGGGAAGATCGGGCAAAACCGAACCCGGAAACTCTTTCCCCAGAGGAGCTGCGTTCTCTAGCAGAGGGTGGAGCCGCCGCCATATTCGAGGTGGCTAAAAAGTCTGGTCACCTTCAGGGACCACTAGTGCGGAGGTTGAAGGAGTCTGCCAAGATGCTGATGCAGGTCGTAGACATACTTACCTCACGCTCCGAGGAGGAGGAGACGAGGCGCCTTCGCCTCGACAACGAGCGACTCCGCAGGGAAGTGGAGCTGCTGAGGAATGAACTAAAAGTTCACCGCCGCGAGTTCTCGGAGATGAGAAGAGAACTTGCGGCTACACGGCCGCTCACACAGCAGCCTCCGGCCCTAGCGCTTGACATAGAGGAGCTCAAGAGTTCCTTAGCTAATACGATGGGGACCATGCTAAATGCTCGCCTTGCGGTCATAGAAGAGCGTCTACCGCCAGCTCCTATCTGCCGCCCCCCTTTGGCGGCAGATAATAAGAAGACAACGGCACCTTGGATGGAAGCGGTCACTAAGGCCACGCAAGCGGCAAAGCCAACAAATACGGCGACACCGGCTAAAGTGCCAAAATCGAAGACGAAACCAAAAAAAAGCAGACCACCAACCGGGCCGGCTGCCAATACCACTCTGCCACCTTCCCCGAAACGGGCGAACGAACAAGTCCCGGGACCATCGTCGGCTCCCGTGACGGGTCCAGTCATTACTTCGTCCCGCAGAGAGGAATGGGTCGAGGTGGTGAAAAAGGGCAGGAAGAAAAAGCCCCCTAAACCCCCAGCAGCAGAAGCTCAGAAGACGATGGCTAAGCAAGCACCAAAACCTGGTGCCCTACCTAAGCCGAAACTGTACCCTCCTAGGACAGCAGCGGTAACCATTTCCCTCGATCCTGAGGCGGAGAAGAAAGGCGCTACATATGCCTCGGTTATTGCAACAGCGGAGGCAAGGATAAGCCTTGAAGAGATAGGGGTCACGCCAGGCTCCCTCAAAATCCGTACGTCTGCGACCGGAGCTCGCGTCATCGAGGTCCGTGGAGAGGGGCACGACACAGCAGCCGACAAACTTGCGGAGCACCTGGGGAAGACCCTGGATGGACTGGCAAGGATCTCCAGACCCGCACTGCAAGTGGATGTGCGCATTACAGGACTGGATGACGCGGCAACCCCAGAGAAGGTCTCTGCGGCAGTTGCAAAGGCTGGTGGCTGTCGAGAGGATCAGGTGAAAGTCCTGAACATTCAGCGGGGGCCATGGGGCACAGGGTCTGTGGTAGCACAGTGTCCCATCTCCACAGCAGCGGTCCTTTCAAAGGCGGGCCAAATTACGGTTGGTTGGAGCTCTGCCAGGGTCCAGGTCCTCGAAAAGCGACCCCTGCGCTGCTATAAATGCATGGGGGTGGGACACACCCGAGCCACGTGCCCGTCCCACGTCAGTCGAGACGTTCTTTGCTTCCGTTGCGGAAAGGAGGGACATAGAGCGGCCGGATGTAATGGGGCCCTGCGCTGCGCAGTATGCGCTGATGCGAGTAGGCCCTCTAATCACTACATGGGAGGCAGAAAGTGTCTGCCCCTAAGTATGAAGGGGAAATCGGTCACCAGGACCGGTAGCGACGAGGATGCCCGCGCCGAGCGACAAGAGGAAGCTGAAATGACCGTTGATGAACCAGACACGTCATAGCAGCTTCCTACAGGCGAACCTCAACCACTGCGCTGGTGCTCAAGATCTTGCTTTCCAGTCCATCGCGCAGTGGCGGGTTAATGTGGCAGTCATATGCGAGCCTTACTTTGTCCCTGCTCACCCTAACTGGGTGGGAGACATCGATGGTCTGGTGGCGGTTGTGGCAGGCAACAATGCGGGCGCACCTTTGTCACCTCTTGTGCGGAGATCGGGGGTCGTGGCGGCTGAATGGGGCGAGTACGCTATAGTTGGGGCATACTTTTCCCCTAACAAGACACTGGCGGAGTTTGAGGCGTACCTCGACTCCCTTAAAACTATAGTGGAGCGACTGGCGCCGAAACCGATCATTTTCCTAGGTGACCTAAATGCCAAATCACGCGCTTGGGGCAACCCTTCGTGTGACGGGCGCGGCAGGGCAGTTCAAGTCTGGGCCCTACAAACTGGGCTAACCCTCCTCAACAGGGGATCCACGCATACCTGCGTGCGACAGCAGGGTGGGTCTGTGGTTGACGTTTCCTTTGCCACACCAGCTGTTGCGCGCAGAGTACTCAATTGGAGGGTGGATGAGGAAACAGAGACCCTGTCCGATCACCTCTACATCCGTTTTGATGTCTCCGCGACGGGACCTCCACCTCCGCCTAGAGGTCCTAGCTGCTTCCCTCGCTGGTCTCTCGTAAAACTAGACAGGGACATTGCCAGGGAAGCTGCTATAGTGCAGCGGTGGCAGACCCCAGAGACAACAGGAGGAGCGGACGACATCAACGACGATACCATCGAAGATGTCGACGTATTGGCCAACCACGTTCGCGCCGCACTCACTGAAGTGTGCGATACGGCCATGCCAAGAGCGAAGAAGCACTCTCCACGCCGAAGCGTCTACTGGTGGTCGGAAGAAATTGCTGACCTCAGAAAGGAGGCAAATGGGGCCAGGCGAGCATACGTCCGCTGCCGTCGCCATCGTCGCCACACGAACGGCCAAGAAACGCCGCTCGAGAGACAACTGTGGAGCACCTATAAGGACAGTAAGAAGACGCTGCAAATAACCATTAGCAAGGCGAAAACATTGGCCAGGGAAGAGTTGCTAGACGATCTAAACAGGGATCCTTGGGGACGCCCGTATCGGGCAGCGCAAAAGAAGCTCTGCGCCGCAACTGTACCGCCAACGGAGTCTCTTGAACCTGCTGTTGTGGAAGAAATAGTGACGGCATTGTTCCCGGAGGCCGCGGGACACTGCCCACCGGCCATGGCTCCTCCCTCCCAACTGGAGGAAGACACCATCGCGGAGGTTCCACCAATCCGTGATGGGGAGATCGCTGTGGCACTTGACCGCCTGAAAGGCAAGAAAACTGCACCGGGGCCTGATGGGGTGCCGGGGAAAGTACTCCAAATAGCGGTTGGGGAATTAGAGAGCTGGATTCGAAAAGTCTTCGACACCTGCCTACACGTCGGACGCTATCCAAATATTTGGAAGGAAGGTCGCCTGGCTCTCATTCCCAAGGAAGGCCGCCCGCCCGGACTACCTGGGGCCTACAGACCCATTGTGCTGTTGGACGAGGTAGGTAAGATGCTGGAGAAAATTCTCGCAAACCGCCTCGTCCGGCATCTGGAGGAAGTTGGACCGAACCTTGCGGAAGCCCAATATGGATTCAGGTCAGGTCGGTCCACAATAGATGCCTTGACCGCCCTGAAAGTTCAGTCCATGGAAGCTACACGAGAGGGCGATGTAGTCCTAGCGATCTCCTTAGATGTCAGGAACGCCTTCAACAGCTTGCCGTTTGAGACCATACTCGAAGCACTCCGGTTCCATAAAGTGCCGACCTATCTCCGGCGACTGTTGGAGGACTACCTCAAGGAAAGAGTGATCCTCTGGGAGGGAGCAGATGGTAGGCTCCATCAACGACGCGTAGGATGCGGCGTTCCACAGGGTTCCGTTCTGGGGCCTTTACTGTGGAATGTCGGATTCGATTGGCTGCTTCGCACCCCGCTGATCAGTGGTACGGGCGTGATCTGCTACGCCGATGATACGCTAGTTACAGCTCGGGGCCGAACATACGAGGAAGCTGCGCGTCTCGGAGAAGAAGCAGCAACAATTGTAGTGGAGCGGATCCATCTGCTGGGTCTTCAAGTTGCAGTGGAAAAGACGGAGGTGATACTTTTCCACGGCCCCCGCAAAGGTCCTCCACGAGGGGCCAGTATTACACTGCAGGGAGAAACCGTACAGGTTGGGACCAACATGAAGTATCTTGGTCTCACCCTGGACGGCAGGTGGACATTTAAGGCCCACTTCACAAAACTCACCCCAAGATTGGTTGGCGCCGCAGCGGCATTAAGCAAACTCCTCCCCAACAAGGGAGGCCCCCATGCTCTCTGCAGACGACTGTACTCGGGCATAGTCCGCAGCATGGCCCTATATGGGGCGCCCGTATGGATAGACTCTCTGTCAGCCGCAAATAAAACTCTTCTGCGCAAACCTCAGCGGGTCATCGCGCAGAGAGCGTGCAGGGCTTACCGCACCGTCTCTTGGGTGGCATCTACCCTTTTGGCAGGAGATCCCCCCTGGGAACTTCAAGCCGAGGTCCTGGCGGAAATGTACAGATACCGTGCAGACCTAAGGGCCCGGGGGGAGTTCCTGACGCACAGAGAGGTTGAGGAGATACGCAACGCGGGGCAAGCCGCATTACTGGCGAGGTGGAGGGAGGACCTGGGGGTGGCCAGTTCAGGTCAAGTAACAATAGAGGCCATCGCGCCCAACCTCGAGCGATGGGTGAATAGGAAATGGGGGGCGCCCGATTTCCATCTGGTGCAGTTCCTCACCGGACACGGCTGTTTCGGTGAGTACCTGCACCGAGTGGCGGGCAGAGAACCAACGTCCAAATGCCACGTGTGTGACGCACCAGTCGACTCACAGCATCATACCCTGGTGGAGTGCCCTGCGTGGGATCGCCAACGGCGGGACCTCGTAACCGCAGTTGGAGCAGACCTCTCACTGTCAACGATCGTGACCAAGATGCTTGACAATGAGAGGTGCTGGAAAGCGATGGCCTCCTTCTGCACAGCCGTATTGAAGCAGAAGGAGGACGCGGAACGGGACAGGGAGGAAGATCCACTCGCTGCCCCAATACGCAGACGGAGGGTGGGCCGAGCACGCCGGCGTTTTGCGCATATGCTCGCCCCGCCCTAGTGGGCTGGCTGGCAAGGGCGGGGGCCCTCTGCCTGCCAAGTAGTCCCAAATGACTGGAGCGCCCTTCTCTCATCCGGGGTGCTCTCCCTCGGCCGAGCCCAACCGGGCCAATCGCGAGGCCCACAGTAGCATGCGCAAGCGATCCTGTGGGCCTCACCTAAGGCGATATGGAGGCAAAACGCGCTGGGTTTTTAGTGGGTACACTGGATCCGCCCGGGAGCCCCACATACCCGTTCCGAACCCCCGATCGGACGGGATGCGGAATGCATTTTCCCAGCGAAAAAAAAAAAAAAAAAAAAAAAAAAAAAAAAAAAAAAAAAAAAAAAAAAAAAAAAAAAAAAAAAGGTTAGGTTAGGTTAGGTTAGGTTAGGTTAGGTTAGGTTAGGTTCCCCTTCGATTCCCACGGACCTGCTCGGTTGTCCGAGTGGGCGGGGAGGTGAACCCCGACGTGGCGCGTCCCCAGGTGGTGGATAGGGGAACGCCCCGGCTGCTGACGTCGAGCCGGGGTAGGACGTAGTCCCGCGAACCAAACACTGGGGGGGAAACGGGGGGGCCTCGGCCCAGGGGGGGAAAGGGGGGCTTCGGCCCGTGAGGGACTCTCCGCGCGTCCCTCTGAGTAGCAGAGGGCGCAGTGGATGAGTCGAGAGGAGGAGCCGTGTTAAGCCTCGTTCCGTCGAGGTGTTATGTGGTGTCAATCGGGTCACTGCGTTGGTCCGCGCGCAACGCAGTTCCTTGATTGACACCCTGAGGAGTGGCCGGGTAGTTAGTGGCCCTTGTGATTCCCGGGGCTATGCCGTATAGGGCCTCCCAAAACGATCAGGCCCGGGGAGAAGGGCCAGACTATCGTGGCACACGGCGGGCGGCTCCGCGTGTCCCTCTGAGTAGCAGAGGGCACAGTGTGAGCCGCAATGTCCCCGCTGGGATGGTGATGGAGCCCATTTGGGTTGGCCTGTGAAGGAGGGTGTGGCTCCGGCCACGAGGCGCGGCGGGTCCGTCTCGCGGTCTGCAGACGGACGTTGGTTTCGGCCACCGTCGGGCAACCCGCAACCCACACTGAGTGGGCCGGGGGTTTCCCTCACTGAGAGGGAAATCACGTGGAAGAAAACCACTATAAAAATCACCCCAATCCCAAGGCGTGTCTGGCGTGCTGAGGGGATGCGTGGCTGGAGGGAGTCCAGTCCCTAATGTCAGGGAGGGGCAAACCTCCTTAAACATAGCAAACATGAGTGGAAACGAAATTGTGAAACTACCCCAGGAGGTTTCAATCCTCCATGTCACCACAGGACGGGTAAGTGCCCGTGCTGTGGAGACATGCCGCCTTCCGTATTCTGGGGGGGCAAACCACTCGCGATCCGAAATCGACGACTTTGGCGAATGCATAATGGACACCGATGTACACAATGACTTGGTTCTGAGGTTGAACGGAGGAGGCAACGAGGAGGATGGCTGTCCGGCAGGGGCAGATGCGCCTACTACGCCCCCGGATAATGGGTTCCGGCCCCTACGTGATGCCCAGGGGCGCTTTGTGCGCCACGTTGGAGACGTGCCTACTGGAACGGCCTCGGACTCGGCGCACTCCCCACTCGACACAACGAAGGTGCTAAGTGAGAGGCGTAAAGCCGTCGTGCTACTGGAGAGGTTGGCAGAAAGGGTCCCTTCTCTCGGCAGGGAGGAGTTCTTCTCCCCCAGGAGAATAGACGTGGGTGACCTGCCTGGAGGCGGGGAATTTTTCTCTCCGGAGCCAACCGACGCGGAAACCGCCGAATCCGACGTTTCCATGCCTGCTCAGGCCACTCAAACGGCTGATAGGCGGAAAAGGCAGCGTAGCGGGGGGAGTGAGACGGAAGCACCAGGGAGCGACGAGACTTCCGATGCCACGGACCGAGGGAAATCTACCTCGGCACCTTCCAAGCGAGGAAGAGGCCGCCCTCTATCCAAGGCACACCACGTAGGGCTCTCCAAGGCCAAAGCCGAGCTACAGGAGCTGAAGCAGCAGGAGCTCGAGCTTCAGGCCGAAGAAGAGCTTAGGATGACGTCGCACAGACTGGCAAAGAGGCGCCTTGCCCTAAGGCCGGAACTGCTCAGAACGTCATGTGGATCAGACGATGAGGGCACCCGCACAGCCCTGGCCCTAAAGGAACAGGTGCGCGATAGTCTGGGGCTCATCACGGACGTGGCTACGAAGTCGCGAAACTTGAAGGGCACATTCCAACGTGCCCTGAAGGAGGCTGTGGCCGCGATCCGGGATGTGGTCTCCGAGCTGGGGGACCGTACTGTCTCTGATGAGACGAGGAGGTTAGCTGCCGAGAACGCACGCCTAAAGGCCGAAATGGCCGATCTCCGTAAGGAGATGGGCGAGCTGCGTGCCAGTCTCGGGCGGCGCCCCGAAGATGCACCTGAAGAGGCAAGGACGATGGAGCGCAGTATCGTGGACCAGGTAAGTGCCATGATGGAAGCAAGGATGAGCGCCTGGGAGGAAAGACTGCTCCCACAGCAGACGACCCAGGCACCTGCGCCGGCAAAGGAAGGGAGGACCGTCCAGTCAAGACCCTCGGTCACTGGAAGCTCCCCCCCTGGTCGCACCACGGCTACTACCATCTCACCGAGTGCGAAACGAAAAAAGGGGCAAAAGAAAAAGGAGTCCAAGAAGCCTCCTAAGACTCGCCCTGGCCCCGCTTCCCAATCCCAGCAGCCCCAGCCCCCAGGGCCTGCGACTGGGAATGATTGGTCGACTGTGGTCAAGTGGGGCAAGAAGAAGAAGATCCTGGTTCCGTCCACCGGCACAGAGGCGACTGGCAAGCCCCCACAGCCAGCGATACCGCAGGGAGCAAAAGGGGGGAAGGGCCAGAAGAAAATGGCAGCGCTGCGCGCCCCACGGTCAGCAGCCGTCGTCCTGACCCTCCAGGAGGGAGCGGAGGAGAGAGGCATCACCTACGGAACGGTGATTACCGAGGCCAAAGCCAAAATCTCCCTGGACGTACTCGGTATCACCGGTCTAAGGTTCCGCAGAGCGGTGACAGGGGCAGCGATCCTGGAAATCCCGGGCCCGGGCACCTCTAGCGGCGAGAAAGCGGACTCCCTTGCTGCTAAGCTGAAGGAGACGCTAAAGGAGGCCGATGTCCGTATCTCCAGGCCGGTAAAGTGCGCGGAGATGCGTATTTCTGGCCTGGATGACTCGGTCACAGAAGGCGAACTCGCCGCTGCTGTGGCGCAATGTGGAGGCTGTGCCCTAGAGGCGGTGAAAGTTGGCCGGATCTCCCGCACGCCAACAGGCCTGGGTACGGCGTGGGTTCGCTGCCCCGTAGCAGCCGCCAAGAAAGTGGCTGAGGGGCGGCTACTGGTTGGCTGGGCTTCGGCGCAGGTAAAACTGTTGGAGGCCCGCCCTCTGAGGTGCTACCGATGCCTGATGCCTGGCCATGTCAGGAAGGGGTGCACGTCGGAAATCGACCGCAGTGACCAATGCTACCGCTGCGGTCAAACCGGCCACAAGGCCAGAGACTGCATAGCCACGCCTCACTGCTCTCTGTGCGCAGCAGCGGGCAAACCTGCCGACCATAGCGCCGGCAGCGGCAACTGCACGACGGGGGCCAAAGCCCTGAAACGTGTGCCTCGGAAGATGTCCGGCAGACCAGACACCCCTAGAGCGTCATCGCCTCCGGCTACACAAGAGGGCCCGACTGACACTGCGCCAAGATGACGCCTGTTAGTCGGGTCCTCCAGGCGAACATTAACCACTGCGCCGGGGCTCAAGATCTCCTCCTGCAGTCCATGGCGCAGTGGTCGATAGATGCTGCCGTGGTCGCCGAGCCATACTATGTCCCTCCTAGGGATAACTGGGCTGCGGATCTGGACGGCTTGGTGGCCATCATTTTAAAAGTAGGGGCAGAAGGCACATTGCCCCCCTCCATCGTGTCGAGGGGTCAAGGCTACGTGGCGGTCCTCTGGGGAGAAATAACCTTGATCGGGGTATATTTCTCCCCCAACAGAAGTGTCCCCGAGTTTGAAGCCTTCCTTGGCCAGCTAGGGGCCCTCATTGGGCAGACCCTACCGCGCCCGGTGGTTGTCGCGGGCGACCTAAATGCCAAATCCATGGCTTGGGGTTGTCCCGCGACCGACACTCGTGGAGACCTTCTCGAGGAGTGGGCGACGATGACCGGCCTGTCGGTATTGAACCGAGGGTCGGCCAGCACCTGCGTGCGCTGGCAGGGGGAGTCCATCGTGGACGTAACGTTCGCGACCTCTGCCCTTGCGCCGCGTGTCCAAGACTGGAGAGTCCTGGAGAAGGTGGAGACATTATCAGACCATATGTATATCCGGTTTGATGTCTCCACCTCCTCCGAAGTCACATTGGACACGGATCGTCGTCCGAATGGCCGTGCTGCGACCCCGTCCCCCAGATGGGCCTTAAGCAGCCTGGATCGAGAAGCAGTGGAGATAGCGTCCCTCGTCCAGGCCTGGACAACATCTTCCGGGCCTGTGGAGGTCGAGGAAGAGGCAGTCAGGTTCCGGGACGCCATGTCACAAGTTTGTGACGCAGGCATGTCCCGAGCCAAGCCTCGGCCTCCGAAGCGACAAGTGTACTGGTGGTCTCGTGATATCGAAGAACTTCGATCCCGCTGCGGCAGGGCGAGACGCCAGTACACACGGTCGCGCCGACGCAGGCAGACCCGAGACATTGACGAGGAGACGCAGCTGTACAGCGCCTATAGAGAGGCGGTCAAGGCGCTGCAGCTCTCCATCTGCGAGGCGAAGGCGAGCGCCAGAGCGGAGCTTCTCGAGACTCTAAACCGAGATCCATGGGGGAGGCCGTACAAGGCGGTCAGGGGTAAGCTACGCCCCTGGGCCCCCCCCTTGACGGAGAGTCTCGAGCCTCGACTGCTGGGGGCCGTTGTCTCCAATCTGTTCCCGAACAGACCGGAACACCGGCCTCCGGAAATGGCACCACCCCGTCAGCACGTCGGGTATGAGGGCGCGGAAGTCGAGGTGCCTCCGGTAACGGAGGCAGAGCTAGACGCGGCCGTGCTGAGGCTTAAAGCCAAAAACACGGCACCGGGGCCAGATGGGATCCCGGGACGCGTCCTGGCTCTGGCGCTGCAGGCCCTGGGGGAGAGATTTCGCGGGCTACTGGACGCCTGTCTTCAGTCCGGCCGATTTCCGACCATATGGAAAACCGGCCGGCTCGTCTTACTTAAAAAAGACGGGCGTCCCGCGGAATCTCCATCAGCCTACCGTCCAATCGTGTTGCTCGATGAGGCGGACAAGCTGTTCGAGCGTATCATCTGTTGTCGCCTCGTCGAGCACCTCCGGGAGGTGGGTCCCGACTTATCCGAACATCAGTTTGGATTCCGAGAGGGCAGGTCGACCGTGGATGCGGTCGCGCGCATTAAAGCCCTCTCGGATGAGGCGGTCGACCACGGTGGGGTGCTCCTGGCGGTATCGCTAGATATCGCCAACGCATTCAACACTCTGCCGTGGTCATGCGTTAGGGAGGCGCTGAAACACCACAAGGTGCCTCCCTACCTATGCCAGATAGTCGGGGCCTACCTCTCGGAACGGTGTGTGGAGTACCCGGTCCAGGGCGGTGGGCTGACAAGGTGGGAGATGTCGTGCGGTGTTCCACAGGGCTCGGTCTTAGGGCCGCTCCTGTGGAACATCGGGTACGACTGGGTGCTGCGGGGGGAGCTTCTCTCGGGATCGAGCGTGACCTGCTACGCAGACGACACGCTAGTCACGTCTCGGGGAACCTCGTACCGGGAGGCAGCACGCCTCGCTACCGTGACAGTAGCACTGGTGGTAAGGCGCATAACGATGCTGGGGCTGGAGGTGGCGCTACACAAGTCCGAAGCGATTTGCTTCCACGCCGCCCGGAAGGCGCCACCTGCAGGATCCAGCATCGTCGTCGGTGGCACTCGAATCGAGGTCAAGTCCGACATGAAGTATCTTGGACTTGTCCTCGATTCCCGCTGGAGCTTCCGCCAACACTTCACCCGCCTGACCCCCCGATTGATGGCAGCATCGGCCGCATTGAAGCGGCTGATGCCCAACGTCGGGGGGCCAGAGAGTGCGAGCCGCCGCCTGTATATGGGGGTGGTGCGATCGATGGCCCTGTACGGGGCCCCGATCTGGGCGGTAAACCTGGCGGCCCGCAATGTCGCCCTGCTGAGGAAGGCTCAGAGGGCGATGGCCGTCAGCGTTGTACGCGGGTACCGCACCACCTCATACGATGCGGCGTGCTTACTGGCGGGAACGCCTCCCTGGGACCTGGAGGCGGAGGCCCAAGCGTCTCTGTACCAGTGGCGAAGGGACCTCCGGCTCCAGGAGTACCATCCTGCGCCCGGGGAGGTAGAAGAGCAGAAGCTCCTCCTCCGACAGTCCATTGTCCTTCAATGGGAGGAGCGACTAGCTAGAGTCGAGGGGGGACATAGGACTGTCGAGGCGGTTCGGCCGGTCCTACGAGACTGGCTGGAGAGAGAGCGGGGTTCGCTGACCTTCCGGTTGGTGCAGGTGCTCACGGGGCATGGCTGCTTTGGGAGCTACCTGCACCGGTTCGCCAGACGGGAGGTGACGGCCGGGTGCCACCAGTGCAGCAGCGACGAGGACACGGCGCAGCATACCCTGGAGGAATGCCCAGCTTGGGCGGGGCAGCGCCGCGACCTCGTGGCAGTGGTGGGGGACGACCTCTCCTTGCCGGCCGTAGTCAAGGCTATGGTCGCCGACGAGAGGTCGTGGAAAGCGGTCCTCTCCTTCTGCGAGGATGTGATGTCGCAGAAGGAGAAGGCGGAGAGGGAGCGGGAGGCTGACCCAGCGTCGCACCCGATCCGCCGCAAGCGCGCTGGGGCCCGGAGAAGGGCGTACGCCCACCTCATCCCCCCCACCTAGCGAGGCCTGGGCAGTGGCGCGGGGGCGCCGCTGCCCGTAACATAGGCCTCGCCGAGAAGGCGCGCGTGGTGTGTCCACGCGCCTTCTGAGGAGGCAGGGGTAGAAGTTCCTCTCTACCCCTCCCAGAGACGGGCCCGCTGCGTGTGCTAGCGGCGGGCGGCGCCGGCGTGGTCGCGGTTGCGTACTTAGGGGATCCCGTGGCCACGCCCCACTGGTGGCGCGCAGGCACACCGTTGGTTTTTTAGTGGGTAGCGGCGGCTTTTTTGCCGAGTCCCACATAACCCGCATCTCCTCCCCCGAGGGTGCGGGTATGCATAAAGCATTTTTCCAACGGAAAAAAAAAAAAAAAAAAAAGGTTCCCCTTCGAAGTGCTGTCACCTTGCCGTGGTGAAGGGGCTTGCGTGCCCCAATGACCCTCAGGGCTATGCCGGACAGGGCCTCCCAAACCGGACAGGCCTGAGGAGAGGGGCCAGACAAAGAACAGCACCCCGACGTGTGGCTCCGCGTGTCCCTCTGAAACCAGCAGAGGGCACAGTGTGAGACGCCAGGTCCCTCGGGACGGAGCTGGAGCTCGGCCTCACGGGCGATAGTGGCTTCGGCCACCGGCGCGACGTTGTGGCTACGGCCACCGGCGGGCAACCCGTAACCTGCACTGAGCAGACCGGGGACCTTCCTCACTGAGAGGCGGGTCACGTGGAGTAAACCACTATAAAAATCCCCAATCCTAAGGTGTGACTGGCGTGCCGATGGGATGCATGGCTGGGGGGAGCCCAGTCCCCAACGTCAGAGAGGGGGGGCATACCTCCTTTAAACAATAGCAAATATGAGTGGCCTAAAACGTAAGAAACTACCCCAGGAGGTTCCAATCCTCCGTGTCACCACAGAACGGGCAAGTGCCCGCGCTGTGGAGACACGCCGCCCTTCGTATTCTGGGGGGGCAAACCACTCTGGACCGGAAAGCAAAGACAACTATGGCAAACGTTTAATGGACACCGATGCGCATGGATTGGCTCTAAGGCTACGCGGAGGAGGGGACAGGGAGGACGAGAAGGCAGCTGCTGCGCCACCCTCTCCAACCTTCCCAACGGTGGAGAACGAGGAGGAAATTTTCCGCCCTCACATGTCCCTCGCGAGGTCACCGCTGCGAGGGGTCGGCCAGGATAGTCCATGCATAGACCTGGACTCCGCCGCGATCCAGATCCCGGCGAGGAAGGAGGGCGGCGGACAAGCGCGCGGCCGCCATGGCCGTTTCGTGCGGCGTAACAAGGCGATAGAGGAGCCTATGAAGGTCGCGCAGGTCCTTCTCACACGGCTGGATGAGAGGATCCTCGCACGTGGGGATTCCGCACCGGATACTGACGACAGTATGCACACGGTGCGGTCCACCTTCTCGTCGCCAGCGACCTCCCCAAGTCGCCAGAAGAAGGACCTGCCGACGCAGAGGGCTGGCCCGGGGGGGAAGGGAAAGGCGCGCTCACGGACGCAGACTCCCTTCAAGCCTGGAGATGTAGCGGGGGGACGCAAATCACCGAGCTCCCCGACGCAACATAGCGACAAGGAGGAGGCACTGGGGCATAGGGACGAAGGCGCAGAGGCGTACCCGACCAACACCGAAAAGGAGCTAGTTCCTTCCGGCACGGCTAGCCCTGCAAAAAGCGGTCGCATGTGGCGGAACCCCCGTAAGAGGCCACGGTTCCACACCAGTCCCCAGTCGGGATCCAGCGGGGATGATGGAGACGAGTCCTGCCCGTCCGCCACAAGCGAAGGCTCGTCTCAGACATCAAAAGGACGAGGACGAGGTCGGCCCCCTTCTACCGGGAAGTATGTTGGCCTGGCCAAAGCGAAAGAGGCCTACAAACGGGCCATGCATGAAGAGATGCGCCTCGAGGCGGAGAGAGACGTGCAGGAGATGCAAATCAGAACCCGGCAAGGGTACTCGAAGTGCACTCCTTCGCCGCCTGCGCTGAATCCCGAGGAGGCCGCTGCCAACACAGAACTTGGGCAGCAGGTCGCAGACAGTGTGGCTGTCATTGAGAAAGTAGCGGCCACCTCTAAAAACCTGAAGGGTGGGTACATCCGGTGCCTTAAAGATGCCGCGTCCGCTATATCGGATGCGTTTGCCGTACTCAGCAAACGCACCGTTTCCGAGGAAACGGCGCGGCTTCAAGCAGACAACAGCCGGCTAAGGTCAGAAATGGCCGGCTTACGAAAAGAGATGGCCGAAATCAAGGCCCAACTGGAGGGGCTGCGGAAGCAGGGAAATCCTACACCCTCCCCAACCCGACGTAACGAGAAGGAGCGGCCCCCCGCGCTGCCCTCTACCAGCGAACGGACAGACGGTCGTGCAAATGCCACCCCTTCTATCCCTTTAACAGAGGAGATCTGTCGAGTGGTCATGGCCCAGGTCGGGACGTATTTGGACGCCCGCATGGCCGCAATCAGCGACAGACTCCTCCCGGAGAAGAGGGCGCGGCCTCCGCTGGCAAACCGAGACAAAACTGGGGGAGCAGAGCCGGAGTCTGGCGTGGCCCCCGCTTCCGCTTCCGCTTCCGTAGGTGGAGCGTCCTACGCGGGCGCTGTGAAGCGGTCAAAAAGACGAAAAGGCAAGGGAGTTTCTTCCGGGAGGGTCCCAGCCCCGGGAGAGTCGGGTCGGGAAGCAACAGCGCCTGCGCCTGCGCCTGCAGCGTTGGAAGAGCCCTGGACGACGGTAAAGGGCAAAAAAACAACAAGGAAGAAGCAGAGGGACGGCCCTACAAGCCAGGCAGCCCCAAAAAAGAAGGCCCGGAGGCTGCGCCTCCCCCGGTCAACGGCGGTAGTGTTTACGCTAGTGGAGCCCAAGGCGGACACTAGCGAAAGAGATAGCTACGCGTCCATCATCGGGGAGGCCAAAAAGCGGGTAGACCTCGATGCGCTGGGGATCTCGGGTGTTCGGGTCCGACGTACCGCGACGAATGCCCGTATATTCGAGATTCCCGGCGGCGAGAGTGGCGAAAAGGCCGACGCCCTTGCCCAAAAACTCAGGGAGGTGATGGATCCCGCCGTGGTCCGGATCTCCAGGCCCACTAGATGTGCGGAGATGCGCATCTCGGGCCTGGATGACTCGGTGACATCTCCGGAGGTGGTCGCGGCGGTTGCACGAGAGGGCGGTTGCGCGGCGGAAGACGTCAAGGCTGGCGAAGTGACGCTTGGCCCCTCGGGACTGGGCACTGTGTGGCTGCGATGCCCTATTGCGGCTGCAAAAAAGGTGGCTCAGGCCGGACGTCTCCGCGTGGGGTGGGTGTCGGCGCAGGTGACGTTGCTCGACGCCCGGCCCATACGATGCTTCCGATGCATGGAAGTGGGGCACGTGCGCGCCGCGTGCAAGTCTGAGGTAGACCGCAGCCTCCTTTGCTATCGGTGCAGCGGGTCGGGCCATATCGCCCGCGATTGCAACGCTGCCGCACATTGCGCGCTGTGCGCGGAGGCGGGCGCCCCCGCGGGCCACAGGGTGGGAAGCGTTTCATGCAACCCACCCAAAAGAAAGAGGACTGCTGCCGACAGGTCCGAAGCCACATCGCAGCCTAGTCACCCACCTGAACCCAGGGTCGAGGAGGATCGGATGGCCACTGACTAGTAATGGCCACCCAATACCTACAGGCGAACATAAACCACTCCGCCAGAGCTCAGGACCTTCTGCTCCAGAGCATGGCGGAGTGGTTGATACAAATCGCAGTCGTGGCCGAGCCGTACTCAGTCCCCTCCAGGGAAAACTGGGTGGGGGATAGAGACGGACTGGTGGCAGTGGTCACGCAGCCGCAAGCAGGATCCGCGCCCCACCGAGACGTCACCAAGGGGCGTGGTTTTGTGTCGACACACCTGGGGGACACAATGGTCGTTGGGACCTATTTTTCGCCAAACAGGAGCCTCACCGAGTTCGAGTCCTTTCTTGACGAGGTGGGTTCCCTGTTTGGCGAAAATCGCCCTGTGCAGCTGCTGGTCGCTGGAGACTTCAACGCTAAGTCCACGGCGTGGGGATCTCCAGCGACTGACGCGCGAGGGCAGGCGCTGGAGGAATGGGCGGTCGAAGTGGGGCTGCTGATCCTCAACAGGGGGTCAACGAACACGTGCGTGCGACAGCGGGGAGGCTCAATTGTGGACATAACATTGGCCAGCCCCGCCCTCGCACGACGTGTTTCAGGCTGGAAAGTGATGACGGACGTGGAGACGCTCTCGGACCATCGCTACATCCGTTTCGAGGTCTCCACGTTCCCCCTCACCCCAAGGAGCGAGAACCGACCCCCTGCAGGGGAAGGGCCGCGGTGGCGGCTGGGGCAACTGGACAGGGAGATGGCCCAAGAGGCAGTCCTGGTGGAGTCGTGGCAGGTCGGAGCTGGGCCCATAGGCGACATCGATGTCGAGACGGAGCAGCAGGTTGCCGCCACGCACCGGATTTGCGATGCCGCTATGCCCCGCGCGAGGCCAGCCCCGCCTCGTCGTCGCGTGTACTGGTGGCGCGAGGAGATCCGCGTCTCACGGAGCGAGTGCACGGCGGCGCGCCGCCAGTACACCAGGAGCAGGCGGAGAAGGATGCGCGACCCCGTCAGGGAGGAGGCGCTTTACGCTGCCTACCGAGAAAAATGCCACCAGCTCCAGGCGGACATTGCACGGGCGAAGGAGGCCGCGTGGAAGGAGTGGCTGGAGACGCTGGACTTACACCCATGGGGGCGCCCTTACAAAACTGTAAGGGCAAAACTCCGGCCATGGGCCCCCCCGCTGACCAGTAGTCTCGAGCCTCTCCTCCTAGAGCGGGTCCTCTCCGGCCTGTTCCCCGAAAGAGAGGCATGGCGTCCACCGGCGATGGGTGGAAACCCGGCGAGAGGCGAGGACGTAGTGCCTCCTGTGACAGAGGCAGAGCTTGGGGCCGCAATAGCCAGGCTCAAACTAAAAAACGGCGCCCCCGGACCCGATGGCGTGCCTGGGCGCATCGTGGTGCTCGCGCTTGCGGCAGAAGAGCTGGAGGAGAGGGTGAGGACCCTCTTTAGCGCATGCCTCGACCGAGGTCAGTTCCCGCGAAGCTGGAAGACGGGTAAGCTCGTCCTCCTCCAGAAGGACGGGCGCCCAGCAGAGTCGCCGTCGGCCTACCGCCCCATCGTCCTGCTTGACGAGATGGGCAAGCTTTTCGAACGGGTTATCGCTGCCCGTCTCGTCAAGCACCTCGAGGAGGTAGGACCCGACCTACACGACTGCCAGTACGGCTTCCGGCGGGAAAGGTCGACGATAGACGCGATTGCGCAACTGAGGGTCCTCGCCGAGGAGGCTGTCTCGCAGGGCGGAGTGATGTTGGCCGTGTCGCTTGACATAGCGAATGCCTTCAACACCCTGCCCTTTGAGACAGTCAAGGCAGCGCTGCAGTACCACGGAGTGCCCCAGTACCTGCAGAATATAGTAGGGGATTACTTCCGGGACCGGGCCATTACTTATCCGACCCAAAACGGATGGGGAAATCGGAGGGTCACATGCGGTGTTCCACAGGGGTCGGTCCTCGGACCACTCCTGTGGAACATCGGATACGACTGGGTGCTCCGCGGTACCAACCTGCGGGGCGTCGGCGTACTCTGCTACGCCGACGACACTCTCGTCACCGCAACCGGGAGCACCCATAGACAAGCCGTGCTCCTTGGCACAGCGGGGGTTGCCCACGTGGTGAGCCGTATTAGGGCCTTGGGGCTCGAGGTGGCCTTAAACAAGTCGGAGGCCCTCTTCTTCCATGGGCCTCGAAACGCACCGCCTCCCGGCCTGGCGATCGTCATAGGGGGCACCTCCATCGCCATCGAGTCGACGCTGCGATACCTAGGTATTGTCCTCGATGGGCGATGGAGCTTCACAGAGCACTTCTCCCGCAAGGCGCCAAAGCTGGTGGCTGCAGCCGGAGCACTCGGGGGGCTGCTCCCGAATATCGGAGGGCCGGGCAGCACATGCCGCCGCCTGTACCAGGGGGTTGTACGCTCTATGGCGATGTACGGGGCTCCCATATGGGCGGAGGCCCTGAACGCTCGGAACGTGGCCCAGTTGCGCAGACCCCAACGGGTGATAGCGACCAGGGCCATCCGAGCGTACAGGACGGTCTCGTTTGAAGCGGCAACCCTGCTGGCAGGTAGCCCGCCGTGGGACCTCGAAGCCGAGGTCCTTGCGGCGGTATACTGGCAAGTAGCAGCAGTGCGAGCGGAGGGCAATCGTCCACTTCCGGAGGAGATCAAGCTCTGGAGGGACGAGGCCAGGGGTGATCTCCTCAGGAAGTGGGACGAAAGGCTGCAGGCCCCAAGCGCAAGCCGGGAGGTGGTGGGCGCCATACGTCCGGTCCTCAGGGACTGGCTGGGCCGCGATTTCGGCGAGACGACTTTCCACCTGACACAGATACTCACCGGGCACGGATGCTTCGGCAAATACCTGTGTCAGGTGGCCCGCCGCGAGGACACCACAGTGTGCAAACACTGCACGGGTGGAGAGGAGGACACGGCGCAGCACACCCGCGCCGTGTGCCCCGCATGGCAAGTACCGCGATCACAACTGATCGCGGCCATCGGGGCGGACCTCTCACTGCCAGTCATGGTTGGGGTCATGACACGCAGCAGGGACGCGTGGGAAGCGGTGGTTGCATTCTGCAACGCCGTCATGTCCCAAAAGGAGGCGGCGGAGAGGGAGCGAGAGGATGACCCCCTCGCACCACCCACTCGCCGAAGGAGAGTAGGGCGAAGGCGGGCCGCTTATGACCGCCAAATACCGCCCTAACCGGGACCTCGGGCAACTGATCGGGAGATTGGTTGCCCGACGAGAATGCGTCCCGAGGTGGAAAGGTGGCCTTGGGTGAGGTCCCCTGTAGGCGAGAGGGAGTGGGCTCAGAAGCCCGCAGAGCCGGGCCCAAAAAGGGCAAGACGCCGCAAATGGGTGCCGCGGTAAGCGCCAAGCGTCCCCGTAGCCCCACACCAGGCGGAGAGAGGTCAGACCGAGGGGTTTTAGTGGGTAGACTGGAGACCAGGAGTCCCACATACCCGTCCTTTATTACAACACCTCAAGGACGGGATGCGTAACGCATTTCCCCTCGTAAAAAAAAAAAAAAAAAAAAAAAAAAAAAAAAAAAAAAAAAAAAAAAAAAAAAGGTTAGGTTAGGTTAGGTTAGGTTAGGTTAGGTTAGGTTAGGTTAGGTTAGGTTAAAAAAAAAAAAAAAAAAAAAGGTTAGGTTAGGTTAGGTTAGGTTAGGTTAGGTTAGGTTAGGTTAGGTTAGGTTAGGTTAGGTTAGGTTAGGTTAGGTTAGGTTAGGTTCCCCTTCGAAGTGCTGTCACCTTGCCGTGGTGAAGGGGCTTGCGTGCCCCAATGACCCTCAGGGCTATGCCGGACAGGGCCTCCCAAACCGGACAGGCCTGAGGAGAGGGGCCAGACAAAGAACAGCACCCCGACGTGTGGCTCCGCGTGTCCCTCTGAAACCAGCAGAGGGCACAGTGTGAGACGCCAGGTCCCTCGGGACGGAGCTGGAGCTCGGCCTCACGGGCGATAGTGGCTTCGGCCACCGGCGCGACGTTGTGGCTACGGCCACCGGCGGGCAACCCGTAACCTGCACTGAGCAGACCGGGGACCTTCCTCACTGAGAGGCGGGTCACGTGGAGTAAACCACTATAAAAATCCCCAATCCTAAGGTGTGACTGGCGTGCCGATGGGATGCATGGCTGGGGGGAGCCCAGTCCCCAACGTCAGAGAGGGGGGGCATACCTCCTTTAAACAATAGCAAATATGAGTGGCCTAAAACGTAAGAAACTACCCCAGGAGGTTCCAATCCTCCGTGTCACCACAGAACGGGCAAGTGCCCGCGCTGTGGAGACACGCCGCCCTTCGTATTCTGGGGGGGCACACCACTCTGGACCGGAAAGCAAAGACGACTATGGCAAACGTTTAATGGACACCGATGCGCATGGATTGGCTCTAAGGCTACGCGGAGGAGGGGACAGGGAGGACGAGAAGGCAGCTGCTGCGCCACCCTCTCCAACCTTCCGAACGGTGGAGAACGAGGAGGAAATTTTCCGCCCTCACATGTCCCTCGCGAGGTCACCGCTGCGAGGGGTCGGCCAGGATAGTCCATGCATAGACCTGGACTCCGCCGCGATCCAGATCCCGGCGAGGAAGGAGGGCGGCGGACAAGCGCGCGGCCGCCATGGCCGTTTCGTGCGGCGCAGCAAGACGACAGAGGAGCCTATGAAGGTCGCGAAGGTCCTTCTCACACGGCTGGATGAGGGGATCCTGGCGCGTGGGGATTCCGCACAGGATACTGACGACAGTATGCACACGGTGCGGTCCTCCTTCTCGTCGCCGGCGACCTCCCCAAGTCGCCAGAAGAAGGACCTGCCGGTGGAGAGGGCTGGCCCGGGGGGGAAGGGAAAGGCGCGCTCGCGGACGCAGACTCCCTTTAAGTCTGGAGAGGTAGCAGGGGGGCGCGAATCACCGAGCTCCCCAACGCAGCATAGTGATAAGGAGGAGGCACTGGGGCAAAGGGATGAAGGCGCAAAGGCGTACCCGACCAACGCGGAAAAGGAGCTAGTTCCTCCCGGCACGGATAGCCCTGCAATAAGCGGTCGCATGTGGCGGAACCCCCGTAAGAGGCCACGGTTCCACGCCAATTCCCAGTCGGGATCCAGCGGGGATGATGGAGACGAGTCCTGCCCGTCCGCCACAAGCGAAGGCTCGTCTCAGACATCAAAAGGACGAGGACGAGGTCGGCCCCCTTCCACGGGGAAGTATGTGGGCCTGGCCAAAGCGAAAGAGGCCTACAAACGGGCCATGCATGAAGAGATGCGCCTCGAGGCGGAGAGAGACGTGCAGGAGATGCAAATCAGAACCCGGCAAGGGTACTCCAAGTGCACTCCTTCTCCGCCTGCGCTGAATCCCGAGGAAGCCGCTGCCAACATCGAACTTGGGCAGCAGGTCGCAGACAGTGTGGCTATCATTGAAAAAGTAGCGGCCACCTCCAAAAACTTGAAGGGCGGGTACATCCGGTGCCTAAAAGATGCCGCGTCCGCTATATCGGATGCGTTTGCCGTACTCAGCAAACGCACCGTTTCCGAGGAAACGGCGCGGCTTCAAGCTGACAACAGCCGGCTAAGGTCAGAAATGGCCGGCTTACGAGAGGAAATGGCCGAAATCAAGGCCCAACTGGAGGGGCTGCGGAAGCAGGGGAATCCTGAGCCCCCCCCAACCCGACGTAACGAGGAGGAGCGGCCCCCTGCGCTGCCCTCTCAAAGCGAACGGATAGACGGTCGCGCCAATGCCACCCCTTCTATCCCTCTAACTGAGGAGATCTGTCGAGTGGTCATGGCCCAGGTCGGGACGTATCTGGACGCCCGCATGGCCGCAATCAGCGACAGACTCCTCCCGGAGAGGAGGGCGCGGCTTCCGCTGGCAAAACGGGACGGGACTGGGAGAGCAGAGCCGGAGTCTAGCGTGGCCCCCGCAAGTGCTTCTTTGGGAGACCGGGCTCCGCCCAACGCTTCCGTAGGTGGAGCGTCCTACGCGGGTGCTGTGAAGCGAAAAAGTCGGAAAGGCAAGAGAGCTTCTTCCGGGAGGGTCCCAGCCCCGGGAGAGTCGGCCCCGGAAGCAACAGCGCCTGCGCCTGCGCCTGCAGCGTTGGGAGAGCCCTGGAGGACAGTGAAGGGCAAAACAAGAAGGAAGCAGAGGGACGGCCCTACAATCCAGGCAGCCCCAAAAAAAAAGAAGGCCCAGAGGCTGCGCCTCCCCCGGTCAACGGCAGTAGTTTTCACGCTAGTGGAGCCCAAGGCGGACACTAGCGAAAGAGATAGCTACGCGTCCATCATCGGGGAGGCCAAAAAGCGGGTAGACCTCGATGCGCTGGGGATCTCGGGTGTTCGGGTCCGACGTACCGCGACGAATGCCCGTATATTCGAGATTCCCGGCGGCGAGAGTGGCGAAAAGGCCGACGCCCTTGCCCAAAAACTCAGGGAGGTGATGGATCCCGCCGTGGTCCGGATCTCCAGGCCCACTAGATGTGCGGAGATGCGCATCTCGGGCCTGGATGACTCGGTGACATCTCCGGAGGTGGTCGCGGCGGTTGCACGAGAGGGCGGTTGCGCGGCGGAAGACGTCAAGGCTGGCGAAGTGACGCTCGGCCCCTCGGGACTGGGCACTGTGTGGCTGCGATGCCCTATTGCGGCTGCAAAAAAGGTGGCTCAGGCCGGACGTCTCCGCGTGGGGTGGGTGTCGGCGCAGGTGACGTTGCTCGACGCCCGGCCCATACGATGCTTCCGATGCATGGAAGTGGGGCACGTGCGCGCCGCGTGCAAGTCTGAGGTAGACCGCAGCCTCCTTTGCTATCGGTGCAGCGGGTCGGGCCATATCGCCCGCGATTGCAACGCTGCCGCACATTGCGCGCTGTGCGCGGAGGCGGGCGCCCCCGCGGGCCACAGGGTGGGAAGCGTTTCATGCAACCCACCCAAAAGAAAGAGGACTGCTGCCGACAGGTCCGAAGCCACATCGCAGCCTAGTCACCCACCTGAACCCAGGGTCGAGGAGGATCGGATGGCCACTGACTAGTAATGGCCACCCAATACCTACAGGCGAACATAAACCACTCCGCCAGAGCTCAGGACCTTCTGCTCCAGAGCATGGCGGAGTGGTTGATACAAATCGCAGTCGTGGCCGAGCCGTACTCAGTCCCCTCCAGGGAAAACTGGGTGGGGGATAGAGACGGACTGGTGGCAGTGGTCATGCAGCCGCAAGCAGGATCCGCGCCCCACCGAGACGTCACCAAGGGGCGTGGTTTTGTGTCGACACACCTGGGGGACACAATGGTCGTTGGGACCTATTTTTCGCCAAACAGGAGCCTCACCGAGTTCGAGTCCTTTCTTGACGAGGTGGGTTCCCTGTTTGGCGAAAACCGCCCTGTGCAGCTGCTGGTCGCTGGAGACTTCAACGCTAAGTCCACGGCGTGGGGATCTCCAGCGACTGACGCGCGAGGGCAGGCGCTGGAGGAATGGGCGGTCGAAGTGGGGCTGCTGATCCTCAACAGGGGGTCAACGAACACGTGCGTGCGACAGCGGGGAGGCTCAATTGTGGACATAACATTGGCCAGCCCCGCCCTCGCACGACGTGTTTCAGGCTGGAAAGTGATGACGGACGTGGAGACGCTCTCGGACCATCGCTACATCCGTTTCGAGGTCTCCACGTTCCCCCTCACCCCAAGGAGCGAGAACCGACCCCCTGCAGGGGAAGGGCCGCGGTGGCGGCTGGGGCAACTGGACAGGGAGATGGCCCAAGAGGCAGTCCTGGTGGAGTCGTGGCAGGTCGGAGCTGGGCCCATAGGCGACATCGATGTCGAGACGGAGCAGCAGGTTGCCGCCACGCACCGGATTTGCGATGCCGCTATGCCCCGCGCGAGGCCAGCCCCGCCTCGTCGTCGCGTGTACTGGTGGCGCGAGGAGATCCGCGTCTCACGGAGCGAGTGCACGGCGGCGCGCCGCCAGTACACCAGGAGCAGGCGGAGAAGGGTGCGCGACCCCGTCAGGGAGGAGGCGCTTTACGCTGCCTACCGAGAAAAATGCCACCAGCTCCAGGCGGACATCGCACGGGCGAAGGAGGCCGCGTGGAAAGAGTGGCTGGAGACGCTGGACTTGCACCCATGGGGGCGCCCTTACAAAACTGTAAGGGCAAAACTCCGGCCATGGGCCCCCCCGCTGACCAGTAGTCTTGAGCCTCTCCTCCTAGAGCGGGTCCTCTCCGGCCTGTTCCCCGAAAGAGAGGCATGGCGTCCACCGGCGATGGGTGGAAACCCGGCGAGAGGCGAGGACGTAGTGCCTCCTGTGACAGAGGCAGAGCTTGGGGCCGCAATAGCCAGGCTCAAACTAAAAAACGGCGCCCCCGGTCCCGATGGCGTGCCTGGGCGCATCGTGGTGCTCGCGCTTGCGACAGAAGAGCTGGAGGAGAGGGTGAGGACCCTCTTTAGCGCATGTCTCGACCGAGGTCAGTTCCCGCGAAGCTGGAAGACGGGTAAGCTCGTCCTCCTTCAGAAGGACGGGCGCCCGGCAGAGTCGCCGTCGGCCTACCGCCCCATCGTCCTGCTTGACGAGATGGGCAAGCTTTTCGAACGGGTTATCGCTGCCCGTCTCGTCAAGCACCTCGAGGAGGTAGGACCCGACCTGCACGACTGCCAGTACGGCTTCCGGCGGGAAAGGTCGACGATAGACGCAATTGCGCAACTGAGGGTCCTCGCCGAGGAGGCTGTCTCGCAGGGCGGAGTGATGTTGGCCGTGTCGCTTGACATAGCGAATGCCTTCAACACCCTGCCCTTTGAGACAGTCAAGGCAGCGCTGCAGTACCACGGAGTGCCCCGGTACCTGCAGAACATAGTAGGGGACTACTTCCGGGACCGGGCCATCATCTATCCGGTCCAAAACGGATGGGGAAATCGGAGGGTCACATGCGGTGTTCCACAGGGGTCGGTCCTTGGACCACTCCTGTGGAACATCGGATACGACTGGGTGCTCCGCGGTACCAACCTGCGGGGCGTCGGCGTAATCTGCTACGCCGACGACACTCTCGTCACCGCAAACGGGAGCACCCACAGACAAGCCGTGCTCCTTGCCACAGCGGGGGTTGCCCACGTGGTGAGCCGTATTAGGGCCCTGGGGCTCGAAGTGGCCCTAAACAAGTCGGAGGCCCTCTTCTTCCATGGGCCTCGAAACGCGCCGCCTCCCGGTATGGCGATCGTCATAGGGGGCACCTCCATCGCCATCGAGTCGACGCTGCGATACCTAGGTATTGTCCTCGATGGGCGATGGAGCTTCACGGAGCATTTCTCCCGCAAAGCGCCAAAGCTGGTGGCCGCAGCCGGAGCACTCGGGGGGCTACTCCCGAATATCGGAGGGCCGGGCAGCACATGCCGCCGCCTGTACCAGGGGGTTGTACGCTCTATGGCGATGTACGGGGCTCCCATATGGGCGGAGGCCCTGAACGCTCGGAACGTGGCCCAGTTGCGCAGACCCCAACGGGTAATAGCGACCAGGGCCATCCGAGCGTACAGGACGGTCTCGTTTGAAGCGGCAACCCTGCTGGCAGGTAGCCCGCCGTGGGACCTCGAAGCCGAGGTCCTTGCGGCGGTATACTGGCAAGTAGCAGCAGTGCGAGCGGAGGGCAATCGTCCACTTCCGGAGGAGATCAAGCTCTGGAGGGACGAAGCCAGGGGTGATCTCCTCAGGAAGTGGGATGAAAGGCTGCAGGCCCCAAGCGCGAGCCGGGAGGTGGTAGGCGCCATACGTCCGGTCCTCAGGGACTGGCTGGGCCGCGATTTCGGCGAGACGACTTTCCACCTGACACAGATACTCACCGGGCACGGATGCTTCGGCAAATACCTGTGTCAGGTGGCCCGCCGCGAGGACACCACAGTGTGCAAACACTGCACGGGTGGAGAGGAGGACACGGCGCAGCACACCCGCGCCGTGTGCCCCGCATGGCAAGCACCGCGATCACAACTGATCGCGGCCATCGGGGCGGACCTCTCGCTGCCAGTCATTGTCAGGGAAATGACACGCAGCAGGGACGCGTGGGAAGCGGTGGTTGCATTCTGCAACGCCGTCATGTCCCAAAAGGAGGCGGCGGAGAGGGAGCGAGAGGATGACCCCCTCGCACCACCCACTCGCCGAAGGAGAGTAGGGCGAAGGCGGGCCGCTTATGACCGCCAAATACCGCCCTAACCGGGACCTCGGGCAACTGATCGGGAGATTGGTTGCCCGACGAGAATGCGTCCCGAGGTGGAAAGGTGGCCTTGGGTGAGGTCCCCTGTAGGCGAGAGGGAGTGGGCTCAGAAGCCCGCAGAGCCGGGCCCAAAAAGGGCAAGACGCCGCAAGTGGGTGCCGCGGTAAGCGCCAAGCGTCCCCGTAGCCCCACACCAGGCGGAGAGAGGTCAGACCGAGGGGTTTTAGTGGGTAGACTGGAGACCAGGAGTCCCACATACCCGTCCTTATTACAACACCTCAAGGACGGGATGCGTAACGCATTTCCCCTCGTAAAAAAAAAAAAAAAAAAAAAAAAAAAAAAAAAAAAAAAAAAAAAAAAAAAAAGGTTAGGTTAGGTTCCCCTTCGAAGTGCTGTCACCTTGCCGTGGTGAAGGGGCTTGCGTGCCCCAATGACCCTCAGGGCTATGCCGGACAGGGCCTCCCAAACCGGACAGGCCTGAGGAGAGGGGCCAGACAAAGAACAGCACCCCGACGTGTGGCTCCGCGTGTCCCTCTGAAACCAGCAGAGGGCACAGTGTGAGACGCCAGGTCCCTCGGGACGGAGCTGGAGCTCGGCCTCACGGGCGATAGTGGCTTCGGCCACCGGCGCGACGTTGTGGCTACGGCCACCGGCGGGCAACCCGTAACCTGCACTGAGCAGACCGGGGACCTTCCTCACTGAGAGGCGGGTCACGTGGAGTAAACCACTATAAAAATCCCCAATCCTAAGGTGTGACTGGCGTGCCGATGGGATGCATGGCTGGGGGGAGCCCAGTCCCCAACGTCAGAGAGGGGGGGCATACCTCCTTTAAACAATAGCAAATATGAGTGGCCTAAAACGTAAGAAACTACCCCAGGAGGTTCCAATCCTCCGTGTCACCACAGAACGGGCAAGTGCCCGCGCTGTGGAGACACGCCGCCCTTCGTATTCTGGGGGGGCAAACCACTCTGGACCGGAAAGCAAAGACAACTATGGCAAACGTTTAATGGACACCGATGCGCATGGATTGGCTCTAAGGCTACGCGGAGGAGGGGACAGGGAGGACGAGAAGGCAGCTGCTGCGCCACCCTCTCCAACCTTCCCAACGGTGGAGAACGAGGAGGAAATTTTCCGCCCTCACATGTCCCTCGCGAGGTCACCGCTGCGAGGGGTCGGCCAGGATAGTCCATGCATAGACCTGGACTCCGCCGCGATCCAGATCCCGGCGAGGAAGGAGGGCGGCGGACAAGCGCGCGGCCGCCATGGCCGTTTCGTGCGGCGTAACAAGGTGATAGAGGAGCCTATGAAGGTCGCGCAGGTCCTTCTCACACGGCTGGATGAGAGGATCCTCGCACGTGGGGATTCCGCACCGGATACTGACGACAGTATGCACACGGTGCGGTCCACCTTCTCGTCGCCAGCGACCTCCCCAAGTCGCCAGAAGAAGGACCTGCCGACGCAGAGGGCTGGCCCGGGGGGGAAGGGAAAGGCGCGCTCACGGACGCAGACTCCCTTCAAGCCTGGAGATGTAGCGGGGGGACGCAAATCACCGAGCTCCCCGACGCAACATAGCGACAAGGAGGAGGCACTGGGGCATAGGGACGAAGGCGCAGAGGCGTACCCGACCAACACCGAAAAGGAGCTAGTTCCTTCCGGCACGGCTAGCCCTGCAAAAAGCGGTCGCATGTGGCGGAACCCCCGTAAGAGGCCACGGTTCCACACCAGTCCCCAGTCGGGATCCAGCGGGGATGATGGAGACGAGTCCTGCCCGTCCGCCACAAGCGAAGGCTCGTCTCAGACATCAAAAGGACGAGGACGAGGTCGGCCCCCTTCTACCGGGAAGTATGTTGGCCTGGCCAAAGCGAAAGAGGCCTACAAACGGGCCATGCATGAAGAGATGCGCCTCGAGGCGGAGAGAGACGTGCAGGAGATGCAAATCAGAACCCGGCAAGGGTACTCGAAGTGCACTCCTTCGCCGCCTGCGCTGAATCCCGAGGAGGCCGCTGCCAACACAGAACTTGGGCAGCAGGTCGCAGACAGTGTGGCTGTCATTGAGAAAGTAGCGGCCACCTCTAAAAACCTGAAGGGTGGGTACATCCGGTGCCTTAAAGATGCCGCGTCCGCTATATCGGATGCGTTTGCCGTACTCAGCAAACGCACCGTTTCCGAGGAAACGGCGCGGCTTCAAGCAGACAACAGCCGGCTAAGGTCAGAAATGGCCGGCTTACGAAAAGAGATGGCCGAAATCAAGGCCCAACTGGAGGGGCTGCGGAAGCAGGGAAATCCTACACCCTCCCCAACCCGACGTAACGAGAAGGAGCGGCCCCCCGCGCTGCCCTCTACCAGCGAACGGACAGACGGTCGTGCCAATGCCACCCCTTCTATCCCTTTAACAGAGGAGATCTGTCGAGTGGTCATGGCCCAGGTCGGGACGTATTTGGACGCCCGCATGGCCGCAATCAGCGACAGACTCCTCCCGGAGAAGAGGGCGCGGCCTCCGCTGGCAAACCGAGACAAAACTGGGGGAGCAGAGCCGGAGTCTGGCGTGGCCCCCGCTTCCGCTTCCGCTTCCGTAGGTGGAGCGTCCTACGCGGGCGCTGTGAAGCGGTCAAAAAGACGAAAAGGCAAGGGAGTTTCTTCCGGGAGGGTCCCAGCCCCGGGAGAGTCGGGTCGGGAAGCAACAGCGCCTGCGCCTGCGCCTGCAGCGTTGGAAGAGCCCTGGACGACGGTAAAGGGCAAAAAAACAACAAGGAAGAAGCAGAGGGACGGCCCTACAAGCCAGGCAGCCCCAAAAAAGAAGGCCCGGAGGCTGCGCCTCCCCCGGTCAACGGCGGTAGTGTTTACGCTAGTGGAGCCCAAGGCGGACACTAGCGAAAGAGATAGCTACGCGTCCATCATCGGGGAGGCCAAAAAGCGGGTAGACCTCGATGCGCTGGGGATCTCGGGTGTTCGGGTCCGACGTACCGCGACGAATGCCCGTATATTCGAGATTCCCGGCGGCGAGAGTGGCGAAAAGGCCGACGCCCTTGCCCAAAAACTCAGGGAGGTGATGGATCCCGCCGTGGTCCGGATCTCCAGGCCCACTAGATGTGCGGAGATGCGCATCTCGGGCCTGGATGACTCGGTGACATCTCCGGAGGTGGTCGCGGCGGTTGCACGAGAGGGCGGTTGCGCGGCGGAAGACGTCAAGGCTGGCGAAGTGACGCTTGGCCCCTCGGGACTGGGCACTGTGTGGCTGCGATGCCCTATTGCGGCTGCAAAAAAGGTGGCTCAGGCCGGACGTCTCCGCGTGGGGTGGGTGTCGGCGCAGGTGACGTTGCTCGACGCCCGGCCCATACGATGCTTCCGATGCATGGAAGTGGGGCACGTGCGCGCCGCGTGCAAGTCTGAGGTAGACCGCAGCCTCCTTTGCTATCGGTGCAGCGGGTCGGGCCATATCGCCCGCGATTGCAACGCTGCCGCACATTGCGCGCTGTGCGCGGAGGCGGGCGCCCCCGCGGGCCACAGGGTGGGAAGCGTTTCATGCAACCCACCCAAAAGAAAGAGGACTGCTGCCGACAGGTCCGAAGCCACATCGCAGCCTAGTCACCCACCTGAACCCAGGGTCGAGGAGGATCGGATGGCCACTGACTAGTAATGGCCACCCAATACCTACAGGCGAACATAAACCACTCCGCCAGAGCTCAGGACCTTCTGCTCCAGAGCATGGCGGAGTGGTTGATACAAATCGCAGTCGTGGCCGAGCCGTACTCAGTCCCCTCCAGGGAAAACTGGGTGGGGGATAGAGACGGACTGGTGGCAGTGGTCACGCAGCCGCAAGCAGGATCCGCGCCCCACCGAGACGTCACCAAGGGGCGTGGTTTTGTGTCGACACACCTGGGGGACACAATGGTCGTTGGGACCTATTTTTCGCCAAACAGGAGCCTCACCGAGTTCGAGTCCTTTCTTGACGAGGTGGGTTCCCTGTTTGGCGAAAATCGCCCTGTGCAGCTGCTGGTCGCTGGAGACTTCAACGCTAAGTCCACGGCGTGGGGATCTCCAGCGACTGACGCGCGAGGGCAGGCGCTGGAGGAATGGGCGGTCGAAGTGGGGCTGCTGATCCTCAACAGGGGGTCAACGAACACGTGCGTGCGACAGCGGGGAGGCTCAATTGTGGACATAACATTGGCCAGCCCCGCCCTCGCACGACGTGTTTCAGGCTGGAAAGTGATGACGGACGTGGAGACGCTCTCGGACCATCGCTACATCCGTTTCGAGGTCTCCACGTTCCCCCTCACCCCAAGGAGCGAGAACCGACCCCCTGCAGGGGAAGGGCCGCGGTGGCGGCTGGGGCAACTGGACAGGGAGATGGCCCAAGAGGCAGTCCTGGTGGAGTCGTGGCAGGTCGGAGCTGGGCCCATAGGCGACATCGATGTCGAGACGGAGCAGCAGGTTGCCGCCACGCACCGGATTTGCGATGCCGCTATGCCCCGCGCGAGGCCAGCCCCGCCTCGTCGTCGCGTGTACTGGTGGCGCGAGGAGATCCGCGTCTCACGGAGCGAGTGCACGGCGGCGCGCCGCCAGTACACCAGGAGCAGGCGGAGAAGGATGCGCGACCCCGTCAGGGAGGAGGCGCTTTACGCTGCCTACCGAGAAAAATGCCACCAGCTCCAGGCGGACATTGCACGGGCGAAGGAGGCCGCGTGGAAGGAGTGGCTGGAGACGCTGGACTTACACCCATGGGGGCGCCCTTACAAAACTGTAAGGGCAAAACTCCGGCCATGGGCCCCCCCGCTGACCAGTAGTCTCGAGCCTCTCCTCCTAGAGCGGGTCCTCTCCGGCCTGTTCCCCGAAAGAGAGGCATGGCGTCCACCGGCGATGGGTGGAAACCCGGCGAGAGGCGAGGACGTAGTGCCTCCTGTGACAGAGGCAGAGCTTGGGGCCGCAATAGCCAGGCTCAAACTAAAAAACGGCGCCCCCGGACCCGATGGCGTGCCTGGGCGCATCGTGGTGCTCGCGCTTGCGGCAGAAGAGCTGGAGGAGAGGGTGAGGACCCTCTTTAGCGCATGCCTCGACCGAGGTCAGTTCCCGCGAAGCTGGAAGACGGGTAAGCTCGTTCTCCTCCAGAAGGACGGGCGCCCAGCAGAGTCGCCGTCGGCCTACCGCCCCATCGTCCTGCTTGACGAGATGGGCAAGCTTTTCGAACGGGTTATCGCTGCCCGTCTCGTCAAGCACCTCGAGGAGGTAGGACCCGACCTACACGACTGCCAGTACGGCTTCCGGCGGGAAAGGTCGACGATAGACGCGATTGCGCAACTGAGGGTCCTCGCCGAGGAGGCTGTCTCGCAGGGCGGAGTGATGTTGGCCGTGTCGCTTGACATAGCGAATGCCTTCAACACCCTGCCCTTTGAGACAGTCAAGGCAGCGCTGCAGTACCACGGAGTGCCCCAGTACCTGCAGAATATAGTAGGGGATTACTTCCGGGACCGGGCCATTACTTATCCGACCCAAAACGGATGGGGAAATCGGAGGGTCACATGCGGTGTTCCACAGGGGTCGGTCCTCGGACCACTCCTGTGGAACATCGGATACGACTGGGTGCTCCGCGGTACCAACCTGCGGGGCGTCGGCGTACTCTGCTACGCCGACGACACTCTCGTCACCGCAACCGGGAGCACCCATAGACAAGCCGTGCTCCTTGGCACAGCGGGGGTTGCCCACGTGGTGAGCCGTATTAGGGCCTTGGGGCTCGAGGTGGCCTTAAACAAGTCGGAGGCCCTCTTCTTCCATGGGCCTCGAAACGCACCGCCTCCCGGCCTGGCGATCGTCATAGGGGGCACCTCCATCGCCATCGAGTCGACGCTGCGATACCTAGGTATTGTCCTCGATGGGCGATGGAGCTTCACAGAGCACTTCTCCCGCAAGGCGCCAAAGCTGGTGGCTGCAGCCGGAGCACTCGGGGGGCTGCTCCCGAATATCGGAGGGCCGGGCAGCACATGCCGCCGCCTGTACCAGGGGGTTGTACGCTCTATGGCGATGTACGGGGCTCCCATATGGGCGGAGGCCCTGAACGCTCGGAACGTGGCCCAGTTGCGCAGACCCCAACGGGTGATAGCGACCAGGGCCATCCGAGCGTACAGGACGGTCTCGTTTGAAGCGGCAACCCTGCTGGCAGGTAGCCCGCCGTGGGACCTCGAAGCCGAGGTCCTTGCGGCGGTATACTGGCAAGTAGCAGCAGTGCGAGCGGAGGGCAATCGTCCACTTCCGGAGGAGATCAAGCTCTGGAGGGACGAGGCCAGGGGTGATCTCCTCAGGAAGTGGGACGAAAGGCTGCAGGCCCCAAGCGCAAGCCGGGAGGTGGTGGGCGCCATACGTCCGGTCCTCAGGGACTGGCTGGGCCGCGATTTCGGCGAGACGACTTTCCACCTGACACAGATACTCACCGGGCACGGATGCTTCGGCAAATACCTGTGTCAGGTGGCCCGCCGCGAGGACACCACAGTGTGCAAACACTGCACGGGTGGAGAGGAGGACACGGCGCAGCACACCCGCGCCGTGTGCCCCGCATGGCAAGTACCGCGATCACAACTGATCGCGGCCATCGGGGCGGACCTCTCACTGCCAGTCATGGTTGGGGTCATGACACGCAGCAGGGACGCGTGGGAAGCGGTGGTTGCATTCTGCAACGCCGTCATGTCCCAAAAGGAGGCGGCGGAGAGGGAGCGAGAGGATGACCCCCTCGCACCACCCACTCGCCGAAGGAGAGTAGGGCGAAGGCGGGCCGCTTATGACCGCCAAATACCGCCCTAACCGGGACCTCGGGCAACTGATCGGGAGATTGGTTGCCCGACGAGAATGCGTCCCGAGGTGGAAAGGTGGCCTTGGGTGAGGTCCCCTGTAGGCGAGAGGGAGTGGGCTCAGAAGCCCGCAGAGCCGGGCCCAAAAAGGGCAAGACGCCGCAAATGGGTGCCGCGGTAAGCGCCAAGCGTCCCCGTAGCCCCACACCAGGCGGAGAGAGGTCAGACCGAGGGGTTTTAGTGGGTAGACTGGAGACCAGGAGTCCCACATACCCGTCCTTATGACAACACCTCAAGGACGGGATGCGTAACGCATTTCCCCTCGTAAAAAAAAAAAAAAAAAAAAAAAAAGGTTAGGTTAGGTTAGGTTAGGTTAGGTTAGGTTAGGTTAGGTTAGGTTAGGTTAGGTTAGGTTAGGTTAGGTTAGGTTAGGTTAGGTTAGGTTAGGTTAGGTTAGGTTAGGTTAGGTTAGGTTAGGTTAGGTTAGGTTAGGTTAGGTTAGGTTAGGTTAGGTTAGGTTAGGTTAGGTTAGGTTAGGTTAGGTTAGGTTAGGTTAGGTTAGGTTAGGTTAGGTTAGGTTAGGTTAGGTTAGGTTAGGTTAGGTTAGGTTAGGTTAGGTTAGGTTAGGTTAGGTTAGGTTAGGTTAGGTTAGGTTAGGTTAGGTTAGGTTAGGTTAGGTTAGGTTAGGTTAGGTTAGGTTAGGTTAGGTTAGGTTAGGTTAGGTTAGGTTAGGTTAGGTTAGGTTAGGTTAGGTTAGGTTAGGTTAGGTTAGGTTAGGTTAGGTTAGGTTAGGTTAGGTTAGGTTAGGTTAGGTTAGGTTAGGTTAGGTTAGGTTAGGTTAGGTTAGGTTAGGTTAGGTTAGGTTAGGTTAGGTTAGGTTAGGTTAGGTTAGGTTAGGTTAGGTTAGGTTAGGTTAGGTTAGGTTAGGTTAGGTTAGGTTAGGTTAGGTTAGGTTAGGTTAGGTTAGGTTAGGTTAGGTTAGGTTAGGTTAGGTTAGGTTAGGTTAGGTTAGGTTAGGTTAGGTTAGGTTAGGTTAGGTTAGGTTAGGTTAGGTTAGGTTAGGTTAGGTTAGGTTAGGTTAGGTTAGGTTAGGTTAGGTTAGGTTAGGTTAGGTTAGGTTAGGTTAGGTTAGGTTAGGTTAGGTTAGGTTAGGTTAGGTTAGGTTAGGTTAGGTTAGGTTAGGTTAGGTTAGGTTAGGTTAGGTTAGGTTAGGTTAGGTTAGGTTAGGTTAGGTTAGGTTAGGTTAGGTTAGGTTAGGTTAGGTTAGGTTAGGTTAGGTTAGGTTAGGTTAGGTTAGGTTAGGTTAGGTTAGGTTAGGTTAGGTTAGGTTAGGTTAGGTTAGGTTAGGTTAGGTTAGGTTAGGTTAGGTTAGGTTAGGTTAGGTTAGGTTAGGTTAGGTTAGGTTAGGTTAGGTTAGGTTAGGTTAGGTTAGGTTAGGTTAGGTTAGGTTAGGTTAGGTTAGGTTAGGTTAGGTTAGGTTAGGTTAGGTTAGGTTAGGTTAGGTTAGGTTAGGTTAGGTTAGGTTAGGTTAGGTTAGGTTAGGTTAGGTTAGGTTAGGTTAGGTTAGGTTAGGTTAGGTTAGGTTAGGTTAGGTTAGGTTAGGTTAGGTTAGGTTAGGTTAGGTTAGGTTCCCCCCCGACGGTGTCCACCTTGTCGTGGTGGGGGGGCTCAGTAACTGCGGTTGGGCGCCGCAGCGAAGCCAAGAGACACCTGGGGAGGGGCCTTCGGGCCAAGACGGGAGAGGAGGAGACCGAGGAGGAGACCGGCGGAGCATGACTCGGGTGGGCGCCTCGGCGTTTGTGCTCACCACAATCAATGAGGGATTGTGGTGTAGAATACACCTCCGTCGGTGGAGGAGACCGAGAGGGAGGGCTGGCGGGACATTACTCGGGTGGGCACCTCGGTGCTTGTGCAACTGCACTCCCGTCGGCGTTTGGTGAGGGAACCCACGGGGTAGGGGCTTTTGTCCTCCCGTGGTTCGGCGTGGGTGTCACGGGGTAGGGGCGTTTGTCCTCCCGTGGCAGGTAGAGGGGGGTAGGGGCATTTGTCCTCCCGTAGCGGGTGGAGGGGGTAGGGGCTTTTGTCCTCCCCTCGTATGGAGAGGGTGCCATGGGGTAGGGGCGTTTGTCCTCCCGTGGCATAGTGAGGGGGTAGGGGCTTTTGTCCTCCCTTAGCGGGTGGAGGGGGTAGGGGCTTTTGTCCTCCCCTCGTACGGAGAGGGTGCCATGGGGTAGGGGCGTTTGTCCTCCCGTGGCATAGTGAGGGGGTAGGGGCGTTTGTCCTCCCTTAGCGGGTGGAGGGGGTAGGGGCTTTTGTCCTCCCCTCGTACGGAGAGGGTGCCATGGGGTAGGGGCTTTTGTCCTCCCGTGGCCAGGAGGCTGGGACCGAAGCACCGTGTGTCGGTGGCGGTCCCGGCTTCCAGAGGGCCCCTCAGCGTGTGGCTCTGCAGCAGCAGAGTCCACGTCTGAATGTGGGGCGGGTGTAGTGGTGGCGTAGCTGGAGGGGACGTTTTCCCTGAAGGCATCCCCACTACACGCAGGACCTGAGAGGGCGATCACGGGGTCGTTCGCCGCTCTCCCGGCGTGGAGGTCCTCGGTGAGGGTACGTCGGATGCGTGAGGTGTCGCCCCGCATGCGTCTGACGCGGTGGGGCTTTTTGGCCTTCCACCAGGGAGGGGACGGCTTCGGCTGTCAGCGGCAGGGGGTGTTCGCGGTGACATGTTCGCGATCCCGTGTCACCCCTACCATTGCCGCGAGTGGGCATACCATGGAGTTTTAGTCGGTAGGCTACTGCTTCTCAGTAGAGTCCGACATACCCACGCTCTTCCCCGTAGAGCGGGGATCCAATGAGGATTTCTCCATGTAAAAAAAAAAAAAAAAAAAAAAAGGTTAGGTTAGGTTAGGTTAGGTTAGGTTAGGTTAGGTTAGGTTAGGTTAGGTTAGGTTAGGTTAGGTTAGGTTAGGTTAGGTTAGGTTAGGTTAGGTTAGGTTAGGTTAGGTTAGGTTAGGTTAGGTTAGGTTAGGTTAGGTTAGGTTAGGTTAGGTTAGGTTAGGTTAGGTTAGGTTAGGTTAGGTTAGGTTAGGTTAGGTTAGGTTAGGTTAGGTTAGGTTAGGTTAGGTTAGGTTAGGTTAGGTTAGGTTAGGTTAGGTTAGGTTAGGTTAGGTTAGGTTAGGTTAGGTTAGGTTAGGTTAGGTTAGGTTAGGTTAGGTTAGGTTAGGTTAGGTTAGGTTAGGTTAGGTTAGGTTAGGTTAGGTTAGGTTAGGTTAGGTTAGGTTAGGTTAGGTTAGGTTAGGTTAGGTTAGGTTAGGTTAGGTTAGGTTAGGTTAGGTTAGGTTAGGTTAGGTTAGGTTAGGTTAGGTTAGGTTAGGTTAGGTTAGGTTAGGTTAGGTTAGGTTAGGTTAGGTTAGGTTAGGTTAGGTTAGGTTAGGTTAGGTTAGGTTAGGTTAGGTTAGGTTAGGTTAGGTTAGGTTAGGTTAGGTTAGGTTAGGTTAGGTTAGGTTAGGTTAGGTTAGGTTAGGTTAGGTTAGGTTAGGTTAGGTTAGGTTAGGTTAGGTTAGGTTAGGTTAGGTTAGGTTAGGTTAGGTTAGGTTAGGTTAGGTTAGGTTAGGTTAGGTTAGGTTAGGTTAGGTTAGGTTAGGTTAGGTTAGGTTAGGTTAGGTTAGGTTAGGTTAGGTTAGGTTAGGTTAGGTTAGGTTAGGTTAGGTTAGGTTAGGTTAGGTTAGGTTAGGTTAGGTTAGGTTAGGTTAGGTTAGGTTAGGTTAGGTTAGGTTAGGTTAGGTTAGGTTAGGTTAGGTTAGGTTAGGTTAGGTTAGGTTAGGTTAGGTTAGGTTAGGTTAGGTTAGGTTAGGTTAGGTTAGGTTAGGTTAGGTTAGGTTAGGTTAGGTTAGGTTAGGTTAGGTTAGGTTAGGTTAGGTTAGGTTAGGTTAGGTTAGGTTAGGTTAGGTTAGGTTAGGTTAGGTTAGGTTAGGTTAGGTTAGGTTAGGTTAGGTTAGGTTAGGTTAGGTTAGGTTAGGTTAGGTTAGGTTAGGTTAGGTTAGGTTAGGTTAGGTTAGGTTAGGTTAGGTTAGGTTAGGTTAGGTTAGGTTAGGTTAGGTTAGGTTAGGTTAGGTTAGGTTAGGTTAGGTTAGGTTAGGTTAGGTTAGGTTAGGTTAGGTTAGGTTAGGTTAGGTTAGGTTAGGTTAGGTTAGGTTAGGTTAGGTTAGGTTAGGTTAGGTTAGGTTAGGTTAGGTTAGGTTAGGTTAGGTTAGGTTAGGTTAGGTTAGGTTAGGTTAGGTTAGGTTAGGTTAGGTTAGGTTAGGTTAGGTTAGGTTAGGTTAGGTTAGGTTAGGTTAGGTTAGGTTAGGTTAGGTTAGGTTAGGTTAGGTTAGGTTAGGTTAGGTTAGGTTAGGTTAGGTTAGGTTAGGTTAGGTTAGGTTAGGTTAGGTTAGGTTAGGTTAGGTTAGGTTAGGTTAGGTTAGGTTAGGTTAGGTTAGGTTAGGTTAGGTTAGGTTAGGTTAGGTTAGGTTAGGTTAGGTTAGGTTAGGTTAGGTTAGGTTAGGTTAGGTTAGGTTAGGTTAGGTTAGGTTAGGTTAGGTTAGGTTAGGTTAGGTTAGGTTAGGTTAGGTTAGGTTAGGTTAGGTTAGGTTAGGTTAGGTTAGGTTAGGTTAGGTTAGGTTAGGTTAGGTTAGGTTAGGTTAGGTTAGGTTAGGTTAGGTTAGGTTAGGTTAGGTTAGGTTAGGTTAGGTTAGGTTAGGTTAGGTTAGGTTAGGTTAGGTTAGGTTAGGTTAGGTTAGGTTAGGTTAGGTTAGGTTAGGTTAGGTTAGGTTAGGTTAGGTTAGGTTAGGTTAGGTTAGGTTAGGTTAGGTTAGGTTAGGTTAGGTTAGGTTAGGTTAGGTTAGGTTAGGTTAGGTTAGGTTAGGTTAGGTTAGGTTAGGTTAGGTTAGGTTAGGTTAGGTTAGGTTAGGTTAGGTTAGGTTAGGTTAGGTTAGGTTAGGTTAGGTTAGGTTAGGTTAGGTTAGGTTAGGTTAGGTTAGGTTAGGTTAGGTTAGGTTAGGTTAGGTTAGGTTAGGTTAGGTTAGGTTAGGTTAGGTTAGGTTAGGTTAGGTTAGGTTAGGTTAGGTTAGGTTAGGTTAGGTTAGGTTAGGTTAGGTTAGGTTAGGTTAGGTTAGGTTAGGTTAGGTTAGGTTAGGTTAGGTTAGGTTAGGTTAGGTTAGGTTAGGTTAGGTTAGGTTAGGTTAGGTTAGGTTAGGTTAGGTTAGGTTAGGTTAGGTTAGGTTAGGTTAGGTTAGGTTAGGTTAGGTTAGGTTAGGTTAGGTTAGGTTAGGTTAGGTTAGGTTAGGTTAGGTTAGGTTAGGTTAGGTTAGGTTAGGTTAGGTTAGGTTAGGTTAGGTTAGGTTAGGTTAGGTTAGGTTAGGTTAGGTTAGGTTAGGTTAGGTTAGGTTAGGTTAGGTTAGGTTAGGTTAGGTTAGGTTAGGTTAGGTTAGGTTAGGTTAGGTTAGGTTAGGTTAGGTTAGGTTAGGTTAGGTTAGGTTAGGTTAGGTTAGGTTAGGTTAGGTTAGGTTAGGTTAGGTTAGGTTAGGTTAGGTTAGGTTAGGTTAGGTTAGGTTAGGTTAGGTTAGGTTAGGTTAGGTTAGGTTAGGTTAGGTTAGGTTAGGTTAGGTTAGGTTAGGTTAGGTTAGGTTAGGTTAGGTTAGGTTAGGTTAGGTTAGGTTAGGTTAGGTTAGGTTAGGTTAGGTTAGGTTAGGTTAGGTTAGGTTAGGTTAGGTTAGGTTAGGTTAGGTTAGGTTAGGTTAGGTTAGGTTAGGTTAGGTTAGGTTAGGTTAGGTTAGGTTAGGTTAGGTTAGGTTAGGTTAGGTTAGGTTAGGTTAGGTTAGGTTAGGTTAGGTTAGGTTAGGTTAGGTTAGGTTAGGTTAGGTTAGGTTAGGTTAGGTTAGGTTAGGTTAGGTTAGGTTAGGTTAGGTTAGGTTAGGTTAGGTTAGGTTAGGTTAGGTTAGGTTAGGTTAGGTTAGGTTAGGTTAGGTTAGGTTAGGTTAGGTTAGGTTAGGTTAGGTTAGGTTAGGTTAGGTTAGGTTAGGTTAGGTTAGGTTAGGTTAGGTTAGGTTAGGTTAGGTTAGGTTAGGTTAGGTTAGGTTAGGTTAGGTTAGGTTAGGTTAGGTTAGGTTAGGTTAGGTTAGGTTAGGTTAGGTTAGGTTAGGTTAGGTTAGGTTAGGTTAGGTTAGGTTAGGTTAGGTTAGGTTAGGTTAGGTTAGGTTAGGTTAGGTTAGGTTAGGTTAGGTTAGGTTAGGTTAGGTTAGGTTAGGTTAGGTTAGGTTAGGTTAGGTTAGGTTAGGTTAGGTTAGGTTAGGTTAGGTTAGGTTAGGTTAGGTTAGGTTAGGTTAGGTTAGGTTAGGTTAGGTTAGGTTAGGTTAGGTTAGGTTAGGTTAGGTTAGGTTAGGTTAGGTTAGGTTAGGTTAGGTTAGGTTAGGTTAGGTTAGGTTAGGTTAGGTTAGGTTAGGTTAGGTTAGGTTAGGTTAGGTTAGGTTAGGTTAGGTTAGGTTAGGTTAGGTTAGGTTAGGTTAGGTTAGGTTAGGTTAGGTTAGGTTAGGTTAGGTTAGGTTAGGTTAGGTTAGGTTAGGTTAGGTTAGGTTAGGTTAGGTTAGGTTAGGTTAGGTTAGGTTAGGTTAGGTTAGGTTAGGTTAGGTTAGGTTAGGTTAGGTTAGGTTAGGTTAGGTTAGGTTAGGTTAGGTTAGGTTAGGTTAGGTTAGGTTAGGTTAGGTTAGGTTAGGTTAGGTTAGGTTAGGTTAGGTTAGGTTAGGTTAGGTTAGGTTAGGTTAGGTTAGGTTAGGTTAGGTTAGGTTAGGTTAGGTTAGGTTAGGTTAGGTTAGGTTAGGTTAGGTTAGGTTAGGTTAGGTTAGGTTAGGTTAGGTTAGGTTAGGTTAGGTTAGGTTAGGTTAGGTTAGGTTAGGTTAGGTTAGGTTAGGTTAGGTTAGGTTAGGTTAGGTTAGGTTAGGTTAGGTTAGGTTAGGTTAGGTTAGGTTAGGTTAGGTTAGGTTAGGTTAGGTTAGGTTAGGTTAGGTTAGGTTAGGTTAGGTTAGGTTAGGTTAGGTTAGGTTAGGTTAGGTTAGGTTAGGTTAGGTTAGGTTAGGTTAGGTTAGGTTAGGTTAGGTTAGGTTAGGTTAGGTTAGGTTAGGTTAGGTTAGGTTAGGTTAGGTTAGGTTAGGTTAGGTTAGGTTAGGTTAGGTTAGGTTAGGTTAGGTTAGGTTAGGTTAGGTTAGGTTAGGTTAGGTTAGGTTAGGTTAGGTTAGGTTAGGTTAGGTTAGGTTAGGTTAGGTTAGGTTAGGTTAGGTTAGGTTAGGTTAGGTTAGGTTAGGTTAGGTTAGGTTAGGTTAGGTTAGGTTAGGTTAGGTTAGGTTAGGTTAGGTTAGGTTAGGTTAGGTTAGGTTAGGTTAGGTTAGGTTAGGTTAGGTTAGGTTAGGTTAGGTTAGGTTAGGTTAGGTTAGGTTAGGTTAGGTTAGGTTAGGTTAGGTTAGGTTAGGTTAGGTTAGGTTAGGTTAGGTTAGGTTAGGTTAGGTTAGGTTAGGTTAGGTTAGGTTAGGTTAGGTTAGGTTAGGTTAGGTTAGGTTAGGTTAGGTTAGGTTAGGTTAGGTTAGGTTAGGTTAGGTTAGGTTAGGTTAGGTTAGGTTAGGTTAGGTTAGGTTAGGTTAGGTTAGGTTAGGTTAGGTTAGGTTAGGTTAGGTTAGGTTAGGTTAGGTTAGGTTAGGTTAGGTTAGGTTAGGTTAGGTTAGGTTAGGTTAGGTTAGGTTAGGTTAGGTTAGGTTAGGTTAGGTTAGGTTAGGTTAGGTTAGGTTAGGTTAGGTTAGGTTAGGTTAGGTTAGGTTAGGTTAGGTTAGGTTAGGTTAGGTTAGGTTAGGTTAGGTTAGGTTAGGTTAGGTTAGGTTAGGTTAGGTTAGGTTAGGTTAGGTTAGGTTAGGTTAGGTTAGGTTAGGTTAGGTTAGGTTAGGTTAGGTTAGGTTAGGTTAGGTTAGGTTAGGTTAGGTTAGGTTAGGTTAGGTTAGGTTAGGTTAGGTTAGGTTAGGTTAGGTTAGGTTAGGTTAGGTTAGGTTAGGTTAGGTTAGGTTAGGTTAGGTTAGGTTAGGTTAGGTTAGGTTAGGTTAGGTTAGGTTAGGTTAGGTTAGGTTAGGTTAGGTTAGGTTAGGTTAGGTTAGGTTAGGTTAGGTTAGGTTAGGTTAGGTTAGGTTAGGTTAGGTTAGGTTAGGTTAGGTTAGGTTAGGTTAGGTTAGGTTAGGTTAGGTTAGGTTAGGTTAGGTTAGGTTAGGTTAGGTTAGGTTAGGTTAGGTTAGGTTAGGTTAGGTTAGGTTAGGTTAGGTTAGGTTA